>JAFIDM010003189.1:59181364-59197368 GCA_023159025.1 Thereuonema tuberculata | reverse complement strand
AGGGTTGCCGCTATACAGGGGTGGCCGCTCGGAGAAGTTTCACTGTACTTATTTATAATTGTAATTATCTTGTTCTTTTGTTCGTGATTCCTCTTATGGCGATCTTAAAGCTAATTCAAGTATTAATAAGCTGTACTTTTATTGTCATCGTATTTATTCTTATTTACTTATTTTATCTGATAAGGTTGATTTCCTTTTCTATCATTGATTAATTTGCTGGTAAACTGCAGAGCCACTTATAGTAAAGTAAGAACTGTTGTTAAGGCAGATTACAAAGTGATTGTTGTAATAGAGCTATATTGAATGTTATGTTTTATCTCCTAGAATTAAAACAAGATAGGAAATTGAATCCTCTGTAGCATATTCTAATGAGAAAGGGTTCAGTATTGAATTCCAAAGTGTACAGAAAGACAGAGTTTGGTTTATCTCCGTTCCATCTTGGTTTGATTGTGATAACTGGTGTTGAAGAGTAGTCTGTGCAATAAAAAGCATTGCTTTGAGGACTCCGCCGTATTATTACATCTGTGGTTTTAATTCATCTGACCAAAAGCATCAACATCTTGTGTACATCACAACTCGGTATCAAATATCAGCATTCTCTATGCTGAAAAACTTAAAAACAAATAAATAATTAAGACCTTTAATCTTAAAGCAGAAAACATCAACAGAAATAATATGACAGGTTTTTCATTGAAAACTTGAATATTTCTAAAATATGTTTTGAAACAATACAAAACTGGACTAATGTAAATTACAAAGCATTTACTACAATAGCCTTACACAGAGAGAAGTTGAAAATTGGAATATCCTAAAATATTTGCCAGAACCAAGCTTATGTTCTGCAATATATAAAGAATGATCCCACCCAAAACATTTCATGTGAAATAAGTTGCCAAGACTCACACGCTCATAATGCTTTCACTGTTAAAAAGATATGAGATCTCATGTAGAGCCAAGCCCCTAACTCTACAAGCCCTAACTCTAAAAACCCTATATCTTGGTCAAAAAGTATGGCTTGGCCGTTTCGTGGCTGTCGCACAGACAATCCCATGGAGATATGTAAAGGATATGGAGTATGCCAAGGCACACTTTTTGACCAAGATATTAGGGTTTTTAGAGTTAGGCATGTAGAGTGAGGGGCTTGGCACTATATGAAATCTGATAACTTTTTAACAGTGAAAGCGTTAGGAGCATCTTGGCAACGTATTTTACATGAAATGTTTTGGGCGAGATGAAATAGTTCCATGAAACGGCCAAGCCATCCTTTTTGACCAAGATATAGGGTTTTTAGAGTTAGGGGCTTGGCTCTACATGAGATCTCATATCTTTTTAACAGTGAAAGCATTATGAGGGTATGAGTCTTGGCAACTTATTTTACATGAAATGTTTTGGGTGTGATTTCATTTCTTTTTGTAGGATGAGATCTGATAACTTTTTAACAGTGAAAGCGTTATGAGCATGCGAGTCTTGGCAACTTATTTTACATGAAATGTTTTGGGTGGGATTATCTATTACAACTAAATTTAGTTTTAAGATTATTTAGAAAATGGATTTTTTTTCAATACCCTACTTTTCTGTTTTCTATTGGTCAACTTGTATATACAAGCTGTTTGCACTTTTGTAAGAAATCGCATTATTACACAGTATTATTTAGGCCGAAGCATTGAGGGTACGACGTATTTCAGATCTTAATAAAATCCAAAGTATAAAAGCTAGATAAATGAAACTTAGCGTATTTCATTAGTCTGCTAACTGCATCTTATCCTGAAAATTTGAGCTCTCTAGTATTATCCAGGCCGAAGCTATGAGGGTTCGAAAGTACGACGAAACACTTGCAGAAAAGGCACGTAGTGCCCTTCCTGCCTTCGGCTCGTCTTGGTGGGGGCACGGCAGTGCCCCCAGATATAGTGAACAAACGATTAAATGCACAAAATTCTGTAGTAGAACCTTTTAAGACTTTTTTTTTTTTTCCAAAGTTTACTAATTGTATGATATATTTATCGGCAAATGAATAATACTATTGAATGCATTGTGGCAGACCATCGCTGAAATCCCAGATGTCATTTTGAATGTTACCATGTGACCTGGGTGGTCAACATCCCCTGAATGGAAGTTTAAGATCATTTGAATAAAGGTTGAATAGGCGTGGATCTTTAAATGTGAAAACCAAGCAACTGAATTAGAATAATTAGTAATGATGATTTCTTACTGAAGTTTCAAGTTAACTTCACCTTTAATCATTCCGATCTCTCATTGTTTTGCTTGAGTTCGATCATTACTAAGCTTTGTTTAACAAAAATTGATGTCAATTAACTTTCATCCAATTGGAATAAATAAATTTGTATTGACAATTTTAAAATAGTGATACGAAATTCATTACTTAAATGACTTAAGGTCATTGGATGATTTACTGCCATAGCTAATTGAATATATTTTTTTTTTTTGTACACTGAGTACTTCTTACTGACCAGCATTCATCTTCCTTTTTTTTTTTTTTAAATAAAGTCGAGAATAAACTTATTAAAAATACATAATGTTTTTAAGTAACTTTTAATTTACAAATATTCTGCATTTTCTAAAAGATGCTATTCATCATTAATTATCCTGCAGCTGCCGATTCCTTATCTTTTCCATGGATGTTTCTAAGAATTCACTCCTGTACAATTCCTAGTATCATTCTCATATTTTATTCTGATACAGTGTATTCAATTAAATACAGGAACTTTCCTCCTTTTATTTTTTTCCTAGTCTGTTTGGATTATTTACTATTTTTTCCAACAATGCGTTCAATTTAAATAATAATAATAATAATAATAATAAACTAATTTGACTTATATAGGTATTCTCTGTTACCAAACTTATTTTTACAATAGTGTTATCTCAATGTGGAGATAGCGATTTCTCAGACATTCCTCCTTTCAAGTTATTGAAGGGATTGTGTTTAGTATAATTTGATAGTATATCATTAATGAAAAAAAAAAAAAGTAAAAGATAAAAATACCTAAGATTGAATTACAAAAATTATATTTTCTGTTTTGTTTTGTCTTTTCTTTTTTTTTTAAAAAAAATTACTATCACAAAAACGTATTATTGCAAATTGAAAATTGAAAATTTTGGAACTGCTACATAAGCTCATTGTAAAAAGGAAGAAATTTCGATTATGCTTAATAAACTATTCCCCCGAAAAACTAAATAAATGCATGGTGGATCAGTAAGCCTCAGGCAGCCTTATAGGAATACACAAATATTTCTTTATTTCTTTGCCGTAAGCCAAGAAGGTTTTGGAAAAGAAATTTGAAGTACTGTGTATCATAAGAGGATTAATTAATTCTTATGAAATAATCGTCTTCACATGAATCAAAAAGGCTACTGCAATTCGAGAAACACTGAAACACTTTCTACTTCCAAAGTTATATAAAGGAAAAAAAAAAAAAAATTGAAAGTATGTTGTGAATAATATACATCTTTTCCATAGTGTTAATATTTGGTGAGTCTGATTCAAAGAAAGGAAGAGTTTTTAATTTTCCATAAAACAATTTTCTAGATAAAATCTTTTTTTCAGAACATTTTAATTGTCTCCTTGCTGCACTTCAGTCGAGTAATTTGCAATGCAGTGAAGCAGTTGTGGGAGGAGTTTTGTTAAAAGTTGTATTTGGCTAATTGCTTACATATTATTTCCACAAGTTTCAGTGATTTGTATTTATAATGAAATTTAGACATATTAGTAATATTAAGAATAATAAACTTAATAACTAATGGTAAGTAAGTTTAGAAAACAAATCAAGCACAGTTAAGATACTGAATAAGATCAATTTCTGTGGATGTTTAATGAATACGTATGAATATTTGTATTTAAAAAGAAGAGTACCTTAACTGTATGACTTGCCTATGAAACAAATATATATATATATATATTTTTTTGATAAATGTCTTACAGAATTTTTAAGATTTTTTTAACAAAACATATTTGTGATTATTTACTTAAGAAGGATTTTTTAAGTTATTTATCTTTGACTTTGATACTCAAATATTGTTCTTTACATAAACAAAAGTACCATGCAATTAAATTTCTTATTCAAAACCTTTTTTACTGAATTGCTCTGTGAATAATTTAATAGATGTTAAAATCTAACTGCCAAAAAAAAAAATACTTAGTTTTGAAAAGTCCTTGAGTTTTTGGCTTCAATATTTTTTTTAAAGAATTATCATCCATTTGTTGCCATATTCCCTCCCTTTTTAGATTCTTTGCCATCTGTTCCTATCTTAATGATCTACAACAGCTGCAGCACCTGCACAACTAAGAACAGGAAAAGAAAAATATATTTACTAAAACTACAATATCTGTTATCAGTAATTTAATTAGAACAAATTTAAAGCTGTAATTATAGTTTGTTTCATTTGTAATTACAGCCAAAGACAAATAAGCATAATTAAGATCATCTGTTAACTACTGAAAAAGTGCTTTAATCACTTTAAATTATTCATATTAATATTCTCTTAGACACTAAATGAACTGATAATCTCTTATCAGTCTAAATTAACCTAATATAACAAATAAGAAAATCTTATAACTACAAAAATCAATTCTTTTAGTTTGGTATCTTTTAACTTAATTAAATTGGAAAGTAAAAATCATTTGAAATGTATTATTTATAATTTAAAAAAAGTTATTAGTTAATCTTTAATTACTCCTTAATGCAGTGGTCGGCAACCTTTTGTTGTAAAAGGGCCAAATATGTGGGGATTATTGCGGGCCGCACTTCGGCCAAAAAGGAAAATCTTATTTTAACAACCAAAAAAAAAAAAAATCTTCCAACACACCCCGCGGGCCGCACAAAGACGCTTCATGGGCCGCGGGTTGCCGAACGCTGCCTTAATGGATCATTTTGTTTCATTTTTTGAAGATATAACTTGAATCTAGTGGACTTCAAATAAAAACTAATCATAAAAAAAAAAAAAAATGATGAAGTGGCTTCCTCCTTCATTTTGTTTGATTTCCTGAAATGAAATTGAACACATCCTCAACTTTTCATTATCCTGATGAATCAAATATTTGACTCAAATAAGCTTCAGTTTATGAAGAAGAACTATCATTAGGCTAATAATATTTGTCCTTTCCATTATTATTATTATTATTATATTTTATGGAATATATATTTCAGAACGTTAAATTGATGAGATTGTCGGCTCAATTGAAAGGCTTAGAATGTAACATAAAATCTTTATTAAGAATAATAATGAAATTAGAAATAATTTTTAATCGAAAGAGATTAATATATATTGTAAATAGATTTTTTTTACCTATTAATAAGTAGTCTGTTCTGGATTAAGTAACTTTAACTTAAGTTTTTTTTGTTTTGTTTATTTTTAATGTTTGTAAGCTCCTTTTTATTTTCTATATTGTTTCTATTTGCTGCTTCCTTTCACTAAATTCTTCTGTCTCTTAGTGACTTCAGAAACATTCAACAACAAAAGAAAAAGAATAATCTATAGCATTGCCTCTTAGTCTCTTTAGCTGTGCTTTTATAAATTTTTTCACACTTATAATAGTTGCATTGTTTTGTAAGCCTATAATACAGGATGACTGTATTCATCATGAAGTTTATAGCTTATCCAAAAAGAAAATACATATTTTATTAAGCCTTTTTGGGTTTGGTTCTAAGGAATAGGTCTAAATTTACGGTATCATTAAATTAGACACTTCAAGACTTCTCAGTATATTACATTTACTTTAGATTACTCTGAAATTACTAAAGCAGTCTGCCACGTTCGCACTGAAACAAGGGCATAGCAGAGTCAATCAATAAAAAGAATTGTCTATTGTTGAACGTTACAATCTCAACATGCTTCAGTGTCTTTCATTGTGCATATTTTTATGAGATAGCATATTCTGGTGCTTTTTCCTGTCGCTTTCTAAAGAGCTGCAGACAATCAAAAACAGTGCAAAATACCTGTGCTGGTGATTCCGAAGCTTTTGGGCAAATAGGTGGGATGAAAGAAACACTTTTTTACTTGAAATTTAAATCTAGCTATCTATTGAAGCAGTTAACACGGGTGGATTGTGACTCAAACACACTGGACCACCAATACTTCTAAATCATTTTGATCCTGAAATAGATTTCTTTAGCTCTTAGTCATTCATTCCAGGTACAAATCAAAATGTATGTAAATGCGTAGTTTCTAATTATGGAAACAAGATTCACTACAAGTTATTGTCCAGTTTCTTTATAGGATGGATCAGATACTAGTTAAAACTATCAGAGACAATATAGATGACTTTTGTTTTACATCCTTATTTTTTAAAAGATACCCTGTTCACTTTATTTTGTCTTTTACTGCTTTGTTACAGGTCTTATTGTGGGAGCCATTATTCGCTATGCGAGTGAAGCTTCAGAAATCATTCATCTCAATGTGATGCCCATTCCCTCAGAAATAAAAAATAATAACACTGGTGTCCTTCCTGATACACTTTGGGTCCAGATTCCTGCTTTGGTCCCAGCTGAGAAGCATCGAGGGAATAAAACTTATGCATATGTATTTCTAGGAGAAGTAGTAGATGTTGACAGTAATGAGATTGATCAAAAGGTATTTATTATAGTGCTTGATAAAATCATTGTTTAAATTTTATGGAGAATTCTTTTGAAGATTTTTGAGTTATTTATTATTCAATAGTGGGATAAATGAAGTGTTTCCTATCAGATCATAGTTGCATTCACAAAAATGCAAATTTAAAATGATTTAAAAAAGACGATTTTCTTTTTTCCTTTACAAAATTCTCATTCACTCAAACACATGCTTGTTTGTTTGTTTGTTTTTTATCCCTCAATTTCTTTTTTGTATCTTTTAAATAGAAGAATTCTCTTGTCTCGTATTTGTTAATTGGGTAGGTCTTATATATTTTTATTTTTATCTGTGGGATAAATAAGCACAATGTTTTAAAATAGCCATAACTTACTTTTTTGCTTTTATTTTACTGTTTGTTTAATGGGGTAATTATTCCAGAAGACATCATCTTCATTGCATCAGTCTTTGGAAAAAAACAAAACAAACCAATGTATATCAAATATTGGAATCAAATTAAGTGAGGAAAAAATGTTTCTGGGCTTACATAAGACTAATTTCCAGATGAAATAAATGACATCTAGTATTCTTTTCTTGGACGATATAAATATATCTTCTTTTTTGGAATGCTTACTGGCAAAAATAGTTACTAGCAAAGTTCAGCATCAGAAGAGTTGCTAAGGAATAAGTTAGAAGAAATGATGGAAATGGAAGTAGCTGGAAAGAACAAACGAAAGGCAATGGACTACAGAGAGATGAAATAGATTTGATTTATATAGATCAAGTAGAGATGAACGTTATTAATGAGAAAATAGGAAGTGATGATCAAGATGTACTGAGAATCATGAGTAAAGATGAACATTCGAAGATATCTGGAAATATACTAGATAACGTTAAGGAATGGGTTGGAAGACAAGGTCGAGCCTGCTTCTGCGTCTATCTGCCTGGATCCATAATAAACTCAACCTCATCACTTTTCAGTCATTTATATAAGTATTCCACAATTCCTCTTACGGCCAGGAAGCTTTATCCTAGTTGGAATTGGATAAGAGATAGACGAATTATCCCACATGCCTATTTAAATCCCATTAGAACCCACGGGGCATACATTACCTTTCACCATTTCAAAGTCAGCAAAAACAAAAGCAAAAGTCATTAACTTAATCAACTAAATTCTATCTAGGCACAAACTGCCTTCAGACAATCTCATAGCCTTGAGGATTACCAAGGGTAACTACTAATTACTTCATTAATAAGATAGGCCTACTTAATAGATATCCTAAG
Organism: Thereuonema tuberculata; assembly: GCA_023159025.1. Taxonomy (NCBI): domain Eukaryota; kingdom Metazoa; phylum Arthropoda; class Chilopoda; order Scutigeromorpha; family Scutigeridae; genus Thereuonema; species Thereuonema tuberculata. The sequence goes on along the minus strand of JAFIDM010003189.1, from coordinate 59,189,523 downwards.
TAATTATAATTATTGTGCAGTGATTGATATAAGTTGACGCCTCAATCAGCCAACTCACAAAAACTAAGTCAGTCTCTACTTCCAGCCAATCCATGAGGAACAGCCATGGAACTTAACAGAGGCTCCAATTTTTTTTTACTATCAACTTCTCCTGTTTGATTGAAAAGCTTCACTGTAGTCGTGGGCCATTTCTTTGTAATCTGGAACAAATTCTCAAAGTACAAAAATTGAAAACGGAAAAAACAAGGAATGCACAAATTTGTAAATCTGTTTGCTTTCACGCATTGAGCCATCAACGACAGCAATCTGCGTCAGCTGTTTCGTCCTTATTAGGACTCATCAGCCAGATTTAGCTTTGATGATCAAGCTCAGAACGCGTGAATACCTATGGTTCCTTCTCCTGCTCTTGGAAGTGGGACCTGGCAGAAAACAAACAACAATAGAAAAATCACTGTAACAAGTACAGAAAAATTACCTTGGCCCGCTAAGCGCTGGGCACAAAAGGCATTTAATAGAAGGATAAGCCAAACGGAAAGGCGAAAAATTAATAAGTAAGAAGGTTTGACGTGCATTAAATATAATATGAAAAACAAAAAAAAACAAGAGAATGCACAAATTCGTAATTTTCATATTACATTTAATGCACATTAAACCTTCTTACTTACTAAGTACAAAAATTGATTGATTAGATTATCTAACTTTTTTTTTTTTTTATCTTTTGAATAAGGTATTAATAGCAGATGAAATAACCTAAGGACCAGCTGTGTTGACATAACTCGGATGCTTTTGAATCCATTTGTGAATAAATAAATTCTTCTTGTGTCTCCACATTGAAATGCCATCTCAAAATAACTGGATTTCAAATTAAATTTTTTTATCTGAAATGCCCAAATTTTCAAGCTATCTTTCCCTCTAGACTTAAGATTTTTTTTTTTTTTTTTTGTTAACTTCACATCCACAAACATTGATGAACTTTAATGAGACAGGGGATTTCTCTAAATTTAATGAGGTATTCATTTCAGAATGGTAAAGGATACACAAAGAGATCTCAAATTTAGTAGTCCATTAGTGAATAACAGATTTATTGATTTTTTCCAAAACATAGTACTACTGAAAATAATTTGCACACTTTGTTTAACATAATCAGTTTTTAGTTTCATTGTTATCATTAAAAAATTATCTCACTTCTGAATGTTTTGGCACTCGAATATAATGCCTGTAATAGCACTTATAATGATTAATAATGTATTAATATAAGTTTATCATAAAATACAAATATATTAACAAACTATTATATCTTTGTTTCATGCTAAAGGAGTTAGATCAAAAGGTAGGATTTGCTAATATTGATATTCTTAGTTTCCCAGACCTATAAAAAAAAAGCACATTTTAAACTAAAGAATATTTGACTGTAATTTAAGCTAGTTTAGAAGACTTAAGATATGATGTGATTCCATTGTATATTATGGAATCTTGTAGGGAAGAATTTCAATGTAATTTTCAGTTCAGTATTGCAACATTAAAATATGTTACTGTTATTTGTTTTGTAGAAGACAGATTATGTTAAAAAGAAAAACTTAAGAGCTGAAATAAGAAAATTTAAATCTTGAAATTCTTCATGTTTAATAAATAAATAACATTTTAAAACACAATTTTTTACAATGTATTCTATTGTTTTTTTTGGTTATTTGAAGAATTTTATATTGTTATTTCAAATCAGACAATTATTTAGATGCATGTTCATATGAGCATTCAAAATTTTTATTGTGCACTTAATTTTAGTTAATATTTCCTTCCAAACTAATCCAGAAAATGGGACAGCAAAAAAAAAAAAAATTGAATGAAAATGAATTGGTTTCCTCTTTTTCTTTCATGCTATACATTTATTAATTTTTATTATTAAAATCTTTGACCATTAACACTGACTTAACAGAAAACTGAGACATCTGTTTAGTAATGCATAGGTCCTTCTTTTGAGCAGATTACCGCAGCTCTTTGAAGTACTGTGTAGATACTGAATACCATGGCTTCTCAGTAGAGGTCCACAATTCTCTAATATTAGCCAGTGGTAGAACCCTGGCAATGACGGCACATTGAACTGCATCCCATGTGTTCTGTTGGGTTCAAACTCGGTGAATGACTGGACCAACGCATGATGCCAAACTCAGACGAATGCTCCTCCAGCTATAATTTGGTGACTGTGACCTGTGTGGTAGGCTCATTGAAAGATACCACTCTTATCTGAATGAAGGACATGAATGGGTGCAAATGATCCACAAGGATGGTAATGTAGTGTCCTCCAGTTAATGGTGTCTGCATATGCATCAGAGGTCCTCATGTGTGCAAAGCCAAAAATGCCCCACACCGAAATGGAGCCACTGCCCTGGGGTGTCCCTTTTTGGCATATGACACCATTGCCTCATGGGATTTTTCTCCATACATGTAATCATCCACTTGCCCAGAACAGTTGGAGCTGGAACTTGTTGAGCTGTTTTACATGTTTCAATCATCTTGCGTCCAGTGGTAGTGATCACTAGCCCAAGTGAGGTGCAGAGCCCTGTGTTGTCAGATCAGCACTGGGACTTGAGTGGCCGTCAGCTCTTGTACCCCATAGAAGAAAGGGAATGTTGTATTATTCAAACTCTGATGTTACATGTGGCCCTACCATGGAATTTTTCTATTATCTGCTACAATGTCACCTACCAGTTGGATGTTATAATGCTTGCTAGATGACCCTATAGATGATCATCCAGAGTTCTTCATCTGCCACAATGGATGTCTTCCCTGATGTTATGTAGTCTTGGTACACCTTTGAAATTGTTGCACATGAAAATCCAAATTTATGTTGATTTCAGAAATGAAATGACCTATCTCTCTGGCACCTACTATCATACTTCGTTCAAAGTTGCTTAGTTATATGCAGTGGATTGCAAAGACATCCACCTTTACGTATATTTCAATTGCAGAAGATACTATTTAATGTGGAAGCATGGTGGCATGTACTGGAAAGGGAAGTGATTGTCTCATTTATTTCTGGAACTTCAGTGTAAATTGTCTAAATGCTTTAAATAAAACTAACTTTTTTTACTGAACCTAAATTCTAGCTAACTTTAAGAACTGCTTTTTAACATTTTGAAAATAAAAATACACGAATTTAATAGACAGCTTAATATTTCAAAAATCAGATCTCGTTGACTTATTTTGAACTTTCCATTGACTTTTTTTTTTATTATTTACAGGCCACTTTTGATCCTGAAATATTTTTTAATATCTTGCTACCTCCTATCATCTTTGCAGCTGGTTATAGTCTGAAAAGGGTAAATGCTTATTTTAATAATTTAATAGGTTTATTATCATTTGCATTTAAACTGCTGTATTCTGAATGAATTCTAGAAAAATAGTATTTTTTTTTTCTTGAAAAAGCAAAACAAAACATAAAATTTACTGAGTATTTTTTGGTTCTCTTTTAGCGATATTTCTTTAGGAACCTGGGTGCCATTCTAACTTTTGCATTAATAGGAACAACAGTATCGTGCTTTATTACAAGGTAAACAATTTATATGTGTTTATAATAAATAGTTTACAACTTAATAGTTAGTCTATATTTATGTATATAATTTGTTTTTAAATTATTATTATCATAATACTTAATACTTTTTTTATCATAAAATACTTTTTTTATCTTTCTATTTTTTTAGTGCAGTGGTTTATGGATTCATACAGCTTATGCCGCATCTGTCTTCATTTTCCTTCAATGATTGCCTGATATTTGGTGCTTTAATATCAGCTACTGATCCAGGTAAAATAATAGTGATTATTAGATAATAAAAACAAGACTTGAAACCTTACAAGAATGTTTATTGCTGTAACTACAAATTAATTTGATTTTTTTTTGTTCTTTTGTTACAGTAACTGTCCTAGCTATTTTCAATGATTTGCATGTGGATGTGAACATGTATGCACTTGTATTTGGTGAGAGTGTGCTCAATGATGCTGTTGCGATAGCCCTTACGAGGTAATAAAAGTATTACTTAAATGGCTAGTAAGGGTTAATATTTTTCTTTTCTTAGTGTTGACTTTACAAACTCATTGGATACAAAATATTAAGAATTACTGACACACAGATTGTCTTTATATTTACATGTGGCTTCATGTGTCATTCATCTATTAAAAGGATGATTGTACTGTTGTTTCTAACAGCTGTACCTCATCTATTCAGGATATCTGCCAGTCCAAACAGTAGATGCATTTATTTTGTTGAAAGACATCTATCCATGTCATCATTTTTATTCATTTTTCTACATTTGGTTATTAACTTCTCTTCTTGTGACTGCGCTACTATTCAAATATTAGAAGCACTCATTTTGCAACTAAATCTTCAATTTTTTCATAAGTTAAAGCATCAACTTCATTTTTGTTAATAATTAATAGATGCATGTATACAGAGTATTTTTTAAAGGTACCGATAAACATCAGTGACAGTTCTACAAAAACAAATCCGTGAACAAATGTTCAATGAACATATGGCCGGAAATGTATTGTTTATAAGTTAATACCCATAATTATATTAGAATAATATTCCAAAAATTGCAAAGAAAAAATATTCTAATTTTTATTGGACATGTGAATCAGCATAATAGTGTATAAAGGTAACAACTAGTCAGAAATAAGTGTTCAAGAAGCCTTTACCAACAGGCATCAAAATAAATGCTTAAAATATCCACCTGCCTTAATACAAGTGCGCTAATGTCAGAATAGTGGATGTTTTATCTGCTGACAAATTCCCAGTGTGTCGCAAACTAGCTGAAAACAATTGTCTGTCCTGTGTTCAAGCTGTCCAATTGGTGAACGATGCTTTTCATATGGCCCCAAAGATAAAAATCCCAAGAATTTAAATCTGGGGACTGTGCTGATACTACAAGTTGTTATTATTAAAAAGAGACAAGAGATGATGGGAGGTATATATTAGTTGGGTTGGACACAAACATAGTAATAAAATAGTTGTTATCCATTAACGAAGTTTAAAGAGTAAGTTTTTAGCAAGATGGAATCACCATGGATTTTACATATTGTGTCAAAACCAGGGAGAATTGAAGGCCAATATTTGAATGAGAATTAAAGTAAGCAGAACTGTAAATTATTTCAGAAGAAAATTGTTAAATTGTTAAGCTTATTTTAGTGAGTGAACGTCAGTTAAAAAAAAGTGCTTAAAGAATAAAAAATTGAATTACATACAAAATTAGTGACGATTGTTGTAGAGTTGATTCGGTAGAAAATTAATTCTACAAAACTGACCAAGAAGAAGATTAAGAAGACCAAATGTTAGTCTTTGAATTGGTGAACTGAGTGAATTTTGGAGTTGTTAAACTGAAAATATGGCTGCCTTTAGTAAAGCAAAAGGAGCAATTAGGTCAATTACAAAACTTAAAAGACGAAGTAGACAAAGCCTTTAATAGTGAAAGCTTATTGAGCATTAAAGAAGTCTTAGAAAAGGCAAAGAACAGAGAAACTAAGTTGAATGAATATAATAAACTAATGGAAAGTGAAGTTTCTGAAGATCAGATACTAGAGGAAAATAACAAAATTATGAAAACATGAAGATGATCGCTCAATGTGGAAGACATGATTGGGGCTTGCAGCTGGCAATATCCAGAAGGAAGAAGTGGAGTTAGGAGCATAGAAAATACATCGAATGTGAGACTGTCAAAATTAGAAATAAAGAAGTTTTCAGGAGATGTTATAAAATGGCTAGCATGTTTGGATTCATTAAGTCAGCATTCATGAGATGATTCAAATAATTGTATAGTGATAAGAGTAAACAAAGTGTTATGTTGCTGAAGACAGCATTAATCATCGCAAGTGGTAATACAACTGAAGTTGGGCACAATGCCTTTTAGATTATGGAAGCTAATTAACCTTCACTAGCGGAAGAATTTCTAAGCAGTTGAACTTCGAGCTGTAAAGGATGAAACATTAACAGTCAGCTGATTCAGGAACAAAGTGGTGAGATGAGCAAACATGCAATGGTATGAATACGATTGAAGATTAAAGATAAGGCCAACACTGTAGAGTTAGTCTTTATGAGGTCAACAAAGTATGCCCATAATACAACACTGCCATGGTGCAGAATAGAAAAAGAAATGGCTTAAAGAAGATTGAAGTTAGCTGATCCCATTGTTCAAGCAAGTCATAACATCTTGCCTGTAATAATTTTCTGTAATCTGGAAGTAGTGGAGTCCGTATTCAGGCGAACCATTCAAGTAACCCGTTGAAGGTTGGAGCCCCTCAGTGGTGACCAATTTGACATTGAAAATGAGGCAAGTTTCAGTCAGTCATAAGGAAGGTAATCTATTAGAAGAGGTTGAATGATTTTGGAAGATAGAAAGTCTGGAGATCAATGAATCTCAAGAAGAAAATAGTAAGATTGCTAGTGAAGAAGAAGAGTTTAAGGCACCAGTACAAAAATTAAAGAACAGATATTGTGATAGGCTGCCCTGGAATCACAGAAAAGAAGAGTTGGATCTAAATTATTAGACGTCTTTGAAACAGCTTTTTATTAATGTTTGAAGTTTGAACAAACATCCAGAAAATTTGTAAAGATACCATGAAGCAATATTGGAATACTTGAAGTTAGGCCAAGCTGAAGAAGTAGATAGATAATGGGTGAAGCTAAGTAATGTTATACTTGTTATACTTGAGGACTACGATACAATAAAGTTGAGGATAGTATTCAATGCCTCATCAAGTAATCTATCCTTGCAGTGGCGTAGGAACGCCTTGGGGGTCCCGGGGCAGGAGTTCCATTATTAAGCAACAACCAAAAAAAAAAGGAAATTTCCTATTTAACAACCAAAAAAAAAAAAAAACCAAGGAAATTTTCCTTAGGTGGGGCCCATAGGCTGGCTGCAAAAAACAACCATAAAAAAAAAGGGAATTTCCTATTTAACAACCAAAAAAAAAAAAAGAAATTTTCCTTAGGTGGGGCCCGGGGCCGCCCCCTCCCCCTTGCTACGCCACTGCATCCTTGAATCAATGTCAACATGTCAGACCACATTTGAATCCAGATATATTTAAATTTTAATGAGATATAGATGTTATCCTGTGTCAGGGGTAGCAGATATGGAGAAAGCATTTTTGCAAATAAAAATAGTAGAGGAAAATCGGAATGCAACAAGATTTTTATGGAGGATCAGAATTGGAAAATTGGGGAATTATAATATGACAAAGCCAAAAGAATACAGAATGACGGGGGGAGTGTGGGAAAGGCTTAGTAAGATCAGTTAAAGAAGAGCTTTGTTGATGTCTGATGAACTAAAGGTAATTTTAGTAGAAATTGAAGCCATCTTGAAATTCTAGACCTTAACATATGTATCAGGTAAAGAGAAAGTCTTAATACCAGCTCACTGTTTACTAAAAAGAGGATTAACTACCACATGGCTGTCAAGAAAAGCTATGAAAAAATTGATTGGAACTTTGGATACATAAAAACAATGGTGAAAAAAAATTGCAACAATTTCCTGATTTTTGGCAAATGCAGAGAAATTACTTCCTGTTGTTTCTTATAATCTGCACATGAAAGACACAGAGGAAAGAAAGATTGTTTGGCAGTTGGAGAAGTTATGCTACTAAATATTAAGGAAACTTCAAAGCATTTATGGAAGCTTTATAAGGTAAAAGAAATTAATTTCAAGATTAATATCTTCCAACATCTGTTGGATGTATTTGAAGGAAATCAAGGTACACTGCCATTTCATAGAAAAAAAGGAACCAATTATCCAATGACACAAAATACCTACTCACTTTTTCATTTAAATAAAACTGATGATGGTGTTTTCTTTGGATGATTTCATGTGGGTTTTCTTCTGGCCATAAATGCTCATATCACTGAAATAAATTGCATCAAATCAATACCATTACAGATGCAAAGTTAATAGTATTCTACATGGTGAGCAAGAAACCAATGATAGAACTGCAGCCTTAAAGGAATATTCTACGACAGCTAACCCCTTGATGCACTAAAGTAGATTTCCATTTGAGTTCAAATCATTATTTAGAAAACCCTGTTTATTGGATGTTTGCTTACTTTTTTGTCTTTGTAGAATCTGTCATTGATGTGACTCGGTACCTTTAAAAAACAACCTGTACATCATTTTGAAGAA
>JAFIDM010003189.1:59118449-59160969 GCA_023159025.1 Thereuonema tuberculata | reverse complement strand
TCTAAGAATCCACATATTTGTATGGCTTTTCTTTGAGGAAAATCCTGTTTTTAGATTACCACCCTTCCAATACAGCCGAACAACCCCTACCCCAACCGAAAAACTGTAAACACAGGATGGTCAGGCAATTTGGACAACACCGGCCCCCACACTGAAAGGACCAACACCCTATGGCATCACCAACGACCTTCACCTCAAACTGAAGACCCTCCATGTTGGCAGCTCCCAGATGAGAACACCCCTTCCCAAGATTCCAAAAATATTCAAACTGTAACTGTTTAACCTTTCTTGCTGTTACTCTACCGTTGAAAACAATATATCCTCTTAGGATGTGAAAACATCCGGCCCTCAAGCCCATTTATATAATGTATTCTTTGTTTTCTTCATATTTTTTAATATACATTATTGTATCCTACATGTGTGTGTGTGTGTGTCTGTGTGTGTGTCTGTGTGTGTGTAAGTCAATGTTTTACTCATATCACAACTATTTTAAGGTCCACTTTTCTTTGTGTCCCAAAAGTAAGTTTTATTGTACTTCAAAAATGTTATAATGTAAATTAATTTTTCATTTTAGAACACAAGTGTATTCAATGTGGGTTATTACATTTCGTTTGCTAATGCTATCAGCTACTTCTTTTAGGGCCAAAACTTTCTGACTGAAAGTTTTTATTTTCTGAAATCATTTCATTTCATTAATACGGAAAAGTCTTGCACTGGTTCCATTGCTATTTATTTCAAGTCTTGAGAACCAAATGTATGTTTCTACATTATATGTTACACACAAACAGTAGAAAGTTTCATGTAAGCTCTAAGAGAGAATTAACATAGAAAAAAAATTAATTTAAATGACAAAATTAACCTTACCATCTGTCAGCGAGTCATTGGGATCCGGATGTAAAGCTTGACATTCAGTCATAGATTGAAACATACTCTCCACTAAGAAAAAGAAAATATTCTTATTAAGAACAGTCATAAAACACATGAAAATTGGGAATTATTTCACAGAAAATTAAAATGCAATGCAACACTAGATTATCAATCCAGTTATTATTGAAATTTATTTTTTACTAAAGATTTGTATGGGTGTATATATTATTCATCTAATAATGACAATGTCACATTCTTTTGTTGCAATTGTACAGGAGACCACAAATGGTCTTTGAACATCGGTAAAAACTCAGAATATCAAACCTAAAAACACTTGTTGGCTTAAGCGGAGAACAATGCATGGATTTTTTTTTTTTTAGTATTGACTCATTTCTGCTCTTAATTTTATGTTTATAATTCAGTGCAGAGCAATTTTTATCTCTAAGGAATTCCTACACTGAATATCTCATAGTATGTTGGGATTTCTCTGTTTTCAGATGTGTCTTTAATTCAAACTCTTTAAAGCATTCCAGGAAACAACAATTAAATTTCAAACAAGATCAAATTGTAGCTCATGGATTTGCATAAAAACAGATTATACTAATATAGGCTAATAAAAGCCTTATAATTCATATTTTTAAACTTGTAAAAACTTCCTTCTTTTACTTAAATATATAAAATTAAATATAGCAAATCAACTAGCAATAGTCTTTTAAAAAGGAAGTCGCCACAATTTAAAATTTTAATAATGAGTCATTTAACGTTCTTTTTCCTTTATTATTAATTTCAAATCTATTATTATTCTAAAATATATCATTCCAAAGATATCAATTATAGAAAAGAAAAAAAAAATAATCAATGTTGTTTTGCATTGTAAAGGTAAATAAATAAAACAAGATAATCTTTTTTTTCCACAATTAAAACTAATTTCCTGATCAAATAGAAGGTTACGTGAATATAACTGTTCTTCTTGGCTGATTTACATTTTGCTATAATTTAAAATTGAAAAGGCTTTGAATTTGTGAAGCCTTTCAAAAGGGATCTTCACCTTTTGTAACCTGGAGTCTACGTATTAAGGGAAGCTCTTCAAAAGCTGGTAAAATCTTTAGCCGACATGAAAATTTCAATAAGACTTTCCTCAATGTAACTTCACATTCATGTAATGGACTTCATTCATTTCATTACTAAGACTGAATGATGCTATGCTAGTAAATACTTTCAATATTTTAACCAAAGTAAAATTAAAAAGTCCCTAATGTATAGTTATGTAATTACATGGATTTTTGTAAGGGAACAACATCATTGCAAAATTAGTTTTAAAAAGTTGGTTAGTGTCTATAAATAGAAATATATCACTGTTGACAGTGATCCAAGAAAGTTAACATGATATAAAACGCAGGTCTGTTGGTATTTACAATGTAAATTTGAACATACAATGAACAAATACAAATATCCAAATAGTGACCATCATTTATAGTAGTAGTAATAATAATAATAACAGCAGGCCAGAAATGATTAAATCCTTCACAAATTCTAAAGTTTAAATAACATTTTGTGCTAAAATTTTTAAGCCTTTTTCTTTAACTGGTTAATGAAATAAAGATTACTTTGATAAGTGGCCTTAATATGATCTTAATTTGTAATATGATCCATTCTCTCATTACAGACAGGAAATGTAAAATTGTCAATAGGTCAATAGCAATTAATGTTTGATCAGGTCCGCATAATAACCAGCTATTGGATTTAAGTTTGATTGAGGAAAGTTTATATATATATATTATATACACACACACACTGGGATATAATTTTTAACATAATATTCAATACTAGCAAATTGTTAAATATCACTTACATGCTGCACTATCATCTGGAATAAATCTTATTTCAGACATGGGATGTTTTTCATCTTCTTCTGATTCCCCATCTGAGGGTGGTTTTTCTGGAAACGTAAATCATGGACTTAATATGTTTTTATCGAAATAAAAAAGATAGTTTAAATAGACTTATGGAACACCTAGGGTTTTTTGTTTTTTCCTTACTTAAAATATTCAAAATAAAAAAGAATAATATTGGGTGCTGAATGAATGAAAGCATAAACATAAAGCTGGTGTAAAGATAGTTAAGAGAATATATATAAAAAAAAAAAAATTAGCTTCAACATTAATTTCTTCAAATTTCAAAACTGAAGCTACATATATATATCATCAACAATATACAATTATTCATTTGATTCAAACTTCCATAGACCTAACAAAAGAAATGAGACAATACAACAGCACACTGAATTGGTTTTTTTATATACTGGCAATAAAGATAAACCAAACTTCCTTAGAGTAAAACTTCAATCATTAACTAAATATTATTATTGAAAATTTCCTACAAAAAAAAATTAAATTTTCATATAAAATCAATTCAATAACTTTAATAAAAAATATTTGTAATTCTTATTAAACCAAAAATCACTGAATTTAATAATCTCTAGCAGGTAAAAGCATTCAATTGCTACCCAATGATTCTACTTCAAAAGATTTTTTCAAGTAATTAATTTTGTCATAATTGTATAACTTAAATATCTTTTCAATGACTATTTAGAGCTTGTGTCTTCCAGTGTCTTACTGTACTGTCAATGGAGATTATTTTCAGTTTGCAAAATCTAACATCATTCATGATTAAGTAAACAGAAAAAGTAATGAAAGCTATTTAGCCATCATTATGAAAAATTGAAATTAATCATGAAATACCGTAAAGGATAAATCCAAAAATGGAATGGACTACTGCAGTACTACTTGAAAATTGCATTTACCAGCTTCATCTATATTAGCATCCACCATAAGATACAAACATTCTAGAGGATAGGCACTTAAGTCCTTGGATACAGCATGAAGAGCAATAGCAGGATATTCCAGAGAGAAACCTTGGCCTTCATCACTCACCCAAGAAACACGGCTAAAAAAAAAAACAAATAAAAATCTATAAACAACTTTCCTTAATAAATATACATCAAATTGAATAAAGTTTTAATCCCTTTCATCAAACTGCAAAGGAACACTCAAAAGTCTGAAATTTTTTTAACACTTCAAATATGAAAAAAATGCTACTTGATTTTTTTTTCACTTTTGTTTCATAAAGGAGGACACGAGTAAGGATATAAAAATTTATCTGTGTAACGAGATCCCACTTATGTTCAGAAATTACAAACAAAAAATCTTAAATACTATAGTCCAAGTTTTCCTACTCATTATCTGTAAACTGAAAACAATATAAATTTTAGAAACATAACATGTTACTTGGTTTGATAGGTAAAGCAATTTGGCTCAACTAATGGAAATCTATTCCCTAGTAAACAAATCATGAGCTGTGAATGTGAAAATAGTGTACTACAATCTTACAAATTTCAAAGGTTTTGAATTAGAAGTTATTAGGGGAAAAAACTGTCAGATGGTGAGGCTTGTATTTGAAGCAGTACAGCAACTATCATATTACAAGGCAAATTCAATGCAGTCAGAATTTTTGACGAATTAAAATAATTTACTTTTACGTAAATTTTTAAAAGTAAATATCTTTTTTTCTGCAGGCCAAAAGTAAAAATTAATATCTGTCTAATTATTGTATTTGCTCATCACAGTCTCAGTACCTGTTTCTGGGAATCAAGTCACTAGAAAAATAACCTGCGCAATTGAAAAACTGTTAAGAACCTGTAAGTTTTAAGTGAGTGCTTCAGGGTCATTCCACGTCAGATCACCTGATGAGTTCAACACACCATCACATATTTTTATGAAAATTTATTTGCATGTAAAGAGTCATAAGATAACATTCTGCAAAATATGGGATTTTTTGGTTAAATATTTGCCAAGATATGAATTTTTGAAGTTATTTTATTTTTTTTGTGCCACGCCCCTTTTCTGACGTATTTTCTTGAATATCTCATCTCCTAATCAATCAAATGGAACCAAATTTGTTTTCCCCATGTATTTTTTTTATGCTGAATCCAAAAATTCCAACAAAATTAGTCTAGGACTAATAGTTTTGTAGTAATCGAAAGCATGTAAGCATTTAGGAAAAAATTTAAATGGCCATGTGGGACAACTTTTAAAAATTTGAGATTTTAACCCAAGTCTAAAAAAGTCTAAAGTAACTGGCAAAAAATAATCAAAATGGTATTTTGCTCCTGAGCTTAGAAAAAAAATCGCAAAGTTGGTATTCTTTTCGAATCGCATAAATGAAATATCCAACAATTATTACTTTGTCACTGCGTATTTATTTAGTAAATTCAAGTTACCCTTGCTTTAGTCATAGCTACATAAGCAGTAACGCTTACTTTTAGCCAGGTAAAACCAATATTTTCAAACTGAATATAGTTTGGAAATGTGGTGATTCAAACAGAAAATTCACCTGTTTCAATCCCGATGCTAGGCATCTTAATAATCCAAAATGTTATTGAAAAAAATACAAGTCTTCATTTTCTTTAATAAAAGTGTTTTACGTAGGTGTAACTTATAATGTTTTCAAAAAAAATTAAAATACTAAACTACTGTTATTATACAGCGAGTTCTACAAATTTCAAAATTATTAACTAATAGTTATTCAGGACAAAATATCTAAAGCACCCATTTTTTTTTTATCGCTTTCTTTTCAAAATAGTTTCCGTATTTTTGGTTTTGAACCATACAATTTATTTTAGTGAAATTTTGGTAGGAAATTCGACCCCTAAAACCGAAAGTGAAAGTACCCTGCCTCAAACAGAAAGTAAAAGTCATTACCGCCCTTTCCACAATTGTATGATTCAAAACCTAGATTACTCCCTTTACATGCAAATAAATTTTCATAAAAATCTGTGATGGTGTGGTGAACTCATCAGGTGATTCGATGTGGAATGACCCTTCACTAAGTTATAAACGTTAAATTCTTATCTGAATCTAGTGCATCTCTTGTGGCCTTCATTAACCTCAGGCTTCAAGCAAATTTGAGTGCAGGTATTACGTCAGTGTAGGATTAAGATTACTGAATAAACATTCTTAATAACTTCAGCATTATAAAAACCTAGCATAAAATGCGCTTATAATTGCCTCTGTTTAATTCCCTCCCATAATGATATTTTCAGTCGCGAATTTTGATTATCTTAAGATGTATTGACATAGTGAAGTAACTTGTATTTCCACAAGGAGAGGCAAAACTAGGGGAAAAAACCACTTTAATCAGTCATTTTTTAATAAAGTGCATTTTGACAAATTGCTTATTAGAATGTTGAATTAATTTAAAATCCATTCTTCAGTTTACTTGATTGGAGTTTAAATCTAAAAATTAGAAAGTTATCAGAAAAATTAATATTTTAGAAACCCGCTTTAACAATTATTAATAAATCTAATTTTGTAATTCATGTTATTATTAAAAAAGAAAAATTTTTAAATTCTCAATTTGTATCGGCCATCTTTACCACCCATTTCAGTATCTGACTTCTCCTGATCACACATAATTACAGGCATTAAATATAACAAACACATGTAAGAGGTTTTTTTCCTAACATATAAAAAACCTACACTTATACAATATATTAGGGGCCGTTCAAGTATTACGTAAGCACATTTTTAGTCATTTTAGACCCTCACTCCCCTTCTAAAGCAAAAATAAGCAGATGCACGACCTCCTGTCCCACTTGTGCTTATATAATATTTGCCAAATCATTAACAGTAAATAATTGAACAATAAATTAAAACAGTTAAAATTAGGCCTGTATCAAAATTTTAACGTGTTATGTTTGTTTGTCTTATGTAAGCACTGCTCTGATCCTCTCCTCCCACTTGTCGGCAAAAATAAGTAAAGCTCGACCCCCCCCCCCCCTTCCCCAAAAGGAGGACACTTCTCAAGGGAGGGCAGAGCTTCAAAAAGGAGGGCGGTTTCACCTTAAGAATACTGACTATTACATTTACTTTTCAAGAGGAATTTGGGCTCAGTAACACTTTTTCATCTCATCTGAGTATGGGGAGAGTATTATAAAACCAAAAGGTGTAAAACTAGGAATAAAATTAACAAAGCTGGGCAATTTAACCTATCTGCCAGTACTACTTCATGCACAACACAAACTATACATATCAAACAGTAAATCCGGTTGTTATTTTTTTTTTAGCTCTTTAGTTTTGTCAAAAAAAAAAGAGAAAGAAAATGAAAAAAATCTACACTGAAGATGGGACTTGAAATGTTAAAGCATGACAATTTTAATACTTAATTTTCTAACGAAAAACGGAAATTTCCAAAACTTAATTCGTTCTTTTCTTTTTTAAAAGCAATAACAAAACTGATTTTCAATCACTGAAGTGTTATAAGTTTGACACAAACTTTTGAGATTGGTAGCCGTTATTTTAACTTCGGAGACATCATACATTCAACTACTACTTTACACATTTAAAAAAACTATGAACAATTTTTTACTCCCGCTAAGTTTCAAGACATCACAATTATATTATTAAATTACAAAGTTAAATCAAAACAGCAGAAGACAGAAATAATCTCTTTTAAGAGTAGAAACAACACAACTTCCAACTCTTTTATCAGTTGAAAGCTGCATTTAAGACTTATTAGAATCTGCAGTTCACATGACGCTAAGAATAATTTTTAATCTGTAAGAGTATAATAACCTTTCAGCAATATATAAAGTTCCTTTTCCTAAATCTTTGTTCTCCACGTGTGTAATAGTATTTGGTTGCAAGTGACGAATGCCTTCTGTGGGAGGCGGGAAAGAAGATAATACAACCATTTTAAAGCTAACTCAGGTTTTAAAAATCCCAATAATTGCGTTTCCGAAAATGCACAAACAAGTAACTCAAGAGTTTCGTCAAATAAAACTGTTTTAGTAAATATTGTGGAACGATACAAATTCAGTTGCCATGAAGAAAATATGGCGCTAAATTTTTCCATTCGTTGACCAATCGCATTGCTTCCTTTCAGCGCATGAGCAGACGAAACCCGGTGATTCACTTCCGGTGTCATCGAAGTGTTCCAGAATGGAAAAATAATTTAAAATTGGGGGATGGATACATATTTATAATACAATCCAATAGGTTTGATAGCCATTTCTTTTATAGATAAAAGTTAAATACTATTAACCTTGTGTTTGGATCTTTTTCAACACTATTACATAATATTTGTAATTATTTCATCTCTTATACCGATTTCCGGTATAATGGCAATGCGGTGTTACATCTCTTACCTTTATTAAAGGCTACGTCTTTAGTTTCTTTCGTTTTTAATATGGTTCTTAGCTATTTATATGACCGTCGGACGTAAATCTTGGGTCAGTTAAAGACGAACAGATCTAGTACGCTGCAATAAATTTGGCTGGGGGAATTTTTAGTGCATGCTTTCATGATCTTCAAGTTGGATTAAGAACCAGAAAAGCAAAACTATTTTTAATATTAACATTCAAATTTCTTCTTTATTTATATTTTTCATTATTACGTGCTTTTATACTAGTGTAATTTGTGTAAATTATTTTTAAATTCTTCTTCTTTTTTAATCTTTTGATCTATATATTTATTTCTACGTAGATTTGTATTTATTTACATCGAAGATAAGATTTTCTTTATTTTCTCTTTATAGGAATTCAGGATCTCATATAATGATCAACTAAAAACTAGTAGTAAATTATCATTGATGTTTTCGTTGAAATGAAAAAGCGAAATATAAGTAAACAATTTTTCAATATATCAAAATTTTCACCTAGTTATCGCTGTCTATGCTTTGAACAGCCTGAATAAGCTGAATCCAATGCTTAATAGGCAAAATAAAATCATGAAACCTCCTCTTCCGATAAAATACGGAGAAATTTAGATGTAATATTTGCCTTTCATGTGATCAGTGTAGCTGAACGAAAATTACTCTATTGCTGCAAAAATTTTAAGTAAGCCAAATTTTTCATTTTTGGATTAAATGAAGTTCACTCGTACGATTGCTGAAGCCATTTTCTGAGCATTATTCAAATTGAGATGTATTATAATTAGCTCAACATTGTGAGTGATAAAATTGGTCTCAAGGTATGGCAAACAATATTCCCACAATGAGATATAGCCTTTCTAACATCTTTGAGTGGGTGTATGGAGGTGTTGATCACTCATTAGAAGGTAATGGTGGTCCAGTATGTTTGAATTACTCCAGTCCTATGAGACGAGTTGTAGAAACTATATTTCTTAGTGCCTTGGCTTCGTCCTATACAATTTGGGGCTACAATCGCATTGAAGTTCCCAAAAAGTTAGCTGCCAGTGTGGAGAGAGTAGACAGGGTTGGCAAACGATTGCTGTTAGTCCTTATCTGTTTAACTTTTGGCTGTGAAATAGGTTTTAAATTTGCAACCAAGACTTTGATTTATCTGTTAAATCCATGCCATGTGGTGACCGTACTCCAAGTAAGTCTAACATTGTTTGATAACTTTAATGTACTCTGTTTTTCCTCACTAAGTAAATTATGTACCTTTCTAATACAAAGAGTAACATATACAGTAATTAGAATAAGTATTTTTGTTATTTATCAATGATTTAATGAAATTGTCTTCATAAAATGGTTGTATTTCATTTCATTACATATTTAATAACTTATTTCCTACAGATTTATCTTCTAGCTTCACCTCCAACTCCAATGATGACTGCTGTATTTAGGTGCCAAATGCATTGTTTAAATGGTGCTGTATTAGCCATTGCATTTCCTGTGTTAAATACCAGATTAGTAAGTATTTAGTAATTTATCTGTTGACTTCATGTGAACAGATCTGTATTTTTATGAAAGATTTGTGAAGAAAATACAACATCAAAATTTAAGTTAAACTTTCTCAATGTTTTATTCACATTCATTTCATCATCATCATTGTTATTATTATAATTTTTATCTTATTTGGTTCTTAAAGAAGTCTTAATTATTTACCCAAAGTAGTTCTTGAACTGACTCTACATATCTATAAAAGAAAACAAAGTAAGAAAGAGGATAATTATATATTTTTTCATAAGAAAAATGCGGATTATTCATGAAAATGTGCAGAAGTCACCAGATCATGAAAACTCAAGGAAAAATTCTGGAGTTAATGGAGCTGATTAGATGATTGTACATCTCGGGAATGGATGTAGAGAAATATGTAAGGAAAGGACAGTTGAGTTGATAACACATTTGTCTCTTGCATAAGTAAGTGGAGGAGGAAAATTGTCTTCACAGAAATATGAAAAACTATCAGAGACATGAAAGCAGAACAGAGTAAATTAGTGGAGGAACTTTTTCTAACATTTTGTAAATTCTTTTCAGAATGATATTAGGTTGGATATTTTTCAATGCCCTTGGGGCTTTTGCCATTGGCCTCAACAAGGGGCAAGAATTGTAAGCATTTGGCCAAATAATCATTGCCCAGGGTACGCCATAGGAGGTAGCTCACATTATACCCCCAGAAGAAAGTTACATCCATGCTGATGCCAGAATTCAAACCCAGGTTCCGACACATCTGCCTCATAGCAGGCTTCTGTTCAGATCACTAGGCAATGCCAGAATGGTATAATATGATTTATAATATCATAGAATGATATTAGTTAAATGATTCATAGAAAGAAAATATCACCATTCATTAATTAGAGACCTTAACTTTTCTTCAATTTAATATAATGGCGTAATTTAAAAATATTAAGGCAATTTCAATCCCATGAGATTATTATCAGATAAAGAGAGTGTATTTTCTGTATTATTCTTAAATTAAGCAAAAGATAATAATCCTAACAAATGCATAATGAATATTTACTTTGAATGAATTACATGCTGATGTATACAAAATGATAGAAGATAATTGTTCATATTTCATGAATTTGAGTATTTTATTTATAATAGCATAAAAAAAAATATAAATTGAAACATGTATGTTAGTGAAAAGAAGACCTGGTAAAAAAAGAGGAGTAATAAATGTGCAGGTGGTCCCCAGGTTAAGGACAATCTGACTTACCACTTTCCGTACTTACGAACGGGCTTCTAAGGCTCCCTGTAAGGATAATTTATAATCACATTAATAATTCGGGAACTAGTTTCTTCCATGCATGTAAACAAACTCGCTTGGTGTAAACGATTTGTTGATGCAGCATCTTTATGCTAGAGGCTATTCTCATTGTTTAGACGGTCACTTACGCACAGCATCACTTTCATCTTAACTTTTTTATTCCATTTTGTGAGGTATTATTATTATTACAGTATTACACTGCATTATTATTATCACACATGAGCCATTATATTATTATTATTATTATCGTACATGCACTGTTCATCAGGGATGTAGTTATGTACAAATCCGACCTAAAGACGTTCTGAGGAGCGTATTTCATTTGTAACCGAGGGACCACCTGTATTAGACAGTCAGTCTAAAGTCAGAGTCACAACTTCAAATGTGAGTGAGATATGTCAGTTTTAAGATGGCTTCTCTATTGAATAAGAAATTTAATTGTAATTAGTACCCATTTTTTATTGATGTCCTAATTAAGAAAAATAAGATTCTAAATAAATATTTAATGCAGTTATTTATTTTTTTTCACAAAATTGTTTAAGTGTAGTGATGCATTTTATTATATAACATTTTTATATTTTTCTTTTGGATTGTTTTGTGCCTTTTTGTTTCTTATTCTATATCATTTATTTCTATTATTCATTCCATTATCGTGATCACTGTTAATCTTAAGAAACTGAATTTTTAATGTAGGTTTGAGCTCCTTTTGATTGTAATCCTAAGTAGAGTGTAGATAAAAGATCTCTGGGTAACAAAAAAAGAAAGCAAACATTTTACTATGCAAATATTTAAAATTTGAAATTATAATCCAAGAAAATTATAATTTCAAATTTTAAATAATTTCTAGTATAATTTTGAAGGTCACACTTAAAGCTAGACTTTTCTTTTTATGTTTATTTCTAGTTGCCTTTTGAGATGGAGGTGTACTTTATCCAACATACATTAATGATAATAATCCCCTTTTATCTTCTCAAAATTGGAGGTAAAAAAATAAAAATCAAATAAGTTTTGTTTTCCCTTTGTAACTTTTCCTTAAGTGCATTGATTGGCATCCTTTGATACGTGAATTAAAAATTTATCTGATCACCGAGATTTTACTCACTAAATTAAACCAAAAACTTTAATTTCTGGTCAACAATTAGATTTCATCGTAATTTATATAATGTTTATAAATTAAAATAAATATATATATTATTATATTAATATAAATATAATTATCATTAAAAATAAAATTTAAAAGTAATAAAGTAAGATCATTTCAATATAGTGTATATGTGATTATACCCTTTTTAAAGTAAAAAGTCAATACCCTTTTTAATTTAGCAAATTAGATCAAAATAAACTTCTAAATAATGAGTTACGTTATATAGATGCATAATTATTTTTAAATCGATCAGATCTAACTTAGCCTATCAAATTCAACATCTTCAAAACAACTACTGTTGAAATTTAGCTGAATATTTAGAATAAAACATAATGAAGATTGCTTTAAAAACAATGTCTTAAAGTTTTTATTAAGCAATATTTTAATCTGCAGTTTTGAAACTTCAACAAATGTAAATATTTTATCTAGACAAACCAAAAAAATAAATAATAATTTTTGATCAAATCATCATTAGTCTTACCTGCTTTGTGATAATAGTAGAAAAAGTGCCAACATACTTTCAGTCTTGTGCTATGTCCTGCAGCAGCCATTTTATGAAGCATACATGTCCCCAAACAGCCAACATTTCACTTTACCAGCGTCCTTTGATTTGCTATCATACTTTGATGCTTATTTTTACATTGACTTTGCTGATATCAGTAGACCAGTGTCTTTGACTGAAAACAAGATGTACTTCTGTTGGTAGCACATTTCTTCATTGGAACATCTACAGAGGCAAAAAGATGATGCAGCTAATATTTTAACAGACAGGAAGCATATATTATCAATTAGACATTTCATATAAAATAAAATTTTAGTAATAATTTTCATAAAAAATTACATTGATTATTCTAATTGTTTTTACCAAATTAAGAAAAAAAAACTCAAATGGATATTGTTGCATTTTTAATTTTAAAATTAAATTCTATGAATTAAGCAAGATAATATGAAACAGAGTTAGAGAAACAGTGTTTATAAATATCTCTAGTTAATGTTTTTTATTAGAAATAAAGAATTGGATATTGAACCTGAAATTTTGAGATATAATCGTCAACTGATAAAAAAGATTTCCTCATCTGAAGAAAGTCCAACATGTAATTTATTTTTATTAATCAAAGCTGAAAATTATTATACAATATTAGAAATTGGAGAGATTATTTTTCTTGAGGGACAAATCCAATTTGTCATAAAATATTTCTCAATACTTCATTTTGAGTTTAAAAAAAAAAAGTAAACTTTTCATTTTAGCTGTTGTGTTCAGTAGAAACTTGCATCACGTCGCATTTAGCAATATGATTATTATATTTTTTTATATTAAATGCAGTTATTTCTATTATTTATTTCACCAGATTTCATTCTCAAAACTGAGGCCATTATTTTGGGATTATCTCTTATTCAATTATTAATAGGATTTAAAAATGGGGAAAGAGGGACTTAAAATATATTGACTTTTGACGATCAAAAAAGATTGCCAACCACTGCTTTTTAGTAGTTCATGTTCAGTTCAATTAGTAAATTTACCAAAGTGATAAGTTATTACCTTTTCCATCCTATTTGTTATTAATTCAAAATAATTAGTAAATTGCTGAAGTGAAAATATAATCCTTAATGAGTTCTTAAATTTGATGGTTAGTAGATGTTCAAAAATCAGTATTTAAATGTTATGTTAAAATTTACATTATAATTTAAATCAGCTCATAAATTAATTTCTGTTTATCCCTGCATGACATGTTTAGGTGTGTATACTATGGAAAATGTCAGTGACTTCAGTTGGTCTGTGATGATGACCGGTATTCATCTTTTATACCACTTCTATGTCTTACAGGGACTGGGTATGGTAAGGGCATACTTTTTCATTATTAAATTGGATAACATCTTAATAATAATATGTAATACAGTGCAACTTGGATAATTCGAAGCTGAAGGGACCACTACAAAACTTCGAATTAAACAAGTTACATCTTTTAACTTTAATTTCAGGTCCACTGAATGCTTGAAAAGATTATTCTGTCAATAAGTAAATATTTATTCAGAAAGATCATGCTATGAAAGACTTAAACACTATATGTATGTAAACAAAATAAGATTTACATTACGTAAGCTACAGTACATATTGCATTCAATACAGAAAATTATAGTTTTTCAAAAATTGTGCAATGTCTGATTGTTTTGTAGAATTCAGTCACTTAAGATTAGCAAAATAATCAAGCATGTTTAGTGAACGGAAAACAGCTTCACTTACGTTGGTTTGTCCTTCAATGTACCGACGCAATTCGGAGCTATCCCGTACTCGTTGGCGATTTGGCATTTCTTCTTCACACCCTTTTCCACCTCGCAAATGACGGCGACCTTTTCAGCGAACGTTAAATTCTTGTACATGCATGGTTTACTGAAAGACATGGTGACACTGATAGCAAGAAGCTCGAATGGCGTCTGAAGCGTCACATGCCGAACGGTGGCGGGAAGGGGATTTCAGTTGTCACGTGTCAAATTTCTTAACGATGAAACGCCGAAAAGTCGTTATGATTCGAAATTTTTTATAAAAAACTTCGAATTAAGGAAGTTGAACTTCGAATTATCCACGATTTTTTAACATTGATTTAATAAGAAATTCAAGGGACCAAGAGAAATCTTCGAATTAACCACGATTTCGAATTAAAGACGTTCGAATTATCCAAGTTGTACTGTATTAATTTATTAATTAATTTATCACTCCCTCCGTTCGATAATAAAGAGTCCCATTTGTGTATGAAATTTCTATGTGAAATGGGACTCTCTATTTTCGGACAGAGGGAGAATTATATATTATAATCTTAATAGTTTTACAAATTCCCTTTTGATGATTAATATTTTGTTTCTCTGAAAACAGATAAATATTCAGTAAAAACCCATCCTTACAGTTGATTTGAACATAAGGAGAGTTGATTCATGTTTATTCGGTCGATTTCAAGGGCGCGTGCATGTGACGCAGCATTGTTGCATTCGAATCGAGGTCATAAGCCTATAGTTGATATCTGGTAGCTGGAATTGTGTTGCATTCTAAATCTGCTGCCAAAAATTCCAAATTGGTACATAGTTCCCCTTTCCAATGCTAAATATGCCGCTACAAAAATTGTGGACATGTGCAAAAAAGCCTAAATTTTCATGTTTGCAAGTCCACCATCAACTGGGTAATAGCAGAAAGTAGCATGTAGCTAATCAGCCAAGAGCGACATAAGCCACAGGCTCGAAAACTACACCCACGACCGGCAGCAGCTCCTAACATTATTAAGAAAGTGAAGGCTATGATTGTCGGCAAGAACGCTAGCACCCAAAGGGCGGTTGCCCAGACCATAGGAGTTTCTCAGCCAACAATTGCAAGGATAATTAGGCATGTTCTGCAATTAGAAAAGCATCATAAAGCTCGAGTTCATCGCCTACTTCCTCGACACGTTGCTGAAAGAAAGACCAACAGCCGAAAGCTTTACGAGCACCATTTATCGGGAGAAAAAAATGGAAGTACGTCACTACTTTGGACGAGGCATGGATCTGCCTTAGTGATATCAAGAAGCCAAGGGGAATATTTTATCGCCGTTTTAATTCCAAAGGATGATCCGAGTGGTACCACGAATTAAAGAAAACATTTCGAGAGGATTCATGATTGTTGCGGGTTACAACTACAAAGGAAAGTTGCCACTGAGGAAGGTACCTGCAAAGATCAAGATTAATGCTGCTGTTTACTGAGAGCATGTCCTGGAACCCTTGTATCGTGACGATATTCCCGCATTGTACGGCAGCAACGAAAGGAAAATGTGGATTCATCAGGACAAAGCGCCGAGCCATACAGCTTGAGCGACCCAGCTGTAAATGGTCGATATGGCGACTGAAACCGGAATTTGAGCAATCCCATACAGTATGATTCCTGTAAAATTCCCCGATGCATCTCCAATAGATTTCTGCACGTTCGGATTATTTAAACTGGCTTTGGGAACACAATGACCGAGAACAGTAGAAGGACTTTGGAAAGGTTGCAAAGAGGAGTGGAACAAGATCCCCCTCGTCTACCTCCAATGCAGCCGCCTTCAATGGAAATTGCAATGCAGAGTCATTACCAAAATGCAGGGGCTCCCAATTGAACACAACCTGTGGTGGAGAAAAGGGTTCTGCTAAGTCTATGATGTGATCAAAATCGATCGAATAAACATGAATCAACCCTCCATAAAAGGTAGAAAAATAATGTATATGTGCAGATTGAACACAGTAAAAAAAAAAAAGTTGTTAATTGTATAATAACTACTTTAAAACTGAAGGAAGGTTTTGATTTTCGGGACTGCATTCTGCACCTTCACTACGTATCTTTTTTGAACGTTATTCTCTGAAAAATGTTGAGATCTTTGTTGTTATGTTAAAAAACTTTTTGTTTTCTTTTACATAAAGGAATTTTTCTTTTCATCATTACAATTTTAAATACCTTTTATTAATTACTTCACCAGCCCCAAAAATACAACCAACTTAACACTATCGTTCTGATTTTCATATATAATCTACAAAATAATGAAATGGGTTGAGATACCTATTGAAAGAGCCTTTAATGTCTATGTTTTCTTAGGAAATAAGGTAAACAGGACTACAGTGATAAATACTAGGAAAATATGTTTGATCATTAATGTTAATAGAATTTTACAAAATGACAGGGGAGCTTGAAATAATGGTGAATAAGAACATTATTGAAGGAATAATTGGTTGATTGTGTTTTTATGTTTGATTGCAAATGACACAAGATAAGTCTCACCACAAATAGAGAGTTGAACAATATGATGACTGTTCCTACAGGCATGATAGTGTAGTGCCTTTACTTATATTCTCCTGCAGTCAGTTAACCCCGTTTGCCAACTTGTTCATTATTTTACCATAGAACTGGCTGAACACACATGGCTAGTTGGTCTTCTTGGTTTGTTACATCAATGGATGTAATGCTTTGTGTAGTGTCCTCCTGGCAAAGATTGATTTAGCAAAAGAGTTGATATTTTCCACCCTTTTGTTAAGTTCAGTTTATTTGTTAAGAATTACACAAAGTTAAATAAATATTCTGACTGATATTTCTTGTTCTCTGCTAATATTTCTTATTCTATTCATTGTCATCTTTATTTTTTTCAGTTAACAGAAGTGAACCTGAACAATATGCTGTGTCCTGCTGTATCAGATCCATTTCGAGGGCCACATTATCGCATCTGGGCGACATGTCATCAGTCAGTGGTCATTTCTACAATAGGCAAAGTCTTTTACATCCTTACTATTATTATCCTAAGGTTATTTGGACATAAGAATATCCCAGGGGGTGAAGTGTCAGGCAATTCCTGTTGCCCATTAATCGAATATCCTGCTTGTGGGTGCCAAGAGCATTTGCCCCAAAGTGCAGGTAATTTTAGCTTAAATTTTTCTTCTGATTATGTACAGAAACAACTTCTTAAGAACCATTGCCCATCTAATCCGTTTAATCACTGTAACCACTTTGATAAGCTTGATGGATCAGTTATCAAACAGAATGGTCCAGCAAATGAGGCACTGGCAGCTAAGGAAGAAATTAACTACATAGCAGATGAAAATTTCGAAAGAAAAAGTGATCTCCATAATAGTAGAGATGGAAAGCAGAAATCTCACACTGAATAATTGATATATAATTTAGCAATTGTTTTCCTACATTCTAGACCAAAGAAAACCAAACACTTACCATTGTCTACTAATAACATGTTCTTAATCGTAATTCTGTCAAAATCTCGATGAGCAAGGTAGATTCTTCCCTTTCTTTCTTTTAGTTATTTGGTATTTCATTTAATTGTTGACTAATATTTCCAAATTTCAACCTCATTCTTTTTACCTTCAAGAATGAATTCTGTTAACTGTATTGTATTGTAATTTTTTGTATCACTGAAAAGAAGGTTGCTAGTTATATGCAAGTATTATTGTAATTAACCAAAGAAAAACAAAACTAAGAGATCATGCAGCAACGGCTTCAAGAAATGTTACAACTGTTAATCATGATAACGTGAAACAGCTTCTAGAGGTTTTGTATCTAGTCAAGATGGTTTAGAAATTGCTCAATGAAAAGCCATAAAAACTTTTGTTTTTAAATCCCAAGTTGTTAAAAACAATTGGAATATATTCCTTATTTACTTGTAATTATTTAAGAGTATTATTTATTATTTATTTTATTCATTACAAAATTTGTTTGTCACAGGTTGTGTTATTTCAGCACTCTAAGAATCAATGCAATAAGTAGATCATTCATTGTAAATATTAATTCAAGCTGTAAGTTTTTATTTATTCTCTATAGGGACAGAATTCTTAGAGTAAAAAAGTACAGCAGCAAAATATAGTGTAAATATGTTGATTGTGCATCAATTTTCTTATTAATGTAAATTGATGATTTAATCCCTCATAGTTTTCCTTTCTTTAGATCAGTATTTGTACATTCCATACTCAAGTGTAAGGTAGTCAACACTCCTACTTTTTTTCTTGCCACCACATTCCTCACTTTTCATATTTAAGTGTATTGCAAATACATATATATATATATACATAAATATACAAATATATTTTTGTAGATGTAAATAAGATATTTTCAGTTTTATCGAGAATACATTTTTGATCTTTCTTTCCATTTTCTATAATAGTTGAGAAATCTTATGGAAAATGTAGCACAGTTTTTAGATGAAATTTAACAGTGATTGCAACATATTGTACTCCAGAATAATAATGTAATTTCACTGCATTAAGTTGAAAGTACTGACAGGATGTTGTTATATCCCAGGGACTCTAATGCCTGTGTCTTTGTTAACAGCCATCTGAGATTTGCTTTTTCCGTGAGGAGAGATAAACAAAAAGTGTTAACTATGCAATTTTAGGATTTTTATAATGTAACATTTTTTTTCGTTTCATATTTATATGCCCGAAATACAGAGCAACCAAAAAGAATTCACTTTTATTTATTGGAAATTTAATAATAAAAAAAAAATGTGCCTATATAACATATACATGTTGAAAAAAAAAAAAAAAAAATGTTTTTATCATAAATGAAATTTGCAAATTTAAGTTATTTACTACTTTAATTTCAAAAATAAAAATTTCACTTGTTTTCAGTTGAAATGATGATTGAACATATAACAGAATAAATATTTCAAAGCAATTTTATCATCAAATTTATCTCAAGTCTTAGTTCATGGTTGATGAATCATTTATATATCTGAAAAATAGTTTAATAAATGGAGGTGTATTGAATCTCAAATTACTATTTCCAGTAGAGTACTGTTATTATCAATTTATGAAACAACATCATATTTCAACTAAGTATGCATATTTCCAAAGTATCAAGCGAGAGGTTTTGCCAAGTAAGGTATTAGAATGTATAGCACAACTAACCCCTTAACTTAATTTTTTTATTTTTAATTCCGATTCCCAAATGATGTTTGGTAAGAGTGCTTTTTAATATCAAAAAGACATTCTTGAAGGCACTGTATTTCCCTTCTTAATTTATTTACCACAAATTTCACATTTTCTTATGAAAACATGAGCAAATTATACTTAAACAGCAAATGCCTACGTAGTGACAACAAGGCAGACCTAGTATCCTCATACCATCACATGTGTCTTCCTCAACTTCTTCCGTAACATCTTTGTTTCTATTTTTAGGAGAACTATGTTTTAGCACATGCAAATGGACATTAATATAAAGGACAATAGATCAGGATATTTACTATTTTGGCAGCATTTGCTCATATGTTACTAAAATGTGATCTCTGCACCAAAATAATTTGTAGTATTGCAAGCAAAGCTACTGATACTTACTAGAATAAATCAAAGATTTCTATTTACATTTCAAGAAGGTATCGGTGCATTAGAAAAATTCAAGCCTTGAGAATTACTATAAATTTAATAGACTATTGTTCAGCAGTCTTGTGAATTGAAAGACAGCTGGAGAGATAAAAGTCCAGTATCTTAAATAGAACTTCTTGTCCTTTTACTTTAGTAAACATCTCAATTAAATTATTTACAGCACGAAAAAAAGCAAATCTGAAGATGGGTGTTTATATTTTGAAAGTATTCTTATTTGCTTTTGAATAGGAAATACTTTAAAATATATTGTGTTTTAATATCAAAAGAAAAGCAGTTGTTATCTTTATTTTTATTAAAGTTCGACTTTCAATTCTAATTTTTGTTCAGTAGTATATTTATTAAAAAATTAGAATTGAAATAAACAATCAGATATACATATTTTAAAGACTGAATTTTGAGATGAGGCTAATGGTCAAAACCATTTTAATTTATCATGCTTTAAATCATTAATTTATTAATTTTTTCTAAGTCATCTGCCCCCTCCCTCCCCAACAAACAAATCATAACTGAGTAGGGGTGAAACTTACCTATTATCTAAATTCATTGGTTATTTATTTTACTGGGCTGGCAGCAGTTTTTTTAAACTGTTATATTATTTTAACTATTATGTAATTGTAATGGATTTTACAATTATATTAATTTATTTGTTTTATGAATTTTCTCAAAATATGATCATTAAAGATCTTAGTTTATAAGTTTCAATCTAAGATTTGGGGCCAAAACAAAACACCAATAGTTTATATGGAATTGTTTATTTCAACTCTGTATTTTTCCAAGACAAGTCTTATTTATTTTGGTGTTTAATTTATCATTATCCATAATTTTATGATTGTTATTGTTTTCTTTTGGCAGACTATGGTATTTGATTTGATAGCTTAAACGTATTGTTTAGTGAGAGTAATTTCTAGTAAGACGTTGCACAGACACTTTAGTTGCTGAACGAATGTTAATTTTCATTAACAATAACATTAAATTGTAGGTGAGGATAACTTTAATCTTTATTACTGCATTGTTCCTCTAAATTATTAATGCACTTTGAGTATAGATGTATCCCTTATTAATTTCATAACACTTGTAAGTAGATTGTGAACATTGTCAACAAAATACTAAGTAAAAACACTTTTCAATTATAACGAAAAGATAAAAAATATATATATAATTCAAAATGATAATGAATGTGTGGTTCTAGGTCATAAATGCCAAACCCTTTAATCTTGAGCTATTTGTAATAAACATTGAGGCATTAAAATTGTATTAAATGTAATTGCAATTATTTAAATGCATTTTTATGTCTCAACATGTTTTTCTTCTTTTAACTGTTGAATGTAAGACAAAAACATTTCAAGAAATCTTATGTGATTTTTTTAATTTTGTGTGTAATTATTTGCTGATAAAATTGCTTCAGTTGAAACAAGTAGTGATTTCTGAGACAAATCTCATTCTTTAATGTAAATGCAGTTTGAAAGGATAATATTTCCAAAGTATTACAGTTGTTATGTGTTTAGATTTACTTGGTAGCCAGCACAGCAGAAACACACTAGAATGCTTGTAATTAAAGGGTAGGTTAATAACACTTAAGGCCTAGAGATTTATATTAGCTCATCACGACAATGGATTTGCATTTGATGGTCGATCAACTGATAAAACTAGGATAAGACCATGAGTAAAATTTTACTTAATGTTTTTAGGGATTTTGCCACCAAATGAATTGAAGTTACTACCAAATTAAAATATATACAACTTTGCTTTTTATAGCACAAAATTACATTTGCATAAACATTGAAAAGTTCACGACCAATCCATTTCTACTATATTAATAGCAATATTATTAATATTATGATTAGTGTTTTGACAAATTTGTCAAAGTGTTAAGACATTTTAATCAGACAGCGTTAGTTAAATTATACATCACAAATGCAGAATTTATCTATCATTATTTGGATTCATTCACATTAATAATTTTCTAGACTTTTGATATTAACAATCTATTTATTTTTCATCTTGTCTTCATAGGTTTGATGTATCTGTCAATTGTCAAATTCATGATTAAAAACCAAAAGAATTGAAAAAGACAACAGTTATTAATAACAAATTTTATCATTTATTCTCTAACAATGTAGAGGATAACAATTTCAATTGATGTTGGATTCCAGAGATCTATTTCTGCATGTGGTTTTTTTTTTTTTTTTTTCTTTTATGAAAAAAAAGATCAGTTAGACTATTAACACAATGAATAAACTCCCTTTATATATGTTGGCTACATAAATCTTCTGTTATGATTTTAATTTAAATGAATCTCTTCATTAAATAAATCTCTTCATTTGATAAATTTTGTGAATATTTGGCACTCATTTGTTTACTAAGCTAGAGGTTAGCAACTTTTTTTTTATTTTCAAAATTTCATTAAAATCCAAAATATAGAGAATCATTGTACCCTTGCGAACCAACAAAAAATTAAAAAAATAATTCACCAGCTCACATTATCTAACCAAAAAAAAAGTGCTGTTAATATTGCTAGTAGTAATAGTGTTGGGAGTCTCAGATCATATATCAAAGAGCTGTGCAATAGATTGTCGATCCCCTGAACTAAGACCTTAAGGATTCTTGAATGTTGTACTACATTTATATTACTAAAAGGAATATAAATAAATGTTGATAAAAAGAGTGGCAAAATTTATGAAGTTTTATAATTCAGGAAATATTTGATATGGAGTGTTGCTATTAATAATGTCTTAATAGTTTGCAAATCATTTTGATTTAAATTTTAAAATAAATACTGTAGAAACCCAATACTCGATTACTGTTAGTCTTCAGTATTTATAAAAGATGTATTTAGTTGTTTTGTACATTTATATAAGCAGTCTACATCTTTATGGTTTATTCATTATCTTTGATAAACAATCATTAGAGATCTCAACATTGTCAAATAATCATTTTATTAAAAATCATTGTCAAAAATAAATTTATTCTGATAACAAGGCATGCAAAATTGTTATATCTATGCAGTAAACTTTAGATATATTCTGCCTTATAAGATGACAGTGTCTATTTCTATCATTGATTCACTCGGTATTTGCATAATCTAGGAATAAATTTAAAGAAGAAATTGCCTACTGTGTGCTTTGCTATCTGCTTATCCATCATGATCTGTTAAAATATGATTAAATCAAGTTATAACTATCTTATAATCTTCTGTTTTGCAGTAATTACTCATGGAAGAGAATTAATTGTTGTATAACAAAGAAAATATGTACTTTTGTACAAATGTAGCAGTATTGATAGTGGAGGGATCATTTTTCTCTCTTGCCCCTTGTCAATTTAAGAATATTTAGATGTACTAACTATGTAAACCTTTACGCTTGTTAATGTCAAATTCATTTACAGATAGCTGTAAGATCTCGACTTACAATAAAGTAATTGGATATTTATTTTCTGTTATAAATAAATAATTTGCACTGAAGATAATAGCAACCCAAGCCTAGAAGGGTACAGTACAACAACAACAAAAAATATTCATATTAAACGAGAAATCTTTTAATTATCAATTTTTATAGTTCACCTTCTCAAAGGACTATACGAACAAGCCACACATTGGGCAAACTTCTGGATCAAGATAACTATTACAGATAATTCCAATTTAACCAAGGCTCCCTTGCCAAGACTGGAGTAACACTGATTTTAAAAATTCATTTCAGATAATTGCATGAAGCAGAAGCATTAACTATACAAGAGTAAAATCAATACAAAGCCCTTTCATTGTTATTTAATAACTGGCTTTTTAGTGAAGCTTGAGCCAGAGAGGTGATACCATGCATTTGAATACCAAATACTCTCAAATACTCAAAAAAAATTTACTTAAAAAAGACAATAACCTTGCTATTTCAATAAAGTTATTGTGATATCACTCATTTGCTGCAACGACATAACTCAAAAATCATCATTTTTCAGGTTGTTTGCAAAAAAAAGACTTGGTCTTTGGAGTTCTTTTTACTGGTAGAAAGACATAACAGCTTCTAAATCTCACCACTCCACAGCAGTGTTGCATCACATTTCAAACTCATTTTCTGGAAAATGTTTTTTGCAGCAAATGATGAAGAAATATACAAATCATGAATCTCTTAAATCATGAAGAAATCTTTCCAATAATTAACTGAACATTAATTTGTTGCTACAAGTACAGGATTGAGATGACTTGCTTCCTTTCTTTTACTTGGAAAACTTGCCTCTTTTGCTTAACAATTTCAAGTTGTATTCAACTCGAGATTAGAACAAGTTGCACAAGTTATTCATAGATCTAATTTAATTGTCATCTTAACACAATATCCATTTTCTATTTACAAGAAGAATGTTATATGCACTAAATTGTGCTTTGGTTTCAAAACATTTTCTGTAAATGGTTTTTTTTTTTTTTTACTGTGTCTCAAGAAACTTTTTGGATAAAATTTCTTAAGTCATTAACATCAGTACTATTGTCTCCAATTCCAAATCTCATCTTGCAAATCCAACAGATTGCTCTCAGATGTTTATTCATTATGCACTGTTTTTGTGAATACAGTTTCTTTTTACAGATTTTCTTGTATAATTTGAAAAATGATATATCTCTGCTACTTTAGTACACTGCTAATTAGGGAAAAGAAAAAAAAAACAAACTCTCAAATTGATGAATTGCTTATATAATGGAAATACTGTAGCAAAAATGAACAAAATTTTAAAACAATCCATGAACACAATCTTTTTAACTTAATTTCAGTAATTAATTCATCATCTGCATTTCAGACTGAGAAAGAGAATATTTAAGATTTTTTTTTTTACTTTTCCATCCAGATATATTTATAAACTTTTGCTGAAAGATTTCCAATAAATCTACCCTTCTCTCTATATTTTTTTTCATCATATATCACTGCATAAGACTCGCCTGCATTTATTTCTTCAAATAAAGTCATGTCTACTTTACCTTTGTATTCCTTAGCTTCCCAAGTTAGCTGCATTTTTTTTTTTCATGCAAAGATCGATTATCAAAATTGACAGAATTGGAAGAGCATCCAGTTTTTCATTAGGATCTTATCAACTGCAAGAAAATATGGGTTCAGGAACTAAAACTATACACCTGAACAGCTATATCCCTTTCATGTCTTACCTTAAACATTGTCAGTTGTGTTCCTTGATCTATGCTGATAGCTGCTGCCTTTTTCACCTTGCAAAATTAAAAACTAAAGACTTTCTATAAAAAATGAAAATTCAGTTTTGTCTTTTGGGTAAACTGACATAAGAAAATAAGACTTAAACAGAGCAACTACTTAACTGGTGATGCCACACCAGTTTTGCATCTATAAAGTTCTGCCAGAAACTTAATTGTAGAACTCCGATCTCCGAAATATCTATAAGAATAACTTCATGTGGGCACACAGTTTGAAATAGTGGTTTCTTCTTTAGGTTCTTTAGGTACTGTTAAGACAATGGAAACAATTAATAACTAGTTTGAGTGAATCATTGATTAAAAATAGAATTTTTTTCTCTTTGCAATTTTATTGACTGGGATAAGTTTTTGTTTCCCTTTTTATTCTTTGTTATAATCTCAGATTTTTCCGTGCCAATTTCATATTTTTTATAACTTTCTCATCAGATCCAGAATATATCTTTTTTTAAGTTTAAAAAAGAAAAAATATATTAAAATTTTAAAAGAATGCACAATTTCATATTCCCTGAACATCAACTGACTAAAAAAAAAGTTTTCTTCCAAGAAACTTTGAATATAAATTAAGTTCAAAAACTTTATAAGACATACATACACACAGAATAGAGAACTGATAAATAAAAATTATCTACCATTTGGGAAATTTCAATTTGAAGTGCAAATGTTAACAAAAAAAAAAAATAACTAATAGTTTAACCTTTGGCGATTTCTTTTTTTAATTTTTAACCAAAAAAATATGATTTAAACAAAATATTTCTAATATTTATATACTAAGAACATAATAAAAACTTTTTCATTGTTTTTTTGTTTTGTTTTTTAAAGTTACAGGAATGTTATCAGGTAATTTTTTTTTTATCATAATGTTTAGAAAAGCTTGATATTGATATATTTTATTAGGAGAGCAAAAAATATTGCTTTTACTATTGTAGAAAAAAAAAAAAAGCCAAGAGAGAGAGAGAGAGAATGGAACTTACCACTTCTGTTTTATTGAAGAGTGGTTCTGTAGACTTAAGGCACATATACTTGGAAAATAATTTGTATAACAAAATAAATTCTTTGCCTGTAAATAATTATTTAGTAATATTATTTATAGTAAGTTTATATGTTGTAATGACTGATGAGAAAGTTTCTCTAAATAGAAAAATTGAAATGTAACTCAAAAATGCTTAACTTTTGAATTGCAATGACTTCCATGGTCACAACATTTTTGTTTTTTCAAAGACTAAAGATTTTGCAAAAAATGATGTTTAAAAAATAAATAAAATAACTTACTACTTCATGTTATTAGTTGGGTAATGAATTAAAATGTTAAATACCTACTGGAAAAATTTTACTCCAAATATGAAATTATAATGTGTGAAAAAAATTAAAAAATGAAGACTTATTAAATCATTTTTAATTTGTAAATCTGTCTGTATTATCATGTATTATAGTAATGATTATAAAAAAATTCACACCTTCAAAAATGAGAAGTATTTTCTTTTTTTTAAATAAGAATTTTAATTATTTTTGTTTATTTTTTTTAGAACTTTTAATGATGATGTCTGAATTATCCATTGAAAAACTTGTAATTAAATGCATTATTTTACTTTAGCTGAAAAGAAATATGTATATAAATTATTGTATGTAAAAAAAAAAAAAAAAAATGTATATAGTAGGAACTTATCATATCAGAAATTACTGATAGTTTGTAATTTTTTGTTTTATGTTAGAGGAGTGTACAGAAACAAAGAAATTTCTTTCCTTCTATCACAATGTTTAGCAGAGTTTGATAGATTTTATTAGGAGAGTAAATGACACTGGAAGCCTTTAAGCAATTACACGAATAAAAAAAAAATGGTTTTTACATAAGCTTATAGAGCAGCTTTACAGTAAAGTTAGAATATTCAACTGATTTTTTTTTTAACAGTTTTAGCCTTATAAAGGATGACAGTTGTAGAAAGAATAAACTAATGCATAGGGGGAAAAAAAAAGCCTTGGAAATAAGGACAGCGAAGAAGAAGTATGAGCTTATAATTCAAACAAAAGACACTTTTCATCAGACCAGAATTATCTATAGATAGTTCATTTGATTCTTAACTATGATGGAAGACAAACTTTTTGTCCCTTTTTATAGCAAATATTCATTGTCAGAAATGTTATGGCATGCAAAAAAACTGCCACTGCTATATTCAAATTATAAGGCTGTTCCCAGTGTATCTAGATTTTTCTTTTGAAATAAGGACTATCAACTTTTTCTTATTAAAATCTGAATTCAGAATAAATAATTAATAATTATCAATAGCTATAAACGATGGACTCGGAACCAAAATTGCCTAACCACAGAAAATCAAAATATTTCAGTAATTAACTAATTATACAAAATAATTAATAAATACTATTTCAACAATATCTACCAGGAGTTGGCAACTTTTTTTGCAAAGAGCCATTTATTTATTTATTTATTTATTTATTTACTTATTTCAAACTACAAAGAGCCAAAGAAAAAAATCTCACATTAGCCAATCCAATAACATATAATTTTGTGTAAACAAAACGACAACTTTCAATCAATCATTAATGTGATGTTGGAGGTCTTCCTACCAAAGAGTCTCATGTGGATGCCTACCACTGATCAATCCTTTTATGTTTAAATCCTCTTTCATGCTCCTATTAGCCTTGTGTTTAAAATGAATACAATATAACTTAGGCAACTCTGCTTCTGGGCAATCTAAATTCTCGACACGAAGAACAGTTATACTTCAGATATTGAATGTTGCCTCTCTCTTTTAGGCTGCAAGAATGCTAAACATATTAATATCTTAAATGCAGAAATGTACTGCATTGATCTACTGTGTGTGTTTATCCTTCAGTTTCCATCCTTCTTGGTATTGTAAAATATGTTATCAAAAATGTTCTGAATGAAATCAAAGTCAACTAAGGTATTAGTCTACACTTTCTACATTTAGGAAGAAAGAAAGTGCAAATTCAGTTCACTGTTCTAAGGTATGATACTCCCTTATTGGATACAAACCAATAAATGATTGTTTTCATGATCATATAAATTGTATTTTAGAAATGAATTAAAATTGAAGTCTTGTAGATGAATTAAAAATCCTTTGGATATTAATGTACAATTTTTAATATTATTGCAAATAAAAATTTGTTGCTCCACTTCTCTTGTATTGAAAAATTTAGTACAAACAAGGCAAATAAAATTCTTGAGCCCAAACGTTTCCTCAACCAAAATAGACGAACAGTCAATTAAAAGAAAACAAAAATACAGACACTGTACTTTTCAATGCTGTCTTAGGGAGCAGCCACTTGTGGGAAAAAAAACTGAACAAAATACAAATAGATCCCTCAAATAGTATCAAACTAAAACATTACAATGCTTTGTTTAAATGTATTTTATTCAGAATTTGGAAATGTAAAACAAAAATATGAATTAGATATGTTTGACACCAAACTTCTGAAATTTAAGATTCCAAGAAAAAAAAAAAACAACAACTTAAATTTGTTCTTTTCCTTTTAGCTTTGAAATGTTCAGTTAAAATTGCTAAAACAACATTACAAACTAAAGAATAGAAATTGTGATGTTACATAATCTACTCGACTTCCGTAATTATGGTGGGTTATTTTTTTATGGTTTTTTCAGTTAAATTGATTTTATAGAAACTACTGATTGGATCTTATCCAAATTCAAACTTAAAAACCATATTTAAAAAAAAATCAATTTACTTTATTCAAGGGAAAAAAAAAAAGAATATCTACATTACAGTATCTGTAAGAGCCAAGAAAAAAATAGCCTGGATTCCATTTGAACTTTGCTGCCTAATTCAAAGAACAACAATTTCTCTCACAAACTCATTGATTGTTTTAGATCTAATTTGAATCATATAATGAATAATAAAAACTTTACTCTATATATTCGCTACTAAAAAAAACAAAATACATATTCACAATTTTTTACAGGTTAATTGCTTCTACATCTTCAGATATTTAGAAGAATTACATTTACTTATGACACTTTATACACACATACAAATGCATGCCCATTTTGGTTGGATGGTTGGGGGAGGTAATTAATTTATGAGCGTCTGAAACTTTAAGGGCAAATAGCATGGCAGTGTTTGGTGTTTTTATTTTTTTTTAATTGATCCAATGCAAATTAAATGTAGAATAATTTGAATATTTTAACATATTAATATAATTGTAACTACATGATCAGTAAGCTTGGATAACAAAGTTTCTACATCAAACATAAGTGTACAGGGGATATAGGGAATGGGAGGGGTTAGGATGGTCTGTGCC
Source organism: Thereuonema tuberculata (assembly GCA_023159025.1). NCBI lineage: Eukaryota > Metazoa > Arthropoda > Chilopoda > Scutigeromorpha > Scutigeridae > Thereuonema > Thereuonema tuberculata. The sequence goes on along the minus strand of JAFIDM010003189.1, from coordinate 59,131,587 downwards.
GTTTTTAGTTTTAGAGGGGGAGAAAAATTACAAAACAAAAAAAAAAACCAATGGATTTCCAGCTAAAGGAAAAATAGGTCCAAAATGCTGCAATTCTTCTAGTTTCAGATGCAGTTGGAGTGTTGTAACTCCCATTGTTAAATGGGAAAAATAACAACATTAACTTTTTTTTTTTTTTCTAACTAGCAAAAAATCACTTTTCCAGATCTGCTGTGTCTAACACATTCCCTCTCTTATATTTCCTGCAAAATTAAAAAAAAAACAGAAATAATTTCTACAATGAAATGTCCGTGACAGGAATCAAACTGCAACCTTCTGATCCGAAGTCAGAGGTCTTATCCATTAGGCCATGGGGACTACATTCAAATTATTGTTGTTAAATATCTCTTCAAACTGGACTTCTCACTCGGTTCTAGGATCACCAAATTACGTCTTGCCTACTTTGGACATATTATTAGACGTGATAGATCTTTAGAGAAGGACATTATGTTGGGAAAAACAGAAGGCTCTAGACAAAGAGGAAGACCAGCAACCAGATGGCTTGACAGAAATGACCCTGGCCGATCTTTGTGAACTTGCACGTAATCGTTTTTCCTATAGATCGTTCATCCATCAGGTCGCCAAGGCTCAGAATCGAGTGAAAGGCCGTGATTGATTGATTGATTGAAATATCTCTTATCGCTCCATGTGTGTGTGTGTGTGTGTGTGTTACAATGAGAAGAACCAAAGAAAAAAAAAATAACTCATTAATTTTAGCCTACTAGCTTAATATGTAAATTTCAATGTTCATTTTTTTAAGAATTTTCTTCATGCATTTAAAAAAGAAAGATTTTGGCAAAAAAAATAACTAAATAATATAGTAAATAAATCAATAGTTCTTTCACCCAATTAAAGTGAAATTTTATAATTCATATATATCTCAAAAAAGTAATATTGAAAATTCCTGTTTTTTTTTTTTTTATCTTCATTGTGTCAGACTGCTGCTGCATGTATTTTAATTAGTTAATGTTATTTCTTTTATTTTACTTCTTAGTAATTAAAAATATTACTGAAGAAACGAAACCTACTCATTATCGTAGGCAAAGAACTGCTATCATACCCTAGTGACATAATGCTCAGACAGCAAATCTTGTGTTACTAAGCAACTTCCTCACAACACACCCTGCTGCATATTTAAGATGGATTAAAGCCAGTGGAAGGTTAAGCACTATCTGTGCATCTGTTTAAAGGACTCAAAGGTGTTTCTATGTGAAACAGGCTATTAAGAGGACTATTAATGCAAATGGGATACACTTTTCTTACGCTGAAACTTCCCCTTTTCATGAGAGATTTTTATTTAAGAAATAATGCTAAGTCAGCAAACAATTAGTGTGTCTTTAACAGGAACAAATGTGGGCCTGAATATCCACCCTGAATATTCACCACTGATATACAAATATATCATTTGATTGTAATCATAATACCAAGTGACTATTAATGACAATACAGATTTGTCTATTCTCTATCATGGACAACTACCCATTGTCCAATTATGAAAATATAAAACTGAAATCACTATCAACAAAAACAAACAAATAATGAGAGTAATTTGTAAATTAAGGCCTTCTATAGGGATATGGAGGATATTATAACAAAGCCTCAAAGAATAAATCATTTTTAGTGGATATATGACGAGTCTGAAAAATCATATTTGGCATGTAAAGCACTGAACAAATAAAATTACACTTAAAGAGTAAAATCATAAATAAGAAAATTACTAGAAAGTTATGCAATTAGAAGTGCAGAATATTAATGTCTACAAAATTTGAAAAACAAATCAAAAACTTTAAATTTTCTTGAAACAAAAAAATTATTAGAACAAATTTAATGTAATTCAATTTATTGTTCAATCTTTCTTCATATGGAATTGACACATATTGAATCTTATTTTGAACAAAGGAAATATAAAAATGGCACACAGAGCCAGTAACACATTAGGAAATATTCTGGCAGGAAATGAGACGAAAACAGACAACATGGATAAAATGGGGGTGGTTTACGGAATCAAATGCAATAATGGTTTTGATAATTGCATATATGTGGGAGAAATGAAAAGACTGGTCATCACGTGCATGAAAGAGCACGAAAGGGCCCTAAACAGCGAACTTTGCAATATTTGACGGCTGAACACTTAACACTTAATAATGACTGATAAACCAATTGTTTATGCTATGGAGCAAGACTGTTATCTTAGAAAATTTCACGAGTCACTGATTATTAGGTCGCAAAAATGTTATAACACGGATGTGTCAATACAGAATGCATTAGTTTACGATCTGAAATAGTTGCTTATTATTGATGTATACTTTATTGTAATAATGTCTTGATAATATTAATTTATGATATTCCTTGTATTGTTGTTAATTCCTGGTCATAAGTAGGTCTATGGTCGTTTCGCCATTTAAGTTCAATATGTTCTTTCATTTATGTTACATCTGAAGATGAGGTTGAACCTTGAAACATATTATGTGAAGTTAACGCTGAAGGTATCCCAAATTATATGATATATCCAAATTACAGGCTTGTAATTTTTCGTTATGGATTAAAAGGTTAATGTGAAGACGAATATATCTTTATTTTTGAAGGTTTTGTGTATATGGTCCTTCTTTCAATTTCTTGTTTTTCATTAATACATTTTCATTCATTTTAAAATAATTATGTAAAAACCACACAATTGTTTTTGTTTTGTTTTTTTTTATGCTTAAGTAATGATAATTGTGTTAATGTATTAATTTCTAAATTTTATAGTAAAGATAATTCGCATGTCTTTATTATTAAACTAGTGACTTGAATCATGTATATGATTCTTTGCTAATTCTGTGTCTAACGCAAGAGATCAAAAAGCTGCCCACTCACATCTACTGCTGTGAAGATGTAGTAATGTCGAATGATCCAAGTGATGAATGAAACTAACCTGCAGAGTTTCTTCACAAACACATTTTTCCTGCATGCCACCTCATCAGCTGAGCCTGAAGAAAGGATCAATTGTGATACTCCTTCCCAATTTCAATCCAAAGAAAGGGCTGTGTAATGGCACACGATTGATCTTTAAGGAGTGTCATCCTAATTTAATCACGGCAGAAGTTCTTTCGAAAAGCAACAGAGGTGATATCGTCACTATTCCCAGGATCAATTTTCAACTGAGTGATGTCAATTTGCCATTCAAGTTGAAGTTCCCAGTAATGCCCACATTAAGCCTTCCAATAAACAAATTCATTTATATTCCTTACAATGCATTCGTTTTAATTTTCTATCTGTCATAATATACAAAGGGCAAATACTCTAATTTTTATAATAGTTATGGAAAAGACTTTGTTTTTCTTTTGAAACCAGTTTAATATAATCTTTTTCACTGTGAATGTCATAGGACAAAGGTAATACTTTTGAGACTTACCTTCAATACTGAATGTTTGTTGTTTGTTTTCTAGATATTAATCTTGGACGGAATATTTTATTAGGACTTAAACTAAAAATCCAGAGGAGTAAACAAGAAATCCAAAATGTTATTTTTTTTAATTAGTTAAAGACTGATTAAAAAGCAGTTCAGACACTTAATAGTTATTTTAGATAATATTTACTAAAAAAAAAAAAATTATATTCTCCAACCCGTTATCACTCCTTGTTTTTTTCTTTTTAACCAATGATAAAAGTATCGTGGCTTTTCCATTTGTTAGGTAACAACAGTTTCCACATAATCAAAAACAACATCTGAAATATTTCATTTTCACATATCATAAAATTTACCTACTCGTTTTTTTTCCATGGTGAAATATTGATCCCAGAAATCACTGTCAAACTTTTCAAGCCAGATATTATTGAAATATTGTTGTTGGTTTCTAACTATTTATCATTTACGTGTTTCTTCAAAGCTCCAAAGAAATGAAAATCATTCAGTGACATGTTAGATCTGTGATTTCAAGATAAAAGTCAGAAAATGAGCATTATCACTATTGAAGAAATTAAAATCAACCTGCTTCCATGCCATGCCTCTTGATTTTTTGCATCTCTGAGTTGCTTGGCAATTGTTTACAGATGTTGTCTCGTTTATATCAAGAGGCCTAATCCCATTACGCATAACATTTGATCGTATTTCTACAAATGCCGTCATCTCGTAACTAACTTGTAAAAATAAACGATGCTATTTTGTGTTCTTTTGAGGAAGTGAACAACGGCAATCAACAAATTCAGATTCAATGGAGAAACAAGGTTTAACAAAAAGAGTTCTCTGTTACACAGTTATTGCAGTCCTCAAATTAACTCAAGGAAAGCTGCTTATTGATATTGTTTTAAAAAAAATTAATGAAAGACTCCTGAGAACTGCATAAAAAAATTCATCATTTTCTACAAAAAAAAAAAAGAGTAAAGGTTGGAGAAAATTCAAAAGGAGTGAAACCTTCCGATTTCGTATCACAGTGAGGTTCAAAGAATGAATGAATGTTAATGTTTGTTTATTTGTCGGGGATTTATTTAAATTACAACAATTTTCAAAATTCAAACCACTTATTTATTAAAAACTGTTGTAATTTTTAAATAAATAAATGAAACCTGAATAGCCACTTAAATAATCAAAAGTGATTATTCAGGAATATCAATTCTGAAAGTTGGAAATGCAATCACTGATCAGAAACTGATAAATGGAATTATTTTTTTTAATGGATACAATCAAACAATATTACTATTCAAGATTAAAAAAATATATACACACAACTCGTATTTTAAGTGACAGTTTTCACTAATACACATTTAAATTAAAATCTAAGTTGAAATTGAATTATAAAGCTTAAATATCTTAAATTAAAACACTAAGATAATGAATTGCTCCTGTCTTTCAAAGATTCTATTGATGATGCATTGTCAGATATCTCCTGCGAGCCCTAAATTGTAAAGTCATATATATTAATGATCTTCATAAATCTATCAAGATTACTTAATTCTAAAGTCTATTAAAACACAATATATTAAAAACAAGATATTCTAACTAAGTAATTTATTAAATTTAGTTACTGAAAGGATTACTTAAAAATTATTCTTTTAATGTATTAAAAACATTTGTGTAGTTGACTATCACTAATCTGGCATCAGTGAAACCTGATATATGTTTAGTAAATGGGATTTTCCCACATTACTGACAGTTTCCTTCAAAATCTCTTAAGTAACCTCACATAAATTTCTTTCAAAAGTTCAATCTTTTTTTCCCTCAGGCAGCTTTTGATAGTTTGTTTTACACCATCATAAACACTTCCTTTGTTAATGAAGACATTGCTGGGCTAGGCAAGAGCTAAATAATAATAAATGCACAAAATGCACGCATTAACAGCAATGCATTTTTTGACGCCACATAAAACATTATGGCTAGACAGAGAAATGGTGTGACAGCAAGCATGAAAATATGAAATTACTTAGCCCAGTGATTCCCAAACTGTGCAACCAGGGTCCTGTATTGAGCTCACACAGGCGTTATGGGATATTTCAAAATGAAATAAAAGTAATGTTTTTACTTTCAAATTCAATTTACATATATTATTCTTTCAGACGGTTAGTAAGTTCAATGAATATTTATTAAGTAACTACATAATAAACAGTCTTTTTTTATTTGTATTTTGTTTTTGACTCAGAGGTATCGTGAAAATTGCTGAGATATTAAGGCCATCTTGAACAGAGAAAGTTTGGGAACCTCTGCTTTAGCTAAATTTTTCCAGTAAGTAATGGAACCAGATTGTTGATTTGCAATAATCAATCTCATTGGATGATAATATTTAGCTTATAATCGATGAGCTATTATAGAGCATTATTAAAAATTTTAAGTAACAAATCACAAGGTAATTGCAAATATTAAAGGTAAAACAAAATGATCAGGCAATTCCTTCAGAACTTTTTTAATATGAATATTTTAAAACTTATTTTATATATTTTTAATAAATATATATATATATATTATGATATAAAAGGAACTAAGTAAATAATATTATTACAAATTTCAGAATAAAAAAATTAACAATATCAAATGACAGGGCCGGCATAAGACATTCCCTGTATATATTTCTATTAAAAGAGGAAAAAAAAATACAGCTTCTTTTTTATCACCCCTATTTATATCTTAATCCTAGATTCTAGAAACCCAATGGATAAAAGGTTTTTTTTTTTTTTTTTTTAATAAGTATGCCCAGTGGCATCGGTATTACTTAAATATAAGCCTCACATTTATAGAAGAGTATCATAAAAAATAGGTAATACCGGTTATTTCTTCTTGGCGCCCTTTCCAATTATTTGCGCCTTAGGGCCTTCGCCCTTCTTTGTTACCTTGCTCTGCCGGCCCTGTTAAGTGAATAAAATTTATTCATGATATTTTCTTTCTTTGATTTAAGAGAGAATCTCTTAAATTTATACAAATTTACAGGGAAGTTTTCATAAACCAGGTTCTTCTATAAAGCAAGTGCACTGAATATTTTTTTTTTTCCCTCACTACGAAAATGAGGACAATGTGATATGGTTAAATTTAAAATCACATTTGGAATTTTGAACAGAAGAACGAAGTACTTTATTTAGTCTGCTTGCATTGCTGATAAAATTAATCTAAGACGAAAATAGGTAGTGATACTGGAATGAATAGTAAATGCCAGTTGATGCATAACTTTTAAACAGAGATAGGTTTTGAACAATTTGAAATCATTTGTCTTTTTTTGTTTTGTTTTTTGAAAGAGCGAGGGAGGGAAACATTGAAAGCCACACTAATCAAAATATTAATTAATATTATTATTATTATGTATGTGTTTTATGTGTGTCGATAATAGTAATTAAAATTCAAGTTGAAATAATATATATATATATATATATATATATATATATATATATATATATATTAAAGGAATTTTATATACATTACATTCAGGCTGATGAAAATCCCTGTGCAAGGGCTTCAAAACCGGTTCCGCAATGTAACATATACAAAATTCCTTTAATATATATATTTTTTTAAACTTAAAAAATGTATGTTTATTGAATTTTATTTCAACTTGAATTTTAGTTATTATTGTATATAGTGGAAATAAAAAAGGCCTTGATTGTGAGGATAGAGAAGTCATCTTTTCATCAAGATCCTACTGAATTATGTATGTAGGTAGAATCCAATTCTGAAATAATGTTTTGTTTTGTTTTTTTCCTCTAATTTTATGAAATATATAATCAGTTTGTTTCTATTCAAGAAAAGTGAAATTGTATATCTTCGTATATTTTTTGTACATTTATGGCTTCCTTGTCTATTTAAATATCGAGTGAGCAATATTAGAATCATTATTTACCATCTACATATATATTTCAAGGAATATTAAAGTAATTATGATACACTAATAAAAAAATTAGCAGACAATGAACATAATTTTGAAATGATGTTTGAATTTAGGGTGTAATACTGGAAAAACTAAGAAAAGTACAGAGAATTATTTTGACACTTTGAGATTACTTTGGTCCCAAGTAGTCCTCTGGATATCCACAAAGAATAATCATAAAGAAGAAAAAAAAAATGGGGGGAGGGGGTGGATTAAGAAAGTAGAAGGTTGAAAAAGTTATTTTGAATCTAATAAGCCAGTTCATTCTCAAAACAGCATTGCAATTAGAACCAGAAATTCTACTGTGACAGTTCAACATGGCGATTCACTTGGAAAATTGGTTCCTTGAGGGCAAAATAAAGCATTACTATAATAATTAGAACAAGTTCATTACTTCATTCCCACCAATAAGCAATCAACCATGGAAATTCACTGAGGAAGTAGTTTAATATAACATCCTCTGCTGGAAAAATGATGTTCTTTGTCTTCTACTAATAGTTATAAGAGTTACTGGTCAACTTTCTAAAGAACAGATATTTTATTAACAATGATGGATGCTTTACCACATTTAAAAAAAAAAAACTGCCAAAAAAGTAGTTAAAATAGCAAGAACATTCCTCCATGGACACAGTCACTACAACATTAAAAAGTGCCTCAATCTCCAATGCAATTAAAATCAAAAGTTGTGTCTTAACAGCAGTTTATTAAACACTGTCAGCTTCCTCTAAAAATTTTGCTTTTAATTTAAAAGAACTTTAGGCATTTTTTTCTGATTGTGGAAATAAAAAACTAATATATTGCTAATATAAGTCAAGCTAACTGATTCCTCCATGATTTTATGTGCCTTGACAGTATTCATTAGTTTTCCTTTCCACAGTATTCAATTGTTTCATGCAGACTATTTAAATATAACTTATGGCATAAATCCTCATGGTATAAATGAAGGAATAAACTGGTTTATTAAGACGAGAGAATTCAGAAATAACTATAAATTTTCAATCTTCTTTTTTACTAGCAGTAATTTGACTCTTGTAATAAATGTTGTCAAAGAATTACTGGAGATAAGAAAATTACTGGAGAATGGGAGATTGTTCTCCCATTTCTCATAAAAATGTGAAGTTCTTGCCAATTTTTTAAAATGTGGCCTAAATTATAGGAGAACCTGATATAAGTTGAATTTATCCAAATTGAAGATAACTTACTATTAATAATTAACATACTGCTGCAATGCAACGAAAAGACTGGTAAAAGCCATGTTTGCAACATGCACTATTTGAACAGTGGTAATGATAAAGGCAATGAGTTACTAGAAAATGAAATTAATGATAAGTCAAATTTATTTATTTCTCACATTATTTCGCACATTAATTTCTCTTATAATTTCACTGAAAAAATAATGTCCATAGACTTTGGGATTAGATTTCATCTGCAGGGCAAAATAAAAACAAACTAAAAAAGGTGGGAATCATATCAATTAAAGAATATTTAATATAATGTTAAAAGTTTTTTATGACCATGAAATTATAACGGCTATACAATGACTATTGGAGGAAATCTAGCTTAATATTAATAAGTTCAAAGATGGTTATCGTTGGTAACATTCAATGTAGTGTTACCATATTATGCCTCCACTATGATTTTGTTTCATTAAGGTATTCAAATACCTTAATTACTTTACTTTTATCTAGCATAATGACGTTTTCATGTATTACATTACTTACTAAAGCAAATCTCATCCTCCAAGCCTTTATGTTCGAAGTAGGAATAAACAAAGTTAAATTTAATTGAATCATTATTTAATGATTCAATTCAGTCTGATTCAAGAAAGCTGAATAATTAATTTAAATATTACTAATTTGGAATAAATTCTTCATCAGCTCCATTTTATTTAAGATATTTTTTTTTAAATATTAATACTAATAGGAATTATGAAAGAATGCCTTTAATGCTCTTCATGAATCAATAATAATAATAATAATAATAATAATTACTTATTACTTTTACTTTCCCACTGTTCAATTAATGAAAAACTGTTTATGATCTTATAATTTAAAAATTTGAGCAAATGTCTTCATGAACATTAATAAATATTTACACCTATAAAGATGATTACAAAATGATGTTAATGGAAAATAAATAATAGAGAAGTCTATTATACAATTGTGATTGTTCCTGTTTCTTCTGCTTCACTTGTCTCTTCAGGTATGTAACTTTCTGTTCCATCAAGAAGCCGGCTTGCAGTGGATGAGCGCCGAGTTAGAAGTTCAGGCTGTGATCGAATCAAATATGCATGTCGTGCCACAGCCATTAAATGTTCTGCAAGAGCATCACCAGTTGCTTGAACCATCTGATAGAAATGCGAACTTGGATCTTGAAGTAATGTATATGGTTCATCAAACTCTACTATTTTCCCTTGATCTAGAACCTAAAAGTTGAAAAAGTGCCCATTGTATTTTTTTTTGCATTAGTTTGTCAGCATCATTTTTTAACAAAAAATTACAAATTGTTCTAATTTAAAATAAGGATATTCTATTAAACTACAGATTTTGAAACGGGATATAACAGGATGAAAAACAAACGGAAAAAACAATAACTGAGCAAAAGCTGCCAAAAAGTTATGGTTAACTAGTGACAAATGGAAACAGAACAAGCAGAATGAAATCTAAGAACATACACAAAAGGAATAGGCAGAAAACTCTATCCAAATAACAATGAAGAATTCAAATGGATTCAGAAACAAATCTAGATAATTATATTTGATTTTCTCCAGAATATTAAAGTCTACATAATAAGGAAATGTAAAAAATACATTACAGAATTAGTATTGATCCGTTAATTAATTACTAATTCTGTAAAGTACACTCATTGACAAAAAAAATTGCACACCACGAAGGAAGTGCTGGATTCAAATGAAATTTTGTTAGTGTGATGGTAGAGACAAAGGACAGGATTGATTACAATATGACATCAGCAGGATGAAGCTCCATGGAGCTGTGGTACACAATTAAGACACCTTTAGTATCTCGTCGGACCATCTCATGCCTGGATACATGTGGTGATACTTCGGGCATAGAATCAAACAGATGCCGTATGTTGTCTTGCAGCAGAGTTGCCCACAGTTCTTGCAAATAATGTTGCAAATCATGAACACTGCTACAAGGTGACAGTTGATGTTCCATCTGGTTCCAGACATGCTCAATTGGCGACAAATCATGTGGGCGGGTAGGCCAACGAAGTATAGCAACATGGCGTAGACAGTCCTGTGATCCTAACTGTGTGCGGAAGAGTTATCTTGTTGGAAAATTGCTCCTGGGCACCTACCCAGGAAAGGCAGCACATAGGACTGCAGGAACTCCTGAATGTATCGCTGGCCTGTCAACGCCCTCGTAGCATCACTAGTGACGAACTGCTATCATATGTGATGGCATTCCAGACCATCACACCTGCAGTGGGGGCTGTATGTTGCTGTAAATTGAAGTTGAGATTGTAACATTCACCTGTGGTCCTCCAAACCCTGAAAATGGTGCTCATCCTTTCCCAAACAAAAGCGGGATTTGTCGCCAGTCTGTGGCATTCCATGTTGCCATCTGCTGACACCACTGCAAAATCAGCCGATGATGTTGAAGTTATAGGCACAAAATGGAAGGGCATCTAGAATGAAGATTCACCTCTGCTAGGCATTTAGGAATAGTTCTGGCAGAGACAGGGTTCCTGTGTGGCCCTGCCATGTAACGCTGGATAGTGGACAAGGAAGCCATTGGATCTATTCGTGCCTCTGATGATCAAATGATCCTCTTTCCTAGTAGTCAGTCTGGATCGCCCAGAGGCAGTTAGCTTGTAGAGGTACCTTCTTGTGTCCATTGCCCCCAATCACTGTAAAGTCAGAATGGCCTAAATGAAGCGCAATTCGCTGTGCCACCCAGCCTGCCTCTTGCAGCTCGATGGTATGGTCCCTCTCAAACTCCGCGAGTTGTTCGACGTCTAGGGTGTCTTCGCCGCATGTTGATCACTCACAGACCTCGCCTGATCACCTTACACTGCACGTGGACTCCATTACATGTGCCTTTTAAGCCATTGCAGCACCGCTGTAGGATAAGCGACTATGAGCAATCACACCAAATGTTATTCATTTGCATATCTATCCTTGCTGTAGCTATTTACTTAGTTTCGGTTTTATAGAATGATTTTTTTTCTTGGTGAGCAAATTTTTATGTCAATGAGTGTATTTTATACATTTCCTTATTATGGAGACTTTAATATTCTGGAGAAAATCAAATTTAATTATAGTCTTTCAATATTATTCGCTAATGCATAAATTTGTAAAATCAAAGTGAGAATTGCTTAGTTCAGTTTGTTTTGCCATTTAGCTTTTCATGTATCATATATTTTACTTTTATCATTTAATTGTTAACTTGATTGAACAAAGCAAACAAAAAAAAAATGTAGTAATTTGAAATGGAAAATTTTCATTCAACCAGCTTACCTCCTAAATTGTTGTTTCCAGTCTACTAATGATCACTACATTTTTTTTTTTTAAACATTACCAAAGTGTTTAGAACTAAAAGAAATACTACATATAATACTAATACTAAATTTTCAAAAATTCTAAAAATTTACATAATATCTAAATCAAGTTTTTGAAGTCATTAACGAACAGCTTTTATTCTGAAGTGAAGAATTTATGTGTTAAAAAGGCTGATGATTTCAATTAAAGATCTTGATATTATAACTGCAGTCTGAAATGTTTATAAATGTTGCAATATTTTACTAGATAGTAAGCATTTGTCTCTATGGACTGGAGGAGCCAGTTACAATCCTGGCGGTGAGTCTGAATCTTTTTTAGAACTCAACCACATAGATGCTACGGTTTATTCAACCCACCATATATTAAATGCAACCCACTGTATGTAAGAAGAATGTTAAATCAGTCATGAGATCTACAATGTTTTCCATTAGCTATGTGATTAATGTCTATAGTTCTAACACCCCATAAGAGTCTCCAAACCCATTCGAGGATTCCACTAACCTTATATTTATTTACAATTTACAGTATACAACTTTTTCTATGGTGGTAGAAGTAGTTTTTTTTTTTTTAATATGCTGCTTAAGGTCAGAATGACATTGTTTTTTGTGGAGTTTTCTAGTTACAAGCATGAAGGAATCTAACACAAAGGCAGTCTTCAAAAAAGTGAGCATGCCATGAGCAACGATTGTTAAAAAGACATGTACGCAGAATCAAAACTGGGAAATGGTAATATGGCAGAGCAAATGACTGCAATTCACTGTTTGTCAACTGTTTTAACTTCAATGATATAAACAAAAAGCAAAATAAACTCCATATTTCAGAAAAATAGCCAGAAGGAACATTTGTTTCAGCTGATAAGCTTTGATGCCTTGACACATCTCTTATCCTTTTATGCTGTCTACGTATCTATGAATATCAGTCTATTTGCTATCTGTGACTGCTATTTTGCTTGCTGCTTGCTAGCATTGTAGCTGTGAATTTTTCGCTCAGTTGGCTAGGATGGTGCTGAGAGAGATGGTTCATTTCTGCTCCAATAAGGATTTCCGGCAAGAGTGAGTGGCAAGGAGTGTTCACGTCATTGCTCACGTTTTGAAGAACGTGGAAAGAAACATTAAGCAGATCTAACCTTCGCCACATATCTCTGCATTTATGGAACAGGACTGGAGCTAAATTACTATCAATCCTATCTCATGAATATTCACATTCTTTCACTAGAAGGCAATTCACACGAAATCTTCTATTATCCAAG
>JAFIDM010003189.1:59084099-59118439 GCA_023159025.1 Thereuonema tuberculata | reverse complement strand
CAACAGAACTGCAGCCTACTATCTATCCATTTAAAACTGCTTTGTGACTAAAGCTCCTGTATTTCAAGATGATTAAAATTCTGTCATACTGATAAATTCAGAGATTTACTTACAAAAAAAAGTCAACTAGCTTTTCATTTGAAATTAAACAGGTTCTTTATCCTGTCATCAATAAATGACTCTATCCTACTTACTAATCTGATCTTTTACCCAATATGGACCTATTATTGGTTTCATTTCTTAATTCTGCCAGATGAAATGATAACTTTAAGATGTTCATTCAGCTTTGTCTCCTGACAATTCTAGTCAAACAAGAATGCTTCTATATTACCAGAATATTATGCAATTAGATGGATACCTCATATGGAAGGTACAATCTCACAATTTAATTTCTCTACATTATATATTCTAATTACTAGTTTAGTCTTGTTCAACTGTAAATTATAAGAAAATCCCAGTGCTTTCAAAAAACACTACACACATTAACAAGTATTTGAAAATTCTTTATTCAATGACATGCTTGAAAACTTATTCACTCTCTGTTAACATGAAATGTTTTAAATGAAGGCTTTTTAACAGTTGTTGAAATACTGCTGCAGTAATTTACAACCATTACTTCGTAACAGTAATGAGTACTATCAGCTACTGATACTGGAAAAGTTGCTTTGGCCTGAGACTGGCAGGCACTCTATAAATTGCTCAATGGGGTTGAGATTGAGGATCTAAGCCAATCAAGTTCTTGTGGAAAATGAACAGCTTACAAAATTTCTCTACAAATTCTCAATAAATCCTCCAATTCTTTCCCTATCCCTGTACAAAGTCCTTTTAAGACAAAAAAATAATATTCTAAATTAAAAGTTAGGTAATGGATAGAAATGTTTTGCTTTTTTTTTTCTTTTACTTTCATTCTTAACAAATAACCTTAAATTTTGGACGACGTTAAAACAGCATTTGGACAATGATATCTTATAGCATTTAGAATTTCCTATTACTATTTACTGAAATATTATCACTAATTAGTAATTTAATCAATAAGTAAGGTCTTTTGATGATTCATTTAATTAAAGTTTAGTATATTCTACACCGGTTCATTGTAAGATTGAAAAGAGATTATATATAAAAATTAGGCTTACCATTACTCTGTCCGAATCCATTATTGTTCCAAGACGATGAGCAATAGTTATAACTGTACAATTTTTAAATTGTTGTCGAACAGTTCGCTGAATTAAAGCATCAGTTCTGTAATTTCAGAAAGTAATTTCAGCAATTGCTTGACAAAAACTATAACATTTCTTCATATTTATTTTTATTTACAATTTCAATTTATAACAAGCAAAATAAAACTTACTCTTGGTCGACATTTGCAGTAGCCTCATCTAAAATGAGTATTTTATTTCTTCGTAGTATGGCTCTTGCTAGACAAAACAGTTGCCTTTCTCCAGCACTAAAATTAGTCCCTCCTTCTGACACATGAGAATCTAATTCTAAAGGTAAATCTTCAACAATATGCCTCAAATGAGAATGTTCTAATGCTTCCCACAGTTCTTCATCTGTATGAGCATTAAAAGGATCCAGATTTTGCTTCACAGTCCCCGTAAATAATACTGGTTCCTAAAAATAATATAAAATTATTTATGCTCAATTAATGTAATGAAATAAAGATTTAAAAGCGACATTTGAAACGACATTTAATTGACAACTAATTAAAATTAGATGGAACAAATTTTATTGAAAAATGAAAAAGAATAATTTTTCACTGTTTTAATATAAACCATATTTTTTGCATATGCAGATTAATCTTAATCCTTTTAAATTTGTTCTGAAATAAATCAATAGTCGTATACCCTTATTGGATCCTTCTCAGTCATTGTCTAAAAAAATACAAGAAATCAAGAGAATTCAAGCACACTTTTTTCATTTCTCTGCTCTAAACAAAAATAGCTCCTTGACTCCCATCGGTTAATGATCATGTCATTTTCTTGTTAAAGTCAAATATTTGTCTAGAAGATTTCAAAACTCCTTTTCTCCTATCTGTTTGAAATATCAGGATACAATTTTCCAAACTGCCACATGAACACAGGAAATTCATTTGAATCTAAGCAAAATTTAAACTATAAAAACAAGTTGGTTTAATTTGTGTAGTTGGGATGAGTAATCTTGTTAATGACAAAATCTTCCCTTTCTCTTGAACTGTGATGTAAATTGGCCCAATTGGCTTGCAAATGGTTGACAACTTCTAATTGCTACTAAAACAAAATGTTTGAAAACTGTTTTAACAAGAAGATAAACTTTTCCCAATCTATTTTTTACTTCCCAGGCATAAATTTTAACTTAACAGAACCAAGGCCAATTTCACTGAATCTGAAAGTGACTTAAAGGAAATTATAGGCATAAATTGTTATAGTAGTATTCTCGGATTTAGAATTTGAAAAATTTATCAAAAATAAGAAATGGCCTCGCATGAAGCAGATTCATTGGAACCTGGGTTCAAATCCCAGCATGGGCATGGATGTTTGTGAAAAAATTCCTTTCCTATTTTTGTCTGCTTCTTCATCTTTCTCTTCAGGTCTGAAATCATTCCTTAATGACATTCTGAGGAAGGCAATGGGAAACCACCTCAGTATCTTTCCCTAGAAATTCTATGGACTCTTCTTCGCCATGTTGGGAATACAGATCCATAGAACACGGACCTTCGGACATGACAATCGCACTTCAGTGTGAACCATAAAACAAACAATATTAGTTGTTATAATCTTCTCAACTCATATATCTTCATCTACAACTTTTAATCTCTCATATTTCATTCTTTTTTATCAAAAGAACTTCTTCAGATGACTAGAGATAGGGTATCTAACCCTATTCTCTATTCATAGAATTCATTACAAATGATGTGTGTGATACATTTACCATATTTTGTTTAAAGTCTTTACAATTCCATAGTTTAAATCTTTACAATTCCATAGTTTAAATCTTTACAATTCCGTAGTTTAAAACTTTATAATACATAATTGTAATAAATTTACGTCGAGTTACATAATAGAAACAATACTGAAGTTAATTATAATATTGTAACAAAGGAATACAAAAGGAATCAATAAGTAAGCTGTTTGTGATACATTGCTTTTGTTTGAAGCTTTAGAATTCTTTACAAAGGGATTGTGATACATTGACTCATCACAAAGGCAATATATATACCGTGCTTTATGATTATAAGAATATCTTTGTGTTTTTGATACATTTTTTGAATTTGTTAAGGGTAAAACTACTAACTTTCAAAAATTTTTCTTTGGTTATACATGGAAAGGTATTGATTATACAGGATTCAACCATAAACCTGTCGATATCTTCAGGAATTTGAAATAAGATGTTCGCTATGGGGTCTGGATTATGCTTTCTTTCTTGGCAGTGATCTGCCCAATCTGATATACCTTGTTTTCTACTATTAAACGCTCTCACGTGTTCTAATACCCTCTCCTTCAAAGTATGGCCCGTACTCCCAAAGTATATCATACCACAATCTCTGCATTTTAGTTTATATATGACACCCATTGTGTACATGAAATTATGGTTTGATTCTTTTTTGTTTTTCTTTATTAATTGGTTGCCTTTATATAGTATTTATTTTTTGAAATAAACGAATACCCAAAAAACTTTATTAACAAAACTGTTAATAATTTTTTTTCAATACAAACTAAAAAACAGATATTGCATACAACAAATTCATTAAATTACCTCTAGGTACTAAGATACAAAACTCAACAAAAGAATTATGCAAAAAGAATGAAATTCAAATAATACTATATAAAGGTAACCAATTAATAAAGAAAAACAAAGCAGAATCAAACCATAATTATAACCACATTCTCATTTCGATGAATAGAATGAATTCATCATTCAATTATAGTTCATCTAAATTTTTTGATTTCTCCTTTGTTTGCACCATGAAATACATTAATTTCTTTCTCATTATACACACAAATTTTTTTGTAATAGAAAAATAACGAAATGCTTGTGATCGAGCTGAAACGTAAGCACGAGTAACTGCGCATGTGTGCATTTTCAAATATAAAGTAGACAAAGTGCTGTTTTAGGCATCTACAGTAGAAAAACAATGACAATTTTGATGAAACATGAAGAATTGCACATGTGTGTATTAGCAAATGATAAGCCGACAGGGTTGTGTTTCAGACATTGGTCTAAACTTATTTTCAAAATCTGAAACAAATTGGTGGGATCATTGTCAGGTTCTTACCTTGCAAGTGTAAAGATACTGTAAAAACAAGTAAACTCACCTGTGGAATGATAGATAATTTTTGACGTAAATCATGCAACCCAATTTCTTGAATATTAATACCATCTATACGAATCATTCCCTCTGGTTCTTTTAGCCGAAATAAGGTGGAGACAAAAGAAGATTTTCCAGCTCCTGTTCTTCCAACAATTCCCACCTAACAATTACATAAAGCATTATTCATATATTTTGTTACAAAATCAATAAAACTGTAAATTACTGAAACAAATTTCTTTTATAAATATTTGCTGTATAGAAGTTACATGTACACCCTTCAAACATTTTAACTCGAATGTTAAAATGCCCCCCCCCCCCCATCTAAATTGTCAAATTAACGTTGGTCAGCCTAAAATAACTAACATCTAGATACAGTTTCCTTTTTTTCTTTCACTTCTTTTGAGAAGTTGGGCATTTGTCCCAGAATAAAATTTCAGAAGAGACTATGAGGAGGGAGAAAACAACTATCAAGAGCATAAGTCAACCAATGAGAAGAAATAAACAAAGCTTCTTTTTAGGAGTAAAAACAAAACATTATTAGAAAATCTTTTTTTCTACAAATGATTTTTGAAATAGGACTGATTTCTTCCTGCTTACATTTTCTTTACTTTCTCATGCTAAAAGTAAAAACCAGTTAATATGTTATGATTTCTGAGGAAGCAAAAAGGAAACATGTAATGTAAAGGAAAGATTAATGAAAGTTCTATTTCACTCCATTTAAGATGCAGATATTTAACTTCAAATTTCTGCAATCTCAAATCTCTAAGAAATTATATTTTGACATTGTAATTGAGCTGAATTTGATTTTCCTTAGAAGTAGGTAAAATGAGGAGATATAAGGATCTAATAATATACCTTAAAAGAGAAAACAATCCCACAATGGGAGTTGTGGCAATCCAATGTCTTTCGTTAATTTAAAAAAATTAAAAGTTTTATTTTATATTTATTACTTTTGTTGAATTAATGTTTTTTTTTTCTTTTTTGCAGCTTTTCAATATGAACAACAAATAACAAAATTTGCTGATTCTTATTCTTTTATTTATGTATCTTTTATTAGTAAGTGTCTTATTACATTTGGGAAACGGATAGCCTTAACAGTTGGTTTTCAGGAACACTTTAACATGACCAGGTAATAAAGATAAACATTTTCTACTGTGAAATGTTTATCTTTTGATTGATGCTGGTTGGTTACTAAGAGAGCAAAGAGCAACACTGAAGTGGATGACCATATAACATCCTGACAATACTAGAGGAAAAGTGATCAGAAAAAGTAACAACAAAAAAAGCAAACTTCCAGGCAAAAAACACAAATGACTAGCAACAACTTGTGGTAGATATTACCAAAGTCATGATGAAAGCCAACAGTGAAGGCATTTTAACTGTGTCCAGATACAAATCCAGAGGGACAGAATGGAGCAGGAAAACATCTGCATTAACCCATCAAGATCAAACCTGAAAGTCTATAGTATAAAAATTAAACTTCAGAAGTGGAAAGTTGAATTATTTAATAGCTAAGAAAATAAGGAAAGAATATCAAAGATTAAATAAAATCCATAATAAGCTGTGAAGCAAAGCCTGCAGGCTCAAGTTGCAATCCTTACAAATTAGACATTAGAAAGGAATAAATTGCCATAAATTCCTTATCTGTACAATGCTGAAATAGCTATTCTAAATACAATCCTTGCAATTTGAATGCAGTACTTAATGAATATTGTGCTAACAATTAGTATGACGTTTCTGAAAAGGATGCTGTGCTGATAAAGAGTGGATACTCAGTAGGGAGACTGAAATGAAATTAACTAATATCAGTTGCTGCAGAGCAGGAAGTAGCAGCTGGTGGATCTATTACTAAAGTAGATTCAAGCTTCTTTCGAATGAATGTTTTGGGTTCTATTAATAAAGCAAAAGAAAATATTAAAAAAAAAAAAACTTGATGGAGCTTGGTATTATATACTGACTGATGCCTGGGAACAAAAGTATTCCTGCCAGAACTGAATAACACTGCCAACAGATGAATAATGCCTTCAAACAATATTGACTGTATTTATTGTTTAGGAGAATCTTCCATGGATAAACTAATTTATAGTTTTGCCTTTGACTTAGTCATAAGATTTAAAACTAGTAACTTAACAGAAAACTAATGAAAAATTGAAAAGTGCTGTTTAACCATTTAAAAACTTCAAATTATGGGGAAATGATACTTTTCTTTACGTTACATTGCTACATTCCGTTGACATGAGGAGTGAGATCACCTAATTATATGACATATCTAAGTGACTCAAAACAGAAGATTCGTTATGCATTTAAGAGTTAAGAGAAAAAATAAAAATGTAGTTAGTAGTTATATGTAACTTCATATAACTATATATTAAAAATGGAGTGTTTCAACTTAATGAGAAACTTTAACTAAATTTAAAAAGAAAAAGGTTTCTTTAAAAATAGTACCTTCTCAGAAGCACGAATACAACAGTATATATTTTTCAAAACAGGAGGATCCATCTCACTGTAATACAAGTAAACCCCTTCGTAAGTAATGATACCATGTTGAGGCCAACCTGCATAAGGTCTGTTATCATCTTCTGATATCAAAGGAGGCTCACTTTCAAGATGCTTATATTCCAGAATTCTTTCAACCGATGTCATCTATTGTAGAAAGAAAAAAAAAATAATTAAGTGTTTCCAAATATTTATAGATGGGTCATTCCACCTCAATTCAACCAAAAAAAAAAGACATTTTGACCAAACTTGGTAGGCTCAATTCCCCCATGGTGTTAAGTAATATCATTTGTTCCCCCTCCCAGGTCAATCGGCTGTAATTTTACAACCTTTCAATAAATTCTTGTTTTTTTTATCATTTTCGAATCCTCCTACGCAAGCTGCAATTACCAAGTTTGATCAAAATCTACAGCATGGGTCTCATGGCCTGGTTGAACTGACATGGAAGGACCCAGATAAAATATTGCATAAGTTAGATAAAACTGAATTTGAAAATATAATCACAAATAAGAGAAGATTTTTAAACTTCAATTATTCCTTGACCATGATCTTACTGAGAAAGCTAAGATATTTGAGAGTTATATTGGATAGTAAATTACAGTGGAAAAATCATATTTCTTATTTATCAAATAAGTGTGAAAAAATTTTAGTTGGTTTGTACAGAGTTTGTAAAAATACCTTTGCTTCACAAATGGATGTTATAAAGATGATTTATAAAACAAGTACGAGGATGAGTCAAAAAGTAACCTTAATATGGCCATAAAAATTTAAAATCTCATAGTAGAGGATTCTCATGCAGATATGCATATACTTTGGCCTATGCGCCTACTGTGACGTCAGCAAGCAAAAGTCAAGATGGCCGAGCAGTTAGAAGGATGCTCCAAAGAGGAGCAGCATGCAGTTATCCGATTTTTGGGCAGTAAGGGTGAAAAACTAGCAGACATTCATAACAGGATGCAAAGGCAGTATGAAGATAGTTTTTGTTGCTTCGAAATTTAAAATTGGGGTGTCAAGTACGACTGATGCAGCTCTGTCCGGCCGGTGTCACACTACGACTTTGGCTGACATTATCGCTGCAATGGGAGGATTGATATGGGAAAATCGGCGGATAACAACCAATGAGTTGGCTGAAATAGTGTTCATTAGTCATGGCTTGGCATACCACATCATGCACGATATGCTAAAGTACAGAAAAATCTCCTCTAGGTGGGTACCAAGACAACTTGCCCCCAAAATCAAAGAACTTCGTGTGGATGCTTGTGAAACGCTTTTGCGACATTATGAAGCTGATGGGGATCACTTCTTTGATGTATCGTCATTCGGGATGAATGCTGGGTCCAATATTACCAGCCAGAGATTAAGCAAGCAAGCATGGAGTGGTGACATTCATCATCGCCGAAACCAAAAACATTCTGCACAACTCCGTCGGCTGTCAAAGTGATGCTCACGCTCTTCTGGGGCTGTAAAGGTCCAATCCTGGAACATTATGTGACCAAGAGATTTACTGTGAACAGTGAATTGTATTGTGATCTGCTTTAGAGCCATTTGAAACCCACAATCAAGTTAAAAAGTCGCGATTTGCTCCGTTCTGTTGTGCTGTTGCAGCAGGACAAGGCATACAGCTCGTGCAATGGTAGAAAAACTATCAGATCTGCCTTTCGAGTGTCTTCCACATCCTCCATATTCACCAGACCTTGCACCGAGTAATTACCTTGTGTTTGGACCCCTCAAGGAGGCACTTGGTGGCACAAAGTTTCGTACGGATGATGAGATGAAAGAGACGGTGTATGTTTTGCTTCACAGTCAACCAAAAGATTTTTTTCTCGCGGAATCCAGATTCTGCTAAAGTGCCGGTGCACCTGTATTGAACATAATGGGGACTATATATTAAAAGTAATTAAATGTTTTTGTTTGTATGTGTGTATATTTTGTCAATAAAAAATAATTAATGTCACTTTTTGACTCGCCCTCGTAATATTGGCAATTTTTACTTATACTTCAAGAGCACAGGGACAACCTTTAAGTAAGAAAATAAATTGTAAAAAGAGAATCCAAAGAAGATGTTTCCTTAGAATTGTGCATGATTACAAAACCATTGGTTATGATGCTCTTTTTGTGCTCTCTGAATTGCCACCAATTATGAAATTCTAATTTATAAAAATACTAGAGATATTATATCTAATTCTGTTGTCATAAATTCCTTTGTCTTCACTTCCACATCCTTAGATAGAATTTCAATATCAATTGTAACTTACACTGAAAGTAATCTTGATGAGAACAGATCTCTGTCTTTTGCTGATGGATGTAAAATTAATAAGGTTGGACTGACATTTGTTGTTTATAAAGATAGAATTGAAATTCCTTTTAAACAATACTGTTTATAAGATGAATGTTCTGTATTTTAAGCTGTTGTATTTGAATCTTGTAACTAAGTTTATTCAAAAGTTCTCCAAATCTCCACCACACAAAAATGTTTGGTGCGTAGTGGCTAATTGTCTTCATTACAGATCCTTCAAAATATCAGTAATATAGAGAAATTTGTTGTGGAAACACAAGCAATACTGAAAGCTTTTTATTGTGACGATATTACAAGGGTGGTCTAAAAAGTTTCTGACCTCAACATGAAGATGGCAGCACTCGTCAACAAAAGTGGAGGAGTGTGTTTGCGCAAGCGTTGAAAGGTACTCACCGAAATCGCAGCCATTTTGGATGCGCAGCTGTTATTTGACAATCGTTTGAGTGAGTCGATGTGAGTGTTTTTGTGAAAATGGAAAAAATCGATATCGAGCTGTCCTGAAATATTTATTTTTGAAAGGAAATACGCCTACGCAAATCAAAGACGAGTTAGACGCTGTGTACGGGGACTCTGCAACATCATGTACCACCGTGAAATTTTGGGCAGCTGAAATTAAACATGGCCATACCAGCGTGGGTAATGATGGCCGTTCGGGACGTACAAAAACTGCAACCACTGATGATAACATCACTCAAGTTCACCAAATGGTGCTAGACAATCGTCGAATTAAAGTCAGAGAGATAGGAGAGGCTATGAATATCTCCAAAGAATGTGTTTGTCACATATTGAATCAAGATTTAGGCATGAGAAAGCTGTCTGCGCGTTCGGTGCCGCGTTTGCTCACTTTGGACCAGAAACATGTTCGCATGAACATTATCAACAATCTGTTGGCGCAATTTATGCGCAATAAATCAGAGTTTTGGCTTCGGATAATTACTGCAAATGAAACTTGGATACATCATTATACTCCAGAATCAAAAATACAGTCAAAACAGTGGACTGCCAAGGAGGAATCGGCTCCCAAAAAGGCAAAGGCTGTTCCTTTGGCTGGGAAAGTGATGGCAAACTGTTTTCTGGGACAATCATGGAGTTATCTTAATCAATTATCTTCAGAAAGGGAAAATCATTACAGGAGCATCTTACGCATCATTACTTGACAAGTTGAAGGCAGAAATTGCGGAAAAACGGCCACATTTGCAGAGAAAACTATCTTGTTCCACTAAGACAATACTCCGTCTCACGCCTCAGCGGTTGCCATGGCAAAATCCATGAATTGCAGTTTGAACTGCTTGACTACCCTCCTTACTCACTAGATCTAGCCCCAAGCGACTTTTTTTGATCCCTAAGCTAAAAGTTGTGCTCGGAGGACAGAGATTTACGTCGAATGAGGAGGCCATCACCTTCGTAAACAACTATTTTACAGAGAAAGATGCCGAATACTATTTTTGACGGATTAAAGAGATGGGAGCATCGCTGGAAGAAGTGTATAAACTTAAAAGGAGACTATGTAGAGAAATAAAAATAAAATTTTGGAAATGAAGAAAAAATGTCTTGTATCTTTGTTAGGTTGGAAACTTTTCAGACCACCCTTGTAGAACTGACTTTGCTTATGTTCATGGCCATTGTAAAATATAGAAAATGAAAGAGCTGTCTGATATCTTTACTAAACTACCTAAACACCTTGATATTTGTTTGGAAATGATTGCACATGCTTCCTGCTGACATTGTTAGAGGCAAAATATCATTAAGGATTGGAATAAAGAGCATTTGAAGTAAAATAAGACTTAAAGGACAAATAAACTTTTCCCCACTATTCTTCCTAGACTTCAAAATAAACAGTTTTATTCTAATTTTAAAAGAACTCATTGACTTGATATGACAATTTTTAATAGTTATTTTATTTCAATTTGGACTTGCTTCTAGTGGATTTTGTTCTTGTGGTTATAAAGATCATGATCCAGAACATTTGCTACTTACAAAATAAACTTAGACTTCATTCAACTCAAGAGCTTCTTAAATGAAAAGTATTTTTTTGATTTTAAGAATTTTTATTTTGGAATGTGTTTTCTAAGTTGTCTTGTAAACGAGGCACAACGCTAAAAGAAAGGATTCGCACCATTGGGCACGTTAAATTTCTTTTCATTTTAAATATATGACTTTTGGGCTTTATTTAATGTCATAATTAAATTCCTTTTGCGACTAGCAGATTGCAGGACAAGGAATAGTTGTTTTTTGTTTTTTATTTAATTTTTGGTTAGGATTTCTTCAGGGTGAGTTCCCGCTCTCAGGAGCGAGTCCCGGGAAAGCTATAACCCCTCGCATCTTCTGGGTTTGTCATTCGGTGGATTTTGGCTGGCTGATGAGTCCTAATAAGGACGAAATGGTCCATCCCAGTCTCTTCCCGATGACAAATCAGGGTGCGAATCCTTTCTTATAGCGTTGTGCCTCGTTTACTTGCTTAATTCTTTGAATCATTGGGCACGTTAAATTTCTTTTCATTTTAAGTTGTCTTGTATTTGTTAATTTTTTTAACTATTTATATTGAACTTTGTAACTACAGTGTTACCTCCGAATAACGGACAGTCACGGGACTGGAAGTTTCGTCCTTTATTGGGAGGGGTCCGCTATTCGGGAGGACTATCGTTTTTTCATTTTTTAGCTTATAGCATGTCATGTAATGAAAAATTACGTACAATCTTAATTAAATTTCTACAATTATCATTGCGCTATGAGAGAATCAGAACAATTGCAAATTATTTACTATATTCCTTTTTAATAAGGTGACCAACTGTCCTCCTTTTTGAAGGTCTGTCCTCCTTTGAGAAGTATCCTCCTAAATGTCCTCCTTTTTGATGTTTGAAGAGGAAGATGTCCTCCTTTTTGAAATGTAAGTTTGAAAGGTTTTTTTTTTTTTTGGCTGAACAGATAGGATTAGACCGTTTTTTTTTTTTTTTTTTTTTTTTTTTTTGGTTGAACAGATAGGATAACAGCGTTTTTGTGTTTTTTTTTTTTTGTTGAACAGATAGGTTTATACCCTGAAACCCCTGATAACATTTTTATATTTCTGTCCTCCTTTTCATTTCAGAAAAAATGGTCACCTTATTTTTAAATGAGTGCTAACCGTTTGTCTTACTTAAAATAGTGACAAAATTAATTACAGTATATAGAAAATAATTTCTAGCCATCCATTTGATGCCTTAAACATGTCCAATCGTAAACTTTTGATCCAATTCTCTGGCTTTTTCTTGAAGCAAAACACAGTTTTTAGGAATGTTCTTTGCACGAGCAGAGCAGAACCATTTTATCACCACTTCGTCGATTTTTCTTGTTTCAGTTTTACAAAACTTCAAATTCTTCGAATTTTCGTTTGAATTCACCATCCACATTTTTCTAATCTCATCTTAGTCCTTCAAAAGTTCACTTATCTGAGTTTTTCCAACTTTAAAACGTTAAGCAAGACAACGCACACTCAGCTTTTCTTTTTCAGCAACTTCAAGAACATCAATTTTTTTCTTTCAGTGCCAATCTCTTCCTTTTTGATGCCATTTTAATTCGCACTAAATTTAATCAACACATTTATAGGATAGCTTTACGAGGGATTGACATTTACAAAGCAACTGCAGTGAAAAATAGGGCCTCAGATTCGTGCATTGAATCATGGGACACCGATACAATGTATCAATGTGTGGGACACCATGTAAGTACGTACAACTATGATGTGTTTGTCGAAATGTTAATCGAAAAAAATAACTGTCCGCTATTCAGAGAGTCCGCTATTCGGAGTGGATAACAATGCCCTATTGTAAGGGACGGGGACCCACAATAATGTCCGCTAATTAGAGGTGTCCGCTATTCAGGGTGTCCGTTAAAGGAGGTAACACTGTATTAATTTAGTATTGTTTCAAACAATGTTAATCATGTGATTTTAGCTTACTTTTGTAAGCCTTATGATATACTTGTGGAACACCAGGTACATTTTGGATATTTAAAAATAAATAAATAAATAAATAAATAAATAAATAAATATATATAATATATATATATAAAAAACAAAAAAACTAATTGCTTAATAATAACTGATGCACAACTATAGTTTATGTACTCTATTCAAAACAGTTATATCTTATTTAAATAATTAAAGTAATGAGGAATAAATAGCAATTCAATGTGTACTAATAACAGTTACAATGATGTTGGAAATATATCATCTGTCTGTTATACAACTACGTTTTGTAATTCTCTCTTAAACTTATAATTACCTTGTAGTACTATCTTCAAAGGCAAACATCCACAAAAACAACAATGAATTTCAATAACATGTAGTATAACAAGGATACTTATAAAATTAAGTGCAATATATTATTAAAATGTGTAATTTCAGATAAGATAACAACAAAACTGGATCAGATAACACCTACTGTCTTTGAAAGACAGAAATATAGGTCTTATTTCTGAGTTTTGTTGGCTTTGAAGATAAAAACTCATAGCAAAATAAGCAACAGGACGAAGTTGGGGTCACAGAACTAGTTCAATGCTCACCAAATTTATCCCATGAAAGAACCAGATTCCAACTTTAATGTTGTATGGTTTATAGGAGTCCCTACAAAAACAAAAACATTGGACAAACCTCCAACTTCCAACAGAACTGAATCAGCTCTTTCGCCTGTGAATGTTATCACTTGAACTGTCAGGTCCAAATTTTTATGGATACTTAATATATTCAAATATTCAAACAAACCACTGCAAAAGTAATTGAAAAATAAAATCTGATATTAAAAATGAAATAATCTGATTTTTATTTTTCTTGCAAGTTAACAGGTAAGAGAGTAGGAATGGGTTAAACTGTCAAAATATAACAAATCTTCAAGCAGATGAAATTAAAGAAATAAGAAAGTAAATTTCTAATATTTCATGTATTCATTTTTGCATATATTTATACAGTGCATTCAATAAGTTCCTCCACAGTAATGTAATGAGTTGTTTATTTTATTTCAATAGAACCTAAAATACTTACTGCGGAGAGACTTTATGAACGCACTGTATTTACTATACTGTTAAATTCAAATGACAGATCTATAAATTTTTATTTACAGAACAATTGAACTCCTTTCCAATACTCCAAACTGCTAAATTTTATGTAAGATTAATGTAGGCAGAAATTATTAAAAAACTGATCTCCTCCTCCCTTTTGTGTAGGAGAGTAACCAATGCAATTTTATCTTACCTGATTTTCAACCTCTGCAGATTGACGGAATGCCCACTGAACACTTCCAACCATAAGCAGAGCAGAGGTAATGGACAAACCAACAGATCCACCATCAAGGCCTTCAAAGAGAAAAGTTTACAAATAAATAATAATTTATCATTCACTAGATGAACTTTAAAAAAAAAAAAATCATCCTATTTTGAAGCTCAAAAGTACAACTTTGTAAATCAAATAATTACAGAATAGTTTACAAAAAGTGGACTTCATATGAATAAATTAAGCAGTTATTAAAACCAATACCACACACACTGGAAAATACCAAGACTAGAACAAAAAGACTCAATGAGTTGTACTATTAACGTGACCTCTATCGCAATGCACACTATTTTTCAGGAGGGTATATAAATGGGAATGTGGTAAATCTTTGAACTGTAAGATGCCAAAGAAATTAATGGATGGATTTTGTGAAACTAAAGAAATGGATGTAAGAGGGAGAAACCATGTGAACCGATTTGTGATAAGACAATGTGTTAAAATGAGTGGCAAGTTATCTTACAGATCTTGCATGTGAACTGTAGGTGAAGGATAGATAAGATTCATTCATGAGATGATGGCAGTATGTGTTTGTATGACACCACAAGAAGATGAACTGGAAATGATGGAGGCATCAGAAGCAAATAAAAAGGAGAAATGGTGTAAGATTTGGGAACTTTTTAGGCTAAGATAGTCGGAAGAGTTTTCATTACAGCAATATCCTTTAATAAGTGTGGCTAGAGAAGGAGCATTAAATAAGACGATATATTTACTTGAACAAATTAGAAGTTTGAAGCACATGAAATGATGAAGGAAAGATGAACAAATAGTACTGTAAAGAGCTTTGTTCAGTGATCACACCTGTCTCAGAAATAAAGTATTGCAGTAACAGGACTTTTTAATAGGGATGTCAGAATACTAAACATTAATCTAAAAAATATTCCGGCTAAGACTATGTTCATTTAAAATATTAAACATGTAATAAAGTCAAATGATAATAATAAA
Source organism: Thereuonema tuberculata (assembly GCA_023159025.1). Lineage (NCBI taxonomy): Eukaryota > Metazoa > Arthropoda > Chilopoda > Scutigeromorpha > Scutigeridae > Thereuonema > Thereuonema tuberculata. The sequence goes on along the minus strand of JAFIDM010003189.1, from coordinate 59,103,115 downwards.
GATAAAAAAAATGAATTTCAAGTAAGCATTCAGAAAGAATAATTTTATTATTAGAAATTCTGTAAAGCAGCAATAGCAGCCCATAAAATGAAGAATGCAGAATTGGAAATACTATTATGGGAATGCTTGAAGAATCTGCTAGCCTTACACAGGAGAAAGAAGGGATCTAGAAATAAAACTTTGAACTTAAGATTCTCTGTTAAATACACTCTTTGACAGAAAAATTGACTCACCCCGAGAAAATAGTAATGTTACATGTTGTTTTAGGGGCGCTCGCCATCTAACGCATCCCTAAGCAAACCACGACTACGGGACAAGGGGGGAGAGGTGTGTAAGGTGGGAGTGAGGTGTTTGGACGGGGAAAGGGGGAGGTGGCGTGGAAAGCCAGCCTAGAGACAAGTGGCCCGCACCTTTCAGATGAAAGAGAAAGGGCAAAACTCAGATAAAGGGTTAAATGAAAGATTTTATTATTAAAATAAACTAATAGAGAAAATACAAGATAATAAGTAAAGATAAGTCATAAATTCACTCTCTGATTGTCCGTTGTGTTCAGTCCTGGTCTGATAAAGTTCTCATGGGTGGCACGGTGACGAGACCCTTCGCTGACGGGGATGAACGGCTGGGACGGTCTCGGAGGCATCCTTTGGGCACAGCGGAGGCACACTTGCGAGCACTGAATTCGGTCTCCGTATCTCCGGAGATGTCGACAGCTAAGAGCGGACAGGCGGCTGGGTTGGAGACTGGCGGAATCGTATTTCTGAGCGAGTCCGCAATGTCTTCTCTGGTGTCCGCCTTTCCGCATATGCACTGCCGTCGACCTTCTTTAGGGGGTGAGCTCCAAGTGAAAATGAAAGCGGGCAGGTTTTCTGCGATGACCGCACGCTTGACTCGTGAGCCCGGGTCGTCTTGCCTGCGCCTGGCCTTCTCAAACGCTGCTTGCCTCCGACGTGGATCCACTCCGAGCAGGGAAAAATGCGGGTGGGGTTCTTGGCGACTGGAGCCGCTGGCCGCGGACCGTGTCGTCTTCCCCAAACCTCGCTTCCTGCTCTTGGCCGCTGCTTGTCGGATTCTCCTCGGATACTGAGCTGTTTACTCCCGGGGGTCGCCGTTATATTCCTGGGAGGGGTGGCGAGACATTTCTGTCCCCACCACCGCTTGTGGCAACACCACTCGTTGTTGTGACATCAGGCCCTTTGTTTTCCCGGGTTCCCGATGCACATAACAAAAGGGAGAAAGTTGGGAGAAAGCTTTAACGGTGAACAATAGGCTTCATGGCCTGATAGCCTTTGCGGACCGTTTTGAGTAGCTTTCTCGGGCCCTTCCCGAAGTCGTTAAACCATTGTTTTAAAGTTTCTTGGTGCCGAGTTGACGGGGACTTTCAGACTTTTTCAGACTTACAGACGCCAAGGACTGAGAAGGTGAGAGAGAGATGTGTGAGGTTAGAAATGGAAAAGAAAAATGCGTTAGAAATATTAAAAATATTAAAAGTATGTTAGGGAGATGAGCGAAGCTCGGGGCACGAATAGTGTTCGTGACAGTAAGATAGTAATGAAACTTCATATGCAAAAACCTTTTGACTGAATTTGCAAATGAATAAAAATTTGCAACCTAATGAATGAATAACCAGAGCTACAACGAATTGGAACTGAGCATCATGATGGTGTATATAAAGAGCAAATCTTGCTTTCAGAAACAAAACTTCCGGTGATTTTTGATTGTATTTTCCTACCTTGATTATAACAATGCCTCATTGACTGTAACAATGATGAATTTGCGCTCACTATGATCATATGATGGAGTTTGAAAGAGGACATGCTGTTGGACTACAAGAGACTGGATGGACAAACCGATGAATCATTCAGCATTTGGGTCGGAGCAATATGGCAATTAGACGATACTGGCAGGAATGGATCCTGAACGGCAGATTTCAACAACAAGAGGGCAACAGACAGTCTAGGGAGATGACAGATCGGGAAGATTACAGCGATTGTCAGAGCAGCTGTTATGCTGACCAGTACCGTCCAGAACGATTACAGTGAAGCCAGGTATGATCAACATGGAATTGTGTTAATTGGGCATGAATTATCTTCAGTGATGAGTCCCGTTTTAAACTGAGTCCTGACAGCCAGCGAAGACATGTCTGGAGATGACCCACTCATCATCAGGATCCCACTCTTACTGTCGCACACTTCAAGGCCTAACAGGGAGTTATGGTCTCTGGGGTGCCATTTTGTTAGATAACTGGACCCCTGGTAGTCCTACATGGCACCTTCACAGCACAGTGATACAAGTTCTATGACCCACTGTGTTCATGGCATACTGGGCTTACTTTTCAGCAAGATAACTCCAGGTGACACATGGCACGCTCTCCACTGATTGTCTTCATGACTGTGACACACTTCCTTGGCCAGCCAAAATCGTCAGATCTCTCTGATACAAAGCACATTTGGGATGTGATGGGGCATTACCTGCAACTATCCCAGAATGTTGATGAATTAGCCTGCCAATTGGAGGCCTTTTGGCAAGAAATGCCATAGAACACCATCTGCCAACTGTATCAATTAATGCCACATCGGGTAACAGCTTGGATCCAGGCCAGAGGTGGACCAATGCCATACTGACCTGCTCACTTTATGTAATTTTTTCTGTCCAATAAATCATCCAATTGTTTTGACATTTTAATCATTTCATTTTCTGTACATGCACTTTAAATGTACCAAATTTTGTCTCAACTGGATAATTCTTTCTTGGTGCATTGATTTTTTCATCAAAGAGTGTATATTGATAATTGGTAAACTTCACTCTTGCATTTTTTTCCCCCACCAAAATCTTTTTGTTAAAATATTCATCATTATTACTTTATATGAGAAGACACTAATATTTGAACAATTCAAAAACATTTTAATTTGTAACAGTTTAGAAGTCTTTCAAAATGCTGGTGATAAATAGGTAAAACATATCAGTAAAGGCTTTCAAAGATTATTATTATTATTATTATTATTTTATAGATGTCCCTAAACTTAGGTTTTCTCAGCTAAGTCAATATGGCAGGTCAAGGACCAAAGCACATGTTGCCAAGTGTAAAAAAGTGTGCAAGGGAGTTAGAGATGTGTGGTTGTGTCCATGAATTTCCTAACTGCCTATTGTACCACAGCCTTCTTGAGTTGTGCATAAGTGTTTTTGTGAAGTCCTAGTGTGCTGAGGCTGTGGCGCACGTGTGTGAAGCACCAGACCACTAGCAGACAGGATGATGAGTACAATGACAAACTTTAATGGACGATCGACCTTACCTGATTATGTCGGTAGAGGTTTGGGAGAGAAGGGGGCAACCTCATATTACGTAGTCAATCATCTCATGTGTAGTATGGCATTTCCTGCATGTGTCGTCGTGTATGTTTGCATTGTGAAGAATGTATTTCTTGTAGTTGCATGTAGGGATGACTTGGTCCTCTTTTAGCCTTCAATCTCCCAGAATAGCTTATCTCTCATCAGCCATCTGTTTGAAGCTTCCATGTCGACATGAGGCTGTCTGAGTTTGTGGTGATGTCTGCCGTGGAGTTCCTTATGAGCCCGCGGCATTGATTCATGCAGCTGTTGAGTGAGGGTGTCAGGCAAGGGTTTTGAGGTTCAGGAGAATAAGGTGTATGATAACTTGATAATGGCTAAGTGGAGTGAGGAATGTTGTGCTTGTGCTCTCTGGTGGAAGAGGTCCCTAAGTGAGTGTATTTGCTTTTCATGTAGGGTTGTTAGGTTGATAAGTCCTCAGCCTCCCTCCTTGGCAGGAAGGGTCATCCTTTCAATTGCATGGTGCGGTGCATGTTGTGTTTCATGAATGTAGTGCTTCAAGTTCGGTATTTGTCCAGAGGATTATGCCAAACAAGTATATTAGTGTGAAGACTGCAAAGTGTTGATGGCTTTGTTTTTATTATAGGCATTGAGCTGTGTTTTGAGGATATTGTAATCGCGAGCACTATGTGTGTTCTTGAGTGCACTTTTCATGTTTGCATTATCCGTGACGTGTGCTTGCTGGAGGGTACTTGTAGGTTTCTCCCTCTTCCATGGATTGGATGACCAACCCATGGTCCAATTCAAAACCCTCCAAATTTGAGATCTTCCCACGTGTTACATGTAGCTTCAGGCATTTGTCGTTTCCAAATTCCATTCCAATGTCTTTAGTGAACTATGTGGTGACTAGTAGTAAATTAGTAAGTTGTGTGTTGGTTATGGCATAGAGTTTAATGTCATCCATTTAGAGTAAGTGTGTGATTTAGTATAATGTCAGAGTGCCTGAGATAAACCTAGCCGTGTTTTGTGTCATCTAGCATGTGTCTCAATGGATTCAAGTGAGGCAGAATCAAAGAGGACTCAATGGAAGATACATCTCCTTATCGGAATGGAGAGCAAAGTGATGATGGAGGCACACAAGTGTAGTGTTGTGTTCCAACTCTTCATCGTGGCATCCAAGAATGTTATGATGTTGGAGTGTATTTTGTAGAGACGAAGAGTGTCAAATGCCTTCTTGTACTCGATATGTAAATTCCTATTCTTCAAGCGCTCATGCCACAAGATTACCAAGTCAATAAGGAGCTGCTCCTTACAACCCTAGGAATTCCTGCGACAGCTCTTCTGTTGTTATTATTATTATTACTATTTTAAAGACTAAGAACAGCATTCCTTTAATGAAATATTATTACTGTAAATGAATTATTATCATCATCTTTCACAAAAGATAAATAGTTTTCTTTAAAAGTCACAATTAGTTAAATTTGATTACATTTTTAAAATAACCATAATTAAAAACTTACTTTTTGCAATGAATAATAATGAATATATTATGATGGCAATGAAACAGATGCACAGCCAATCCAACCAGATTCCAAACCACCGTGTGGTGGCTATAAAAGTGTACCAGGCAGATGAATGCAGATTTTGATATTTATAAAACATTTCAATTTGCATTTTTTCACTCTTGTAAGCACGAATGGTTGTTAAGCCTTGCATTGTTGTACTCAGATGAGAAAATACTGGACTTCGAGCTGTCAAATTTAAAAATTAGGGTTAGCTGTATTACACAAATAATGACTTATAAAAATACTTACAAATGAGAAATTTATTTGAATAAAAGGCGGCTAACATGTTTCATAAGCCAACATGTTTCATAAGTGTTACATTTTATGTTTGCTGAGCATAAATGTAGTTTTCCTAACCCCATTATTGATTGGAATAATGTTAGTATTCTTGCTTCTTCAAATAATAAATGTAAATTATTGATAAACGAGGCTATATTTATCGAAAAATATTTTACACAATCGTTGAACAGAAAGCATGAAATTAAATTCCTGATTGTACTTTTTTATTAGAATTTTAGATTGTTTTTTATATAATGCATGCTTTTATTGTGAATCTCCTTATCCGTATTATAATCAAATGTAATATTATTACTTTGCTATCATTTAACTTCTGAAAATATAACACTTATGTTATGAAACATGTTAGCAGCTTTTTATTCAAATAAAATCCTTGTTTATAAGTATTTTTATATATTACATATGGAATTGTTTTCAGTCATTATGTATTAAAAACAATGACTATTAATTCTTTAATCAAACTAGACACATATAAACTCAAAAACACCTTCACTGTAGATACCGTTGATACCAAATTAAAACGAAATATTGGTATCAACGGTATCTACAGTGAAGGTGTTTTTGAGTTTATATGTGTCTAGTTTGGATTAAAGAAGATAACATATTTTGATGTACGTATTATGACTATTAATTATTTCTAAAACAGATTTTAAAATAACAGGAGAAGCTATTGCAGCGCACTTTTAAGAAATTAAAAACTTCATCTTCACCTTAGATAATATCTAGTGTTACTACTGTTAATGTTGCAAATAAGGATGATACTAAGTGGATAACAAGTGGATAAATCTAACAATTTACTGAAACTTAAGCAATCACAAGAATCCTTAATATTTACCTGTGCCTTCAATTCGTTTTACATCTCGAGCAGTAACCAGATAAAACTTTCTGAAACTGTAAAATAATAGTAATATGATGACTGCTGGTATTATCATCCAATAGTTAACCACAGACACTAAAACGACTATTCCAATAAGACTGAAAGTTATCTGGAAAATACAATTATAATATTAAAATCTTATATTATACTCAAATTTTATATTAATAGCTTTTTTTTTTTCATATACAAATTTTTGAAAGATACTGTTTATTATCTGGCCACACACATTCAATCATCAATCATATCTTATTTTTAAAGACTGTTTGGAATTTTACATATAACACTAGTATAGAGAAGTAGCATTCCAAAAACTAATACATATGGGATATGCAGAATGACTTTTGTTTAAAAAATAAATAAGGAACTGAATTGATAAGACACTAATAACGAGGAAATCATTGACAAAACATCAACCTCAAAATAGTTTGAACTTATCAGGAAAAAAAAAAATCATAATTTTTGGCAGTCAGAGTTACTATATACATGTACAAATGCAGAGGTATTCAACAAAAACACTGCAATTTTTTGTCTGTTAGAAATTCAATTTTCAAGATACTGATTGTATCGGCACTTGGTCAACCAGCAAAGTACTTCACAGGTCTAAAGATCAACACTGAATATAATCAGGACATCTATGTTTGACTTAATGGCTTTTTACTAAAGATTTGAGAAGCATCTACTCTTTCATTAATATGATGATCTGGATATTGTCAGATAGTTAAAGGATAAATGTAAAGTTCTGAATGTTATGCAAAAATAAATAAAAAGTTTTTGAGATATCGATGAATATCAGGTCATTCAGCATGCACAGGCTAAACAAAGCATTTATTACAATTATATTAATAAATGGTAGCAATACCATCTTAACAATGCTAATTCTCAACTATGAGTGCAAATTAGATTCATATTCCTTATGTTATCAATATTTCTTATTCATAGCTTCATTTTTAAAGATGAAGTAAAATTATTATAATTTCTCTAAGAGTTCCTCTCTCCATTTGTTTCTAGAGATATGTATAAGGGGACAGTCAAATACAACCAAGCCAGCACTGACAGTAATGTGCCCGATTTCTTAAAATAATCTTGGTTGTGTCTGAATGGGCAAAATGAATGTTGTATATTACATTCAATATGAATATCTTATCTTGTAACAATTTCTTTAAGTGTGCTGAAGACAACAAATTCGCATGGCAACATATGCTCAGTAAACTGCCTTCCATGAAGCAGCTCTCACCCAAATTTTTGTAACATCTACCTTGAAACTTGTATTGTATGTGGTCTTGTATTGCTATGAAAAAGATAAATCAACCTGTCAGAATACTTGGAGTGTGGAGTTGATGTTATAGCATAACTTCCCGAGAATCTTCCAGTATCGGTTTGATTTTGACGATATCCCAGGGATTACTGAGGACAGATCAGTTAAGACTAATTTTCTTTTTTAGATGCATCACTGTAACATCAGAAGCATATTACAGCTCATGCACGTCTACCAAGACACATTAATCATGTCCAGATATAGAAATTACAAATTGCAATTCTGGCTCAGTTTCAATTGATGGTCCCTCACATTTCATCTACAAATAGCTTCATTAAAACACTGATGAAGTGCTCTATGATAGTCAATTACTTATTCGTAATTAATGAAGAACTCCAGTTTGCTCAGGGCTTTTAAGAAACCAAAAATTCACAATTTTGGATTTACTGATAATTAAATTGCACGAACTTAGCAATCTTCAGCAAAATCCAATTTGTGGCACCTACAAAGCAAGAATATTCATTTGTTTTTAAATTTCTTATTTACTTTTTGCAAGTATTTTTTCCCAGAAGATCAAAATAGGCTAAATAACAATGTTTTATTTAATCCTAACAATTTTGAACATCAAATTAGAACTAACTTAGTGATAAAAATGTGCTTCTTCACTAAATGAAACATTATGCAAACTAAGTATGTAAATCAAATTCACTCAAACAAATTTCTAAAAATATAAAAAAAAAAAATAAAAACTATAAGTATTCAACAATTTAAATATTTTGTTTCAGTTTTACATAATAGTTATAAAGATCTAATTAGGTGTTAGTAAAAAAAAAAAAAGACAAAAGCTTAAGTGTGTCCACATGCACCCTAAGCCAAGCCCCAAGAATAAGCTTTGATATTAAAAAGCCCACAAATTGATCTTGATGAAATTTGGGAGGAAATTAATTTTGACCACTTGTAAAGATAATATGCAAAACATTCTTGAACTTTAAGAAGAGTCGGAAATAGTCACAAATGAAATTCCTTTGTCCAAAATTAATGTACTACAAAGTTAATGACCAAAAATGTCAGTCAGAACTAACTAACAAGGAGCTGCTCTTAATTGGAGCATTTCAAAAGGAGTGAGCTCTAGAACACATGGGAACATTTCTGCAATTAATAATATTGCGGCCATTACGGATCAACTATCTCCACAATACGGACGGATGCTTCTATACTTCATTAAGGAAATTACAAAGCTTCTAAATAAAATACTGTTCATATTATTACTGAAGGAAATAACTATTCCCACCCCCCCCTTTCTTTTTTTCAGACTGTTGAAAATGCTATTATTGGAAGTTAATTCTATATCATTTTGTTTTTTTTGTAATACAATGGCAGACAGTATAAATTCTGTATGGTAAATGTTATTCAAAATAATAAAGTCTATATCAATATTCTACATACTAGTTGTATTTATTCGTTACACAATTAAAAAAAGCAAATAAAACAGGTATTACTTTAGCAATAACCCTTCATAGCAAAACTGATTAATAGAAGAAATTTACTGATTCAGGCAATATGGGACATCATTTAATCTTTTGTCAGTATGAACTTACAAATTTTATCAAGATTTTTATTAGTTAATTGTGGCTATTCATTTGAGTAATAAATTTTTCAGACTTCAAAGTCTTCTATAAAATAATAAAAACCAATTTAACTATATGTTTTTTTATGAATTCTACAGCAAAATAAATTCAGGCTCTTTAGCACTGTATAATCAAAACATACTCAACTTAATTATAATGAAAGTCTGTATAAAAATCTTTTAGCTCTCTCTAATTATAAATATTGCAAGATAACTGAAATGTTAAGTGTAACTAGAAGGTTAAAGTGTCTTTTTTTTTTTTTTTTTCCATTTTAAACAGATTTATAAAACTGAAATAAAGCATGCATATTATTACTTACTTCAACGAAGTCAAAGTAGCAAATAGGCAAAAGTTCATCAACAATGCTCATGTCACCAGAAAAGCGATTAAGAATACGACCTGAGAGAAGATAGATGGGAAAGTACTAGGCTACACTGTGTAATAAGAAAGTGAAAATGAACAAGGAAGAGTTTGCTTGTTATAGACAGTTTTCACCTTTTTAATTTTTTATAATAACATCTATCTTTAAGATGGAATCTCAGTAAAATGAATATAAAAGTTTTTATTATGTCATAAATGTTCTCCTTTGTAGAATACTACAAATAAAATACTATTTAAACTAGTAAAAATGCATGGAAATTCTGCATATAAAAAGGAACTAAATGTACAATATTGAACAAAAAGCTCAAATAAACAAATTTCAATTTATCTTTGTCCTTCCATCATTCTGTAAAGTTAAAGAAAAAGTGAAAATAAATAAAACGCATTTACTTACAAAATTGTTGAGGAGAGAATTATAAACATGGTAATAATCAGACAGTTTCAGAATACTGCACGTATTCCTTCATCAGGGACAGCACAAACATATAAGACATTAAAACAACATTCCTGATGAAGGAATACCAGCAGTATTCCGAAGTATTCAGTATTTACCATGTTTATAATTCTCTCCTCAACAATTTTGTAAGTAAATGTGTTTTATTTATTTTCACTTTTTCTTTATTTCAATACATGCACATTAAGCCTCCTTGTTATTCTGTGAAATTCTTGACTACTTTCTTGATCCAAACAAAATATTAAGTATTCTCATAAATTAATAACAAATTTAATGGTTAATAAAAGTAAAGATCTACCATAATTTGGTGTATTAAAGGAATTTAGCTAAATGATTAAGTGGGACTGGTAGCCGAGTGGGTAAGGGCGCTTGGCTGCGGGTTGGAGGTGGCGGGTTCGATTCCCGGAATCGGCGGAGGGCGGGGATTTTTCCACGCTCCACTCTCCTCCAAACGGATCCTAGGGCCTACCCAGCTCTCTGTAGAATGTGTACCAGGTTTCTTTCCCAGGAGTTAAAGGTGAGCAGGCATCAGGCTGACCACCCGACCTCAACTAGTCCTGATGGTCATGAAGTGCTGGAAACCTTACCTTCCACACCCCAAAGGCCTGTAGCGGGACACTTTAACTTTAACTTTCAGCTAAATGAATAACCTTATATTTCTTCTTTAATTATAAAGTTTTACTTGTTAAATATTTTATTTAATTATAATATTAATTTAATCTAATTTAATAGCATGTTATTCCTATTACTACGCTTAAATACAACAAATAAAAAAAATAGCCAATTTCAACACAAATTTTCTCTATTAACAAGTGCGGTTTATGAAAACGGAAAAAACTAGGGAATGCACAAATTCGTAGTGCTCAGCGGGCCAAGGTAATTTTTCTGTACTTGTTACAACGATTTTTCTATTGTTGTTTGCTTTCTGCCGGTCCCACTTCCGAGAGCGGGAGAAGGAACCATAGGTATTCATGCGTTCTGAGCTTGATCATCAAAGCTAAATCTGGCTGATGAGTCCTAATAAGGACGAAACAGCTGTCCCAGATTGCTGTCGATGATGGCTCAATGCGTGAAAGCAAACAAATTTACGAATTTATGCATTCCCTGTTTTTTCCGTTTTCATATAACATTTAATGCATGTTAAACCTTCTTACTTATTAAGTGTGTTTTATAATAAACAAAATGAGGCAAGTGTAATTATAGAGAAACTCTATAGACTAAAAACATTTTACGATGATCATAATGTCTAATATAATTACAACATTTTGATTATCAGCTACAGAAAATAGTCATAAAAACAATATATATATATATAAATAAATTAAAGTTTTGAAAGTTTTATTTTGGAGTTTTAATATGATACTAATATAAAAAATAAAATCAATCTTATCATCTTAACTTTATCCAAATTCTATTACTAATTCCCAACTTTCTTAGTTGACAAACTACATTAATTTACTTCTTAATCCAGTCTTGTGCATGTCATTAACAGTTCTATCAATAGTTAGCTAGGATATGGAGGGATCAATGGGCCATGCAGCCTGATTTTGCTCAAGCAGCAACAAAATGCAAATGAAGAATACTTTAATTGATACTTTGTGAACAATGTTAAAAATAGTCATTTACATCTATTTTTGTTAAGTAAACTAATATTCTACATTTATTTCCTTTTTATATGCAGAATTTCCCTGCATATTTACTAGTTTAAATTATATTTTATTTGTAGGATTCTATAAAGGAGAACAGTCTGAAACATTTATGGAACTAATAAAAACTTCTTTGATATTCAGTTTATCTTTTTTGGGGATTTCATCTTAAGTTAGATGGTGTGGGGGTTACATTAGTTGTACTCCAAATAAAACCCTGCATTTACTCAGGGTGGCAGCTGGTGACTGTGTATCAAAAATCAGTTACTCATTGTAAATTTATTTCTTTGAAAGGGAATCATTAACAGTTGATCTGAATCACCCTTGTATTAGGCTTTCACTTAACACTGCATCAATAACATGATAAAATGTAAGAAAAAAGTTGAAATAGTATAAACCATTCATAATTACATCCAGAATAAAAGATAATTAGAAACAATTCCTAATTTAATATTAATAAAAAATATCAAGCATTTTTTTTTCAATTGTAAGTCAAGTTTAATACAATCTCATTTTTAATGAAATCCTTGAAAAATCCCATGACGAAATATTTATTTAATTTCATTTTTGGCATTTTTATGACTCTTAAAAGATAACATGATAATGGAATATGTTGTAAATACATTACATACGATTATAATCAAATTTTTAAAAATATACTTTCAATTCATTTCATAGCAAAATAATATAATAAATGATTAAAAACATAATTTTCCCTTTCATTTATAATTTCTTTCCTTTCCCTTCAAAAGAAATAATATTAGTGGATTAAACCCAATCACCAAAAAGCAGAAATAAATTATGATTAATTAAGTTGTAGAATTAAAATTACACTTTTAAGCTTGGCCTTGTTTTATTAGTTTTTCTTGGCTATACTGTGTAAGATATTTCTAAAAAAAGATATATCTGTAATTTTAAATATTTAGAACATACCTAATTATATCAAATTTGGCTTTTATCCAAAAAAACAACTTTAGAATAAACTCAAGACATATTTAAAGATTTTTTTTTTCTGACTGCCCAATACTAAATAACTTTTAATTTAACAAGGATAATAATGGAACATCAATCTATAAACGCTTATATGTTGCTAAATTCAATAGATTTCAAATAATAATTAAATAATAAAATGTAAAAGAAAGTCACACTATATTATTTTTTCCTACTGAAATTTCATAAGATTAGTACAATTAGCACATACAATAATTTAACAGATGCTAAGAACCTGACAGAAAGCAATGGAAGGATGCTTTGGATAAAATCTTCGTTGAGGATACCCACTAATAAGTGGAAAAATCCTAAGACGATTATGATGTTGCACAGTCAGAAAACTTCATAAATCAAAAACTAAAGCAATTGATCAATAATAATAATAAATTTTTACATTTTTTTCTAGCTGTTCCTTTTAATTATTATTTAGTAAACAAATAGTTATGTTTTATATTTAACTCACAGTTTCAAATATTTGAAATCCATTTCTAAACATAAGTATTTATAAGTAATTAATTAAAATATATGCATTTTCGTAATAAAGTACTTATACTCACATCATGACTGCAGCTTGAAAATAATGAATTAAGGTAATTTTCATTAAAATAAGACCTTTACCATATTCTGATGTTTTAAACAAATGTAAAAGCTGTATAAAATTATGATTTTTATAACTGCATTTCTAAACTAAGCTTTTCAAGGAAAACCCAATAGCAACAAATTAAAAGTTTCTAAATGAAAACTTGATTTTTATTTTTATTTTTTAATAATGAAAATGAATTTTTTTATATGGAACTAAATTTGTAATATTTTTTTTTTAAAGTGAATGAAACGTGAATAGACAATTAAGCCTAAATTATGTCTGTCTTGTTTTCCAAAAAAAAAAAAAAAAAAGATGAAAGAAAGATAGATATTGGTCAATCTGAAATGACAATTTAGTAATTGGGGAAAAAAAATTACTTACTGCTATTAAATCAAAAAAGGCAGTAGGTAATGAATCATCCAAAACCCCCAAATCTTTAGAAAAAGTTTTCATGATGCGACCTGCCAATCAAATAAATAATAATGAACAAAATGAATGTTTTCTATATAAGACACAAATTAATAAATTAGCCTCCATTTACAATGCCATTCAATTTTTCTGGTTATTTTAATTTGGATAAGATGATTTATTTTGGCAAGAGCATTTATTTAAAAAGAAAAACAAATAACTTCCTAATTTGCTTAGTAAAATAGCATAAAATACAAACAGTATATTTCAAAGTGCTTAGTTGTCTTTTTAACTGCTTTTCTCTAGATTACCATCCAATTTATTTGAATTACAAAATCTGAAAAAAGGAATGACACAGTAACTGTACATTAGGATATCAGAATAAAACTCATAGTTTAAGATAAGTTTTGATAGTAAGACATTTAGTACAAAAAGTATAATGATTGTTTGGAGCTTTATATCACTAAATTAATATTTCGTGACTCTGCATTTTTTTTCAATTGCTAAGAGTAGACAACCAGCCATTGATGCCCTGCTGATCTGTGCTGAACCACAGATTAAGCTCAATGAAATGCTCAATGAATCATTTAACTTCTGTTTGTCGACTGATTTTTGATATGTAATGGACATGGAAACATTCCTTGTCACAATCAATTCAAAGAACAGTTTTTGTACTTAAACTAAGATTTTCTGGAATTTCTGTGATGTTGTACGGCATAATTTGGCATAGTGGAAGATCTCTTGTAATTTCCTGTAACTGAACCATGAATGCCAATAACCAAATCACAATGTATTTTACAGGATGGATCCCCGATCAATATTTCTTACAACTCTCAAAAAATCCCAATATATATTTGCGAAAGATAGAACAACCTCCCATAAAGCAAAAAAGCAGTAGTAGTTCTGCAGATTGCTGGGCAATTGATATTTAAAACTATTATTTGTTATTTGCAAAGGAAATATTTTTTGGTATATTCAAACCAAATGATTAAAAAAACAAAAACAGTCAATAACATATTCATAGAAACCATGCTTTTCTTTTCCTTAGTTTAAGAAAATTTACTTGGCCTCTTTTGGTCAGTCACGGAATGCACAAAGCCTGAGTAATATGTTTTACTGTAAAACATGGTGGAGGTTTGAAATTTCATATCATCCTACCATAATTTCAGTTTCTTTCCTGTTGTAGTTGGATTTTAATTAATTAAATCCAACTACAATAGAACCCCTCTCGTCCGCCCTCGGCTGGTCCGCCACTCCGGTTGATCTGACCATGCTCGAGCCGGCCGAACTTGTCCCCGACTCGTCGGTGACTCACCACCCGTCGCGCCATTGTGTTGTTTACTTACATATACAGTGACGGTAGATGGTGAAAACGCTCTTAAGAATCGCAAAACATTGAAAAAGCCTAAACTTGAACTGCTTGACAACGCAATAAATCCATATATTTTACTGTAAATCCGTATTTTTCTGTATTTTCTGATAATCCAACCTTTTTTGCGTTCCGACCATACCCCAGTCCCAAAGGTGACGCATTAGAGGGGTTCTACTGTATAACAGTAAAGACAATGAAATTAGAATCGGATGGTTACTCTCATGGCCTTAATATTTCTTGTTAGTTCTGTTAGTTTCTGGAGCGCGATCGGAAGGAAGGAAGGAACCCCTCCCCCCTCCAGCAATTTCAAATTTCAGAATGCCCCTCAAAGATCAATCTGAATAACTTCAATTTTTTTTCCCCCCACCATCTTGTGTCCATCCACTGTCCTGACAAAAAAAAATTGCAGGTAAATCTCTTTATTTTCTTAATTATGCAAAACAAATCACTATTTCCTGTAGATAATAAATAAAATGCATTACAAAGTGTTTTAATAACACTTACAATGCTGTTTATCTTTTTTATCAACAAAACCTGAAAAATTAAATATGGCCCCGACAATACCTTAGATATGAACTCTATCAAAAATGAGTGGCACATCCTCAATCTCATGGGAACAAAATGGCTTTCAAACTAGCCTAAAGCCAGAACTAATGGTGGGTGAACAAAGAAAATCTTGCAGGATGTAACTTAATAGATATCACATTTTTTGATTAATTAAGTAAATTAAAAGCCATCAAATATTAATTTAGATATACAAAAATCCAAACAACTGTATATACATTTCTGTCATAAACCTCTTATCTCAAAACTCATGGTGCTTCTTTTATTTGACATCCTATTGTAAGCTATTTCATTAATTCATTTCTATAAATACTGAATGAATGGTAAATAAATAAATGACATAAAAAGAAAAATGAATCATGTAATGAAGCATAAATTCAACACAGACCTGAATGATAGGAAATACAAAATTCATTTACCCTGATTAACAACTACTAGTGAATTGTAAAAATAAATGAAATGATAGGCTAATTTCATGCTTTAACTTTAAGTCTAGGTCTGTTTTACAGATGCTCTGAATAGGAATAATGTAATTTAAAAACACCCCTTTTAATCATTATTAGAATTGTTGAGAGAGAGAGAGAGAGAGATGTGGGGGAAAAGATTTTTATGAGATATCTCAGAGAATTACTGATGGAGACATTTCAATAATATTTTTATGATACGCTTGGTTTGTCCACAGTATACGGTACACCCAATAAGTTTGAAATGAAGAAATTTTGCATGTTTTTGTTGCCAGTCAGAAATTGATTCTTGCTTGATCATAATTAATCAGAATTAATTTTCACAATTTAGGATCTGCAGATTTCATGGGCTAGATGCTGAATGAATAAATGGCATTAATAGAAATGCGTCTATATTTGAAAGCTTCAAGATGTTAACAGTGTAGTTTCAGGAACAATTTGATGCTTCATGAATGTGGACAAATTTCTATTAATTATCATCTATCACACAAGACTTATAGGAAATCTCTCAACATAATTTGTATAAAAACATGTTGGAGGAACTATGAACTCAATACATTCATAGACACACTTATTTCCACTGAAAAGCATGGAAATAGAAATGAATCAAAAAGATGGCGCATTATATCTGACTAAGTGGTTTTAACGTATTTGTTCACATTCACTGGAAGATCTATCCAATAACACAAGTACAGCCAGCAACATCAATTCACACAGTTTTCAGAAGAACCTGTACAAGTACCTATATACAATAGGAAATTAATATTCTTAGTAAATTTGAGTCAATTTCTTTCATTAATCTGCAGCGCGATGTATTTTTATGATTAGTAAGAGTTATACACATTTGATGAACATTACAAAGAAGTTACAGATACAAACAATATAAACCAAAACAAAAATTATCTTCTTATGCTTAATTTTAAAACTCATAGAAATTTAAACATTAATGGTTGGATCATCAATCTTGTTCATGTCCTTGTCCATCTAACCCTTGAAGAAGTGATTTGCTCAAAATCTGGAACCACCAAGACTTTTCACCACCAGCGAAAATTTTAATTTTCCTTATTAGTTTCAGCCAGTGCACATTAATCCTAGCACTTAAGTATCATAAATATAATATATTCATTTTGTAAGTTGCTCAATGAAAGAACTTAAAAGAAAAAAAAAATACATCTTTAGGACTTACCTAATGGATTTGTTTCGAAGAAGGACAATGGAGCCCTGACAATGCTTCGCAACATGTAAGTGTGCAAATTGGCAGAAGCTCGTACACAGAGAATGAAAAACATGATAGTTTTCATGATATTCAGGACAAAACAAATGGCAGTTATTCCAGTAAAAATGTAGATGTTTGTTTCTCGATCAGGGTATCGGTCAGGGGGCTTCTGATGGTGGGCTTTAGCTTGAGTAGCTTGCTCTTCAGCATTTGTCCTAATTAAGAGAACATTGTTAATGGACATCCAAATGAAGAATTCTTAATTTCCAACATATATTAGATTCATCTGATGACATAACTGTTTCTTCCCTTTCTTAAGATTATTTTCAAATTTGCAATGTTCACTAATTAAATTTATTAGGTACTGGTTAATAGTTCTTAACTTTTACTAGTTCAGGATTGTTCATTATAGCTAGATAATCTTGAAAAAAAATGCAAAAGGAACACAGCATCACAGTAAACTAGTGACAATATTTATGTTTAAAAAAAAAGTACAGTAGAACCTCGATTATCCAAAACTCTTTTAACCGGAACCTTGTTTCAGTTTCCTTAAGTTTTCTTTTTTTTGGTAAATAAACAATTTCTCCCCCATCCCTCCTCTTGTCGGAAATTCCATTCATCTCCAAAATCATCTGCCTTTCTATTGGCTACTTTCTGTCTGACTCAGAAGCTTTGACTTTACCGAAATGTAGAACATGCATTTATGCCATGGAGCCCACCAAACAAAAACACAATGACGATAACAGCGAAAGTGATGAAGATGAGGTGATCGAAACTTCTAAAATAAGCAACTCTGATGCTTTTGAATGTTTTGCTAAAGGACTGATGTGGTTGGAGCAACAGACTGACTCTGATTCTACAGAACTTATGCTACTGAAACAACTTCAGGACAGAGCAGCTAAACGACATCAATCATGCTTATGGTAGAGGAAACTTCCATTTAAGCCAATGTAAAGTATGTATCGTATGTCATATAAGCATTTACATTGCATTTTCTGACTTGTGTGACATCTATTGAACAAATTTATTGTTTACAATTATAACACATCACAGTTAGTTATTTTGTACATGTGTAATGTTTAAAATCCATTGTTAAAATTTTTGAGGTCTCCTAACGGCCATTTATAAGTGCTCTCTTTTATCCGGAATTTTGGATTTATCAATGGAGGTGCGCGGTCCCGGCCACTTAGGTTAATCGAGATTTTACTGTATATTTTAAACTATAAAGAAAACCTTATCACTTAGAATGCAAAATCATTTTTGTAAAATATTTTGTTAATAAAACTTACAAAAAAATACATTCCAAAACATAATTAAGAAAAAAAAAAGAATAAGCCTAAACAATCTTTGCTTTACTCTACTTAAATTAACTATCATTTGAAAAGAATTATATGAAATTATTTTAATTAATTATTTTATTCACATATTAAGTTTCCAAAATAAACTCAATAACAATGGAACTGTAATAAGCAGAAAGGAAGACTGAAAGTGCAGGAAAATCAATAGGCAACTGTGGAGGTATATATGTAATTAAAATTTGGGGCCAAATTGATGCATTGTTTGGTGACACGAATGAGGACACCTCTGCCACAACAATTCAGAATGAAGGTTTCCTCAGTCTAAAGTTCAAGTTTCAAATCCTAGGAAGAAGCAAAATTTTTACAGAATGCCAAAATAACAAGAGTTAGAAATGATATTACCAGGTAAGTTGTTTGCAAAAGATGGTGAAAAGTTGCAGTAAGTCATAACATGTGTAGATTTCATGCAGGGAATTCATTGTATCAGTGGCTCTTCACCAACAATCACTAAATATTATAAAGTGCCTGGAGTAGTGATACCAAATGAAATGGAAGACAGATTGACATTTTGCAATTCACAGTCACTACACTGCTCAATCTATTGAAAAACTTCATTTTTCTAGTACTTAAATATCCACTTCTTTTGAAAGTGTATTCCTGTCCATTTACATGCCAATAATATTATGTAAATTTTCCTAATACTTAATTTTAAGTCTTGCAAATTTCAAAATGA
>JAFIDM010003189.1:59043351-59074947 GCA_023159025.1 Thereuonema tuberculata | reverse complement strand
GTGTGTCGATATAGTTGGCTTTCTCAATTTGAATTAACGGCACTCAAAAAGTTTTGTTAGTATTACTATTTCAATTCAATTCTAGTTACTAAAACATCTCTTCAACCACTATTTTAAAACTGGAACTGAATTCAAAATTTTGATGGCAAACTCTTGTCTGCGTAAAAACATAAGATTTAATTATTTACCTGTTTTAAAACTAAAATTTTCTGACAGTCAGATAGCAACTGATATTGATGAGTAACCAGCACTCGGGTCTTATTTTTTAAAAATCCATTGATGCATCTAGAACAATAACAAGAAACATTCTAATGTAAATTAATATTTTTAAAAATATAATTCAAAATAAAATATCTCCTATTTTTCAAGATAAAAAAGTCTACTACAGTCGGAACTCGATTTAAGGTCACCCCTTGGGACCTCGCGAAAGTGACCTTATAAGCGGGTTGACCTTATAACCGATTCGTACGCATCTGTCAATCAATAAATAAGCATTATATAAATACAGTATAATTCTTTGTAATATTTAATACATACAAAAATATCAGTTTATTAGGTTAAAATTTTTAATTTAGTTGAACCAATTAAAATTAATGGAATCAAGAAAGAAATTATTTTTTAAAAATTTTAATTCGGAATAAAGTTGTATACAAATAGTACTAGTATGCTCAAGCAAAGTACCGATGTATCAATACAACTAACCTTACTTAAAATAATCCATAATACAGGACTGTCGCGATTTTGGTTTCATCTTTTGTACAATGTTTTCTAAGTTTTGTAGTTTCTGAAAATGTTTTTCAGCTCCCTCATGGCTCGTAAAAAATGTCTTACGACATTTAATGCTCTGAGCGCTTGTGCTTGTGTCACCGATTTACTTTTAGTATCACTGTCGTTATCCTCACTTTCTACTGCATTGGAATCTAAAACTTGCGAAACAATTTCGGAAATCGAAGCTTGAGAAGTGGTAGCAATTTCATCATCAATTCTCATATATTAACTTTCCCCTTCTACAGCACAGCCGCGTTTTCTAAGATCTTGTATTAACACAGCTAAAGGAATATCGTCTTCATCATCTTCATCCTGTATTTCAGCCACACTATTTGTAGAAAATTGAAAACCAGCATGTCGAAAGCAATTTGAAATGCATGTGTTTGACACCAAGCTCAAACTTTTATGAATATCAAAAATTGAATCTAACACAGACACTCGAAAATTTATGAAACCACGGACAAAAGTGACCTTATATGCGATTATGGATTTAAGACATTGCTATATATCAGATAATCCATATCATAGAATTCCTATTCAATAAGCCGGGACTTTAGAAAAGTGACCTTATATCGAGGTCCGACTGTATTTCTATATTAAATCACTCTTTTAAAAAAAAAAAAAAAAAGGATGTTTTACTTGTTATTTAAAAAAAAAAATTCTAGAAAATTAAGCAAACAATATTTAAGTACTTTAACACGTAAATGACATATGTAAAACTCAATACAAACTAGTAAAATACATATTGGTATTTACTGCATAATAATTACAGATTTGGTAAAGATTCAAAGAAGTATAAATTTTGAGAAGGGAGGACAAAAAAATCTATTGCTATAGGGCAGCCTAATGTGCAAGTATAACTTTGATAATATCATATGAACAATAGTTAAATCTATATTAGAAAAAGAGATTCAACTATTACAAACGCTTGAACTACTCAAGCTAATGAATGATTACAATCACCAAGTGCACTGTCCCGAAATGCAATGAAATTAAAATGACAAAAATGCAATGAAATTAAAATACTTAAAAGCATTTGAGAAACTCTTAAACGCTGAATGGACTCAATATGAAAGAAGTTTAGAGTTATGATTGGTGCTTAATTAATAATATAAGTAAATAATCTTAATTAAAGAATAATCAACCTTGCAAGATAAAGACAGATATAACGTAAGTAATTAAAGCAGAAAATGGGACCATCAAACAAAGCAGTGACATTAAACTAGGGAAAAGGGAAAACAGTAATACAACTGCCGTTCCGGCGCAGCCTTGTGGATTATTGCTGATAGAGGCTGATTTGTTGGAATCTGGGTTCGAATCCTGGCACTGGCATGGATGTTAACCTCCTCTCTTCTGTGCTTGTCTGCTTTCTTTCAGCTGACAGTAGCCTTAAAATGACTTTGGGAAGTGGCATACTCATCATTATTGTAGCCTACATAAATAATACGAGCTGTGCCTCGTGGTGTCACCCATGTTAAATTTGGCCCTTTGCGGTAATGTTCAGTTCTTGTCATGCGGCCAAGCCGTCCCGTTGCCGCACCCATTGGTTGACATTTATGTTTACTGCTCTGCTCCTATTGGTCTTAGCGTGGTGTTGTATAGCCTATAACCTTCCTCAATAAATGGGCTATCTAACGCAAAAAGAATTTTTCAAATCGGTCTGATAGTTCCTGAGATTAGCGAGTTCAAACATACAAACTCTTCAGCTTTATATATTAGTATAAGATTGAGCTGAAAACTGCTTCCCCACCCAGAAAAAAATTGGAAAAAGGGTAAAGAAGAATAATATAATTAATCATCAGTGATTAAAAGAAATAATTATATAAACAAGATCATAAATTAAAAGTAATGGAATGACAAGTTAAAAAACAAGTGCAGGTTAAACTGTAATAGTATGGCTTTTGTTTGTTATATCTACAAAATTCATCTTCAATGGGATAAAGTAAAAATCATTCATTGAACACAATTACTTCCAATCTGCAATGAAGTCATAATAAATGCCTTCCAACCTTACCAAGTAGCAAATGTAGAATAAATCTAAATCCTATCTGATAGTCATTAAATTAATTAAGATGCTTATTTCTTCTTAGATTAAGTTCTCCCAGAATATTTGTTCTAGTTTTCATCCTCAATCTCTTTCAGATATTATCAGTGGTGTGCTGGACCCAGCTCACACAAGACAGTTGATAAAATTTTGGAAAAATGGTGAGCCAGTGTAGCAACTTTACCAGATGGAGTCTACAAAATCATCAACCAGGCAATGCACATGTTTGCAAAGTATTAGTGAAATGTTTTTGTTTATTGCTTCACTTACAGATACCTACTATATGTGACACTTAAATTAGTTAAGCTTGAGCATAAAATGTCACTAGAGAACCTAAGTGGAATACTTGTATGCTCCAACAGAACTGTCACACATGAATTCTTTAATTGTTCTTGTGAGAGCAAAATGTTGAACGATTGGCAAATGTTCACCAATCGGGGCATTCTGACATATATGTTAACAGCCAGTGTTGCAACTTAGATACTTTGTCATTAGTGTGACAAATGTTTGGAGGTTTCATTATTGTGATTATAGCTAAATACAAAAATAAGCAGCTATCAATTATTAGGCTGTTTATTTGTTCCTTCAGGTCTAGGCACCATAGAGAAGTATTGGGATTATTGATGTTCGGAAAATACGTAATTTCATCTTCATCGAGATGTTCTTTTTCTTCCAGAGACACCAGTTAAGGGAAGCGAAAGCAATTGTTGCTTGGCTTATTTAAAAGGCAACCACTCAAGAACAAATGCGGAAGAGAAGATTACAGTGGTTTGGACACGTTTGTCGTATGAACAATGCCAGACTTCCAAACAAAGCTTTATGGAAAGAAAGACCAACCATTTGGCAAACCCAGAGAAGTGCCCAAAAGAAAACTTGGATTGGAATCATCAAGGAAGACTTGAAGAGCCTTCACACATCAATAGACGAAGCCAAAGTCCTAGCCGCAAACCGCCATGATTGGAGGAAGATCATATGCAAACTTCAAAGTTCAAAGGCACCCACAGCAGCGTACTGGTTGAGAGGAAAACCCCCACCACCCGCCAGCTAGGGACAATGATGATGATGATGATGATTTGTTCCTCAAGAGTAATATGCCAACACAATCAGACTTGTGTGACATCAATGCTTTGTGATGCTTTTTGAATAACCGAACGGAAATATTTTTGAAATTTTTTTCTTTTTTGAAAGCCGTTTGTTAACAAGTGTGGAAGCATACCCCTGATTTTACAAAAATTCAGTTTTATTTCTTTTCAATACATTTACTTCTCCAAGGAACAATTTTATATCTTAGTTTTCTTAGGAAATTTAGGCTTATAAACCCATTATTCTGTGTTTGTGTGTGTGTGCGGGTGTCTCTTCTCCTAATAGGTGCGTAGATCTTCCTGTACTTGGAATGCATATATGTAAACATGAGACAATCTAAACTACTGTAGTTGAAACTTTCTCCTTGTGGATCCCTGTGAAGAAAATTTTGTGCATGAAAAATTCCCAAAGAAAAACGTTAGAAACATTAGAATAATTAATTCTGTGAAGGATAACAATTTGTGATAATCCCTATAAATTTGCTTGTTTGGATTAAAATTAATTAGATTAAGACAACTTCATTATTGACAATGTCTTAAGGTGGAGCAGAAAAAGATCAGAAGAAAGTGACTGAATAATTAGCTAAGTTTCAGTGTATAGTAGCACATCTTTCCAATTAGTCATTGTTGTGAGATGATATTTGTGACTTTCTATTTCTCTTTGTTGTTAATAATAACTGTTTTATTCTTTGTTAAATATAAATGCAATCTGATGTTGACATGCTTATGTAAGTTGAATATTATTACTTGTATTGCAGACAAGAAAAAAAAAAAAAAAAAAACCCACTTATTTTGAAGGACAAAATAAGTAGACACACATAATTGTGTGTTATAGATTCTATAAAGGATATTTAATTTTTTGTGGGGCGGTGAGACATTAATATGAATCAAATTTTGGAAGCTTTGAAACACCCCGACTAAAGCGGGGTGATTGTTTAGTGTTTTCAAAATAGTAATAACATTATGGTTACATAGTTTAAGTGCCATTCACAAATCTTATCAATATTGAGAACTGATCATCAGGTCCTTCTGTTTGAAATTCTATATCTATTCCAGTAAGAGATTGTTCATCCACTTATTTCCAATGGTTATTTTAAAATGTGGATACAGCATACTCTTGATATCTCAAAGTCGAAGGGACGCTAAAAAAAATTCGAGACAGCGAGTTTTCAAGATAACAAGGTTGAGATTACATGTATATGTAATATCAAGGAGAAAAATAATTTTTCGACATATCAAGGTTTTCGAGATATCGAGAGTACACTGTATTAAAATTAAAAAAAAAACAAACAACAATCAACTATACATAACTTACACATCATATATATGTCGTGCAACACTTGGATCTACTGCACTTAAAGGATCGTCTAATAAATATATATCGGCATCAGAGTATACAGCCCTAAGGGATAAAAGAATAAATATTTAGAGTGCTGAAATGATAAGGACTGATATTAAATGACTAAAAAATATCTATTTGAATTAAATCAAAGTTAAAAAGAACCATCAAACCAAAATAATATGAAAATAAAAGATACCTTGCTAAGCTAAGTCGTGCTTTTTGACCTCCACTAAGAGCAACACCTCTATCACCAACTATAGTTTGATCATGGTTTGGTAAAATTACAAGATCCTATTTTTGAAAGAAATTAAAAAGAATGATTAGTATCAGTCATTTTTAATGTGTGTCTATAATAAGAATTAATAGGGTAGACCAGAATATACTGTTTACAGAAAAAAATTATGGATCACAGTTGAAAGAATTGTAAGGCATATAAAAATGACTCCACAACCCCTTTCATAGTATTTAAAATAATTTATTTAAATACTAAAGCAGCGAATTTTCAGGAACATGTTTTACGTCATTCCCTTCTTCAAGCAAGTAAGGAACTAACATATCAAACAATAACATAAACAGGAAGAACATCATAAATTAAATACAGTATACACACATCAATTGAATAATATAAATTGTTACAACAATGGTTTGTTATTTAACTTACTCATATTATTAAATTTATACATGACAATAATACCCATATGCACAATAAATTGACAAAGTTAATAATCCAATGAATTGATTGTAACTCCTTTTTGATTATCTGTCTTAATTAAATTTCTAATTAAACCAAAAGTGATTGGATCAACTCTAACACCCTCATACATATTAAAGTTGTTATTCCTTGTGTTTTTGATGATACAACTCTCAAGGATTTTTCTAAATTTCCAATTAGTTTCTTTAAATAAAATTTTAATGTCCTAATTCCCGAAAATTCGCTACTTTAGTATTTAAATAAATTATTTTAAATACTATGAAAGGGGTTGTGGAGTCATTTTTATATATTACACGAGATGAAAAGAAGAGAGATAGTAGAAGAATTTGGTATAAGAATTGTAAGGCATTTGGATTCATATAAAACAGTTAAAACAAGATTCCAAGCTATGTGATGTCATTCCTTAGGATGCATTTAATGATTTCCTATATTATTTTGCCATGCCAATTAAAAGCTTTAATCTTAAAACCACTAACTTATTCAGGTCTAAAAAAAAAAAAAGCCTAATATTATAATCTTTTTGGATTCATATTTAAAGGATCAAATTTCAAAAGCTATTTAAATAACTTTAAAATATTTTTTTGTTATTTATACCATACAGCTTCAGATCAACTGAATAAATTAAAAAACTATTTTTCCCAGTTTTCTCGTTTACCCTGTATTAAATTTTTTGTTAATTACAAAATATAAGAAGAATGTTTATAATGTTTAAAAACATTACATATTTCTTGCCATGTAGTTAACAAAGGTTACAATTCTTAGAAATATGGACTGCACACATAAAGTTTAGCTATTTTATTAAAGAAAAGCAAGACCTACATAAACATTAAAGCATTCACATTAAATCTTGCATCAAGTTTTGACAGTAATGATTAAACTTCTTTAATTTTATGTTATTTAGCAAGGCAAAAACGCCTTTTATCAATTTCTGAAAATATTAATTATGTGGAGTAATAATTTTAAGAAATTATAAATTTCTAAAAAAATCATTTTATTAAATCAAAATTAAAATAGTAACTTTAAAAAGCTTTTAATACCTTAAAACAAAAATATATTTCTTCCATTTCATCAATCTGTTCAAAATTCTACAACAATATTCTTGTTTTATTATTGTATAATTGTTATTTTTATTTGTGAAAAACTTGACAAAGCGGAACGATAGTTTCCGCGAAATATCGTTGTAGAATTTTGAACAGATTGATGAAATGGAAGAAATATATTTTTGTTTCAATATATAACGAAGAACTTTATTGTTCTAATACCTTATCAAGTGCACAAACTTTCAGGACTTTGTTGTATCTGGTGGCATTGAAAGGCTTTCCAAATAATACATTATCTAGAACTGTTCCTTGAAATATCCACGGCGGATGTGAAACAAGTGCAATACTTCCTACAACTTTCAATTTTCCTTTTATGTTCGGCATTTCATTCAATAAAGCCAAAAGAAGAGATGTCTAAGAATAAAAAAAAACAAAACTTAAATATAAATATTAGAAATAACTGTAAACAAAACAAAAAAAAAGGTTCATTATAACAAATCTAACTGCTTTTACCAATTTTATTCATTTTGTTGCATTGGTTTGTAGGTTATGCTCATTTCTCTAGAAAGTTACTTCTCTCGCACTTTGTGAGATATATTTTCCTGTAGTTATTAATATGGAGGATGTAAAATATCTAGTAATTTTGATGATTAATTTACACACGTAAGGAATAACTTCAATTATTTCTTTCACTAGTATTTTCTTTGAAAAAATTTTTGTTCTTTTGAAATTAAGAATTGAATGTAAATTATGTTGAATGAACAGTTGATTATTTTGTAAGATACAGAATGTTCCAAAATCATTATGATTTAACATAAGTCATATAGTAAAAATTATTGGAAAAAAAGTTTCTAATTATACAACTGAATTAATATTTAAATATTAAATATGTATAATGATATAAACTAAGGAATATATTATATAATTCAGAACTGTTTATTTTAAAAGAGGGCTTTACAGATGTTTCCGGAGGCTAAGAAATCGCTGTACAACACAGAAGGAATTTTTGAGTTTCATTTTATGAATAATTCTATTCAACTTTTACAAGTTATACTGATATGCATTTAAATAACTAGTAATAAGAAATGTAAACATTTTAAAGAATAAACTACGTTATCTACTACAAATTTAATCCAATCAAATCAGAATGACCAAAAAACTAAGAAAAAGTAAATTGCTTAAATAAAACAAGAAGCATCAAATCCTAATAATGTGGCATCACAGTTCCATACCATATGGTTGCAAATTTTTCAGTTTTTTAATGACTCATGATGAGACAAACATATTATTCTGAAAACCTCGGGAGGAAAGTAAGAGCTCGCATTACAGAATCAATATTTTGGATTAATGAATCAAATTTTAGATGCTGAAAGAGATAGAATTAAGTTACTTCAATTAATTATGAACTGAAGATCTGCAGCATTTACACTTATTGGGATTCTGTGATAAATACCACAGCAGCTTAGCTCTTTAAAATATTTTTTTCACGTACAGGCTTGTAAAAAATTGGATCATCTTATTATCAATTCTATACATCTAATATTCAAATTCAATATGCAATTAATTATTATTAATGATACAAAACACATCTTCTTTTTATCTTCGCAATATTTCGCGGTATATTGTCTTTTAACAGCTTCATCAGGCTTAATATATGGAAAAACTTTTCGTAAGATACAGTAACGAATCTGGTAATAATATATACAATTAACATCATTT
The DNA here is from genome assembly GCA_023159025.1 of Thereuonema tuberculata. Classification (NCBI taxonomy): domain Eukaryota; kingdom Metazoa; phylum Arthropoda; class Chilopoda; order Scutigeromorpha; family Scutigeridae; genus Thereuonema; species Thereuonema tuberculata. The sequence continues at coordinate 59,066,240 of JAFIDM010003189.1, read as the reverse complement.
CAAACATTTTAAACTTCTATATTATTACAATAATGTTAATAACATTTCAATCAATTACTGTTAATTTCAGTAATAATTTGTAAGAACAAAATCCTTTGTAATAATTTGTAAGAACAAAATCCTTTGTAATAATAATATGGAAGATTGAAATGTTATTAACATTATTGTAATAATATGGAAGATTGAAATATTATTAATAATATTACCAAACTCATTATTGTAATAATATAGAAGTTTAAAATGTTTGAAATGATGTTAATTGTATGTATTATTACCAGATTCGTTACTATATCTTACAAAAAGTTTTTCCATATATTAAGCCTGATGAAGCGGTTAAAAGACAATAAACCGCGAAATATTGCGAAGATAAAAAGAAGATGTGTTTTGTATAATTCTATACATCAATAAAAACAGCTATATATATATGAATTTCATCTTCTAAATTTTCCTATAACAATTTTTAAGGTTAGTGAAGTGAATTCTAAGCTTCTAAGGTCATTTTCCCATCAAATACAGTATGAGCTAAAACAAATGATATTGAATGTGACAAGCCTTTATTGCTGATGTGCACCACATGATGACCTCGTCGAACGTCATCATGGAAACATAACAGTATGCTTATGTTGGTTGAAGCTTGATAGAAGTTCAAATAGTGCTAACAACAGAGGAAAATGAAAAGAAATTTAACGTGCCCAATGATTCAAAGAATTAAGAAAGCAAACGAAGGCACAACGCTGTAAGAAAGGATTCGCTATAAGAAAGGATTTTCGGTCAAATAAGAGCTGGCTGTTCAAATGGACCAAGTTTGCTATAAGTTGGAAATGCATTTCAAGAACGATTTTAAAACCACCCATTAACATGTTATGTTAGCTATCATTAAAAATTTCATTTGATTGGCAGCATTCTGACACAGCGCAAAGGCTGCACCAGATGTCCAGTTACAGTAACTAGAAATGCAAATTGAGGAAGGCTCATCGAGAAGGTGTTACCAGTCGCCTAATGAAGTCTCTGGCGAACATCCTTAAAAATGAATCTTAATCAAACATCTACGAGACGAATGTTCAGGGAAATTGGTGGTTTTGCTTATAAGATACAGACGGGACAATGTCTGAGCAATGTCGATTAGGGCGTGAGAATTATTTACTGTGTGACGATGCTAGCGATATTGTATGATGATGAAACTTTCCTGTCAAATGTCTGGTTTTATGATGAAACCCATAATCATATGAATGGATTTATCAATCGACAGATTGCCTGCTTTCTGGGATTTGAACGGCCAGACATCATTGTAAAGAAACCCCTCCTTAGTGAACAGGTAACAATATGATGTACGGTGTCTGCAATTGGCACCTTGAGCCTTATTTTGTTGAGGATGATCATGGCAATCCTGTGGCTGTTATCCAGGTACGGTACAGAGTAAACATTCTTACACCATTTCTAGGGATCTCATCAGATTCTGCCGTTCACTTAACCTGCCACTTCATATGCAATGGTTCCAGCAGGGTGGGCCATGCTTCAGTTGCTTCATGCGAATTTTGATAATTGCTACCTTTCCTCTGTAATAGCCTTCCCACATCTGTCTCATTCACATGATCTTATACCACCAGACACTTATGTTCGAGAGAACCTACTGGCAACCATTGGTGACTTATGTTAAAAGACTATGATGTGTCAAAGGAATGACGCAACCTCTCTTTAGGGACTTGTTTAAGAATCTATGTGAGCATTACGAGTACTGCCTACATAAAACGTACAGCGTATCGAACATGTGCTAATCCTCAGAAAACATGGAAATTGATTTCCATGTAACGCAAGTTTCTTCTACTGTTTGTATTCTATATGTCACATAAGCCTTTTTAAAATTCATAACCTTTTGTATTGTTTATTAATGATACAAATATTTTAGTATCGTTTGTTATGGCGCATACTGTATTTGAAATTTGATATGCATTGATTTATTAAGTTTATTTTCTATGTTTGTGGAAGATGTTACGGAATCTACGTATATCCATAAATATATACTTAATAAAAATGCTTCAGAATGCAATTTTATATGAAATGAAATATATTCAGTCTGTTTTGTCGGTCTATGATAACAATGACCCAAAAACTGCTTCTCTTAGGAGTTGAAAAGTTTAGTGGCAGATTTACGCTAAATCGATATGAACTCCTTATTGAGCTATGATTTAATTTGGATCATCAATAAGAGGTTTAAGAAAAAAATAAAAAAAAAAAAATAAACAAACAACCAAGATTATGTATGTGCATTATTTTATGATTTCAAGCCGAAGATTTGATATTACACAGTCTGGAGCTCTGTTATTGATTCAAAAATAAACTGAACTAAATAATAAATAGAAGACTGCGATAAAAACATAATATACATACACTTACAAAAGCTGATAGACTGGTTGTATTGTCCTTATTCTCAAAGTACAGTAATTTAAATAATTTCAAGTCATGTTTCAATTTAATTTGATTATTAATAAAAAAAAAATCATTACCTTTCCACATCCAATTGGCCCAATTATTGACAGTAATTCATTACTCTGAACTTGAAATGACAGATTATTCAGTAAATAAACATTTGAATCCTATAAAAAAATATATAAAAAAAAAAATATGTTTTCAGAAAGTTTAAATTTCTTTTAATTTACCTACAAATTATTCAAAAGCAATTTTGCTGTTATCTTCTTATTTTTCAAAAGAAACAATGATGATAATCTATAAGAAGCATATTATAACAATAAATTACTGTAATAATTAAACAAACAAAAAATAACAACCTAATTGTACTGGCAATAAATATTTGAAATATGGGATTGCCAACTTAGATGTTATATATTATAAAGATAAACATGCAATTACAAGTACTGTTGAAATGAAAAAGAAATATTATAATTATATGATACACAAAACTTAAGTGATTATATAAATATATCGCAAGCCAAGTGAACTGCAGTAGTAAAGTAGGGAATTGCAAATGAACATGGTACCAGTAGTGCACGTCAATATCACGGGAACTGGACATGCCATTTACAGTGGAGAGCTCTGAGAATGTCTTGAAGGTTTTACCTCTATAAAATATCCCAAAGTCAACAATAGGTTTCTGGTGATTACAATACATGAAAAGCATTTGCCTTGACATTTGTTACTCGGATGATAGTGGATGATGCATGGCCTTGGCAAATACTGTGGAGTGATGAGGCTCATTTCCATTTGAAGGGTGCTGTAAACATTCATAATTGCCATATTTGGTCTGATAGTAATCCACCCGTTCATCATCAGATTCCAATGCATTCACCAAAGGCAATGGTTTGGTGTGGCTTCAAAACATCATTTATCATTAATCCTTTTTCTTTGAAGAAAACACAGGGGTTAGTGACATGTTCTGCAGTTTTGCAATTCCATCACTTCAACAAAGGATTTGTGTTGATACCAAAATCTTCAAGCAAGATGGTGCATCCCCTCTCATAACTTTACCCGTGAATGTTACGAAGGGGATACTTACTACAGCAAAAGCTACGGACGACAAGAGTAATTGCAGATCATTTCCCACTGCATGGCCGCCTTGATCACCAGATCTGAACTCCGGTGATATTTTTTTTGGCTGTAGTAGAGCTACTTAAAGAGCCTTGTTTATTTTGATTTTGTTTGAGATATGCGTATCCATCAAGAATATCAAACATTCTTGATGGATACGCATATCTCTGAAATCTCTTTAATTGGGAACTCAAAATTTGATATGAGTGTTCTTTGTCAAAATTTAAAATATTTTTGCGTATTCGACGAATTTTCGATATTCGGATCCTAAGGAGTGTGAATGGGAAGGGGGGCAAACTTTCTTCAAGGTTATGCATATCTCCAAAACCGCTTGATTTGCAAACACGAAATTTCATGTGAGTGTTCTTTGTCAAAATCTAAAATATACAAATTAAACAAATTTTTGATAATCAGATCCTAAGGGATGTAAATAGGTGGGGGGGGAAGGGACTTTCCTGTAGGGTATGCATATCTCCAAAACTGCTCGAGTTGCAAACATGAAAATTCACATGAGTGTTCTTTGTCAAAATCTGAAATATATATTCGATGAATTTTTGATATTTGGATCTTAAGGCGTCTAAACAGGAGGGAAAACATTCTTCAAGGGTAGGCGAATCTCCCAAACCGTTTGAGTTGGAAACATGAAATTTGATATGAGTATCTTAATTCTAAGTTTCAGTTTTTAGTTTACTTGATGTAATTTGCTTTTTTTGAAGAAATAAAAAAAAAATTATGTTACATATGCAAGGCTTCCAGAGCAAAGCCTTTTTTGTAGCCTGTGTGAAGCATGGCTATTGTTGCTATATATCAGGTTTTTATTTTTATTTTTGTGTAGTAAGAAAATCCATTTCCAATAGAAAGAAGTAAATAAAATATAAGCTTCACAAAGTATTAACTTTAGACTAACCTGATACCAAGAAGCAGACATCTCTTCTACGTGTATTCGACATCCTTCACTTAATTCAAAATTACTCAGTTTTACATCAGGTGTCTTTTCTTCAAGTAATAGGAAAGTCTGAAGAAATGAAATAAATCATAAAAATAGATGTTAAATACTGGTAAGAAGTTAGAGAATAATAATAGAATTTTTAACGTGCCGTTACAGTAATATAAAAAAGCCAACTAAATCAGCACACCAATAATTAAAAAAGAAGAAAGAAAAAAAACTTTCTTTTTTTAATTATTGGCATGAGCCGATTTAGTTGGCTTTTTGATAAGTTAGAGAATAATGTAAGTTACAGGGAAGTTAAGGACTTTAGGGCATCTCCTTACACAAGCATAATGTGTATTTTATGTGTACTTTAATCAATCAAAACATCCCCAGAAAGGATTTCTTTTTGGGGAGGACAAAGATTTCTAGGTGAAGCAGAAGCTAACCCTTGACAAATAACTGAAAAGAACTGAATAAATTCTCGGTTACTCTTTTATTGGATAACATCATTTACTTTCTTCCCTAATAGATGATTACTTTTCTTAGCAAAATAAATTCTGAGGCTCTGTCAGTAAGTCTATCTCCCCCCCCCCCCCAAAGTTTTAAATGATAATTTTTCTTTCATTTATGCTTCTAAATAATACTATAAAATATATATAATCTGGCATTTAATTAGAAACAAATCAGACTAAATATATATTATATTATTTATAACTAAATAACTGTAGTCTGATTTAGTTTTATAGTCTCACTAACTTATTCTTGAATTAAATAAATAATTTTGAATGACAATGTAACTGAGGAAAAAATAGTATCAATGCATTTTTTTTTTTTGTAATGATTAAATTAGTAAATAAATATTCTAAAAATATTTTGCATTTAAAATTTAAAATTTGATTTTAAATAACACTTTCACTTCTGTCATAAATATGAACACTTCTATCTAAAATACTAATTTGTTGTATGGATTCTCTTAATAAAGAAAATTGTTTGTTTATAAAAGAATCTATTGTATCTTCATACTCTCATATCCTCTGCTTGCTTTTCTTTTTTTCTTTATCTCTTTTTGGTATATTATTAAATCTCTTTTAATTTATAAATTACTATGTACTTCATAACGATAAGGCTGGCTTGATCCTGTTAGGTAGCAATCTTTGGAGGATTACATGATATTCACAAAGCCATAACTGCCTGCAAATGTCAAATGACAAGCTAAAGCCAATAAAAAAAGCTTCATAAACCACTTTATCTCATGAAAACCTAATATCTAATTTGTTTTCCTGGCAAAGCATTCATTGAAGCAGTTGAGATAAAGAAAAACAGAAATAAATAAAACGCACTTACTTACAAAAAGTTGAGAGAATTATACATGGTAATAATCCGATAGTTTCGGAATACTGTGCGTATTCCTTCATCAGGGACGGCACATACATATAGGACATAAAGACAACATTTAGGACGACATGATGAGGGAAGGTATGTTGAAAGTGAGGGAAGAAAGAGGATTAAGAAAGTTTAGCAATAGTGATGGGCATTTTGCCCGCCGGTTATTGGGTTGTAAGCTTTAAGCCGGATTATATAGAAAGATTCAGCTAGGAGTGGTTTATATAGAAAGCTTTATACAGAAAGATTCAGTATCATAGCTGAATCTTTCTATATAATCCAGCTTAAAGCTTACAACCCAATAACCGGCGAGCAAAACGCCCGTAACTATTGCTAAACTTTCTTAATCCTCTTACTTCCCTCACTTTCAACATACCTTCCCTCATCATGTCATCCTAAATGTTGTATTTATGTCCTATATGTTTGTGCTGTCCCTGAAGAAGGAATACGCACAGTATTCCAAAACTGACGGATTATTACCATGGATAATTCTCTCAACTTTTTGTAAGTAAGTGCGTTTTATTTATTTCTATTTTTCTTTATTCCATTCCATGCATGTTAAGCCTAATTGAAGCAGTTGATTTCAAACACAGTATTTTGACCATTTGCATTGTGTGACCTTCAGCAACAATAAAAGTTAATATAGGCTAAATAAGGAAATAAAGCAGAACTTTAAAAAATTGCAAAATATAAGTTATGGAATTTTGAATACAGTCTCCAAAATATTTGGTTCTTTTGAAAGTATAGGGGTTGCCCAAATGAAATTAAGACTTTTGTAGGAGTGCTGTTGCTGCATTATACAGAGCTTTGTATTTGCTCCGGTAGATGGCTTTAAACACTATAAGGCCAAAAGTATCTGCACACCAACCGTTGTTCAATCAGAAAGTCATGTTGCACAAATTAATAGGGTGTCAGGCCACCTTTTGCATCAATCACAGCCTGCACTTGTGTGGGAGGACTTCCCACCACATTTTAAAATATGTGAATAGAAATTTTCTTCCATTTGTCCATGAGAGCTGCTGTGAGCCCGACTGATAAAGGGCAGCTGGACCTAGTCGATAATCTGTGTTCCAATGCTTCCTAGAGGTGTTCTATGGGATTCAGATTGGGGCTCTGTGAAGACCAGTCCAATAGTTCAACACCCATCTGTTCAAACCATGGCAGCACAGTCTTCGCTCTGTGGACAGAATAGTTATCCTGTTGATATGGAAACGGTCCTTCCCCAAACTGTTGCCAGAGGGTGGGAAGAAGCAGAGTTGTCAAGAATGTCAACATACATCTCAGTGTTCATGTTTCTGGTCAAAGCAACAATGGGAACTAAGACCGAACCACGAGAAAAAGCCCCAAACCATGATGCTACCGCCTTCAAACTTGATAGTTGACACAATACACTTGGCTAGGAAGCATTCTCCTAGCATCTGTCAAACCCAAACACATCCAACGCATTGCCAGATCGTGTAGCGGGATTCATCACTCCAAAGTACTTGTCTCCACTTCTCCACAGTCTAATGACGGTGTACTTTGCACCACTTCAACCACTGTTTAGCATTCACCTTGCTTATGAGCTGTCATAGGACCACGGAAACCAGTGTTTCTGCTCCCAACGAACAGTCCTGGTACTACCGATAACACCTGAAGTTTTTTGGAACTCGCAATCATCATTGTGAATGCAATTCTTCTGCACTACCCTCTTCACAGTCTGCAATCTGTGAGTTTCCTTGGCCTACCACTATGATTTCCTGCCATTGTCATTCCCAGACATTTCCATTTTATAATATAACTTACAGTTGATTGTGGCACCTACAGCAAGGCAGATTTTGCATGAACCGATTTGCTGCATCCATGGCATCCAATGATCATGCCATGTTCGAAATCACTCAGCTCTGCTTACTTACTCATTGTCTGTCTACAATCCCTTTATGGCCACCCGATATTGCGGTGACCACTTTTATCTCGTTCTATGGCATCATAGCATGAGATAACAGCCACATCCACTTCTCCAGAGGGGTGTCCAGATACTTTTGGCCATATAGTGTATGACAGGAAGCAGTCGGTATTGTCTGACAGTGTAGTTTGCTGTTCAAATGTGTAGCGTCACAAGTTGAATTGGTAGTCTCACAACATGAATTCGTCCATACATGCCCAGCAATCTGTTATTCAATTTTTGAAGGCAGAAGGTGTTTGTGGCTTGACCATCCATCATACAGTTCCGAACTCTTGCCCTGTCACTAACATATCTTCGGGACACTGAAAAAAGCTCTGTAAGGCTGTTGGTTCGCCTACGATGCTGACACCATTGACGATTGGTTCCACGGCCAGCCAGATGTTCTTCGCTCGGAATACCCATAATCTAGCGACGCGCTGGGACAATTGCTTGAACAGACAAGCAACTATGTGGAACAGATATGAAATCTATGTATCACTAGGAATTCCTGTGTTTATTTCAACCAATAAACCATTACAGAAATAACCAGAGTCTCACTTTTATTTGGGCAACCCTTATATATACTGTTTTTCAATAAATCTTCAATTCAAAGATTGGCACAAGTTTTCTGGACAGTCCAATGAATTAGAATCTTTTGATGCAACACAGTCAATTATTCTATTTTGTTTCTGGCTGATGTCAAATGATGTGTTCTCTCTCTCTTTTCTGTGTTACTACAAAACAATCGTATTTTGTTTTTATTTTCATGTTATATGTTCCTGAAATATGTTCATAGGAAAATAAAAAAGTAAACAATGTATATGAAAAGGTTGTAATCGTAGTTCCAAGCCAACCATGAGGCGGTTATTCTTCATAAAGTGCAAAATTATCAAAAGATATGTAGAGAACTAGAAACATTTAATGTGCTGTGAATAATTAATAAAAAGAAAACAAGTGCAGCACCTGACCAAAATAAAAGAAAATTGCCTTTCTGATTCGATTATGGGGAAGGAATTGGGAATGGCCGTTTCATCCTTCAGCGGACTCATCACCCCAATTCCCACATTCCCCGATAAAGGAATCAGAAAGGCAAGATCCTATTAGTGAAGGCCACCGCCAACTTGGAAGTGACCCCATAAACAAGAAAAAGCAAGAAAATTAAAGGCTGCGTTGCTAGACGCTAACCCAAAGCCTTTTCCTACATCGAGTAGGCAAAAAGGCATTTTTTAAAAGAAACAGAAGGTTCAAAAAAAAATTTACAAAATAATAGAAACATTTAACATGCTGTGAATAATTAATAAAAAGAAAACAAGTGCAGCACCTGACCAAAATAAAAAAATAAAATGGTGCTGCGCTTGTTTTCTTTTTATATGTAGAGAACTGTACAGAATACTGAAATCAATCTTGAAATTCTGTAATATAATCGTTACAGACTTCAGTCTAACAGCAGATTGCTAAGGCAGAAAACTGAAAATTACATTCATTAAATTTAATAAATTGTGAATTATAAATTTTACTATTACCTGAATCCGTTTGATGGAAATTAGCATTTCTGATCCTTGTGCAATTCCATAAGGAAAAAATAACGTCATGCTCAGACGAATGTTGTTATACAAGCAAACGGTAATGAATACTTTAACTGCATCTAATGTGTTTCCAGTAAGTGCATACATAACAAATGTGAAATATAAAATTACTTTAGATGACGTATTGAACAATGAAAAATTTATTCCTCTTGCTGCACCTGTCTTCAAAACAACACTTATTTCCCTCCTATAAACAGAAAAAAAATAAGTAAGAAAAAAAAAATAGTAATTAAAACACATACAAATGACATAAATTGGAAGGTTCAAACAGGAGGTGTACAAGGAATACGTGCTATGCAATAAACATGCATATCCATCCATCCATAGTAATTCTATCCGGAGGCAGGTCAATATTCCTATAGAATTCAAGAATTCCCATAGAAGCACCTGGGGAAAGAAACTGAGGTAGGTTCCCGTGGCCTTCCTCAGACAGCCATTATGGAATGGCTGCAGACCGAAGAGAAAGTGAAGATGAGGCTAACATACACAGGAAAGGAAATTGAAACAACCAAGCCATGCCCGGGATTCGAACCCAGATTCCAGCACAAAGTCCGCACGGCAGATCGCCGCCCAGACCGCTAGGCCATGCTGGAACGGCAAATATGAATATAGCAAGTCATAATTTCAACATTCCTTAGAGATCACAGTATTCTTGTGAAAAGAATTCCATTCCATTACAAATACATAAAAATAATAAATGTAAATACTGATTAAGAATTCATAGTGATGGAAGGCTACTGAGAGACTGAAAGGTAAGCAAGCATCTATGGTAACATCTATTTTAACTATCCATAAAATTCTCAAAAGACTGATGCATTAAAGACCAAATTCATGACAAACGTCAAAGATGGATCCAAATTCCTGGAAACAAAAATTGGACGGATCGAAAGGGTCAAGAAGTTCAAGTACCTTGGCGAGACCAAACAGGAAAATGGATTAGAAAAAGCCGCCGTGACAGACCGGATCTCAAAAATGGAGAGAGCATATGGGTTGACAAAAAACATCTACAATAAGAAGTGTTTATCCTGGAATGCCAAAATACAACACTACAATACTGTGGTCAAAACAGAATGCCTGTATGCTAGTGAATGCCTGGCCATGAACTACAAGCTGGAGAAACTAAGAGGTCTTGGAAAGAAGAATCCTCAGAAAAATTATGGGTGCTGTTCAGACTGAAAGTGGGTGGAAACTTAGGAGCAATAAAAAAGTTTACCAGAAGGTGGAAAGAATCTCGGAGACCATGAAGAGGAGGAGGCTGAACGTTTCTCGGACATTTGTATAGAATGAATAAGAATAGACTTATTAAACAGATATTTGAATTCTTCTGGAGAAAGAAGACCACTACAGCATGGATTAAAGAAGTAAAGAGGGATATGGAAATATTAAACATCTCAGAGGTCAAAATGTTAGACAGAAATATATTTAGGAACATAGTGAAAAAGTTGGAGGTGATTCAAGCTGCAGGAAGAGCCAAGAAGACCGGAAGAGCCTGGACAGAAGATCAACAGAAGCAGGCCAACAAACGCATGAAGGATTATTGGAGACTGAGAAAACTCCACACAAAGAAAAAGAAATGAAGTTGTAGCGTGATCCTAAGTGGTCAATTCACTTGTAAAAAAAAAAGAAAAAAAAAAAAAAGAGCACAACAAGGAATAAGTTGATTGTATCATCAAAAGTCAATTCTTATTAAATTACTGGTTCTACGCTGCTAAACACTACAGCGGGAGATTCATACAATAGTGGAATAGCTTTTGTTGCTTTTATCACAAGCTGATGGAAGCATGCATATAAAAGGGGTGGGATCATACATTTTTCTATGGCAGAAGATTTCTGCAACAAACAACAGATAACAGCTAATGTGTTACAGTAATACTACATCATTCTTTAGAAAAAAACAAGATTTGGGCTGGCAGCAAGAATTAGCAGATGAGAAGTGAATTTAATGTTTTAAAAAAATTATCAATCTTTAAAGTTGGAGAAGTGCCAAAATAGTTAAATTGATATTCACAGTTTAGAACTTATCTGGCAGCACTAAGTCCTATTGTAATAAAATAAGAATAAACGAATGTTTACCATGAAATCACTATCAGAAAACAAATGATCAAGTATGACAAATTTGCTGATACATTAAAAAGGAACCAACAAAAACACTGGTACAGATAAAATCACCATAACAATGTATTATAAAGACATTAGAATGCCTTCTAAGCTAAGAATTAGAGAAGGAAAATGTCAATATAGACAAGATTAATATGGGGGGAAAAAAAAATGCTGTGTAAATGGTAGTTTTAGTAAGGAGTAAAATACAAATCATAGGTTCTATTTTATTAGTTACTCCAAAAAGAAATTGTGGTTGTCTTTAATGACATTGGCATCATCCACTGTAGTTTCCTGAAATCAGGTGAAACAATCACTGCAGCAAAGTATAGTCAGGAAATGACAGAATGCATCAGGAGTTGTGTGAGAAATACCCTGAGTTAGTCAACCAGAAAAATACCCAGAGTTCTTAATGCAAACACACATCCGCACTTGTTGCTAAAAATGCTCCAAAGGATTGAATGAATTAGGAAAAGGGTTCTAGTTCATCCACTTATTCCCCAGACCAGAACAACAGCATTTGTTGGCAGAAAATGTACAAATGAAAAGTCAGCAGTGAATACACGTGATGTTTTACATGGAAAAACAAAGAGAATTGCCACCGAAATGTTACAGAAAAGAATGGACAACAGCTTCATCACAATCACTTAAATAATTTGAAGTAATAAAACAAATTTGTTATAACAATGAATTCTTTACATTTTTATAATCCAAAGTACTTGTCTTCATAGTCAAATTTGTGCTGTTCCCTATTTAAAATGAAGGATGTTTTAATAAGTAAACTGAAGTAAAATGAAACCACATTTACTAAGAATAAAAACATAATGATATGCAGTAGTGACTTGCAGATTATTATACATATTCTACCTTTAGGAAATGAGTGAGGAATGACACAAAATACAAGTGGATTGGATGGAGAGCCCTACAAAAGAACTATTCACTGAATTCCATATAGACAATATCCCTACGGCTGTACCGGACAAATAAGAATACTCATATCTAAAACAATCATACACCATCACTCACTATACAGCAATAGGACAACTTCTAACTTCCCTGATCCTAACCATATTTCCAACCAGATAAACTATCTACAGCCTCCTGAACCTTTCATATAATATTACAAGTAAAGAAAATACTCATCTTACAGTACAATGCTTTCCTTTCATCCTCACATGTCTGTGCTGTTTCTAGTTATGAAGTCTCTTACCATATTCCTTGATAATGGAATCCACACAAAACTCTGAAACTTACCATATCATTTAATCTATGTTCATTTTTCTTTTTATATTTCAAATACCGATACTTATAAAACATTTGTTGTGCCAAAGCAGATTAAGCCTAACAATTCTTCAATAAGTTTTGGTAAAAAAAAAAAAAAAAAAAAATTAATAACAAAATTCTAACAATTAATTAATAACAAAATCAATCAAATTATTAGCAATGTAACAGTTAGAAAGACATGACTTCCACAATATAAATATCATTACTTAGAACAGGCATGAAACTACTGTTTAAAGAATGGATGTATATAAACAATAAAAAAAATTATAAATGAAATGGTAATCACAAGAAAATGAACAATAATAAAAAAAAAGAATCTTAAATTTTAAATTATAATGTACGAAGCTACTATACTAACTTTCGAGCATCTTCCACCATTTTTGAAAAGGGTATTTCCCAAGAATACATTTTAATGATTTGTATTCCAGTTAACAATTCAGTTGTAAGACGAATCCTTTCATCTGCTCTTTTGGCTATCCGTCCTCTGTTAAATTAAAAATTTCAATACAAATTATTTCTAAGCTATTCTAAATAATTAATCAAAACTCTTATTAAGAAAACAATTCCAAGAAATTCAGTCATTCAAAAAAAAAAAAAAATATTAAATATAAGAATTAGTATAATATTTGAAAGCAATTTACAGTTTTTCTGATTTATAAGATTTCAAAAACAAAAGCTTATTTCATTAAATAGATATTTATGGGAAATTAAGAAAAAAAGAACATTTAGAAATAAAGTAAAATTTCACTTTAAATTCTATATATACAAGCTTATTAATTAATGAAAATAATTAGCTAAGTTATTATTTATTCAACATCAGATTTCTTTTATTTTTACAATGACTTTACCAAAAAAAAAAAAAAAACCCTCGTAAGGGATCTTTGGTTCAAGTCAATTCATTGTCCCTGTTCTTCGTTTATTTGCATTCTCTTCAAATAATTCCAAATATCAAGCAGTACAGCTAACCCTTGCTTAAAGAAGTGTTATGTTCTATAAGAGATTTCTTTCATGAAAATTTACTAGCAATAGCCCATTTATATATAATTTTATATAAACTGGTCCAAAGTTGCTTACTTAATTGCATAGTGATTAATACCCATCATTATTTATAAGGAATTACATAGTATATCCAGAGAGCACTATACAACAAAAGTTGAAAAATAATGATGAAAAATATCTAATAAAAACTGCAATGTATTCATGCTGTAGCCACAGGAACTCAAATAGCAACATATTAAGGTCTGAAAATTGTAGCTAATACAAGTTAACTACTTTCACGTGTAAGCAGGCTTTGATCTGCATGTAAAAGCCGACCGTTTTTCTCTTCCTAATGGCAAGAATTGTATCATTATAATCAAAAACAGTATAAAATTTGATTCATTTAATTAAAATTTCATTAAACAAGTGGTTGCAATTTTATTTTAGGGCAAGTTATATATTTTTAGCTAAAGGCAACGATAAAACAATCCTTAGCCAAAATTGACAATTGTAAAATAGTTAATCCACAAATATAACACAAATGTACACATTAATGTGCAAAACTTTTAAGAAAATTAATAAAAAATTATTATATGACATTTTTTAATTAACTATTTTCTAATTATCAACGAGGTTTTTTAACAAGATCTAATTGTTAAAACTGCTAATGAAAGTTTTTTTTCCTTCACTAATAAGGTCTAAGAAGCTTTCCTACAACTACGAGGATGTTAATTTTCTTGCAAATAACAGAAATGACATTTAATTTCATTCCATTCTCATCTTCAATCCTTGGATAGTATATAAAATATTTTCATCACAAGGGAATTCGCAAGAAAAGCCAGTATGAGGCCTGAGGAAGGCCCGCAAAATCCTTTAAGTATCTATTCCAGAACCTGGCAGCAGGTATAAAATGCATCTCCCAAGCATCTTGTTAAATATGGAAGATTAGACCTGTATTCCATCAGAAATGGAGGAGGCCTTCATCCAGCAGTAGATAGACAAGGGTTGGAATAGTATGTATTTCATGATGCCTAAGTTTTACTCTAACAATCTTACACTTCAAAGTAAGGGAATAAATTTATTTGAATTATGTTTTCCTAAAACAAAATTTTTCATAACATTGGAAAAGTCAATTTACAGCATCAACAGATGCATTCACTACTGCTTATTTTCGGTTTTCTGACATGCATCTACCTTTTTGAACTACAGAGAGAGAAAGAAAAAAAAGATAGTCAAGCATCATTTATTACGGCAACCTAAAGTTCAACTTTGTATTTTCCATTTGCAAATTGCTTTCCCCATCCACCACCACATATTCGTTCAAATAACCCATCACCTTTGAAAAATAACTATTTTTCATCATGTAATTCTTCTTTTGAACCTTCTTTCAATTGATTATGTGTAATTGTAAGATTTAGACTCTCTATAAGTAATGTAATCAGTCACAGTTCCATTTCTTATGCAATTTCAGAATTATTTTCTTGAGATCAGTCAGTTTTAGATCGAAAGTTACAACTCGCCATGAGATCTTCTAAATTGTTGACGATTTTTTTTTTCTTGTCAGCAAAAGTATCTACTATAACTTCAGCTAAAATTATCAAATTACCAAATCATAATTTGGTGAAAATTAGCTTCTACAAATCACAAATTTTCTTCATAAGTTTTCAGCAAAAAGTATTGTTCATGAATGATTCGATGGATTTCTGGTGACCAAACAACATAACATCAATATTGTTTTATTGTAATACAATTCCTAAATTAAATGGATCCATTCTTCAGACAATACTTGATTATTAATATTCATAAAGTCTTTATTAAAAACTAACACTAAAATAATCCTACTATGAATATTTTAACAATTACATTTAGTATTTTAGCTTATTTTTTCAAAGATTAGATTATACTTAAAATAATATGAGTTAAACACCTGGATTCATTCTACATTTAGTACAGTATAAATACAACACACCTTAGTCTGCCAAACAAACGGCCCATGATTATTTGGAAAGGAATTAACATTAACAGTAGGAAACCACCAACTAGACAAGAAATGCCAATTATTTTGGCCAGTATGATTATTGTAAGGATGAATTGGCATGGCCCCACCCATAAGTAATTTACGAATATAAAGCACTGCAAACAAAAGGGAAGGAATTGTTAAAATTTAGAATAAAGTAATTAGATTAGAAACAATAGCATAACTTTAGGCAAGATCTTGTATACCATTTAAAAAGCTTTGAATTGTATAAATACAAGAAGAATAAATAATTTGAGATATTATATTGCAAGTAATGTTAAAAGCATCTTAGATATAAAAAAAGAAAGAAAAAACGGTAAATTTATGAATAGAAATAAAACTTAAAATTATAAACTTTATGCAACTTAAAATTTCTAGCTCTGATGCTTCTCTTAGAAACTATTCAAAATTAGTCTTCCTGTAATTGCTAGTTTAGTGCCTATAGAGTGTGACAACTCTTTAAGAGGGCAAAAGGGAAGACTGATGTTATTCACAAACTGATCTAAGAACAATTCTGCTTTAAAAGCCAAAGAACCTACAATTTATAATTCATTTTAAAATTGCAAAATCACTTAAACAGATCCATCTTGTTTATCTCTTGGAAAATAGAAGCAAATAGTTTTCTTAGAAACCTGAACAACTGCTATCAGCCTTCAGGCTATCAAGTCAAGTTCAGTTTCAGAATCTATTACAATTAATTTTGATAAAAAAATGACTTGTTCTTTAATATTTGTAATTGACTAACTCGGCAACTACATTATTCATACAGTAATAAAAACACCATCTTTAATATTAAATAAATTTCCACTTCTTACCTTGTTATTCAACTTCAATCTCCAACCCATCTAACTCCTGAAAACGAAGGGTCCTTCAATTTTCCCTTCGTTTCTTTTATAATATATAATGAGGCATAACTGCTCAATGAGATCCAAGGATCTGTATAACAGAGTACTCTTTTCTTAAATTGTTACGAAAAGAAATATGACTGACACTTTCAGTTGATGGATAAGGTAAACTTGAAATTCAAAATTACTATTATCTCTTTCCAAGTCTATTTTGGAGGTTACTCATTTTATCCTGGGGTTCATATGTTTTATCTACTTAAGTAATATTGTTAAGTTATTGTTAAATTGCAATTTAATGAATTACATGTGATTCTCAATTTATATCTTCGGTTTTAGAAAATCTTCAAACGAGGAATGACTTCTAAAAAAGATCTTCAAATTTTCATATATTCCACGAGCTGTGCCCCGCGGTGTCACTCGCATTAAATTCGGCCCTTCTCGGTAATGTTCGGTACTCATCATGCGGCCAAGCCGCCACCACACCCGTTGGTTGAAGTTTAACTTTACTGCTCCACTCCTATTGGTCGTTGTGTGATGTTATACAGCCTATAATCTTCCTCAATAAATGGGCTATCTAACGCAAAAAGAATTTTTCAAAATCGGAGTGGCAGTTCCTGAGATTAGCGAGTTCAAACATACAAACTCTTCAGCTTTATATATTAGTATAAGATTAGTAAAACAGTAATTCTTATAAACACAATACCATGGATATATCTTTTATATGGTTTGTAATACAATATCTTATGACCACTGGCTGATCCTGATGCTAACTAGTCGACAGTCTTTCCCAGGTTTTTCTGAAGGATTTTATATTATCCTTTTAGCTGCAATGTCATAAAATAAACCTCTTTCCCACTTCCAGTCTTTTTAGTAGTAAAAGTGACTTGATTATCACTGAAATTTTACCAGCAACAATGAAATGTTGAAAATTAAAAGATCCATAAAATTTCAATGGTACACAAACATCTAGCAACTTCATGAAAACAATCTGATCTGCAGCATAATGTGGTTCTCTTAAATAAATCATCTGAATATGTAACAAGACTCTTATTTAGTCATATCTGTTAATGAACATCTCTGCAACCACTGAGATTTGAAATTAAAAATACCTTGTTATTAGACAATCAAGATCATTTTTAATTTCAAAAATGGTTATTTTGTCCAACAGTAACTACATCAAGAGAACTTGCAATTGCAGTGTGATGGTTAAAGTGAGCCCTAAGTTCCCAGTTCATCTGCCTTTTTAGATGCTTTATAGATCATTCATACGATCACTCTGAGTCTCAGCAAATTGTCAACTATAGGCAATTCAGAATGATCTAAGATTAAAAATATTTTGAGCAGTTTCCAGTTCTAATATTTCTCTAATACAGAGAGGGAAAAAACTAAATAATTATGTACTATTAAAGTTTAGGAGGCAAAAACTGCAGCATGACTTATGCAGCAAATCATTAAAAACTTACAAGTTTCTCACTACATAATCATTACTCCCTTGCATAATAATTAATAAAACTTTATATCAAGGCTACGTGCATTTAATTATGTTTTATTTCTATTAATCCAAAAAATTAAATAAAAAAAAATATTAAAAAGAAAAAATACAAGAAGAAATGTAAAAAGATGCGATTGTCCTGTAACATGGCATTACTATGTTAAGGATAAGCATCAATGGATAAGTTTGTTAAACAGGAAGTTTCTTGGAGTCAGACCAAAACTAATCACAGTAAAAGATTCCAAAATAAAGATATAACTTTTTGAATTTCAGAGGCTATTACATAACAATGTTTTCGATGGATGTCTGTAATGGTTTTACACCTGCTTCTTAATTGTTCATCAAAGAAAAGAAAAACTTTCAGTGTATCAATGATGTTTCTTTTCATTTGCATCAATCAAATGAAATAATAGGAATCCTTGATCCTTGAATAAGAATAAAATTTCAAACTTTAGTATAAACCCGCCACCAATTAATGTCTATCTAAATTTTCCATACGAACCTATATGATGTAAATATTTTGTTAAAACAGCTCTGCAATGGAATGAACAACAACATAAATCCAAATCCTGCCAAACTTGACAGTCCTAACTGAAGCCATAACATTGTAAGGGCGATAGCAGCTTGAACAGGACCCACCCAAATATAATGTAGGAAAAACACAGACTGAAATTTTGATACAAAATAGTTTTCTTAAATATGGTTATGTGTTGCATGAGTACAGATGTTTATCTATCAATTTTGCTGAAGCTAAAACAAAAGCATTAAATTAAAAAAGACACACAAACATAATAATGATAAAAAAATAATAAATAAATAAATGAAAATAAAGTACAATGAAAAATTCTTGAGGAAAATTTATTTCTGAAAGTTTCAGACTATGTATCAACCTTCAACTAAATGTAATTTAAATAAATGAAATGAATGATTTTTTTTTTAATAGCAAAGACATTACGACTATTTTAAGATCAATTTAATACACTATGTGTAGCAATTACTAATAGCCTAAAACCTGACTAACCTGACATTTTACTTTACTAGGAAATCCCCTCACTAATTTGTTCATTATAAATGTCTTAGGATATGAAAAAGAATAAGTCAATCTGTCTCAAAAGATGACATGCATTACAATATAGTGTAGAAAATTATGTTACTGATAAATTGTTAATGATTATAACTAAATGGTAACTATTGAGAGCAAGCTTGTTAAGTGTAAGAATTATATTTGGTAAAGAAATATAGTTGTAATCTTAAACAATAGCCGATTTGTAACTATTTATATTGCTTGTAAGGATATATTTTTTTTTAATTAAAAGTATGGTATGTTCTCGTAAAATGCAATAGTTGTGTTCCTGAAAAATTTCATGTTAAGGAAATTTGCATTACAGAAAACACAGGGTCTATGAGAAAAATGGGTTTAGAGGCAAAACATAAAATCTTCCAAGATAACAAA
The DNA here is from genome assembly GCA_023159025.1 of Thereuonema tuberculata. Taxonomy (NCBI): domain Eukaryota; kingdom Metazoa; phylum Arthropoda; class Chilopoda; order Scutigeromorpha; family Scutigeridae; genus Thereuonema; species Thereuonema tuberculata. Next base: position 59,046,707 of record JAFIDM010003189.1, on the reverse strand, counting down.
CAGAAAAAGACAGGAAAATGCAAAAATAATAAATATCTAATAATAGATAAATCCTACAGTAAACAGGACACTTTATCTTGAAAAAAGATCTGAAGTTTGTTGGTGGTAGTGGGTGTCAGAAGAATGCTGCTTGTGAATTATTGTTAGTTCAACTTAGAACTTTGTTTAATTTTTGCAGTGTTGTCTCTGATGATTTGCTTTTCTAATCTGCTTGCTCAATTGAAAGTGGACACCTGTGGTATGGAATAGTAGCTTTATTTACAGCATGTCTAATAGCGCGTACTGTGGCATTTTGCCTAAGCACAGCATCCACATGTCATGGCATACTTTCACCAGTTTCTGATAGCAAGAAACCAGTATTTTTGCCCACTCCTCCTTCAAAGCCTATACAAGTTGGATGCGTATTTGCTGTCACTTCGGACGTGCATGAATCCGGCGCTCCAATTCATCCCATAGATGTTCAATAGGGTTGAGGTCCGCACTCTGGGCGGGTGACTGAAGTGCCTGAACATTATTCTCTGGAAACCAGGTGCTGACAAGACAGGCCTTATTGCAAGGCGCATTGTCGTGCTGGAACATAAATGGCCTTTCACTGAAATGCGACCACAACATAGGAAGCAAGGAATTGTCTAGAACGTCCAGATACTGTGTGGATGCCATGTTCCCCTCGATACAACCAACGGATCACGACCACACCATCACACCACCACCGCCAAACTTCATTGTTGGGATGACACACTCGGGTAGCAGCTGTACCCCTGGCAAATGCCACACCCAGATGCGCCCATTTGATCAGTAGTGTGTGAAGCGTGAATCGTCGCTCCACATATTGCTCTTCCAGCGGTTCATCGACAAAGACCATTGCTCTGTACACCAGGCCACACGATGCTGGGCATTGAAAGGGGTGATGTTAAGCTTGTGGGCAGTAGCCTGACCGGTGTACTCTAAGGCATGGAGCTCCCGACAAATCGTGATGGTACTGATAGTGGTTTCCATTGCCTGCTGGAAGTCCTGCCGACGTTGTTCCGCTGGAACAGCCCTGTTCTGTCGTACAAACCGCTTCAGGGCCCTCACGTCTCTATCGGTCAGCATGCAGGCTTGACCACCTCCATAACGTCGTGTTTCCACTCCTTCACGTTTCCACTTTGTAATAGCACCCTTGGTCGACTTTGGCAGGTTCAGTGTCGCTCCTATGGCTTGAGCACACTGGTCACTAATGTGACAGCCTATGACTATTCCACGTTGAAAATTGATCAGCTGCTTTGATGGTGGCATTTTACTTCAGCATGTGGTTAGACACCAAATGACTCCAACTATACACGATCGTGTTGTTTTATAATGAATACATTCAAATTATTGCCCGAATTTGCCTGGGTTGTTCCACTCCGGCAGGTGTCCCCTTTCAATTGAGTAGTCAGTGTATATATTACATCATGATCTCACATGTTCTCTCATTCCATTTCATTATTTCAAGCTTCTTCTCAACACTTATCAGGTTTCCTTTGGCGTTCACTGCTTGACTTTTTTTGAACTTGGACACATGTTTTGGTGCATTCAATAAGCTTTTTATTATTATTATTATTATAAAAGCTAACAAATGCAGAAGAATTTAAAACCAATACTTATGGGATAACATCCCAAGGTGAACTGATAAATGCCATGTGCAAATCAGTTAAGCCGAGTGGATTTTTTCTGTGTTTACCTGGTGTTTCTCACTGACATAAACATGAACATCAAGCTAAATTGTAATTGGTTCCCTAATAAATTGCTGTTGGTGGAGCAAATTTGTGTTTTCAAAATATGCATTAGAGGAGAACATACTGTTTGCTGATATATATAAAATTTAATGATGAATAATAATTTGAGACCTATTTCATTTAAGTCAGCAATGTTTATCTATCAAATGCTGCTTAAGTTGTATAATTTACAAACTTAAAGATAACATTTATTTAAATGCAACATAATTCTAAACTAATTAATGTAAGGATGAATTCTGGTTTTTATATTTTTGGCTTATTTAATTTTAAAAGTGCTTGCTACATTGCTGATCTTATTCTCTACTGGATGAGTTATCCATTTGCTGTGTTACTGTTTCTTTAATCTATTTTGTGAGTTAATACATTCATATATTTGAATGACTTCACCTTAGGTTTCAGACTAATACTCAATAACATCTACAAGTCAAAGCAGTGCCCTTTTTTTTCCCTCATTTACTGATACATAAAGTGTGCTACAGTCATCACATAAGTGCATAACTGATGCAAAAGAAGCATTTGTAACACAAAGAGCTTTATTTACAAAGAGTGTCTCACAATACAATATATAATGAAGTATGAGGAAATTTGTTCTAATTCTAAGTAGGTATTATAAATTTTCAAAATTTAATCTACACTTCAGATTGTTATGCAATGTAAAGAATAGTGAGTGTAAATGTCATGTAATAACAAAATTTATAAATGTGTCATTCATTTTCAAATTTAAACTGTAACAATATTCGATAAAAAAATAATATATTAACATATTTTTTTTTTTGGCAAAAGATATTCTTAATATAATCATTTGTTAAATTTACCATGGAACTGTTTGAATCCAGAAACAAAATACAGTATTATATTTAAATTTTCAGTATAATAAGTTTGTGAAACTAATCATTTAAACTAACAAAAAAAAATAAATAAATAAAAATAACTTACATGATCAAATCTATTTACATCACTTGATAATAAGTTAACCATTTGGCCTACTGTTGTTTCTCGAAAAGCAGTACTACATAACCTTATTGACTGTAAAAATATTTTAAGTGATAGATGGTTATAGTTAAATAGAAAAATGATAAGATGATTTAAAGGTTAATAATAGCAAAAATAATAATAATAAATTAGTACTAAAAATTAAAATTTTAAATTTTACTGTTAACTGTGCCCCCCCCCCCCCAATTTTGTTGCATCAAATTAAGTAAGAATCTTTGTCCTTTTTATTTTGATGTCTGGTAAATTGATGCTTTTAAAATGAACAAGAAAGAATGATTATATGAAATGAAAAAGATTTACAGTAATGTTTTATAGTGTTGGATTTCACTTGAGACTGTTGGATTTCATTCAACATTAAAAATCCAGTGAATTTATCCTTATTCTATCCATTTATTGTTTTATCAATGCACATTAAGCTTAAACTTTAATCTTAACTGAAATGAATCAAATCCCCATCACATTTAAGATAAATTGCATAAAAAGAAGAAACCAACAAGGTGCCAAAGGAATACAAAAGATTTTGCCTCTGAGCTTTCATTGATGGGTTTGTCTGTCTGATGACTGCATAAGGAGGACGAAACAGCCGTCTCAGAATCCCACAGATGA
>JAFIDM010003189.1:59027494-59043341 GCA_023159025.1 Thereuonema tuberculata | reverse complement strand
CCAACACAATAAAACCACAACCAAAAAAATCAAAACAAAAGAAAAAGCTCCAATTCCTGGCCTGTGAATCCGTCAGAAATTGAGGAAATTTAAAGAAATTGAAGAAAACAAAGGCTGATGGCAAGCCACATTAATTACAATAAGAATTTAAATTTTGCCCTCAGCCTTTGCTTTCTTCAATTTCCTTTATGCCTGATGGATTCACAGGCCAAGAATTGGAGCATTTTGTTTTGTTTTGATTTTTTGGTTGTGGTTTTATTGTATTGGGATACCACTGGCGGGTGCATGAGTGGAATTGCTAATCTGGTTTTGCGATGTGAGCTTTCATCAAGGGGTTTGTCTGGTTGATGAGTCCATAAAGAGGACGAAACGGCCATCTCATACTCCCACAGATGATAGCTCAGAGGCAAAATCTTTAGTATTCCTTTGATGGCTTATCGGTTTTTCTTTATTTCATAACTGGCATGTTAAATTTTGATTGTGCTTAAAAAGATGTAGAAAATAAAGGATAGTACAACTATAATGCTTCATAAGAGTTTAAGAGCACCATTTTGAAACAAAATCTGTTGAAAACTTGAAACAACAAAACTATTATGAACCGCAACAAGATAGTTACATTGGCAATTCAAAAGCTACTTTTAACTGATTTTAAAAAAATAAACAAAGTTGAGTTCTTTCAGGTCACTATAAGATAAGGGTTTCGGTAGAGTAATGAACAAAGTAGAAAATATATTTGCTCGTAAATCTTACTAAGATCTTGAATTATTAATATTTCTTTGTTTTAATAATTAGAAGCAATAATGTTCCATCATTTTTCAAAGTTAAAAACAAAATTAATTAAAACTAGTTGACCCGTGCGAATAATTCGCAACAAAAAAAAAAAAAAGCTGTCGTGCATGTTAGTTAAACACATTGTCAATAGATTGCGCCTTGGCCATTTTTATAAAAAGGTTGACCCGTGCGAATGATTCGCATGGTATCTTCATTAGTCATCGAATGGTAATGTGCAAATAAATAAATGAACAGATTGTGAATAGATGGCGCCTTCTACATTTTTATAAAAAGATTTGTAAAATAAAGTTTTTTAATGAAAACATTAATTTTAAACAATTTATTTACCGGTAATCTTCAAAATGATATCTCAATCATTGATTTTGATGAAGTATTAAGGGAAATAAAAAAAAAACTTTTGGAAAACAATATATGAGAAGTTGACAAATTTTTATGTTTTTATTATAATAAATCGTTTATTTTTATTAAAATATAAATCTTTGTTTGTCCTTTAATCTGTTCTTATTAAATAAACGATGAAATATCATTTTAAAGTGCATTTTTATTCAAAAAAGGGTATATTTGAAGTTACGACGCTATAGAATTATTGCTATAGAATTATAAAATGCTGTTTCACTTTCGAAAGATCAAGTCGCTTCTGTTAAAGTGTGTCTACATTTTTATAAAAAGGTTTTTAAAATAAAGTTTTTAAACAAAACATTAATTTTAAACGATTTGTTTATTTTTCGTCGTTAGCGGAGATCGAAATCTTCAAAATGATGTCTCAATCATTGAGTTTGATGAAGTATTAAGGAAGTTATGACGTTCCGACACAGAAACACCTTTGAGAAATAATATATAAGGATTAAATTCAAATATTACCTTTTTATAAATTAAGGCATTACAAGCTACTCTTATTTTCATTCCTACATGATGCATTGCATGAAAATAGGGATGAATAACAACCACATGAAGGATGCATGTAATAATGATGCCTGTAGAATATAAATAAACTTCTAATACACTTGTAGTCGTATCTTTCCGAAAGTACTTCAGAACTTCCCCTAACAGATACGCTTGAGCTATTTTGATGATACATTCCTGTAAAAATAATAATAGCAATTCAAAAAACTTAAAATAACTAAGCATTCCAAATTTATAATAATACATATAAAAGCAAACAAAGCTAAAAACTATTGTCTTAAAAATAAACAGGTAAAGAATTTGGGAATTTAATAAAAATTATTATTGACTAATAAATATTGGCAAAGGATTTGAACAAAATCAATATCAAAAGCACAGAACATAATTTTGTAAATGTAGATTTAGGAGCTTTTATTTATATGAAAGGTGCTCTTCTTAAGGATGTAATTTAACTTTGACCTTCTTTTATTATACTTCTCTAAAATAGTTAAAGAACATGAAGGAATCAGTAAATTTTTTTTCGATTAATTTTACCACAAGTTTCAAAGGAAAATCATTTACCATTCTAACTATATTAAATTGGAACACTCAGGATTCAAAGGAAAGCATCAAAAACAAAACAAAAAACAATCAAATAATTTTTGAATGAAAAGTTGTCACGGAGTGAATGTTACCCAAAAATAAACAGGCGAAATTTTTTTTTCCCCTTTTTTGGTGTCAATAATTCATTAGGTAATTTACGAGCTTGTCATATGTAATAATTATTTGTGTGTAGTTGTGGGGCCCGCAACGCAAAGTTTAATTTTGTTTTGTTCTTTTGATTATGTATTTGTCCCGATTGATCAAGTGTTATTCTCCATTATGATTAAACCTGCAGTGAATAATAAATTCAGTATTATTGTTTAAAGGTGTGTATTATCCGTAGTTGAGGACCAAAACTTTTGAAACTGTAGTGTAATTTAGGTTTGAGAAGTTATTTAATCAAACATAACGTTTAAACGTGAATTTTTGTGTTTCATAAAAGAAATATTTGTTGTGCTGAATTATCAATCGAAATGTTGGTGTTTTAATATTTGTGTGTATTTATATATTATTATAAAAATGTTTGAAATGTTTTGTGTAGAAATGGTGTATTTCATTAGAGTTAATTTTTCGAAGGAAGAACAATCCAGTAGAGGTTTGCCGTGGGAAAATCGTTCTTCTTATTTTCTCACGAAACCTTAGTTATAAAGTTTCGGTTTTGATAAGGGAAATACGTCACGAAAGTGTCGAGTGCAAAGCTTGGGGTCATGGGGTCACGTGAACTTTTAATGACACCCCATTGGTGAAATCTTAGAAAAGGTCAGTTCGGAGGGAGTGTGGAAAATGTGAGGGAGCAGTAGCCGCTGTTTTCGTCAGAGACTTCACTCGGATCCTCTGACGAGACAACATCCCGATGTCGGAGCGTCCGTTACATTGCTCCTAAAATGTAAGGTGTCGTCGGCGAACCCTTAAGCGCAGGCTATGTTCGACGAACATTATGAAATTGGATCGAACCGACAGACAAGTGTGTGTCCGGTCTACGTCCCGAACTTTCCTGTGATGAATTGGTTGCTGTGAATCCGCCAGCCGGAAAAGACAAACCCCAGAGGTCATGGAAGACCACGGACGAATTAGCGCCGGAAAAGCCGAAGGACGGACGGTCTGCACAAGAGACGACCCTACTGTAAGTAAAAAATCCCTTAAATATTAGTGCCGGAGAACCGAGAAAAGTTCCGTTTCCCGTACTAAACTCAGACAAGTTACGTGGAAGAAAAGGTGATCGATAAAAGAAGAAATTGTCACGAATCGAACTCTAAAGTTTTGACTGTCATAAAAGGAGGGGAAGTTCAAGAATCGACTGATTACAATCACATGGTGGGGAGTCATTATCGTATGGGAAGGAATGAGAATTCTTATGCAAGTGAAATAAGCAATAACTGAACAATAGACTGAAAGCTGACGTAATTGACTTTTAGACAAAGAAAGAACAATTCATAAGCGTTAGCTGAATCGATAGAGACTCCGTAAAATTTTAGTAAACATTTTGTGTGAATTTGTTTTAACCTATTATTCACGAACTTTTAAGTTAGAACTGACTGGTGTATTTTAGATGATTGTTTAAATTCTAAAAAAAGGAGAGGAAACATTGTTTAATATAATTAAACTTGATGATTGAAATTATTATTGTTGTTAACTCTGTTTTAAGTGTTTAAATGCATGTTTTAATAGACAAACATTTAGTGTTTGTTTATAAGGTGTGTAAAATGTTTACATTGAAAGTTGTGAAGAGAGAGGTCATTGAACTTCCAGGGAGGGGAGAAGGTTACGATGAACAGCTGATCATCGGGAGTATTGGTTTGAATACATTTTTACCTTGAATTGCAATTCCGTAAAGGGAGTGTTATTGTTTATTCTGAAGGTTTAAATTCTTGTGTTAATTTTTATGAGATAATATAACATTTTCGTTAATTACTTTGAGCATAAAGTGTGTATTCATCTGTTTTAGAGAAAAGGAATTTAATATCAAAATATATCTCATTACTTTAATATATATATAATTTGTTCATTGACTGATTTCTCTGAATAAATAAATATGTGTTTTACTGTTTACAGATATCCATTAGTTTTGCTTGTTTATTTATTTTTCTTTTATCTACCATTTAAAAATAACTTTAAGTAGTTGCATTATTTACCCAACTTTACATTTACATTCTTGCATTTAACATGGTCTTCAGAGTGGTTGATTGCAATCCAGTGGGGACTGCCTTCCTCATTCCGGACTATTTAAATGAGCAGATGTTTTAGGCGATCAGACAGAGTGATCGGATAATTATTAATATTCTAGACATTTTGAAGTTTATGGGAACCTTAGCTGCGATTTATTTATGGGCCCAGGAATCGTAGACAGGAACTACCTACCGCTTTAATCATTTGTCTGGTCACTGTAGTTGGGAGATTAAATGGTAGTTTTATCTGTTTTGTTTTTGGTAGCAGGGCGAAAGCTCTGTTATTTTATTTATTCTTGTATTGTACGTGCAGTGTGAACCGCACCGCTACAAAGTTGAAGCAGCATAAAAATTAGTAAAAAAATGACAATGATTGACTGAGAAACAATGACTAAACTATCTGTAGCAATGGTTTCTGGTAACTGATGCTTATAGTCTTTCAACTATCCATTTTTCATATCCCTTCGTCACTTCCTACTAATCAGACAATGTTCAATGCTCTACAATATTGTAATTTTTTTTTTTCATTCTCTCTCTCTCTTGGTCCTAACAATTACTAAGTTAGGTATTGTAACCAGTGTGTGTGCATAGTCACTTTCCAATAGTTAGCTTGCTTTGTACTAGCACAATTCATTTAACAGTTTTTTTGCTTGTTTTAGAACCTGTATTAAATATATATTGTTAAATTTTTCAGCCTGAGGCCTTGCAGTTTGAATGTACAGTAAAACTTCAGTCACTCGTGAGCCAGATATTACGATGCCAGACGCAGCTGTCCACATTAGTTGAGGGTATTTTTTTTTTTTTTTTTGGCTATTCCAGTCTCACACGCTGGATGTTTTCCACGATTTTATGTAGTCCCGGTACACCCTTGAAATTGTTGATGTGTGAATTTGAACTTCTTCATAATTTCCTAGATGGAGGGTGACTCATCTCCAGGACCCTGCAGTCCTGATAACCTGCTATTAAGAGCTGGAAATGCTGCTACTTGAGATTGCGGAGATATCTGCCATTATATATATGTCATTTGCAGACAATTCCATTACAAGGGTATGGTGGAATGAAAAGACATTGTAATGGCCCTTCCCAGATTTTTTTTTTTTTGGGGGGGGGGGCATTTCAGTGTATGTATAAAGAGAGCGAATCATTACACAAAAAACGAAATGAAATTTATTGATCGACATTTAGCATTTAATATTTTATTTAGTATTAAAAGCATTATATAGAACCAATTTAACATCATAATAAGTCATTTAACATTTAACACAAGTAATTCCTAATGATATTTAGTAAAATACTGTAATGAAATAAAAAGACTTAAAAAGTTTTTAACTTACTTCCAAAAAGCATAATGCCCCTGCATATGCAAATATCTTCCAGAATGTCCACCATAATGCACGGAAAAGGCTAGCTTTCCTATCATGTTTAGATAATTCAAGATTCCATTCTCTGAAATTAAAAATAAGTATGAATTAATCAAGCTTTCTGATTATTAAAATTTAATTTTAGAATTTGGATTTTCTTTTTGTCTTTATTATTACAATTCCTATCTATGGTAAACATTGTTTTAGTTTTTTATTCCAAAGCTTCATTTTTTTCAAATTAATTTAATATTTTCAATGTTAGAAAACACTATTTTAGAATAACTTCTATTACTTAAAGATGAATTATTTCACAATAATAGTAAGAAATAGTATATAAAAAAAAAATCTAAGTAGAAAAATGTGGGGAAAAAAAGTATTAATGAGAAGAAAGGCACAATTTTTAGCAGTCTCAGAATGCTGTAGGCATTCAAACTTCAGGGAAAAGTTAATAGGTAAGTATCTTAGGGTTTTATCCCATTACCTAGAATCTCACAGAAAGTGCTGCAAATAAAAAACTATCTAAAAAGCAAAACAAACAAGCATGAAAGTTTAAAGATAGGTTTAGACTGTTTACTGTTTCAACAATTTTGGGGTTTTACATGCGATATTGTAAGGTTGCCATGTAAATTATAATTTTCTTATTTATAAAAAGATTACCTAATTTGATACTTTATTAAATTTTTATTTATGCAAATAAAAATATTTGATAAACTAATGTGCATGGTATATATTCAACATAATGCTGATATTAGATAGGAATTACATACACAATTTCAGAAAAACTTGTAAATATTATCAATTGTAAAATTATTATTATTAATTTCTAGTTTTTTCTTTGGCAAAATTTTCATTCTATGAAAGAATCTAAGTTAATTTCAGTTAATGAATAATAAGAAAACTGTTTTCCTAAGTTGCTTCAATTTCAAATTAAAATTCATCATTTAACAGCACTTTACAAATATAACTTAATTCAGTATTGCAACAATTACGAATTAAAAAGGCTTTCTACTAAAAACAAAAACATTTCTATTAATAATGTGAAGAAAAGTAAACATTGTAACAGGAAATAAATTATAAAAAGAAAGGAAAAAAAGTCAATATATTTTACAGAGGTATAAAAAAGAATACTCTTAATAGTTATTAAACAGGTGAAAAAAAAAAAGGATTTCAAACATTTTCGGTATTTAAGGGATTCTCATTATCAGTGGGGAAAATGAATAATTTCAATTTGGATAATCATTGTAACAAGTTCAGATCTCTGAAAACCCACTTTCTCCAGCTATTACATTATTGCACAATTTTACATCCATTTCATGCTAAGCATTAATATTTATTAATTAATTAATCAATAAAAAAAGAAAAAAAAATGTAATGTTGTATTTTGATACGTAAGTTAATACGTATGAAGTACAGTCGAACTCGCTTATAACGAGAGCAAAAGGACCGCGATATTTGCTCGTTATAACAGAGTGCTCGTAAAAAATGGGTTCATGAAAAAATCATAAATATTCATACATACTTACTATATTATATACACAGTAGTTACTTTATTTATTTTTTATTTCTGTACAGTACAAAAGTAGTTGGTTAATTTGCTTTGAACTGTCTTTTTGTCTCTTTCTTGTGTTTTAAAGAAACACAAGAATTCTTATTGTTCTTCAGAGAAGACTCATGGCCCGAAAAACATCGTCATTTGCACCCCTTCGGAAAAAGTTTGATTTATGACTCATCACTAACTTTCGGTTGACTTCGGAATGTTAAAGGAATCTTTCCAAGAAAGGATTAGCTGAGCTGAAGAGGTAGAAGTCAATAGAAATTTTGGAAATCATAAAAATATTGCTCACTGTAACCGGGGTTCACTCGTTAAAAGCAAGTTATGCTCCCATAGACTTAACGTTGTACCAATCAAGTATTTCCGATTTCCTCGTTAAACCAGGGCTCATTATAAGCGAGTTCAACTGTAGTTACTAAATACTAATTTGATAATTCAAATTTTACCTACTTTTCTAATTTCCCTCCTAAAACTTCTGCAAAATCTTCTCGTGGTGGTCTATAGAGATCACTAACACTCAAGGTTTCTCTAAAACCTTTCCAAAAAAATGAGTTTAACCACCTGTAAAATTTTGTTTCATTAGTAATGCTTGGATAAAAATATAATATCAGGTATAGAGATCCCAAGGTAAAAATTCAACAACTACAAATCAATAAAAATTATTTTTGAAAAAAAAATTAATAATAATATCATATGTATAAGTCAAAGTTTTGTTTGTTCTCTATACAATTTTACACCTTTTGACAGATCAGAACCAAATTTTGCGTAGATACTCACCCTGCAGAAAATAAAGGATACCTTGGAACTGGGTTAATCACCTCGAGGGGTAAAATCTCTGAAATAGCACAATATATGGACCTGGTGGCGACAATAAGAACTACACAAATATTTTTTTCTGCAACAACTGGGGAAGATTTGATGTGATAGGGTTGTGGATAAGGGGAGAACCAGACTCCCCACCCCTTCTCTGGACAATGCCAGGTACTTTAAGCTAGTATACACACACACAGAAGAATATATTAGAGGGTACAAAAACAAACAGTTTTTATTAAGTAATGTGTCCGGTTTTGCAGCAATACGACACTGTAGTCGTTTTAGTGTTGTGACTGATAGATAATCATTCATAAAATGGCCACTGCCACCTACCTATTTGGAGTGTCATGCATTAGAGAAGATGTTCAAAGTGACGCTCCTCTTGACACAATAGCGGCATCGCCGGAACATTGACTGCTGCACTCATTCAAAAATGCCAGGAGTAGTTCGGATAGTGTTGCAGGCTTTGACAATTCGTTGATGCAGTTCATTGACTGTATCAACAGGTGTGGCATTCACAAGGCTCTTTAAATGACCCCAAAAGAAGAAGTCAATCGGATTAAGATCTGGCTATCGTGGAGGCCATGGGACTCCTGCACATGGCCAACAGTTTTGAACAACTTCTTTGAATAAACATGTTGTTTACACTTCATTTCCATTCATTTAGGTTTGTCTTAAGTGTTCCATATCTCCTCTCTAGCTGATTGCAGCGCCCTCTAGCACCAAAGGTTGCTATCAGCAGACATGCATTCATAGATGAAAAAGGTTTGTCTTAGTGCTCCCTATCTACATTAAAATTTGCAGAGAATGTTTTAATGCACTCATATAAATATACATATACAATAAAAAATTTAACGTGCCTGTTATAAAATAAACAACAAACCAAGAAGGCACGAAGGTAAACAAAAGATTTCGCCTCTGAGCTATCAACCATGGGAGTGTGAGACGGCAAAGGTCAATCTTTTGTTTACCTTTATGCCTTCTTGGTTAGTTGTTTATTTTTAAGTTTAATTGCTTTGTATATATTGTAATAAATTCAAAAAGGAAAAGATAAAGTAATTCATTTAAATTATCTATCACACATTTTGAATGTGATTCTTCATCTAAATAGGGAGGTGAGCTTTGGACTGACCACAGGAACATCAGGACCATATCTTTGATTCATCCATTAACCAACAGATCATAAATACATACATATTTAAGCTGTAAAAATAGCATCTTTTAATTTAGTTATATAGGAATAAAACTGAAACAGGTCGATTTATCATGTAAAACCATGTGTCATTAAAAAAAAAAAAAAAAAAGACATTAAAAGATCGAATGACTTACCATGGTTGATGATTGTTATATACATATAAACAACTGTATTACGTCGAGTAAATACCAGATATCATTTTACTAATTACTTTTATTAAAAAAATTATCATTTTTTAATTATAATAAAGCATTGTATTTATTACGAGAGAGAAGCATCAAACTAATCTTTCAAATTCCATGTCATTTCTTTAGGCAGTCATCACAAAGTGTCTATTTCCTGTGCAACTTACTTTTATTTATGACTGTAGATAGCATACTTTAAATTTTATTTATCTAATAGCTTTTTTTTTGTTATTTTGATAATAATGAGTTAACGTTATATTAATTTATGCTGATATTACAATATTATTATAGAAACTATTATTTTTAACCTATATAATGATGGCAGATGATAATGTCATTATTTGATAATCATTTCTTTATTATTTCTTAATATAACTTTAAAATGAATTAATATTTTGAAATGAAACCTTTTTTTCATTTATGAATTACTATTTTTTTATAGCTACCATCACAAATTAGAAGGTGCAATATTGCAATGAAATTATCTCAATTGCATATGTTTCCCACAGACAAATTCAAAGTATAGGTGTTTCTTATTTTAATTTCAAAGCCCTTTCACTTAATGATGCCCAGAGGGCAGGAAATGCATGTACACTAATCATAAAGTTCAAGGTTCTTCTTAGTGCCACTTATTTTTTTACAGTAACAAAGGAATTAACCCAAGCATACACTTACTCTAAAGACTTGGTAAAATATGGAACGATTCCGACAGAATGAACACTTACTTGAAATTTTCAAGACATTTTATTTGATAAAAGTAAAAAATTAAATAAAGCAAATCTGTAATGAAGATTTTAACTTATTCATTTTATTTTAGTTAATTTAAAAATAAAAATTAGGAAAAAAATAATAATGACAAAATAATTTTGCTTACCAAAAGAAAAACCTTGAACAAATATTGGCAGAATCAACAGGATGAGGTACATTATTATAATTTGGTCTTCCCTCGCTCATGCTTAATTTCTAACCATATCCTATAATATACTAGAAGAAATTGAAAAAATTAAAAAAAAAAAAATAGTTAAGAGAATAATGAAAAAATTAAATAATAATAATAATTTTAAAAAAAATTTAAAATAAAAGTTTTTTTTTTTATAAATTGAATAATAGTTTTTATTAATTAAGTTTTAACTTTAATTCATTACTATATCCTACAATTGATTGTTGTTGTTTTTTTTATTTTTATTTTTATCAAATAACGTACAATTAGAAAAATTTTAAAACAGAGCTAGATAAATCTTTCAATAATTTGGAATTATTAAAAATAACAAATATTTATCAAATATTTTCATTAATTAAATCTACCTATACTGCCCAAATTATTATTTATTTTTGAATGAAGTCTATTCTTCCGGAAGGCACAAACGAACCCTTTTGTAATCCAATGAAAAGAAGTTCATCAACCATCAACAACTTCTGAAAGAAGTTTCAAAAACTTACGAGACATCTATAAACTTCGAGTAAACCAATGCAAAGTTGCAATTAATAATTAAATATTTGCATTCGATACAACGTGATCATCGAATAATGCTACAATTGTTGAAATTAAAAAGTTTTACAAAGTGTCTTACCCTTTGCTATAATCTATTATTTTTTCGACAAAACTCTCTTCTGTCAAACACAGCGCTCGGCCGAACAGTTAGTCTCGGCATTGTTTTTCACATTTCACGAAGCTCTAAATCCAGCAAATCGCCACTTTACCATAGTCAGGTTACGACTAAGTTTATTTTAAAGGAGTCTTCTTGAAATCTCAATAGTGAAAACCATTTATTCTTATTTGCAACTTGTTCAACCAAAACATTTCCTGTTAGTCTCCATAAAACGGAAACGGAACTTTAGCAAATAGAATGAAAGGAGCTGGGAACGGAGCGATTTCATTGGTAGGGTCTTTGTCACGTGATTATCATGAAACTCGCGCCAACTTTCTGTTAAAGTCAATTGTTTTTATACACTGTGATGATGGCGTGTACATCATCCACAACAGAAATTGGTGAATTGAAAGCTTGCATTGATATTATTTGTACTAATGGTAAGATCCAATAATAATTTTTACAGAATCTTAAATGGGAGGCTTCACTTTTTAAGGCAAGATTTCGAACTCATAAGAACAACCAATACTACCCAGTTTTGAATAATCATGTACTAGAAAATTATGTCATTTCTTTCTTTTTAACCCAAGTTCCTTATCTATGGATCCGACCTTGTTCTAAAATCAGTAGATAGTCCGCATCGAATGAAATCGATATATTCAGTTGTGATTTCACACCATCGTAATAAAGATTGATAATCTAAACCTTTGTCAGATGTATGCATTGAAAATAAAATACTTCGTGTTTGTATTCCTTATGTGTCGCCTCATTGGAAAAGTCTTCCAAAATTGTATAAGAAAGTAGAAAAAGAATTGTCGCACATAAACAACTTATTAGTAGCAGGAACGCAAATTTTATAAAGTGAACAAAAAGAAAGAAAAATCATAAATCCACTTCTAGAAAAGTAAAAAAAAAAAAAGATAAAAATACCTCAAAATATTGTGCAACTGTAAGCAGGGAATGGGTTATCAAATTTGTTTACCTTTGTTTTATCATGTGAAAAGATGCAAATAAAAAATGTCATTGTATCATACCAATTAAGGACTCGTTCGTTTTTGAAAGAAAATAAAAATTAAAAAAAAAAAAAAAAAATCGCTATCTAAATGATTTAAATTGTATTTGATTATGTCTGATTTGATGAAACAACTGTTTGGGTCAGATCAGTATTATTTATTTCCATCAGTTGATAAAGCAAGGGTAGCATCAACTAATTTAATTTAATTTTTTTACATACGAATATAAAAGAATAGGCTGTGCCTATTTCAGTCCTACGATTGAACTCCGCTGGGTTCCTACATTGTGGTATATCTGAGTTCATCTGTACAGTATTGAGATATAAAATAATATTGACCATTATTTTGTTTGCCCTTCTTGCATTGGGTAGAAATGTAAGTAATTTTTTAGTAATCATACCGAGAATAGGAGTTAAAAAACATCTTGGCCATAAATGCATTTTGTATAATTTAATGTAATAAGAATAAACTCATAAATAAAGAACATTAAAACGAACAAGACTAAAAAATTGCAAAAATCTCTCTTCAAAATTGCATTCCTTCAGTTTTGCTATCGAGTTGTACTGTTTCTTTAATAGCTATGTTGTAAGTTGCAAAAAAAAGTATTTTGTTTAACAGTTATGTTAAAATGTTTTATCTGAATTAATACTTTGATCATTTTATTAGTAATTGAGTAATTAGCAGTGTTGGTTTATATTAATATTGTCATTGATTTAACAATTTAAATGCTATTATTATTAAAAAAAAAAAAAAAACACACATTTAACATTAATGGATATGAAGTTGGAACTGATATTTAATTTCACATGTGCCTTCATTTAAATGTTATATCAAGTTGATCGTGAATTTAATTTTTATTTAATAATACTTTGTTAAATTATTTTTAAAAAGATCATAATTATAGATCTAAAATGGATGCTTATTTCTTCTACTGTCATTCCATAATTATTGCTCTTTCTCCACATAAAGATATTGATGTAGCTCTACCAAATCCTGTCTGATTCAACAGTTAACATTGAAACTTGTTGATACTTAAAATAACCAAATCTTTTCAGCGTTTATTATGAATCATAAACGCTAACGTTCAGTTCTCCAAGCTTATTTCCTAACATGAAAAAAACTTTTTTTTTTTTTTTTTTTTTTTGTCTTTTCTAATTAATAATGATTGCTATTATAATATTTTAGAAATATTTATTATTTCAAGTATTATAATTAAAATGAATATTAAAGACAGAAAACTTTTCATTTATTCCAGCTTGTTAATTTAGTCAATTTGCTTATAGTAAATGCTTAATAAAACATAATAGTAAGAAGCAATAACTGAAAATGTTATATATTACAAAATATTCACAATAATTCTTTTTTGCCTCAAAACAAATATTGGTTTCTTTTCTATCTTTTCTTGCTGTTATATATAATTTTTTCTTCATTTTATCATTAATGAGTAGTATATTTATACTTCAAATTTCTTTGCAGAGGAAGTTCATAAGTATGATCGTTTGAAGGCATTAGATATACTTCTGGGAAAATCTCGGATGTATGGAGTTGAAGCTGAAGACATTGATTCATTATTAGAAGTTGTCTGCTGTGGGAAGTTATGTAAGTAACAGATGAAAAACAAGATGCATATTTTTCAGTTTAATTGGGGTAATAATTATTATTTGACAAAGAAGCACGCTGGAATTTTGAAATTAAATAATTTGTTTGGACAGTCTAATAAGTTTTTCTGGTGATTATTGTCTGCGTTATGTTATTAATTATTTGTGTATTTCCTACAAGACCATGATACGCCTCTGCACTTTGTAACTATTTCAAAACATGGCAGGAAATTGGATGCATCACAACTTCCAGATTTTTATTGAGCTGAAACTAGTTAAAAGAGGCAGTTCAGTTACAGCATTAGATAAACATTCCAAAACACAGACCTTTAAAAAAACATTAAAAATAACAAGATTTTCAAATAGTATTTTTAAACAATCAGATTCTATATAGAGATTTGATCACAACAGGACTCGAGATAAGTTACCTGTAATAATGTTAGGAGATTGTTTTATTGAAAGTATCAATGCTACAAAAACAATATTAAATTAACTTTTTTTTTGTATACTGCTATAATTTCCCCCTTGATAAGATACAAATAAGAAAGCCAAGAACCTGTTTATTGTTAAAAAAGTAAAAAATAACATTTATGACATTTAGCACTCAGTATAAAGACTCAAAGATGTGTATATTAGATATGTGTGCAGATGGCTACAGTGTTGTACGACTATTGCCTGATGTTCCCTTATTTTGTGTTACTCACGACATTGACCATCATTTTATCAGTTTTATGATTAACATTATTTAGTTGGTGCATCTCAATTATTTACAAAGTTTTGATTAAATTGCTTAATATTGTGCTTCAGTTTCAAAGAAATTTAAATTTTATTTTATATTAGACGAGATTTATATGTGGATTTGTTAATTTTTTTTTAATAATAGTTAAACCTTAAAATATGTATTATGTTGAAATGAATAGTAGAAACCGTAAAGGATAGTTATAAATGTTTTGTGTCAGTGCATTTATTCATTATGATTTCTCTATTTATTGTTTGTTTGGTTTTTTCTTTTTTAGCAAAACCTGCTAGCAAACAGTTAGTGCTTTGCCTTATTCCAAGAGGTACAATATCATATAATACCATATTGAATGCCATTTCATGGATTTGCACCGGAACATTATCAACCAACTTAATGGTAACAGAACTTCTTTTTCTATACATATATTATTTGATCATTTTATATAAGTCTGCAAAATGAGGTAATCATTTTTTTTTTTTTTTTTTTTTGTCAGGCATTGTTGCTCAGATGGATAATAGCTGTTTACAATGAAATTGATTCGACACAGCCCCTGCATTGTTGTTATGAATTTTTATTTCATTATTTGGAAAATGAAAAATTAGTAGGTATTCTTGTTTTTGAATTTTCTATTATTAATTGCTGTTCATAAGCTACACAGTCGTATCAGAATAGTATGACTATCCCAGAATCACATTAGCCATAAATAAGCGGCAGTTGAGGATAGATTGCCAGTAGTATGTAATGCAATCATAATGGGCAGAGGAAGTGATTTGACAGATTTGCTAAAAGGAATGATCACAGGCTACCAATCGAAGGGTGAAAGTATCTTGGAAACAGCACAGTTTGTGGGCTGTTCTCAATCTGCTGTCGTAAAGGTGTAGCAAGATTGGAGCGATGGCACACTTAAGTAACTCCCATCATCAGAACTGTGGAGCCCCACAGGCTGTTGATTCCAAAAGAGAAAGTTGGCTTCGTTGACTGGTAAAGGCCAAACGAATCCCAACAGTGCAGCAATTGACGACTCAAATAAACACTGGGGCACCAAGATAACAATACAGTGAATGCTGTTGCGCAAGGATCTATCGTGTAAATGCTATAAGAAGGCGCCAATGTTAACCAAGGTCCATCGGTAAAGATGGCTCCAATTTGCACAAGAATACCGTTATTGAACATTAGGAGAGTGGAAGAAGGTACCCTTCTCTGACAACTCATGGTTTTACTCCATAAAACTAATGGGTGGTGGCGGATATGCCGTGAGGCACAGGAGAAACAGCACCTGGACACTTTTGTTGGTCAAATACAGGCCGGCAATGGCAGTGTTCATGTCTGGGGGATGTTTTCACGGTGTGATCTGGAATGA
>JAFIDM010003189.1:58941699-59027094 GCA_023159025.1 Thereuonema tuberculata | reverse complement strand
TCTCGGTGCTCTGCTGCAATCCAAATGGGCAAATGTGCGTCAGCCTACCTTCCAGAGCCTCATTGCGTCCATGCCACTTCGTCTACAAGATGTAATCAAGGCCAAGAGTGATTATTTCCATTATTAGATGGATGGTCATATTATTCTGATACGACTGTGTATGTTTAGCTTTCTTTCCCCAGTCTGTCTTTCTTAATAAATGTTCTAGCTATAGAACTTGGAATTTTTTTCCAGATCATTGGTCTGATTAGATTTCAACTTTACTTCTATTATTCCTTTGCTCAGTCTTGATAAAGTGTGTTCAAGTATCAGTCTTAAAATTTGATCTAATCCTGATTAGATATGATGGCTGTATGAATAAAACCCTCTTTGCTAGAAACAATGTAAATAAGGTGTTAGCTTATCAGATATATGGATTTCTTCCTTTCCAGAAATCTATTCACATAGAGCTGGAAAAGAAAAAATCCAAAGAGCATGCCATGCGGTTGGCATTGGTGCTAAGACATTGACTTCTCACCTCTGAGTACTTGGGTTCAGTTCATATGGGTTTTGTGGTGGTGGACGATCTGTGTTGGGCAGGTATTCTCAGGGTTCTCCAGTTTCCTCTGCAAAACTTCCACATTTCTTTCTCAATCTTTCTCTCCGTCTGTCCTTTCCTTGTGGATAGCACATAGACCAACAGTTGCAGCACATTGCTTCTTCCCTGACCCTCACACTCGCCACACAAACATAAAGCTGTGTTTAAAGCATAGGCATTGAACAGTTCTTCTAACAGGAAAGATAAAAATATGCTGTACAATATTGCTAGAAATTTGTTCAAGATTTATTTCTTTTACTAAAATAAATATCTAAGCAATTCTGTTATCAATAGAAATTCAGTGATAAATGTCAAACAACCAAATTGAAACACAACATAAAAGTGTATTCACAATTTGACTTTAAAGCAGTGCTTCTATTTTCCTTATCTAAAATTATTATTATTATTAAAAAAGGAAAGCAAATTAATTTTGTGATTATTATTATTATTTAGCTATTAGATTATTATAATATTTAGCTATATTATCAGAGGATTCACCTCTGATCTACGTTTAATGAGAATGTGGCTATTAGCTTAGAAAGTCATATTAAAATAATAGGAAAAATGAGGCTACTGAGAACTAATGAAGTTTAGATAGAAGAAGATTAACAAGATGAAGAGCAAAAGGGTGTAAATAAACCAGAGTATTTCAAATAAGCACTTGTGGTTACTGCTTAATAATAGGAATGATGGCAAAGGTTTTTATTGGATGCTAAGACTTAGGAAAAGTTGTAGTGCCAGGGTTTATTATTTATGTTATTACTAAATTATATTTAGATTTTGAAAAAATACTCAAATGATGGGTCACCATTGAAGATAATGAAATCTTATCAATACTTCAAGAAGAAATGAAGGAATAAATCAAAAAAGGGTTTACTATACTTCTTCCCACCACATAATACAATTAACACTTCACAATGTTTAACTAAATTTCTTTTGTTCATTTCTTCATGATCTCTCTCCCTCTCTCTCTCTCTCTCTCTGTGTCTACATTTAGATTACAGAATCTGCTTCATTCACATTCCTCCATTTGAAACCAGTGATAGTGAGTATCCATGCTATGTGTTCCCCATATTGCAATCGCCTCTCCTTGCAAAGCTTTTCTAATACTGGAATGATTGAAAATCTCCATGCCTTTCGTCCTCTTCAGCAGTTCTAAGCTCTGTTTATCGCTTTCTCACACTGCTAACTCTAACTGATGTTGGTGTCTTACGCAGCTGTTTACTGCATTCTGATAATCCATTGCATTAAGTCAAAGAAATCCTTTAATTGTATAGACTACCTTTGAAGCAACATCCTCCAGTTCCTTCTTGAAATTGTTACGTGTACAACAAAGCTCTTTGCAGATACTTAACATCATTTCTCAATATCTCCTCTCTCACTCTCTGATAAAGCAAATATTTTTCTCCAAGTAATTACTTAATTCTTCTATTAATATCCCTTGAAGGTGTATTCTTATTGATATTCTTTCCATTAACCATTATTTACAATCACAGCGTTAAAAAAAATAAACAAGGAATTATAATTAGAATTTTTCAAAGGATTTCATAACAACCTAGTCCTATCATACAAACAAGGATTGGATTTCACAATATATGTACTATATTGATATAATTTGCACTCAGCAAATTGCAGTAGCAGTTTCTTGAGCTACTCTGTTAATGCCATATAGGCCAAACTTCCTTAACCCAAGAGCCACATACAATAAACTTCAGATGTTTGAGAGCCGCAAGACATGGACAAATATTACAGACACGTTTTATTAACAGTTGCTCTATAATCCTTGCTGATCCTAATTTTTTTTAATCCCTCACTCAAACCAAGCATTACAATTGGATTTAAATTCTTAACTATATTTTTACTCACCATGAACATTAAACTTAATTTTTAATGCATTGGATTCTCAGTTTGCATTTGCAAATAATTATAAAACATGAAAATTTTACAGTATTTATCTTTTATATTAATTGCGATGCAAAAAGGAGATCAGTCTCAATATTTCCGCAAGCCGCAAATTTTGTCAAAGAGTCGCAGTATGGCCTCCCCTGCCATATAGAAACAAAAGGAATGAACCCAATTCTTATGAAGGATAATTACCCATACTAATTTCATTAATTAAAATTTAAATTAGAAATAAGATTTAAATGTCAAGCTAGCTATTTGGAAAATATTTTTAGCCATGGGTAATTATTACTAGATTGATGATGGATGGTAAAAATTAATTAATTAGATTTCCTTTTAAGTTATAAATTAATTCCAATAAAAATATAGATCTTATTTCTTATTAGAAATATATTGATAGTTTTCAACTTAGTTTTAGATTAAGATTTGTGGAGGTTCCATTTCTTTTCCTACTTTATTTAAAAACCTCATTCAAAATTTGAATAAATTTGGAGCTTACGAAATAGTTCTGTGATGGTACGATTTAATTTCTTATAAAACAGTGGGATAAGAATCAATTTAAAATTTAACTTTGGACTGGAAACTCTCCTTTAACATAATTTTGTCATCTCTCCAAAGGTAAGATTCTACAATGCTTTCAATCTTCTTAACAAGAAGGCTTAACATGCGTGTATTAGAATAAAGAGAAAATGAATATGAAACACATTTATTTGTGAAAAAGAATTAAAAGGATTAAATTGATGATAATAAATTCCACCTCGTGTTGACCTAAGTGATTTGTGATGTCCTATATGTTTGTGCCATCCCTGAAGATGGAATACGCTCAGTGTTATCAATTTATTCCTACAGTGAACAAGTAACATCATTGAAATATTTAGGCAGCATAATCAAAAATGATTCCAGATGCACATCTGCTATAGTTTCGAGGATAGCAATGGCAAAGCAAGCTTTTAACAACAAAAAATATTTATTCAAAGCGAGAATATCATGCAATGTACGGAAAAAGTTAATTAAGGTGTATGTCTATAGCTCTATATGGGTGCAAAACATGGACTATGACACAAAGATACAGATAGCGACTAGAAGCATTTGAAATGTGGTGTTGGCAAAGAATAGAAAGAGTTAGTTGGACGGAAAAGAAATCAAATGAAGAAGTGCTTAATATGGTAAAAGAAAAGCGGTGCTTATTAAAGACAATTGAAAACAGAAGAGGGAAATTGTTGGGACACTTGATGCGACACGATGACCTTATTAAAACCATTATAGAAAGAAAGATTGATGGAAAGAGGGGGAGAGAAAGACCAAGAAGATCCTGTATGCAACAAGTGAAAAAGTGAATGTCGTGTCATATCAAAAAGTAAAGAAATTAGTTGAAGATAAGAGAAAGTTGGAAGTTACTCCACCGACAAATGCGCAGCTCTTAAATTTGAGAGAGAATTTATTCCTGTTTATTCTTTTTTACAAGTAAGTGCGTTTCATTTTCATTTTTCTCTTTATTTCAAACTTAAATAAGGTAGCTTTTTTGGTATTATAGAAGCATCTAAAGCATTGCTTAATACATACAGTTGAATCATTATTCTTTAAAAAAAAAATATGCCACTATGTTGTCATTTCTGAACAAACTAAAATTATACAGACAGGCTTGGTCATTCCCTTGCCAACAAGTAAAATAAATTATAAGTATTAATAG
The DNA here is from genome assembly GCA_023159025.1 of Thereuonema tuberculata. Taxonomy (NCBI): domain Eukaryota; kingdom Metazoa; phylum Arthropoda; class Chilopoda; order Scutigeromorpha; family Scutigeridae; genus Thereuonema; species Thereuonema tuberculata. Next base: position 59,022,925 of record JAFIDM010003189.1, on the reverse strand, counting down.
ACTTGGCTGATTAACTTCCAAATAAATCCAATTTTTTATTAATTTTTTTTTTTTTTTTTAAATTAGGCATTATAAAATCATTACAAGCAAAGGCAGAATCTAGGCTCTCAACGAACCAGTTCAGTATATAAGTGCTTACATTGTTTTATTTTTAATCTTTAGGGTCCTTATGTTAGTCATTTACTAGCACTGATGACAGTGAAAAATGATGTGAAAATATTTCGTGTCAACAGACTAAAGAAACTCGTCTTAAAATTGGTAAGAACTTTCTGATATCTATTTTATGCAGGAATTTTAGCTGTGAATAAAGTTTGGAGATTATAAAGATATACTAAACCAATTGGATGAATTCAATAAAAAGAATTTTCTTAAGATAACAGCCTTTCTGTAAATTGATTTTATGTGTGAAAAGGTACACAAAATAATTTGCCTAATTTTTTTTTTTTTTTTTTCCAGGGTTTCAGAACACATTTGGGGACTTTACTTAATATTTACAAGATGTACTGTCCACGTTTAGTCGAAGGAATTAAGTTAACATCAACAAATGTAAGATTATTTTATATTCTAATTAATCCTATTATCCACTCAGGCTTTCTTATCTCAGCAAGGGATCATATGACAAAAATGTAATTCACAGATTTCTGCATAACATTCATGAGTGTAAAAACTTGCTTTTGAACTGAGGTTTTTTTTTTTCTTTAAAATTTCATTAAATGTTAAGATATGAATATGTCATAAGAAAGAAAGAAAAAGTAATTTTATTACATACTGTAAAAGCGCTTATTTTCGCAAGCTGTAATTTTCGTGAAAATGAAGATATCGGTGATTTCGCGAGCTGAAAATTTCGTGAATTTTATATAAACAGAACCGAAAAAAAGTAATTCGCGAGGCTTAAATTTTCGCGATTCTGACGGGCTCGCAAAATTCGCGAAAATAAGTGCTTTTACAGTAATATGTAAATTTATTTAACAAGATAAATCCAAAATTAATTAAGAATTTTTATAAATACTTTGTTAATACCTTATATAAAATTATTTTTTTAATATGTGCAGGCTAAAAGAAATTTCTGTGAAAATGTGAACATTAGTAAAATTTTAGCACACATAATAAAATTTGTGTATATTAATTCATTTCTTAAAAAAAAAAAAAAAATTGTTCCTTGATAAGTATTACCCTTTTTAATTTTTTTTAGAAATGAATTAATATATATGAATGTTATTATTTGTGCTTAAATTTGATACTGTCCATGTTTTCATGTAAAACCTTATATAGTTACGTTAAAATAACAGCTGCTTATTTATAAAAAGAAGAAAACAAAAAATAAATTAATACTAATTTCATTATTTATATTTTAAAGATTCAGAACTGATGTTTAAGGGATTATTAGATACTGGATTCTTATAAAATATATTTTTTTTTTATATACTGTAAAGGAATTTACAGACCCAAAATAATTTCATTTTGCTAATTTAATTAATTTAATATATACCGGTAGTTAAAAATATTCTTAGAAATAAGTCAGGGCAATCACTTTTGTCAGTTTCCTAAGTTTTCATCAATTTAGGTTGAAATTTTATCCTCCAACAATCAGACCCCTTTGCAAAATGCTATTGAGAGCCTTCTCTATACAATATTTCTGCTGTCTGCCATTTTTAGCACCAGACATTCTATTAAATATTGCCTGCCAACTCTTAAGAAATAGTTTAAGCCATGCTGCATCCCCTTAATATAATTTGTGATTTTATGTGATTGATGTAGGTGTACTGTTCCAGAAAAGAAATAACATAAATTCCTGGAATTCACAATTGTGATATAGAATAAAAGCAGCTTTATTTGGCACCTTTGGTTTTACATCTTAGTTGAATTTCAAGTGCTTTTTTTATATCGGAACTAACTTGACTAAGTTTCTTGCCCCCAGTTATGTAACAAATTTTCTTCAATGTCTAGTAAATGTCTGTCTGCTTCATTTCTAGTTTGCAAAAGAAAAAAGTAGAATGCAAAATGAATAGAATAGAATTTTAAATAAATTTTTCTATGTTTTCCTATGTTTCTTAAAGAACTGTAGCTCTATGAGTGAATTATTGTGACTAAAATCCCATCTAATTGCAATCACTAATCTTTCTTTTTCTAATTCTCTTTGGAAATAGTATAACCTGGCAACATCCTTTTAAGGAAGCCTCTATTCTTTTCTTTTTTTTTCCTCAAATGTATGCTAATGTTTATTTATTTAAATTTTTCAGAAACTTTCCTTTAAAGATTCAACAAAAGCTTGGTCTGTTTATATTCAAAGATTGCAAGCAAAGCCTTCTGTTCAGTTGAATCCGACAATAAATGTACCTGAATGGTTAATGGATGATGAAGATCATGAAGTTGCAAAAACAAAGGTTTGTTGATTTTAAATCACACTGTAATTTACTTTAGTTTTAAACTGAAGAAAAATTGACAAGTGTTAGCTTTTATTTCCTATCAGATGTTAACAAATTTTACCTTTACCTAATTCAGACCATCATCTGGAAAATTAAAAATGTGTTTGTTTTTTTTTTAACGAACTATTTAGTCTAATCTTCAGATGATCGATATTTAATAAAAAAATCAAATGAGATATTTAAACTTCTGAATGCAATTCATCAATGACAGGTTTCCTATTGTTGCTTTCCGTCAATGTAATCAAGAATTCTTATGATGAAATCAAAATAAAGAAAAAAAAACAACAAGATCCAGTAATGACGGAGTTATCCTTTTTCACCCATTTTTAATTTATATTTAAGTATGGAAAGAAAAAGATATGGAGATATAAACAATGACTTGCACAGACAATTAAATAAAACAGACTAAAAGTGAAAAATAAAATGCAGAAGATGTTGTACTGCCTAAGTAATGTGCTAAAAATTGAACATGGAAATATCTACATTAAAACAATAACTATAACTTTCAAAGGTATACTTTCAGATCAATTTTTTTTTTTTTTTTTTAAATCAAACAAGTATCACCCCTTGATGTGGGAATTTATAGATGGGGAGGGTTGCTCTTCAATAGGATAGCCTCCATGGGTCCTCAATGCCATGTGTTTGTCATGCATGGAGACTTAAGTGATCTAGAAAAGGAGGACCCTTGCATTTGACAACTCTTGCTTGTTTTCTTCATCTTGCTTGCAGTTCTGCTTCTAGTAAACTGGAGGTCTCGGGGTGGACCCAGCCACCAAACCTTCACCAATCAACTATTATATCTCTTCGTAAACTGTCAGCTCCAAATAATTCAACTATGAGAATCAACTTTTCTCAAAAAAAAAACAAAAAAACAAAGGCCTTCTTTCCCTCAACAACAGAAACTTCATACTCCTTCTGATTCCTGTTCTCTTTTTCATTCATATTGTCAGCATTCTTCACCCAGCCAGTCTTTATCTTTTTAATTTTTTACATTTTTTGGTGCAGCAGGAACAAAAGCCACAGTTTTATTTTCTTGACACTGATCACACGACATAAAAAAAAAAGGTTCAATTTTATAACAGGAACTCTAAGACAAGCATTATAAATAAAGTAAGGAACCAACTCAGTAATAATTATATAAATCATAGTGAATTAGTGTTACATGTGGTTAGGAAACATGGACCTTGACTCGAATTCACTTCCAGAATTAAAAATTTCTAAGACCAGTTGTGCCGTTCCTGCGTAGCCTTGTGGTCTACGTGGCGGTCTACCATAAAGCTGACGTGTCAGAACCTGGGTTCGAACCCAGCACTGGTATGGATGTTTATTACTTTCTTGTGTTTGTTTGCCTCTTCTTTACTTTCTCTTCTGGTTTGAAAACATCCCACAATGGTTTCCTGAGGAAGGCCCAGACAACCCCTTCAGTATCTGTTCCAAAACCCTGGTAGTAGGTATTCAATATAACTCCCAATGCACTTGGTCAGTGTGGGAGATTAGACTAATAACCCCCCAGGGCGAGGCCTAGAGCCAGAAATGACTATAAAAAGAGCTGAAAAAGAAGACCAATTGACAGGAAAAGCAGCGTTGCGATATGCACTGAACTGAAGGTTGAATTACTGAATGAAATCATAAATAAATATTAGAGAAACTAGAAAGATCATGTTGAGAACAAAAATTGGAAAAGGGAAGAATCCCTTCAGCAGCATTGGAATTTAAACCTAGAGAGAGACAGACCAACAAACAATGGTTTGAGACAATTTGGAGTAGATCAGCAATCAATATAAAAGAAGACAACAATTTTCCAACGAACCTTTATCATTGAAAGTTTTAGATTTATTATTGTATGATTTATTGATTCACAAATAGTATTTTTTTAATGTAAAGTTAAACTTATTGAGTGCCTCTCCTCATGCAGAAGGTTGAACTCTTTAATTTACCATCAACTATTGTCTATAAATAAATTTTAGCAATGCAATCATTAAAATACATCAGGGCATTAATACTTAAGTTATTTGGCAATTTCATGTTTGGCCCATAATTTAAAGTAGCCTATAACGAAATCAGTTTCATACAATAATACTAATAGCCTAAATTCGATGGTGGAAAATGATTAGTCTTTATTGAGTTAGTTTAAGCAGTGTCTCTGGTCTCTATTCAACAGCAGCTCTTGATAAAGTTTGGTACATTATTCTTTGAAATAAAAAGTTAAATTATCCTACTACAGGTCAGTGCTTTTGCAGTCCCTTCTGGTTGCTAAGGTAAGATCTCCAATATTTCCTGATCAGCAAGGCTAAGTTGAAGTTAGTCCACGCTGCCCACCATTAACCTCTGGAGAAACACCCCAGTACCCATTCAACGGAGGGCTGGGGGGACCCAGGACCAAACTGGAGCAGAATTCAATATGGAGAAATCCAACATTCCTGCTGGGGATTAAGCCCAATTTCATTAAAGGGAATACTATAATTTCCCATTACTGTCGTAAGGAAAATGTCAGAATATGTAGCATAGAAGTAAAGAAGATTTAGATTAATAGATTTAGGCAGAGCTATTAACAGAACTGCAGGTGCAAGTGATTTGGAAATTCTTTGTTTTGTTGCATACTTTTATATTTTTTTTAATTAAATAATTATAACTGTTCACCTATATGTTGACGTTTCTCATCTTTATTTTAAGATTCTTTGTGAAATAGCAGAAAAAGAAAATATAATAAATTTAAAGATTAATAGTAGATTTTTTTTTAAGATATAAGTGAAATAAAATTTCATAAGTTGTATGTTCTTAAAATGATGACTTAAAAACATGGATTATGGGAGAACCACTCAGTCCTTAGGTTGTTTGTTTTTTTTATCAGAACCGAAAACATGGTCTTGAAATTCCTTCAATTCAAACTATACTATTTGAAGATGAGGCTGGACTTAAAGTACCATTGGAAGAAGTAAAATCTTTTTCAGAGCTGCTGGATAATTTGGACAAGATTGAGGTAAATAATGTCTTTTTCTTCTTGTGAATTAAGTTAATACATCAATAAAAGTAATTTGTTAGATTAAATGATATCTTCTACTTTGATTAGTTTTCCTCCTATTTCTCACAGTGGAATATGTAACCAGTCAAAATGATTTAATTTTATATTATAAATTAGAATAATTTGATAGTTAGTTTTTACAGCTTTTTTTCTTTATCTCAATATTTTAATATGCAAAATATTAAGTTATATCTTCTAATTATATTGTTGGTAATTTTTCTGCTTTTTTGCTCGAACATTTATTTTTCTCTCTCTATTTCTTATCCTTTTAGCTTCCAAATGAAATGGCATGTTTACTTCGTTACAAAAATCTGAAAGTTATTTTGACATGTTTCAAAGCTGAAGAAGTCTTTCTTCGCCTAGATTTTTGGCTAAAAGATTTCCTGATTGACAGTAAGAAATCTAAATTTATTATCTTTCTATTTATTAACCTAGTCTACAGATATATCAGGTTGAATAAACTAATTTAAATGTGTAATATTAATCATGGTGTACTAATCTCCAAAACCACACTCTTGTTTAACTAACAAAATACGAAAGAAATATTGGGCTATTTAAAAATCAGCGTAGCGTGACTATGAAAGAGTTTGAATGATTGCAGAAGGGAAATAGAAGATCTATGAGAATACTTCCTTCCAGAATAATCAGCATGTATGCTCACCACAAAAATAATATTTTGTAATCCCAAAGACAGGTCATTGATTCAGAACTTCTAATTGATACCAAAATCACATAACAAAAGTTTTTAAAATTGCAGTATTTTAAATACAGTTTTCATCTTCTTAGTACGACTTGCATTATTATACTATAAGATTTTTAAAAGAGGAAAAAAGACAAATGCCCTGAGAAATTAGATTCATAACTAATTAACTAAGACCAGATGAATGTGATAAGGACCTAAGACTTTATGTTGACTTAAACTTTGTTTTTAGGTACTGTTGTTGTAATAATAGTTACTAATACAGGCGTTTAAAAATATTGTATGAATTTTACATTAGCAAATTAAAGAAATTATTTTGTCCAAGAAGTAATGATTATCCAAAGAGAAGGATAGAACAGAAATAGAGATGAATAATAATAATTATCACTTCATTAAAGACTGATGTCTATTCAGTGTGGTGGTTAGTTTTGTTTAAAACAGAATAACTTAATCTAGCTGCAAATTGCTTTATGGAAGAGTTTCTAGCTACAAATTGCTTTCAAAACAACAGTTACATGCTGTACGTCTATTAAAGTGTTAGAATGAAATAGAAAGCATGAGTTTTGAAATAAAAAGTTTATTACAAAACTAAAATAGTTGTTTTGTATAACTAAATTAATAGTTGATGGTCTGTTATCAAGGAGCAATCAGTGAGGCGTGATCTCTTTCAAGTTGCCATTGGTATCCTGGCTGGATTTATTTGGCTTTGTGTAAAACATGAAGAGCAGATTTTTGCCCGAAATTAATTTTACACAATCACAAATTCTATAGTATGGTAGAATTTGTGATTGTGTGGGATTCAGTGGCAAGCAGGAAGATCAGAAGGGCCTATTAAAGTTTGAAATAAGCCTTTTCCCTGGAAACTCAGTCTCCATTTTATTCTGACACCCTAGTGTGGTGTGTTTTTACATTTCATTCTGATACATAAGCAATGTATTAATAGATTATTATATACTTAAACAATAAAGAAAAAAAATTGAATCAAATTAACAAGAATAGAACTAATCAAATAAACACTGATTACAATACAACTTTGAAAATAGAATAATTTTACAAATTTCATTTTCCAAGAAGTTAATCAAGCATGTTTCTGCATTCCTTAGATTTCTCAGTTTAAGATATAAGTTAAATATCTGAATAAAAATTATGCTGAACTGTGTTGAACTAATTCTGTTACAAATAAAATTATTTTTTCATTTTACAGAATTCCTTGCAAATGATGGTAAATTCATCTCTGAAGAGAAAGATAGATTTCTACACAGAATAGCAGATTTCAGTGATTATACTGAGGTGATTATTATATGAAAACATGGTATTGTACATTTCATTCATAGATTAAGAATTAATATAACAATACTGATAATAGATGATTTGAGCAAAAAGTCAATCAAACCAACAAAATTGAAATATTTAATTAAACTTAGAAACTAGCATAATAATATAGCTGATTATTTTTGAAGATTTCTTTATTGGATATAGTAATGTATGATTAAAAGTATTCTGTCATAATTTTCCTACAAATTTGACTATATTACAACTTCTTTAAAAACTAAGATGACAAGTAATCTGTCTTTGAGCCACTCACAACAACATTATTACGTTATGTTATGTGGTGAGTGTGGGGGAAGCCAAGCGCCGTGACCATTAGTCTGTTGTGCTATCCCATGAAAATAAGGACAGACGGAGAGAAAGAATGGTGGAAGAAGTGTAGGGGAAACGGGAGAACCCCGAGAAAACCTGCCCAGTGCGGATCGTCCACCATCACGAAACCCACATGAGAACCAAACCTCAGTACTCAGAAGTGAGAGGCCAATGTCTTAGCAACAACGCCAACTGCTAGGCCACTTAATTATGTATAATTTAAGAAAAATGAACGTATATTGAGATGGTCACTACATGCATTTTATTACTTTTCTCTCAAACTGACAAATCCCAAATTATGCTATTATTGCAGCCCAATCTTGTCTCTAGTCATGATTGTCTTAGCTTTTATTATATTTAATTTTCACTGCAATTGTACTAATTTTAGCATAACACTTAATATTCAGTTTAATTTAAAATATGACTGAGGACTATCTGAGAATTGGAAGAATTCAGAGTAGTACATAACAGGATCCGCAGTGATATTTGCAGGATTAGAGAGAAGTTCTGACCTCAGCTCCGATTGTGCTAGGAATACTGAATGATCCTTTAAATCATGATATTTATCGGATGGAATAGAGAGAAATATCTACTAATTTTAGTTAATTTTATTTACAATTGCTGTCTATAGATTGGCAAATATACAAGGGGAGATTGAAAAGTAACGCACAACAAATTTTTTTTTTTTTTTATGAAATATTTAATAGATAAGAAAAAAAAAATAATGCACAAACAAACTACAGGTGTTACCTATTTTTGAACATATGAACCAAGTCTCTCGACACATTTCTCCCATCGTGATATCAACTTTAGTATTCCTCGTTCATAGAACTCCATTTCCTGGGATCGTAGCCACCTACTCACGACCGATTTCACTTCTTTATTTGAACCGAAGCGCTGGCCTCCTAGGAATTTCTTCAGTGGTCAAAAAACAACTACACCTCGCTGCTCTTCACAAGTCGACTTAGCTAGCAAACGTGCCATTCTTTACTCAGTAGTTCATGCTCATTCCACCAGGGTGACACCTGATAGAGCAATTGCTCTCTGTAGCACAAGATTTAAACTAACCATCTTACACAATTTAAACATCTGAACCAAAATAATATTCTGTAAAAAAATTGTTGTGCGTTACTTTTCAATCTCCCCTCGTAAGTTATTTCCTAATTCCAAAAGAAAAGATCTCGAATTCTTGAAGCTTTTTTTGTCAATTGAAGATATAGCTGTTATTACTTAGTTCCGCATAAAAGAATGAACAGCTTATGCTTCCTTTTCATTATCACTTCACATCTTAATTATTAATATTGAAAATATTCTTTGATATGTTTCAATAAATTACGAAATTAAGAAAGTAACAGAATTTCTTTTTACTTAAAAGCAAGGAGATTGAGAGATTAGTGATTTATTTGCACGATTTGTGGTTGTTTATTTTGAATAACAATTTTTAAATTGTTATAGCATTACAACTGTTGTGCACAATATAAATGTGAATACTTGAATCAAGTCTCTAAGCAGCAACTTTTCAGCGAAAAATATTCCTAATAAATACATTAATAAATGGAGGGAAATCGCCAACCGGACAGTAAATATGCCTTCGCCCATTGAGCCAACATCAACAAAAATCTCGTTGATGTTTGGCTCGCCGGGCGAAAGCTCTACCCAAAGCAAATGCGATCCCAAAGCAAATGGGCGAAGGCATATTTACTGTCCGGTTGGCGATTTCCCTCCATTTATAAATGATTACGGACGTTAAACTTGCTTTCTATTAAATACATTAATAATTAAGAAGATTTCAACAAATACAAGAAAAATCAATAAAAGAAGTTGGTTTTGAGACTTTTTCTCTGCTCCAACAATATACATATCTGATGAAAAATAACTATAAAATAAAATATTGCTTTAATGCCCCAAAGCAGAACATCAAGCGACGGCGCGACATTATCACAGAAGGAAAATGAGGACTGCAGAAAGAATATCGTATAGAATGAATGTTTTTTTGGGGTATAAACGAAAATTTTGTCTGTACAAAAAATTAATCATGTCTAAATTGCTTACTTATTCACCTATAAAACCTCTATGATTAATTTATTAAAACTAAAAAACTAAAACGTCCGCACCCGCAGAAAGTTTTTCATCTTAGCATCAACCGTTGCAGAAAGATAAAAAAACATTCTGCCTTGGGGCTTTAATGTTAAGATTGTAAAATATCACTTGTCCTTTTTTTTATGCATTATTTCATTTATTGTTTTAGGATAAAATTTATACAAAATGTAAACTTATATTTTTGTTGAATTATTAGGTTAGTTAATTTTTTATAAATTACTTGTTGTAATTCATTGGCTTTGCTTCTGTTATGGATTTTTAATTTGCTTTTTATAGTTTGGTCATTTACAGAGAATCCCAGGAGAAAAGGTCAACATTCCGGAAGGTCGAAGTATCAGTTATTCTAAGAAAAAAATGTACAAACATAGTCCTATTCCAAACTGTTTTGTAGATAGAGCTGTTTGAATTATTGATAAAAAAAGAGATATTTTATACTATTTCTATTTATTGTTCAAGTGATAAATTTGAATAATAATAACAGTTTACAAGACACATTTAAAAATTCCGCCTCGCCAACATTAATGCACTTTGCAACAATTGCCAAAAAATATTCAGGCATGAGGGAAGAATGATATCACTTGCCAATTTCAAATACGGTACATTCAAATAAATATTCTATCTCTGAAACTGTTTCAAATAGGATACATAAAAAAAAAAAAAATCTATGACCTTTCCTCCTGGAATACTCCATCAACGACCAAACTATGAAAATTAAATAAAATCCGTAACAGAATCGAAACAAAAATGAATTACAAAAAGTAATTCATAAAAAATTAAACAACTTAAATAACTCAACAAAAAATAACTTCAAAACAAGAAATCATGATAACAGATATTGCAATTATTATTGAAACTTTATAACTCACTTTTATAAACTTTTAGTCTTGAGTTAAATTTAAATTTCTAGTTTTGTTTTGTTTTTTAAGTTTTTTTTATTTTATTTTCTTATTTGCAACAGGGAAACTTACCAGCAGTTAACAAGTTTTTGATGCCATTTCTTCATGGTTGGAATGGTCATGATTATCAGGATAGTATCTTAAGACTTGTAAGCCATTATCAGTTATGTGAATTTGAAGGTAATCTATTCTAGATTTCTTTAAATTTCTTAATTAGGATGCCTTTGAACTTTCTCATTGCTTAACAAAGTACTAAAAACATTAGTGAGTTTTTTTTATTGTATATTTTTTCCTTTGAGGCACCATTGTGATTCCAACGATCATTTCTTATTGCTTATTAAAGTTTAATTACATTTTTTTGAAACTGGTTTTGTTTCTGCATAAGTTACAAGATAACCTATATTATCATTACATTGGTAAGAAAAACAAATAAAAGTTTATTTTGATTTCAGATTTTTCCAACCTAATTCTTACATCTCTTCAGAGGATATTCCCATTATCATCATATCAATTACAGGTAATTAAAATTTTAAATAACAATAATAAAAATAATAACTTAAGTATCTCTTGCTGTCTGAAAACTTATTGAATTGTATTTATGATCAAGTGGCATCCAGTAGCATACTGGCCATCTGATCTTCTCTTTTTTCCAATTTTCTATTGAAACATTATAATTTTAACTCGAGTTCCATTATCAAAGCTAAATCTGGCTGATGAGTCCTAATAAGGACGAAACAGCTGTCCCAGATTGCTTTTGATGATGGCTCAATGCGTTAAAAGCAAACAATTCTAACGAATTTGTGCATTTTATAGATTTTTTCTTCCCTTTTCATATTACTTAGTTCTAGTTTGTGCGTAGTTGTTTGTAGGTCCTGGCGAAAATTGTGTTTAATTAAATAATTTCTGAGATATATGTAACTGAGTTACACGTAATTCGCCTTTATATGTAGTATATTTTTGAAAATGAGATTGAATTGTACGTATTTTCAACTTTTATATTATCTGGGTGCATCATGTACAGCTTGGCATTTCGTATTGGTATATAATCGTTGCATTCTTGAGGTTTCTGGGTGGCTTCCTTCCTACAAAGGCAGCTTTTAAAGAAAGGTCGGTCAGAGACAAAAACTGTAGAATCCAACTGAATGAATTTTCGCATTGATGAAACATGTGTTCCTTCATTTACTTCAGTCTCTCTCTTGCAGCCATGGGTAATAGAAGGAATAAAAGTTACTCTTTACAGGAAAAAGTGAGATTTATTCGGGAAATGAAAGACAACCCGCAAAAATCAAAAGCAGAGATAGCAAATAGCTTAAATACAAGTTACACTACATTATGTGCAATCATTAGTAAGAAGGAGTCAATTTTAAAAGAATGTTTTAGTTACTTTTAAAATCTGTAAAGCACAGCTGTCAACAAAAGGGAAAATTTGCAGATATGGAAAAGTGAGTGACAATGTGATGGAAAATTAGTGAAAATTTGGTTAGTCTTTGCTTTTTATTTATCTTAGTACTGTAATTGGGTAATGGGTACAGCTACAGTTTTATTCAATCCCTTCAAGTTTCTTAAAACACGAAATCATAAAACCTCTATGAAAATTAATATACTATTTTAAAATTGACAGTTTTACAGTTATGCATATCGTGTGTTGAAAAATATGTACCTATATGTTGAAAAATAATGCACTAATTTATTACGAATGTTCTTATTTAATTTTAATTAAAAATAAAGTTAAACCTGAGTTGTAAGTAATTCTTAGTTATGCGTAATTTAAAATTTTCCCCTAGAAATACATATAAACCAGGTTTTACTGTATTAGTTCTTATGAAACGTATTGGATTGGTCAAAAAGTTCGTTCAGTTTTTAAGTAAAAATAAAAGATATATTTTTCATTGTCACCAATAATTTTATTGAACAACGTCTTCAGCAGTTTGTTCCACTACCTTCTGCCATTTTTCAGGCAACTTCATAATTCCATCTTGCCAAAACTTTTTATCTTTTGAGCAAAAAAATGTTCCAGGTGCCTTTGGAGTCTTCCACGGAATTGAATTTTTTCCTTTAAGAGAATTTTGGAAAGACCGAAATCAATGGAAATCCGAAGGTGCAATGTCTGGTGAATACAGCTGATCAATCAGAACTTCTCAGCCAAGCTGTAACAGTTTTTGCCTGGACATCAAAGAAAAATGCAGTCTTGCGTGCTTACTGTCTTCCATCTTCAATATTAAATTGGCAACACACAATTCGCCAATTTTGATCAATTTTTGTTTTAAATGCACGCTAATATGATAGCTGTCACAATACAATCTAACAGAATGGTGTCAAATGATGTTAAAGACACCTAAGTGCTACTAGAGCCAACTTACTAAAAAAAAAAGAACAAACTTTTTGGCCAACCCATATTATATAAAAAATAACAGAAGAATATATTTATAAAGTTACAGCGAAAGTAATTATATTTTTACTATTCAAATTTATACAGCCTCATATTGTGTTTTGATGCAAATTATTTTTTATTTATGTGCCTCAGCAAACAAATTAATTTGAATCTTAAAAATCAATTAGTAAATCACTTCCAAATTAGTATAAATAAAAAAAAGTTAAGCTAGTTGAAAGCTTGTTTCTGTTTACTCAGATTGTTTCCTTAAAACAATATGTTACAGAGTTATACTCATAGTTACAAACAAATTACCAATGAGATTCCTGCAACTTCCACATCAATCAGTTTTTAGCGACCCATATGGGGGCTCTTGCGTTTGTCGTGTCTGTCTGTCCTAACAACTCCCGAACAGAAGGTCGGATCGGCAAATGGACTTCACCATGATGTTGAGAGGCCCAAATAAAGTAGGAATGGGATATTTATTTCTGCCTATCCGGAAAAATGCAGACAGAGTCAACTTTTGCAAACAAACAGTCGACTGTGCTTCAAACTTGTATACGTACAGTCGAATAAAAATATAGATTGTATAGTAGACACTCTAAACTAAAGCATATCCAAATTCAAGTCTTATAATAAGAGTCAGTAGTTGTCCAGATAAAAATTCCCAAACTTCACCTTTTTCCAATGGACAGTCAGCTTTTGTTGCGCGGTGGATAATCTTCCAATGCTCCTGATGTGAAGAAGAGGTTTTAATGGGTTGCCCTTAATTTTATGCTTTAGCACAAAATTTTTTTTTACTTGTTTGAATATCTCTTTATTGCTGATAGTAAATGTGATATAGTTGGAATAGCCCAGGAGAGAAGAAAGCGAAAAATCCATTCCTTGTCTTCCAGAATATTCTTCTGGGACTGATGTTGAAGTATTTCAAAGCTTTATAAACTACTTCCATTTTTATTTCAATTTATTTAATAGATTTTAGTTGAATGTCAGTTGATAAGTTGCAGACCTCTAAGAAGCAGATAATTACTTTTGGGTTCTTAACAATCAGAGGTTAATTGGTTCTTATCCATTGTCAGTAGTGAAAGTTTGCTGCTAAAAATTTTTTTTAAATAGAAATGGAGCTTAAAACAAAATTCTTTTCATTATTGATAGCTCGTGCAAGTTTCCACTTCATCTGTCTTGGAATGAAGAAAAAATCTAAGGGGGAAATTCAGTTACAGATTATTGATCAAACAGAAGCAAGCATTCCATGCAACACAGAATTTCATCCTACAATATAAAACTAACAGAGATTGTAAGAAATAAATTGCTTTTACTTATTAGAAGATTGATTCGAGATTTCAAAAACATTTTCTTTCTTTCTTTCAGATAAAAATTTTGAGGTCTTTAATTGAATTGCTGTTTAATTTTGCAAAACAGTATCCAGATATCAGTCCTTTGGATGATTCCCGTTCATCAAATCCCTTTTTTGTGTAAGCAACTTTTATTGCGGGAATAACATAGTGGTTAAAATTTGCATACTGTTAAGTGGTGTTTTGTTTTTTCCTTTCTTTGGTACTTCCATTTTTGATAGTCTTTTATTCGAATTCATTTCACATTTTCTTTTTTTTTTAATTAAAATCTAATTAATGAAACTTGTCTTTCAACTGAGAAAGGATCATACGTTGTATGCTGTTGACTTTAGCATTTTAAGTTATCCAGTTTCTCAGTTATACTGCCAACTTAAAAGCTTCTTGCTAAAATATAATTGAATGATTTTACAATTCTTATTAATCTTGTATAACCGTGAATTAACTTTTTATTATTATTAAGAGAATTAAGAAACGATCTTGATAAACAATTTACACATATATTTAATAATTTTTTAATTGTTCTTTAAACAGGAATCCAAAAATTAATGAATTCCATTATTTGAATACAATGTTTGAGTTATTAACTGTTATCCAAGATATGTGTTCTGTTGCCTTAGAAATGGATCCAAATGAGTCAGTGATTCATGCTGTCTTAAATATCCAGGAAAGGGTAAGGACATTTTTTATTTCGTTTTCGAATTCTTAAGTTGTGTTGTTACAATACCTTATAGTACCTAAATGTAAGTACCTATATGAGTCATTATCTGGAAACAGGAAATTTTGTTTCCCAGCCGAGTTATAT
Source organism: Thereuonema tuberculata (assembly GCA_023159025.1). Taxonomy (NCBI): domain Eukaryota; kingdom Metazoa; phylum Arthropoda; class Chilopoda; order Scutigeromorpha; family Scutigeridae; genus Thereuonema; species Thereuonema tuberculata. Next base: position 59,007,612 of record JAFIDM010003189.1, on the reverse strand, counting down.
ATACACAATTTAAGTTAAAACAGTTTTATACATAAAATCAAGACTTATACACCTGTTCTGCACTTCTCCATAAAAAATGGCTATTTAAAAAAAAAAGTCACAAAAATAAAAGATTTTATCTCCAACGTCATTTCCATCGCCTGTTCCAAGCTTCAGTATCTTATACTGAGGTTAATGAATGCAAAAACGCTTCAGATAAAAAAAAATAAAGTGTTTAATACACATTCAAAACATTTAAGCTTTGTTTTAAGGTGTTAATTAGTGTCCAGGATAAGTTTTAAAAAGATCCACACAAAAAATAATGTGTCCCTTGGTTTGGGAATCATTACCGTTGACAAGACAATTCATGAATAGTAAACAAAGCATCCAGGCCAATGAAGGCTGCCACGCCCCCTACCATCGGGAATCGCAAGTTTGAAGCTAGCGTCGTCCAGGAGGAAGTTGTCATAGTCGGTGTTTGCCTTATTTGGTGAGTAGGGGAGACCCGGGCTAGTTGGCATAGATTTTGGTTTTTGATTTTTCTATTTTTTTGTGCAATACTTACGGGGATTTTGGTGAATGCGGCAGATAGCTTATCTTTTTGACTACAAAATTATGTAGGATCCATTAATTAAATCCGTGTTTAGGTAACCCCAAAAACACTTTTCCTAAAAGCTTGCAACTATGCCAACTAACCCCGGGTGCGGGGCTAGTTGACATACCCCTAGGGGCGAGTTGGCATAACGTGCTATGGATAGGGGTACTTGAGCAGAACACAGCAATTTTCAAGAAAAACATTTTATTTTATCAAAAATTTTATTTTAATGACACTTGAACAAAAAAACAATAACTGTACAACAAATTAAATTAAATGTATGAACAAACAATGAATTCTCAGCTACCTATAGTTATTGTTTGATATCAAACACAAATGTAGGAGTTATTTGAACAGATGGGTTCAATTTTCGCAGAACTTTAGTTTGGTCATACCAAATTTAGTCTTCCTCGTCTGGCCAACTCCAGTTTTTCCCCTTTTTTACCGTTTGTCATAGCTATGCCAACTAGCCCCACAGGGATTTCCAAAACAAAATGGATTCCACACAATCCCAAACATCAGAAACAAAAGATTATGATACATGCATGCAACCACAGTTATCCACTCTTTCGAGAACCGCCATCAGCAGTACCTTAATTCAATCTACATGTTCACCAGAACAAAAAAATTTACTCATCAGTCAGAAAAACGATGAAACAGGGGTCACTTCCTTTGTGATGCTTCCAAGCAAACTAAAGTCACAGTGGATGGTGCACCTTTACATACACTTCCCACTAGCAAGATGTCAGCGCTCTAGCTACATGGTGGCAGGAAATAGAAGCTGTTTGCCAACTAGTCCCTTATGCCAACTGACCCCGGTCTCCCCTATGTTTATTACTAAACAGAACCATCGTCAACAGTACTTAATAATAAGTAGCATGTGCAAATAGTTGCAGCAGCCAAGCTTTAAACATACTTTACTTTATATTGATGCATGCTGGTCGATCAAGTTGATTTAGGCCTAACACGTGGGTTCGTCAGGGCCGTCGGCATCATTATCGTCGTCCGGTCGTGGCCCAGTTTTCTGACGGTAATGATGTGAATCATAACTGCTGATTTTAATTACTCTCTGTTTCGTGTGTTTTTTTTTTTAATTGTACAGTGTTAACATTTAAACTATCATAAATACTGGTTTGATTAATTATTTTGATCAGTATTGTACTGCCCCCTCCTTTTTTTGTGCCCCTAGTTTTATCTGAACATTTTGCAATTTATTGTTTTAAATTAATTTTGAAAAAATACAAGCCCCGATTTTTTTTCTGGGACATTCTTACTTTAAGAGAATTAGGGCTGCACATTTTTTCCCCACAATGAATTACGATTTAAGAGATTTAATGCCAAAGTATATTTCTGGTTATTTACTATATTGCACACACATCTTATAGTAGTTCAAAATTTCTTTTATTCAGAAACTTGCATTCAATGGATGAAGCTGCTAAAGAAACTCTCAGAAAGCGTCTTCGTGCAGCAAGAGAGTCAGCACTAGCTGAAAATGAAGTAAAAAAGGCAGAAAAAAGATAGAGCAGCTAAGAAAAAAGTGCGAAAAAATGCAGACGATCAACAGATAGTTAACATACCACAGGATTTACAGGCTCCTACATGTGAGCAATCGAGGCCAAGTAGCTGCACAGCCAACCTAAACAGTGAAACTCCCAAAACTTCCAATAATAGGCCTGTAAGAAGACTTGAACGAAAACAACCAGCTCAGATGGCCAACATTATCATACATAACGGTTCAATTGAAAATGATTTTAGACCTAGGCCTACTGCAATAGTTCCACCTAAGAAAACAGGCAAAAAGACTGCACTGTCTAACACAGGTAAACGAAAGACTTCAAATAATGATAAACCAATGAAGAAAGAAGGCGCAAGGACCGTGAAGCTGCAAGAATTCGAAGAGCCAACCTAAAGCCAAGACCCAGTTGCTTACGAAGAACAGAAAAGAAAAAACCATGAACGCTATCTTCAGAAGAAAACAAAAGGACAAGTACAGTCAATAGCAGAAATGAAAGTGCGAGAACAACAATAAAAGCAGCGCACATGGAAAGTGCACTCCCATACTTACCGAAATAAAATGAAAGCTGCAAGATTGGCTGCTTCATCCCAGAATAATAGTAACGACACCACTCAGCGTACACAATCAGCAGGAGGTTCTACAAAGCCATCAAGCTTGTGGTCGTAAAAAAGTGCGCAAAGAGCGAGCAGCAGCATATCGTCGACTGGCAGCTGCTGAAAGTCGTGCTCACAAAGCAACCAGATTAGCAGAAAAATGCAAAAAAAAAACGACTGACACATATGCAGAAATTGGTAAATGCTCCTAATTAAACTTCTCCGTCTCCAAGTAAAGCACCTATTAGGTGGTCAGCGTGTTTTGCCCGATGTACGACGTGCTTTATTGTTTAAAGAAGTTCTGACAACTCAATTGAAAAAAAATTTCAAGAAATCTAAAGGAGATAAAGTGAAACAATTATTTACCAAATCTGTTTCTGGACCTACATTAAAGAAGTATCGCTTTCTATGCCAAATGAAAGATATCTGCTCATGGAAGCGCTACAAAGCTAATTTGCAAAGACATGGGCTGGAATACAGCAGGAAGCAGAGGGTTAATGCCATTAGTGCACACGTTACAAGAGTAATATGTAATTTTCTTAAGCAAGACTGCAACAGTTGAATGTGATCAGGAAAACAGGATGTTATAACAAGAAACAAAGTAAAAAAACAAAAACGTCTTCTCTCCAACACTTTGTTTAACTTGCATACCCGATTTATAGCAGAATGCGGAATCAATGTGTCATATACATCCTTCTGTCGCTTCCATCCATTTTGGATTGTAAAACCAACATGTCATGATCATAATACTTGCTTGTGTGCTAAGCATGACAACCTTCAATTGGTGGTTGATAAGTTGTACTACCTTAAAGTAGTGACCAATAATCAAGCTAAAGAACTCTTTGCAAGCCTATGCTGCGACATTACTGCTAGGCAATGTGTGTACAGTGATTGTAAACAGTGCAAAAAAAAAAAAGAGCTGGCCACCCCAAATGAAGTAGACCTTGCACTTCAAACTTCCTATTCAAAATGGGTAACTATGGAAGAAAAGAGAAAAACTCAAACTAAAGGCACAATTGCCGTCAAAGTGACTAAAAAAGAAAAGATTGCTTGCTCCATACAAGAGTTGATTACAGAGTTCAACAAACAAGTTCCAGATTTTTTTGTTCCACATGTACAACATACGCTGTCAATACAGAAGCATAAAATTGCTCAAAGAAAAAATGTCAACAGACGAGTGCCTGATACATATGGATTTCAGCTAAAACTACACCTGCAAGTAATCGCAAGAAGTTCAAAGTATTCACTTCGGGCATCAAGCGCCCAAGTGACATTGCACACAGTGGTAGTTTACATCCGCCCAAAACACGAAGATGACATTCAGTCTGTAGTTATGTGCAGTAAGGGCACATTTGAAACCGATCTTGACTTACGTTCAAGAAAATATGCCAAAAGTCAAAAAGGTGAATTTCTTGTCAGAAGGGACAGGCACCCAGTACAAGAACAAGTACAATTTCCGCTTGTTTGCCAGTTTGGGTGACTGTCTTGTATTTAAAAATGCCAAATGGAATTTTTGGGAGAGCGGTTATGGGAAAGGAGCACCGGATGACATAGGGGGTGCACTCAAACGTACAGCCGACAGATTGGTGGCTTTGGGCAATGATATCACTGATGCTTCAACTTTGTATGAACACCTAGAAGCAAAAACGTCTGTGAAGCTATGTTATGTCACGCAGACATTGACGCAATGGAGGAACAGTTGATTAGATTCGAGGCCACAACAATTCCAGGCAGCAGAAAATTTCACCAGTTGATCTGGACCAACTGTATGCACGATTTTTAAGCTGCTTTGACTGCAACATAAAAGACTGCTGCAACCACAACAATCCAAGCAAAATCTGGAAGATTGAACTAGCCCCTCAACACCCACCTGCTGCACCCCCAGCACCTGCTCAGCCTGCAATTGAAGTAGGCCAGTGGGTTAACGTTGTCTTTGATGATGCTTGGTATCCAGGTAAACACAGTTGTATTATTAACACTACAAGATTGGCAGCCATATTTAAAAATAATAAATTGAAATGATGTATTTTCATGTTCGTTTCAGATCTTGTGGAAAATGTTACAGAAAGTGTGACGGCAATATTTATGGTCAGATCTGGAACTGGAAATCGATTTAACTGGCCTTCCATTCAAGACAAACAGACTGTACCAGCTGATGAAATTTTGTGTGTGTTATCTGCACCAGAGCTGATAAGTGCCCGCCACTTCAAGATTCCTAAATCATCAGAAGTTGACAAATTACTTGAAATTATTCTTAATGTCTAGTAGTTTATCTTACGTTTTCTTTTATCTTCTGTATTCAACCACTGTGACATCTCTTTATCTACTGGCCGTCATTACCATTTGACTTTTACCGTTAGTTTGTCATCATTACCATCCGACACTCATTTTTAGCCCTTATCTCCATATTACAGTTTTTAATATTAACAAATTGCAACTCCAGGTCAAGTCAGATATGTAGAATACACCTTAGCAGTATTATTTAACCCCTGTTTCAGCTTTTAATAAACCATGTGTTAGAAGTTGTGTTCCAATAACAAATTTTATATTTAATTTGAGTTCATAGTGCTGATTTTGTGCTTAAGTAGGAAATTCGTCAACTCAAAATACGCTATCTTCGTTGGCCAACTTACCTGTGTGCCTTTTGCCCTTTCTATAGCTAGCTTCACATGTCTAACTATGTTCTGCAGACTTTCAAAACCACAAGATGGTAATGACGTTTTTTACGACTTGAGTTTACTGGTTTGGCTAAACCAAGATAACAACATAAGCTCAATCTCTGCCGTTGTAAAATTTTAGCAACAGATGGTCTAACTTTCCTACAAATGAAACACAAATTTATTTCTGAGGTTTATTTTATTTAATTTTTTTATTCAGAAAATTTCCCATTTAAAGATATTGACTCATATAATAATCATTTTGCTGTGTAGTCAGGGCAAAGGGCTCGAGTTCACACATACCTAAAGGCAGCTCTATCTAAATCATAACATTATAATGTAGTTGAGCTGCAGGTGATCCTTATGGAAAACTAACTCAACTTATTTTTATAAATAATCCATAGGGCAGAAGAATGTTTTTGAAATTGCTATCCATTTATCATTTTCATTTAAATATAATATCTATTTTGCAAATGTTTTCCAAGTCACATTTAAACAAAAATATTAAAAACAAATTTTAAATCAAATTAAAATCAGAGATTTCTTTATTTTATTATTTTTTTAAGGTTCACATTCTTGATTCTCTTAAGTCACAGGAAATATATTCAAATATCTTAGATTCCCATATTCTGTACTAACTACTCCTTCTAGTTAGCAGTGCAGAATAATCAGTTCTACCTTGATTTCTCACTTAGGTAATTTTCAATTCTGTCCTTTACTTGATCAGTATCTGAAAAAAGTTGAGGTCCTTTGGGCAAAGCCTTTTTTTCATATCATTCATAACAACTGAAATATCTTCCCCTTATATCTATTTCATAAAACAGCTGATTTGATTAATTGGATCTTACTTTTGAGTTTTTCTCTCCAAAACTCAAACCACATCCTTTCACCATTTACATACATCAAGGATTCCTGTTTCTTCTTTGGGTTCAATTCCTCTTATCTCTAGTTCTCAATCATCTACTTATTTGTAGCACAGTAAATGTCAGCATGTAAAACCTATCTCCCTGTATACCTAATTGAACTATCGTCTTTACTCTTCTGAACTCTAAGGGTAATGGGTCGGAAAACCTTCAGTCAATCACTTTTCCTGAAGCTGCATTACAAACTCCTCTGCACTTAAAATATCTTTTATCAATTTATGCTTCTTTTTTTCTATATTCAGTCACAGAAAAGGAAGAAAGTAGTCATTATTTGGCATCACTGAAATATTTGAATTCATAGATGAGCATCTTAAGAAATACAGTTAAACCTCTCAAATCTAGCCATCGGTAATCCGATCCCCACAGTAATCTGGCCTGGTCCTGAGTAAAAATATTTTTTGAAAATAAATTTGTTTCCCACCCGTGCATATTCATTATGAGTGAAAAAAAAGAAAGAAAAACTTTGTCACTATGGAACAGAAGCTTAATGCGTTAAGGAGATTGGCTGCAAGGGAATCTGCAAAACAAATATCACTAGAGCTTGGTTTTGGAAAAAGCACATTTGTATTGTTTTTAGTAAACATTTGAGTGCAAAATTATGAAAATGGGGTTAAATTAATTAAACCTGGCATTATGTCTTCACAAAAATTGAGTTATCTTAAGAACACTCTCGGTAGTCCGGCTTTTTCAACTCTAAGTATAACCCTAATCCATTTAACAATTTGTTCATTTATTTAATAATTTTAAACCTAATAAATCAATCTGAATTTTGATACCATAAATTGAAATTCAATATTAAACTATATATCCTAGTATACGTCAACCCTTATAAATTAATTTCTAAAATAATTTCAATTACAACCAAAACTAGAATAGATACAATTCCCTATTTTCCTTCTCTCTTTTTCCTCTTTACTTTTTTTTTTTTTTTTTTTTTGGACTAATCTAAAAACCTCTGAGGATAGATAAATTAAAACAGTCTTACATTATCAAAGAGTTCACTTGCCATCGGGAAACCTTCTGTGTCTGGAATGTTTTATTCTTCAAATGGAGCGCTGATAGTCACTTTTGTAGAAACAAATTCTCTAGGAGAAATTAGGCTTTTCACATGGATTTTCCGGTCCACTTTAAGAATTAACTGCATCCACGCACACTTAGTTGAATCATTATATCAATAGGAATTTCAAACCTTCCCATTTGAAACATGGCTTCCTTCACCTGGTAATTGCTGAGGCCTATCATTACATCAACAGGAATTTTGAAGTTCCCATTTGAAACATAGCTTCCTTCACCTGGTGATTGCTGAGGCCTATATGATCCGTTGATAACTTATCTCTTCAAATGTTTGTAACAGCTTTGTTGGTTCGACGTCCATTCAGGTCGGGAAATCTTCGTTTAATAACGATGATTACTCTGCTTTACGCGGCAGTCAAACGTCTACGTTTGTAAACTGGTCACTCAGTCAGAAAGTCCTTCTGGTCTCGATGATAGCATTTTCTCTTAAAAGGTTCGTAACGGCCTTGTCGATTCGATGACTACTCGGTCGGAAATTCTCGTTTTCCCCGATGATAACTCAGCTTTGCTTGGCAGACTAGATGATCATGTTGATAAATTAAACACAAAAGGTTTACGAGAACACAGCCTTACTCTTCAATAAAATAAGAATTCAACGGAAAATACATTTCTTCAAGTTTGCATAGGAAAAAGAAATCATGTTTCTATTTTATATTAATAAAACTTCAGACTCCTCTGAACATTGACAACTAGACTCATAATAAGCCATAATTTCCCTTAGAACTTTTCTCTTAAGAGGAAAAAAACGGTAAAAAAAAAAAACCTAATTCATAATTAAAATCTCTCTTTTTTCCTGGAGCATTCTTTTATAGCTCAATTGTCACGCACTCACATTATTACTACAACAGTTGAGACTCTCATTCCTTAAAACACGAGAACTTATTAGTTCCAACTCTTGGCAATAATCCTAAGATTTACCCGACAAACCCCCATAATAAAGAGGCTTTAATAAGTGAACACTTAGTTTAGAAACAAAGGAAATGAGACCCTTTATTGTCGTTTCACATGTTTATAGAATAAAAGTATATAAGATATTATTGATATTTAAGAAATTGGACTGAGAAGTTTTTAACATAGGTTTCTATGAACAGAAAGAATTGATGACTGGGGACGGGTGGCTCCCTTTTTAAACAAACTTGGGCATCCACCTATTCACTAAGTTTCAGCAAGAATAACAAGATTCTTTCAAGTCTTTTGTAGAGTTGATCAAGCTCAAGAAGAGTCACTGCCTCTAGAATATTTATTTATGGAATCTTGTAGAAATACTAAATAAAATAAGTGTTAGCAATTTATATAGTATTATTCAATTGTATTGTACAGCTTATTTCACAATGTGATTTTCATTATTTCTTTTCTAGATTCCGGATCTCTATTTAATCTTTGATCGACCCATTGTGCTTATTCCTCCTGCAAATGTGTTGTATAGGTGTCTATTTTCAAGTAATGCCATGACAATCTTCAGAATATGCAGCTTAATGTGCAGGTAACACCACTTAAAAATAAAACTTAAATTATTTTATTTTTTGTTGTTGTTGTTTTGCATTCTTAAATTTTTCATTTTCTTTGCAGGTTTAAAAAGTGCATTGTATCTTTGAAATCATCAAAACCAGAATCATCTTTATATAAATCCAATCAGCTACGCTGTATGGAAGAAATTAATACATTTAATTTATATCTTTTAGACATCAGTAATACATTATGGAAAAATAAAGCTTTTATATCTGCTCCAAATTCATTAATCTACACCATATCTAATAATGTATTAGAAACTCTAGGAATCAGTTCCATACCAGAGGCCTTCTCTACATATAACCATCCTGCACTTCTTGGTCATGCAATTTATTTTATGGAAGAGGTAATGCTTTTTTGTTTTATTTTAAACTTAAATATAGTAAAGAAAAATGGTCTTCATATTCTTTAAAAGATTTTGCTTCAACTGTTATCAATTCTTGAAATTTAAAGTTATGTATATTTTTTATTTATAGACCCAAAATTTTGAGCACCCTGTTAGTCCAAAATATTTTTTTTCTCAGAAGGTAGGATTATTTTTTCTTATCTTTAAAAGCAGTAATAAATTAATTATACTATTTATCTCTGTGTATTCATTTATTTATTTAATTACTATGGTGAATTTTTCTATGATTGTAAAGCAATTTTTTTCCCCCCCAAAAAAAACTCGCTTTATTTATTAATATTACTTTTATTTAAATACTAGAAAAATTAGCAAAGTAATAATGAAGCTCATATTAATTTTAAAGTAATGCTTATTTAAAATAATTAAGAAATTAATAAGGAAATTACTGACTGTAGAACGACCACATTTAGATTAAAATTACATGGAAGTAGATGGTGTAAACGACATTCATATCTTCAAAAGCATTTAGTAAAATTTTTACTTATGTTGAAACCATTTATTTGTAGCATCTCCAAATATCAAAGAGCAGCTTACCTGCAACTATTTTCAGCCCCTTGTGCTTTTCTTTTGATCTATTTGCTGTAGAGCCTTTGAAACAGTCTAGTTTATCAATTTCCATTGATTATTAAAATTTTTAACATATACTTTTATTTTAATTTCTCATGCATTCTGAGGCTTCCTTGTATTGGAATCTCAAATTGTAATGCAGTTTAATTAATACTAAGATATTTGTAATATTCTTTTATGGTAAGAATCATCCTACTTGAAAGTGATTAAGAATATAAAAAAAGGCCTTTATTTTTTAAATAATTTTATGCATTTGCAAGAAGTAGCTAATGTACAATGCTTTTAGTTCTAAAAAATTGGCAAATAAGTAAATAAATGTTATTTAATATGCTAAATGTTATTTTTACTTCAGAATTAATTGTTTTAATGATACATATGTATTTTACTTACTTATTTATTTTTTATTAATTGATTATATTGACATATTGTAGCAATCACAAATAACATAATTCATCAGATACTAAAGGCACAGCCTTGTCGCTGCAACCATGCTCTTCTGTCCCCCTCAGTCGTTCTCTTTAATTCATAATAGCTTCGGAATTCCAGAACCCTTTGTGTGTCATCCAAGAATTTTCTTCTTGGTCTTCCTCTTCCCTTTTTTCCTACAATTTTCCCTTCCAGAATAATTTTTAAAAAACTGTTATGTCTAACCATATGTCCCAAAAATTTTGTTTTTCTTTTCTCAATATCCTGTAATAATTTTTTCTGTTCTTCCACCTCTTCCAAAACTTTTTGATTTGTCTTCTTATCAGTCCAACTAGTTTTTATCACTCTCCTCCATATCCACATCTCAGCTGCCTGAAGGCGATTAATATCTTGTTTCCCTAACGTCCAGGTTTCACTGCCATACATCAGGATGCTCCATAGAAACGTTTTTGCAAAGGCCTTTTTAGTTTCAATATCCAGATGTCAGTATATTTCTTTTGTTTTGGAATGCTTGTTTCATGATCGTTATTCTTCTTTTTATTTCCTCAGAACTTCTGTTATCGTCTGCATTGTAGCTTCCCAAATAGCAAAATTTTGCTACTTGTTCAATGTTATTCCTCCTATCTTTATAATTGCTTTCGTTTTCTCCTTATTTTTATCAACTATCATTACTTTAGTCTTCTTTGTATTTATTTTTAAGCCCTAATTTTGTAAAGTTCTGTGTAGTAAATCAAGCATTTTATTCATTTCTTTTTCCCAATACTACAATATCATCTGCAAATCTTATGCAATGTATCTTTTTTCCATTTATACTAATTCCTTTAGTTTTAGCTTTCATAGTTTGGATTGCCTCCTCGATGTATAGGTTAAACAAATATGGAGAAAGTGGGCATCCCTGTCTTACTCCTTTCTGAATTTTCGCTTCAGTTGCCCCGTTGAAGTGAATGAGTGTACTTTGGCCCTTATATAATTGATAGATAAATCTTCTATCTTTCCAGTCGAATCCCTTCTCCTTCATAATTTTAAACAAATATTCCCATTTCACTGTATCAAATGCATTATCTAAATCTATAAATGTAATATAAATTTCCTATTCCTTTCCATGCTTCTTTCCAGAATCATTCTCAAAGCGTAAATTGCTTCCCTAGATCCTCTACCAGTGCGAAAGCCAAATTGATCTTCATCTAGATATTCATCAATTTTCCCTTTAATTCTTTTTTTGACTATATGTAGAAGGATTTTAGAAGCAAGCGATAGTAGTGAAATTGTTCTGTAGTTGGAACATTCCAGTGTATTTCCTTTTTTTGGTAGTGTAATAGTTCTGCTTTTCACAAAATCCTCCGGTAATTCACCGGATTCGTAGCAATCATTGATTACATTAAACAATTGTGTTTTTGCTCTATTTCCTGCATTTTTCAAAAGTTCAATAGGTATGTTATCAATTCCTGTGGCCTTTCCCTTTTTTATATTTTTAAGAGCCTGTTCAAATTCTTCTATCATAATTGATGGACCGAAATTATCTTTTCCAATTGCACAGTTTTTAAATAACATAATTACCACATTAAAATGTTACATTCATTTGAACACTATGTGATAGAACCACCATAAATATAAGCAGTGAATTTTAAAATTCTAAAAACCTTAGGTTTTGATAATATTGTTTGTTTGTTTATTTATTTATTTATTTATTCATTCTCTTAGCCAAATGCACTGAATGAATATTTAAAGTTTTTGACTCTCAGTGGAAGTTGGGGAATTCAAGAATTCATCAGCGAATTCATTGACAGAAGACATTGAAGACTGTAAATGTATTATATTTGTTTATATTAATCCCAAATTTAATATGCATATAAGTTTAGTTATAAATTATAAAACATGTTGATATTTCATCATTACTAATTTTTTTTAAAATGTAAAATCTACTGTTTTTATTATCTGTATAGTTGTATAATCTTCACATTAAAGAACTTTTTATAAGCTTTTTAACGAAATAAAGAATTTTCTAAAAAAATTAAGGAATTTACTTTACATCAGCTGTTAAGAAGAATTTCAGGAATTACAAGTTTTATACATCTTTAAGTATTTACATAATTTCATTATAATTCACCTACAGAAAATATTAGATTCTGCTGAAGTGAATAACCTAGGTTTAGTGGATAAAGAACAGTTGACGGAATTTAGTGATTGAGAACTAGGTAATGTGAGATGTCACTGTTCCTTTTATTAAATGCTTCTGATTTTGTTAACAAATCTTTTTTAGTAGGGCTTTAAAAAAATTGATATTGGCATCAGTTACATAAGGCTTAACAAAACTATTTTATCAAAATGTACGAGGCGTGTTTTTTAAGTAAGTACCGTTTTGAAATTAAAAACACACAAGTGTACTTTTTTTATCAATTTTATTTTTACTTAGATACTTTAAGCCTGTACTTTAATCTACTTTTCAATATAATTTCCACCAATATTAAGGCACTTTTCGTATCGTACAACCAGCTTTTGAATTCCATCCTCTTAGAAATCTGCCGCCTGATTTGATAACCACTGCACCACGGCCATTTTGAGGTTTCAGAATTTATTGTGTCACCATGAGGCAAAAAAATCCACAAGCAACACCCCCTTCCTATCCCAAAACAAAGTATTCACAATTTTTCGGGCTGAAATTGTTTGCTTGAACTTCACTTTCTTGGGTGATGATGAATGTCGCCATTCCATGGATTGTTGTTTCGATTACGGCGAAACATGAGCCACCAATGTTTCATCGCCTGTGACAATTTGGCTTAAAAAAATCATCACCAAAATCACTGGATTGCTCAAGGAAAGTCAAAGCACTGGCTAAACGTTTGGTTTTGTGCACCTCTGGCAACATTTTCAGTACCCAGCGTGAGTACAACTTACGATAATTTAAGTGTTCTGTCACAATTCCATAAAGAATACTTCTTGAAACTTCAGTTAACGAGATAAAGATGAAAGCGTCTGTTCTCTCGAACTTTTCCATCAACTTTCTGCACCAAGTCTTCAGTAATGATAGAAGGTCGCCCATTTCGTTCTTCTTTATGCGCATTCATCCGGCCATCTTTAAATGCTCTAACCCAGTGGTGCCCAACCTTTTGTAATCTGGGGGCCAAAATTGACTTTGCTGTGAATCTTGCGGGCCACAACCAAAAAAAAAAACGAAATCTCCTTTTCTACAACCCAAAAAAAAAAAAAAAAGGAATCTCCAGGTTCATCAACCAAAAAATAAAGGAATCTCCAGGTTCAACAACCAAAAAAAAAAAAAAAACCTGAATAAAACAGCGGGCCACATGTAACACCTTTGCGGGCCGTAGGTTGGGCACCACTGCTCTAACCCATTTTCTTACCATTCCTTCGCTCATAATGTTTTCTCCATTCACTTCACTAATCTGCCGATGAATTTCAGCCACTTTCACATCTTTTGCATTTAGAAAACGAATGACAGAGCGTATTTCACAGTCGGTGGGATTTTCAATTGACTGAGGCATTTTAACATACTCACAAACAGACGTAAACATTATCGAATTTTTCGGTAATGGCGTCTGTGGCTAGCCAACAGATGCAGGTACTCAACGTGGATGCGTGGAACGGCAGCTGCAGCGGCCGAATTTCAAAACAATACTTACTTAAAAAACATGCCTCGTATTTAACTACATTTACATCAAGGAATTTAATCAGATACAGATTTTGAGGCTCCATTATGATTCTGAGGATTATTTTTTTTTTTTTTGGCAATTTTTTATGATTTGTATCCAACAGAAGTGTTTACACCAAGGAATTTGTATCTGCGATACAAGCCACAAGTTTCTTGTTGATATTGAAGGTGAAAAACTGTTAGCAGTTTGTATTATGAATTATGCTTTGGTATTGTAATTTTGAGTGAGGAGAGAAGGAACAATACAGAAGATGGTAGATGAGAAATTGTTTGTAAAAAGAATAAAAGAAATAGTCATAGTGTTAACCTGTCAATAATGAACAATTAAGATATGAATAAGTCAACTAAAATCACTAATTCTTCAACAGAGTTGGTGATATTTGTACAAAACTCTGAAATGTTTGCCGAACTTTTCAAGACATAAATTACTGAGCAATAGTTGTATTTATTTAATAATTAGCATTAACTTTGAGATATAGGTGACTCATAAATGTATTTTCATATTTAAATATTCAACATGATTTACAGCCAACATCTCACAATATTCAAAGAATTCTTCCCAGGTTTCCAGCCAAGTAAAGAGTTTTGGAGTGGCCCAAGCTTTTAAGATGCTATCATTGCGTCCATCTTCAGGGATTGAGAAGAGAGTTTTCTCTTCTGTGAAAGATGATTTGGAACTAAAAACTCCCAGCATTTATCACATTCCACTGTTCTGTGAGAAGGCCTACATCAGTCAAACAGGCAGTACATTGGAGACCTGTTGCCTGGAATATCAGCGTGACTTAACTGCTTGGACAGAAGAAATCGGGCAGGGCCAAGCATTGCATCAAGGAGGGACACCAACCCAATTTCTCTGGTTACTGGGATAGTCTCATCTGGGAAGCCATCGCCTTAAAGATGAAATCAACATGGTTAACAAAGACAAGGGGATGCAACTCAGCAGCCATTGCCTTTCATAATAAATCTCACAGCGGCATCTGTTTTCACCTAAAAAATCTCATCCAGAAAGATCGGATCCAACAGGTAGCAGTGCTTGATGATTTAAAAAGCCCACGGTGATCTCACTTCTCATTCCCTGAAGATGGATGCTGTGACAGTGTCTGAAAGCTTCAACCACTCCAAAACTCATACTTGGCTGGAAACCCAGGAAGAATTCTTTGACGAATCCCTGTCAGGGATGGACAGCTGAAGGTAGGGGTAACTTAAGACTTTTAAATGTTGTTAATTTTATGAAGAAGAAACTTGCCCCTGCGAGGTTTCGAAACGTCTTTAATAGGAAAATTTTTAACTTTTTTATTTTTTAGTATTTTTATGTTTTAACTTGTTCACCCTCGAATAGGTGTCGAAAAAGCGGACGATAAATACATATATAATAGTAGTTTTATTTTTTATCTGCATGATATCTAGCTACCACAGGGTATTGCAAAGTTTGGTCTCAAATTGTTACACCCCCAGATATGCAATGGAGATTAAAAAAAGATAGAACAAAAAAATTCTAAAATTGGAAATCAAAATACCCACATCTGTCCATCTATCTATTATATTTAATACTATTTAAGGAAATGTTACAAAACGTGGTCTGTCTGCACTTGAGAAAGAAATTCCTAAAGTTTGAAACAATCAATACACATAAAACGTCAGTGTCATGATGAATGAACGGATATTATATAGAACTTGTCGGCTACCCATCGCTTTGCTCCTGAAGCCTCGCTTATGTAACGGAAAACAACTTTTTATTTATTAAAAAAAACACACACACACACAAATTACATCAAGTAAACTAAAACTAAAATTTTTTAAAAGTTTTTTTTTTTAATTTAATTTTTGATGTCTATATTCTTTCAATCCGCAACTGCTTTTAGAACCAGCGTGTGAATCGTATATCTATGATATATTTTTATTTTTTATAGAGATTAGAATGTAGTCCTCGTGGTCTAATGGCTAAGACATCTAATTTCGGAGCAGAAAGTTGCATGTTCGATTCCTGTAGCGAACTTGTAGAAATTATTTCTATTTTCACAAATTACAACAATTGCACCACACAGACAGAGAAATAAAAGATTTTAATAATATAGATGTATACTAAATCTTTGAGTGGTTTTTGAGTTATAAATAGTATTGGTTTTTAGGTTATAAATAGTGATTTTTCAATATTCTATCTAATAAAAATAGTGCTTCTTTCTTTCTTGACTTTTTTTATTTCAATTGATACTTTACAGTGGTTTTTGAGTTAAAAATAGTGATGGTTTTAGAGTAACAAATAGTGATTTTTCAGTATTCTACCTAATAGAAATAGTGCTTCTTTCTTTCTTGACTCTTTTTTTTTATATTCAAAAAGATGTTTTTTATTCAAACATCTCCTGTGTACACGTGCTTGTTTTTCAATATCACATAGAATTTGATTAAGTAAGAATATTATATTTAAGATATTCCAACATTTCGGCAATTATAGTTCTAAATGTCATTTTCGAATTAAAAATAAACATATGGATTGGAAATAAATAAAAAATCTTGAGATTCAAAAAAAAAAAGATTGAATACATTCCTTATTGATGGGGGAAAGGGGGAAGGACACATAAGTCAAAAAACAATATAAAGTGAGTAGTAGTCACCAGTGCCGTATTTAGGAACTGTGGGCCCCTAGGCTGAACCTGTGGCGCGGGCCCTACCGGACAAAATATTTTTTTAAAAATCAACCTACAAAAACCACATTTTTAGCAATTATCCAATTAAAAACCTAAAACTAAACGTTTAAAGTTTATTATTAAATTATTGAAAATTTACGTGCGATGTTCCTATGTGTGTGTGTGTGTGTGGTCGGTTCGCACCGAAGTGCGAGCTTCGTTGCCGAAGCATCCGTGCTCCAGGGAGCGCTAGTGTTCCCAAGACGGCGAACCCCTAGCAGACTCCCTAGAATTACAAGGGAAAGATACTGGGGTGGTTTCCCGTGGCCTTCCCCAGGACGCCATTAAGGAATGACGTCAGACCGAAGAGAAAGTGAAGAAGAGGCTACAACATAGGAAAGGAAATTTTTGAAACATCCATGTTCGCTACCGGGATTTGAACCCGGGCGCTGGCACATTGATCTCACAACAGAGCGATGTTCCTATACAGTATTTAGAATTTGATGAATTCATGAGATGATAAAAATGAAAAGAACTGAACATCATTAAGGTATTTAACATGATTTATTGACATAGCTACGAACAACTATATTATTATAAAAGAATACAAAGTTGAGATTCAAATCTATGTTTCTAAATACAGTGAAACCTGTCAAGTTGACCACCTGTCTAAGTTGACCTAATTGACCAGGAACGGAATGGCTTAATTACTTTAACATTGAGTGAACCCTTTATAAGTTGACCACCTGTCTAACTTGTATGTTGACCAGGTAATTAGGTAGAATTTGTCACAAAGCATAGCTCAAAACCTTTGTAAGTTGACCACTTCCAGAATGTTTTCTATGTCTTTCTAACAACTTTTATACTGCATTTTTTTTTCTAATTTTCTAAAGAAAGAATTGTTAAGGAGCGTTTTAACGTCCATTCCACAGACGAAACTACTTTGAATTTCTGCGGACAACTAGGGGGAAGTACAAATATACAGTATGTGTGAAGTACAAAACCCTTAATACATACACTAAGTTTATTACACCTATGCAAAATGTATTACTGTAATAATAAATTGAGTTTCATAATTAAATTAACTTGTTTCTGTTCAACTTACTACTGTAGTATTATACAGTAGTAACTATGACATTATCCAATAATTAATACATATGTATAGTTAATATTTGACCCTAATAAGCAATATTATTCCTATTTTGTATCATTTTGATTTCATATGTTGTTTAATTTTGTAGTACTATACTATGTATATGTATTGTAGTAGTATGTGGATGAGAAAATATGAAAATCAAAAAGTAAGTGTTGTACCCTTGGTAAGTTGACCACCTGTCTAAGTTGACCACGAAAACGTGGAACCACTGGGTGGTCAACTTAACAGGTTTCACTGTATGCAGATATGAGTATTACGATTTTAAAAATAACATACCGTAATTTTAAGTAAACATGTTAAAAAATGCAAAATGCAAGATAACAACCAGGTGGAATAACGATTAGTAAACCAATCACAGTGCTTCGCAACGGCTTCTGAGTCACCTTTACTTTAGAATAGACTGCGCCGGCCGGGTGGTCTAGAAAATGCACGCACGAGTCTCTTTGCGACCCCATGCTATCTTACCCACCCCTATTTATATGGAATAATCGTCATTCTTAACTCAAACCTTGTTAATACACAGTTTCTCAACTTAAGCTTTTTTAAATCATTATTTGGAATTCAGTGAAAAGATTTAAAATGGGGAGAATAAAATGAAGAATAAGAATTGCCCATGAGGGGATCGAATCCACGACCTTCGAGTTATTAGCACAACGCTCTAACCAACTGAGCTAACAGGTCACCTACAACATTCAAGAAATCCTAAAGCAGTCGCTTCCTAAATATCTACTTTAAACAATGTGATACTTACTTTAGAGAAAATAAAGTAGTTATCAAAATCCCAATTCTAAAGAATTACATAACCAATATCTCATAATGTCATAAGTTGAGAAACTGAAAAGATCTAAAATGGGGAGAAAAAAATTGAAGAAGAAGAATGGCCCATGAGGGTATCGAACCCACGACCTTCACGTTATTAGCACGAAGATCTAACCAACTGAGCTAACAGAAGCCGTTGCGAAGCATTGTGGGGTATGTGTCCACAGACAGACAGACAAACGGTGGATATAATTGTAAGACGTCTTTCATAAGCATAAAAAGGAATGTAATGAACAAGCAAAATGCACTTAACCTGTACAACATACATAACATATTTAATTCAAATACAGAACTTTTCCAAACAAATTTAACTATAACGAAAGTGTCACATTCTTAATGGCTAATTTGTTCGCCTACACTTCGTACTAATGAAGCTACTTCTAATATCTTCATAATTTTTTGTTTTCTTAAAATGTCACTTTCAATGCTGAGTAAAGCTAAAGCGTTCTAACATATCTTCTAGCATGGAGATTCGAAGCCTGTTTTTGATCAACTTCAATTTTGAAAATGACCTTTCTCCACTGCTGTTTGTGATCATAAGTGACATGTACATTCTTAAGGCAATCTCAATATTAGGAAAACAACCTTTAACGTTTTTTTTCTAAGATGACTTCATACATCCACCTCTCCTGACTAATGACTTTTTCAATTTCGTCGTCATTTTTTTCAAATGAACTGAATCAGTTCATTTTCCCATTTGATCGTCCAAGTCATTGTTATATGTTTCTGCTAAGTTTTTGAGCTGCTGCAATTATCTCTTCATTACTGAGAGTATTCAACTTGTTGAGAAACCAGGTATCAATTAGTTTGTATGCCTCAATCCTCTGTCGCAATGATGATTCAAATTGATCTATGATATCAAGGAAATTCTGAGTTCGAAATTTTTCTTTTGGGGTCAGCTCAACTTCTGATGCTTGGACACAGTCAAGAGGTGACAAACGCACATTTATTTTGCGTTTTCACTTTGTTTCATTCTCATACCCTGTGCAATTAGAACCAGCTAACTCAGCAGCTTTCATGTGATATTCTTCAAAGCTATCGCGTCTTGTTCTTATGAAGCTTGTAAACGATGCCAGTGCTGTATTCACGTCCAATCTAAGGTTCTGCAGAATTCACTAGTTTTGTTTACTGACCCAAGATATCTTCCCAAAATACTGAGAATAGCCCCGTTTCCAACTTTGACATTTTGTTATGCAAACTTAGAGCAGTAACACGTGATTTTCCTGAATCTTCTTTGTCCTGTGAAATTTCAAAAAGTGCATTTTTATTTCGCTATAGCCTCGCAAAAGGGCTTTTGTAGCCAGTAGCGTACCAAGGGGGAAGCGGTCCGCCCCGGGGCCCCACCAGTCTTATTTCCTTTTTTTTTTTTTGGTTGTAAAAGCAAGCCTAAGGGGCCCCACCAGCTTTATTTCCTTACTTTTATAACCAAAAAAAAAAAAAAGATTTCCTTTTTTTTTGGTTGTAAAAGCAAGCCTATGGGGCCCCACCAGTTTTTTTTTTTTTTTGGTTATAAAAGCAAGATTTCCTTTTTTTTGGTTGTTGAATTGGAGATTCCGTTTTTTTTTTGGTTGTGGAATAATGGAACTCCCGCCCCGGGCCCCCAAAGGCGTTAGTACGCCACTGTTTGTAGCATCTGCTCTGCATGACCAACGTTTATTGTTGTATGTTTTGGCACGAGAATGGGTTTTTGCATCGGAATTTTTCAAGCAATCGGTTAAAACTTTGTATCTGTTAGTTGAGGCCATAAAATGTACAAAAAGTTCTTCCAAAAAGGCAAAAAAACTTACAGTACTCAGGCAGCACTCTGCAGCAGCCTGCACTACAAGATTGAGTGAATGCCCAGGACAAGGTACTCATACTGCTAATTTATTTTCTGCCATTACCAACGCTTGAAGGCGATTGTACTTTCCGCTCATTGAAGAAGCGTTATCGTAAGTTCTTAATGTCTATTTCATTCTCCTTCAAAAACTTGCTCAAGCCTTGAAATATATCTTCAGCTTTGTGGCCCTAGTTAGGCATGAATATTACAAATCTTTCAATAGGAATTCCTCTTTCTTTTTATGTCGATTAGTTTGTATTTTGTGGCGGTCCATAATACTAGATGAGTTTTTTCGGAAAAATCGAAAAATATAAAAAAACGACATATTACAACTTTACTTTATTCTATTGAAAACATTTTAATATGAAACAGTAGGCCTACATTCTACATTATTAATGATTTTATTCTTACTTTCTTATCGGGTTCCGTCTGAATAAAATATTTTAGGACCAGGACCCAGGAGCAGTTAATCACTATTTATTTCTACACACACTGCCTATTGAACAAACTACTAACTTTAACATTAAAACTAAACTATACACACTAATTAGTAACTTAACTATTTGGTTATTATTTATGTTAAACTATCGTGAACGCTTTCTTGAACCACTATGCAGAAGATGATGAGTGCGCCTTCCTTATATGCGGCAGCAATGCCTTCTAGAATTGTCTCCCTTGCGCTCCGTGTTTTCTGTCGCCTTCGCGAAACTTCCGGCTGGCAGATTGTGGGAGATATTCTTGCCAGGCTGGTCAAACATCACATTAAGTTAAACCAAATGCAAACGATAAATGATGATTACGATCACCAAACTTTTATACTATTTATTTACTAAAACAAAAAAACCTGATTTTAAAAATTGATGCAGAATCATTTTTCACCTGGACAGTGGTCGCGGGATCCTTTGTGGTGCGGGCCCATAGGCTGCAGCCTAGGTAGCATATGCTTAAATCCGGCCCTGGTAGTCACCTTGGCCTAATGGATAAGACGTCTGACTTCAGATGAGAAGATTGTAGGTTTGATTCCTGTCGCGGACGTTTCATTGTAAAAGTTATTTCTATTTTCCATTCGCTCAGGAAATTGCGTCAGACAGACAGACAGAATATAGATTGTTGAATACTTCCTATCACTCTTTTGAGATATTTTCCGATCTCATAATGTGGATTTTCGAAAGCTGACATGTCAACTACGCTCATTAACAAAAAAAAGACGCACCTAGAAGGAGTTCTCCGATGGAGACAAAAATTGGTGGAGAGAAAGATTATGTACAGAATAGAAAATGATTAAAATTTCAGACAAATTGAATGATTTATTTCAGAGTTACAAAGTAACGAGCTCAATAAGGTGTTGACCCACCTCTACCCTGAATGCAAGCTGCCACATGACGTGGCATAGTGATAAAGCTCCCTGATGGTCTCCTGCGGTATTTCTTGCCAAATTTGATCCAATTGACGGTCATCCACATTTCCTGGTGGATGCAGTCGCCTTCCCATCATATCCCAGACATGCTCGATTGGAGAGAGATCTGGGGATCTGGCTGGCCAAGGAAGTGTTTCACAAGCTGCAAGACAGGTCATAGCAACACGTGCCATATGTGGTCTGGCATTATCTTGCTGAAAAATAAGGCCAGGGTAGCAATACAGGTCTCAGAATGTCGTTGACGTACCGCTGTGCTGTAAGTGTGCCGCTAATGACGACCAAAGGGGTCCGTCTATCAAGGGAAATGGCATTCCAGACCATAACTCCTGGTTGAGGGTCTGTGTGGCGTGCAATAGTGAAAGCAGGATCGGCACGCACACATCTGTGACCATCATCAGGACACAGTTGGAAGCAGAATTCGTCGCTAAACACTATACGTCCCCAGTCAGCATCATTCCAACCAGATTGAGCCAAGTACCACTGTAATCTGGCCCGAAGGTGTGCAGACATGAGTGGCAGCTGGCATAGCGGTCGATATGAGCGTAGATGTCGCTCTCTCAGCCGTCTGCGAATGGTCATGTTGGACACTCGTGTGCGGGTCGCACGTCTGATGGTTGATAACGATGATTCAGACGCTGTGACAGCTGATCTGACAATCACTCTATCCTCCCGCTCTGCTGTGGCCCTAGGTCGACCACTACCTTCTTGATGCTGAAATCTGCCATTGTCCACCAATTCCTGCCAGCATCTTCTAATCGCCGCATCACTTCGACCCATATGACGAGCGATTCTCGGATTTGCCCAACCTGCCTCTTTCAATCCAATGATACGACCTCTTTCAAACTCTGACAGTTGCACATAATGAGCTCGAATCCTGCGGCGAGGTATTTTTTCAGTCGTTGAAAGGTATCCTAACTCGCGATGCAACAGAAATTTTGACCATCAGATTGAGAATCGCTTCTTATATACACCTGCTGAGTGCGCAGTTCCGTTGCGCTATAGCTCTCGCTATTCATTCATTGGACACCAAAGTTTAATCATTTGCATGGGCGGTCCCAATGTCTTTGTATACGAAATTTCATTACAATCGGACAACTTCTAGGAGCGTCGTTTTTTTTGGTAATGAGTGTATATCTTATTACATTCATAATTTATACTTTTTTATTTATTAGACAAATATAAACTCCTCCATACATCACATCAGTATTTAAAATATTTATTAAATACTAAAATAAATTTAAGCTATTTTATTTAAGCATTTTAAATGATATAGCGCTCAAAAATGTCCACCAATCATAAATATACTACTTATTGCGAAATATAGAAACAATGTCTATTGCAATAAGTGTGTGCGTGTTTTTTTTTTGTTTTTTTTAATGTATAGTAAGCATTATGCAAGATACAAAAGGTTAGGAACCTTTACTCTATAATCAGTGCTTGTGAGGATCTAAAATACCATTAAGTCATTCATCCCAAAAGATCGGTTTGGGTAATTCCGTCCGTTTTATCATCGGATTTACCCAACGTTCGTTTCTGTAACATTTTTTTTTTTACAAATGTTGAAATTTATAATATTAATAAATAATATTTTAATTTATAGCAATTAGGACTTAATAAATGACTGAAATTTCTTTTTTACAAAAAAGGTCTGTTTGTCACTAATTTCGCATTCGTTTTACTTAGTGTTCTGGTTCGTTTGATTCTAAGCCAGTGATTTTACATGACTCATAATAAAACTTATATCTACATCATAGAAAATTTACAAAAAAAAAATTATTTGACATAATGTAAAAAAAATATTAACTTCTGTAGAAAAACGAAATTTAACAAAAAAGTACGTAGTCTTACTAACACTTTGTAATGATGCCAATGGGACGTCTTTTGAATACTTATTAAGCTTACCACTTAATATCCAGAGAAAGCTAATTAACGAAACTTTCCAAGGCTATAATCTGTAAAGAATTCACTTCCTCTCCCGTCATACCTTTTATAATAAATTTTATAACCCTCACACTTTCATTAAAAGTTTTAAAAAGCACGAAACGGCTGTCCCGGACGTGATGACATAGTGCGGTTGTGAACTTACGATTCTTCTTCCTCTGTTACCATTTATGATGAATGTTAAATCCTCTCTGTTTTATACCCGATTAGTAGCATAGTTATCATTTCTGTAATACTTCTAATGAGGACCGGGAAAAAAATGTAAGGCCCAAAATTTCGATTATTCAAAAATTTCTTATTTTACAAAAAGCTGAAATTTTAATGAAATTTTACATTTAGTAATATTTATTTGCATTAAAATGTCAACTTTTTCTAAGTAGTTTATTTTACTAAGCCTCCTATTTTAACAGAAATTGAACCTTATATTATAAGGGTTCAGAAACACCAATACTCGATTGTATTAAGCGCCGTTTTCACTGTAATTATAGGAATTACAAATTTCCTGCTAAGTTTAGATTATTATATTTGCATCCGACGATGTTGGTATTGAAAAGCTATTCCAGCTACTTAAAGCGTTTAAATTTGTATTCCTAGTTTTTAAATACGTTTCTAGTTAACTCATGCAAATCACTGAATCCCGGTGAAAATGAGTGGACATTTTTATTTAGCCAAGCCTTCCCTTTGGGAATTCATGTTGTAGGCGTTTTCCTGGTTCAGAACAAGATCTTGTCAAAGTCTTTTACGTAAGAGATTGGAATTTTCCCGCTCAACTGTTGTATACGGTTTCTTCTTCTCGTAGGCGATGGATGTCCTTGGTCTTTCATTGACGTCATTGGTATTTTTGTTGGTCATTCATTGACCTACTCACTCAGGTGTTTCTGCTCTCCTTTTAAAATCGCCCTCGTAATTAATATTTTTTAACTTAAAACAACCAAATGAATCTTGATTTATCGATTACCTCTTTCGTATTTCTAACAGTACCAGCATTAAAGGTACAAGGGAGAGGAAACAGTTGTAATTTTCATTTTTATTACAGTTAGTTACCAGAGGATTAAGTAAATACCAAAAAATGGAGGGAGGGGGTAACTTTAATTTAAGTTATTATTTTACTTAAAGTGCTTTATATAATCTATTAATGTAAAGTTATGTAATATATATAACTTTGCTCCTCCTAGAAAAACTTTTGTCAACTTCCAGCTCAAATTTCTCGGAGAGAAAATTTACATATATAAAAAAAAAATAGATCGTCTTCTATCTGTAAATATGCGTCAAAGTTTCAGAAAATCCCATTCATTGAGTTCAAATGTTGTTGGAAAGAAAGGAGAGACAAACTATTATAGTTTTTTTATTGCTTTTCCCGTATGGTAAAATATAGTAATCATACAAGCAACATGCAAATACAAAATCCTTTTTTTTTTTTCTTTTTCTAATATATCTGTTATTTAGTTTTAATAAATAGCAGTGAAATCATTGGAAGTCTTTCTTCACACATTGGAATTATAAACAGTTTTGAAGCATAATATGATGAATTCATTGACTTTGGATTTTCTAACAAGAAAACCTCTCGAACCTTACTATTTCAGATTTTAATGAAACTTTGCAGAATGAATCATTAGATTGTGTTTATAAAATGAAATAAATCTTGGATGCGGAATCGAGCGCGAAGAATCAATTTTTGGGGGTCAAAAATGATCGAATATAGGTCGTTTTACCTCTCAAACACCAGATGGCGCTAATGATTTGTTGTTAAATTCTATACCTAGTACTTTCCTATACATTTTAATAGCTAAATTAAGATGATGTTTGCTAGTTTTTTTTGTTTAAAAGCTAAAATTGTCAATTCTTTAGCCCCGCGAACACCATCGATTTTGCACCGACTTAGTCGGCCAACTTTCAGTTTTCGACTTGCTAGAACCGACTTTGAGCACGTTTTTCAGCGAATTGGCAGCGATTTTAGTTGGCCGGACCAACTTTTTATGCAGGACCAACTCGGAAAAGTTGGTCGAACTTTTCCGAGTTGGTCGGAATTACCAATCACAGGGCAGCGTTGGAACACGTCAGTCATGACGTCACGCCCAAGGAAAGAAATGGCGTCCATAAACAATTATCACTGCTTCGAATCGACGACAAGGGAGTACCCAATGAAAATCAGAGATTAGCGAGTTTATTTCACGCATAAATAAAGTTTATACTGAAATGAAGTAATTGTATGCGGCAGAATTTATCAGAGAGGTTTCAAAACCTCGATTTTTTTCGGATTTTCCACAGCTGCTGGGGGAAACGCATTGAATTATGGGATTGCTGCTATCGCGGCCGACTTCATTTGCGAGTTGGATGACAAAATCGGACCAACTAAGTTGGTGCAAAATCGGATGGTGTCGCGTAGCTTTTGGAAATAGAATGTTGTTTTAGACTTTGGAATTGCTATTAAGCAATTCCTATTTACTACTAGATGTTTTTTCCATCTTTTTTTAAATTGAGACAGTTTAATATTTGTTTGTGTACATCTGATTTAGATAAAATCAAGTAGACTCGGTTTAACAAGAATAAATATTTTTGATGGAAATCAAAGTATTCAGAACTTCTAACTCTCCTAGGGGTCGCCCTTCGGGGGTCACTAGGGTCCGTGAACTTTCAACCAATCTTCGGATTGAATTACTGTGTATGTACTACAGAGTTGTTTTTCCTTTCATTGCGTTGAATATAATTTGGAATACACTCATGAGTGAATGCAGTTAACAGAGGTAGATTTCACTAAATTCATGCTCAAAAAATCTTTTAATCAGAGTAGGAGGTTTTTCCTGAGATAAAAAATATGACTTCAAAGCTGGAAACATGTGTATTAATCTTTCAATATCATGAAACAACGATAACCACCTTGTCTTACTGTGAGAGTAACTGTCTGTATTCTAGCTCAACAAAGTCACAATACTGTTTCAGTTCCTCAGTACAAACAGTAAAAATATGAAAATACTGGTATATTTTAAAAATAATATTCTCAACTTTAATTTCCAATTCCTTTGTAGCATTGTGAATACATTTATTTAAAATATGCCCCGGATAGCCGACACCAATTAAGGAACTATTTTGCAACAAGATTTTTAACTTCTGAAAAATATTATTTCCATGTTCTTTTCGGCGTAATCCTCCGAACGTGGTGTTACAATTATCATCCATACATGCAATGCACTTTTTAGTTAGCTCCGTTTTTTCAAGAGTCTCTTTTCCATAGGAAATCGTGTCTGCTATCTCTGCACTTCGGTTAACTTTGACTGCTTACCTCCTTTTTTTCCAGTCGAAATATTGAAGTATTATTGGAAATATTTTCACTGCCCTGTGATTGCTTCCATCTGTCGAAATGAACAACATCATTTTCTTCCAGTATATTTAAAGTAGCTTCGACAGAATGAGGTACAAGTATAATCACTTCTAGACTAACTTAACCAATCGTTTCTGTTCGAGCTTCTTCAGAGTCAGGAAATGTATGCTTTAAACAAGACAAATGTACACTCTATGGATTTATAACCACTGAGATGCTTTATAGTATGGAAAGCAAAAATACTCGTACCTTCAGCTATAGAAACTTCTTCAGATTTACCGCCTACTTTTATAAAGTAATTCTCAGTTTCTACGTAAGCTTTTAAATCGGCAATACTTTTGTTTGCCACAGAAACAAAAGTCCCAGATATACACGGAATGCATTCGGTTGCCAGTCGTCTCGTCATTTGTAAAACACTGAAATTCTTCGAAGAATTTACACTTTCGTTATGGCATTTGATTTTGCAATAAAAGTAACTCTTAACAAGACATGTACAGCTATCAAACACACAGAAAATGTAGCTTTTATTTGTAATAAATTTAATGAACGACTTCCTTAAAATTCATTATTCAACACACATTGTAAACCTTCTACAAAATATGAAGCAGCTGTTGATACATGAATGTGTTTCACTGAGCTGCTTATTGGTAAGTGTTCTTTCTCTATTTTTTGTTGTTTGTATGTATGTTTCCAATTTATATATAGATTAAAAATATATATTAATACATTTCTATTCTATGTAGAGAATGCCAAATAAAAGTCAATTATCTAAAGTAGCCCGCACACGAGGGAGCTTTTGGCCGAGTTGCATGTGCAACTTGATGCCTAGAGCGGTTTTTTGAGCTGCATGGGCCAAGTTGCATGGAAGTTGCATGGAAAAAAAGCTTCACAGAACGGCGGTGCACCACGGAAAGTTGCATGGAATTACCCAATCACAGTGCAGCATTTTTATACGTCAGGCGTGACGTCATGCTCAAGGAAATACATGGCGTCGAAACATTTTTCCTTCGCTTGAGATGGGCGAATCGCGAATACAGCAAAAATATCAGATTATTTCGAGTTTCTTTCACACATAAATACAGTTTATATGTAAATGCAGTAATTTAATGCGGCAGAATGTATCAGAACGTTTTAAAAACCTAGTTTTTTTGAATATTTCACATCGCAAGCAGAGTTTCGCTCATTCACCATTTCCGGAAACTGCCACATGACGTCATTGTTTCAGTGAGCAATGGATTATTATTGGCTGTTGGTCGTTGTTATTCGTGAATCGCATTATTGCCATCAACTGCGATTACATACCGGCTAATAATATTATAAAAATATTTCTCATATGTTTAAAATAAATCACAAATATTTAGTTTTGGAACGATATCACAGCAGTATCCTTGACGTCATGTCCAGTGATGTCATTCAAATTCGTAGTGTGCTTCGTTTGTTGTCCGCACGGCGGCGCTAACAATGTTGCATCGTTTGCGCACTGATAGTCGCATGCAGCTTTTTCTGTGCACCTCAATTTCCTCGAGTTGCACAGAAAAAGCTCCCTCGTGTGCGGGTAGCTTTAGAATGCCAAAAAATTACGCAGTGAACAAACTGAAAGTAAAACCTGCAACTTACTAGATATGTCTTATAGCTCCTAATTTTCGCAAACAAATAAACATTTTTTAAACAATCCGCAATTACTGTTGTTTGCTTTAAAGTTTATCAAACCGTTTTTTCTGAACATAATTAAATTTCCCCAAAATCAAGGGATCAATGAATTGATCCAAAGAATATTTTCAAAGAAAATTTCATATCTATGATAATTCAGTTAAAATAAAATCATTAACAATGTAAATAAGATTAGATAAAATCAATCAATTAATTTTTAAAACTAAATTTTAGGCAAACAGTCAATGGTAATAATTCGTTAACGAGTGAGTATTTTCTTATTGTCTGAGTACTGTTATTTGCCTAGATTAAAATTATTTTAATTCTCAGCCTTATAAACCCCAATTATTAATAAAAACTATTAAAATGTCTAGGGGGAAAATGCGAAGATCAACCATGAGTATCAGGTTTTTCAAATAACTTAAAGTGGTTTTCATGTTCACTTAAGGAGAATCAGCTTCTAAACAATGAAGCTACAATAGGTTCAAATAAAATTTAATTTCCTGCCAAGTATTTTTCCTTTTCTTTTTTTTCCTCTTTTTAGGACTCATCAGCCCGATCCACCCTCCACCCTTATAAAGGACGAAACGGTCGTTCCCGATTCTCACTGATGTTAAACTCAAAGGCGTGACTGTTTATTTATGTGCAGTATTTGATTTCTATTTCTTACTGATATTCTGCACGTTAAATTTCTTTTCCATTACAAAAATCTCTTAATATTTGAAATTTGAAGTAAAATATAAATTACACATTGCGTGATAATTTATCTTAATTGTCATTTCTTCTGCAGTTTCACCTTCACACTGTGTGGATTATTTCGTTTAGTGAAAAAAAATAATAAAAAAATACATCATGTAAGTTTAATTGTTTCCTTATTATCAAGATCGCTCAGCCTCTTGTATAATTTGCCTGGGGTATAAGGAAAGTTAGATTTCCCGACTACTAAAGCTAGGATTATGGGAAGAAATCATAAAATAATCATCTCTTTAAGTATTCCACTGTCTTTGGTGTGGCTAAAAAAAAATGAAAAAAGAAAACCACTAATAATTCTTACCTGGGGTTACAAATAAATTAGAGTTGAAACTGTGTTAACGTCTTTCTCTTTCGATGGCAAAGACTTGATTTGACCTCCACTTTCCATTAATGGTTGGTCTTCTTATTTACATGTAGAAATTTGGAGAAAATTCCACAGCGTTAAATTTTGTTCCACTAAAACAAAGAAAGATGCATTCATTCAGTTAGATTTGTAAAGGACGTATTACTATCGTAATTCTTATTTGAAATTCAATTAAATTTGATTATTAAAAAAGTACACTTCAACACTTACGAAATTAATAGATTCACAAGGATATCAGTAAAAAGAAGGAATTTCAAAAAGAATTTTAAGCTTTTAAACTTCTGCCATTATTTTATTTTATTTATTTTCTAAGTCGAAAAAAATACAAAGGAAAAGTTTCGTAATGTAAATTCTAATGCTTGTCATGTTCAAAATCTACTTTTAAATATTCTGTTTGCTGATAATCGATTAAATCTAAAAATACTTACTTTAAGTCATATAATCTAATTAATTCAATCAAATCAAAATACGTGCAATTTAAAATAAAATTACAAAAAAGGACTTCGGTGATTAATGTTAGAATTCGAGAGAAATTGATTCTTCGTCGTTTTTAGTGGACATTTCATTGTTTCGCATCTGCTGCTAATTATGGTTGTCGCTTTCAAACACAACGTTTCTGCAAAGCGATACATATAGAAAAGTTTTCAAATTAGAAACAAATGTTAGATTGTGTCCAGCAGCATAATTAGCATTTCGACCCCCCGCAAAAATTGTTAGGGGGCTCCCCCCCCTTCAAAAATACTGTTTTTTCTTTCACCTGTTTGTTACAAAATTTGATCAAAGAAAAAAGTTGATTTTAAAAAGGAAAAAAAGAAAAAAAAATGCAAAATGTTATATTTTTCTTTTCTAACTTTATTGTACACACAATATAAATATAAAAGCTATTAAAATATTATGTAAGTATTTGAAAGCATTATGCAAATATTTATTTTAACGAAAATTAAAAATAATTATAAACAAAAAAATAAAAAAACATAAATTTTTAGAAATGATAAAATATTTAAAATTGTACAATATCTAAATTTTAAAACTAAAATGTGTCCAGGTTTCAATTGTAACTGTTATTTTCGCAGGGTTCTAAAGAGTAATACTGCAAAGTTTGGTCCAGATAGGTCAAAGGGCCTAGGAGTATATAAAGGACAAACACACAAAACAACAAACATCCTCCTTTATAAATAAAAATTAGAAAAAAAAATATACATTTTTAAAGCTGTCTTATTAGCACCTATGAAAGTTTTGTTAATATTCTGAAATAAGATAACAAAGAATTTCTTCTCCATTCATTGTTTAGGTTTTTATATTAGTATTAATAACTTCATTAGCCTAAATACAATAGTTGAAATTGACTGAATTGAGCGCAACCTTGAAATGAAATTTTATATACCGGTATATAACAGTTCCTATTATATTAGCGCGGTGTTAGTTATTTATAGCCAATGCAACTACGATTAAATGATTAGATAGAACTGCATTCTAAATGATTACGACTTAATTTTTTAATATCTTTCTGATTGATACTGATTTTCATACTATTTTCTAAAGATGACTCAAATTGTAATAAATTTTTATGGATATTTAAAAGCAAAAAGTCTCTTATTGTGGGATTCGAGATAAGCGTAAATAGACAGTATTAGTTTAAAGACAGCAGTGATTTCAAAATGTTCCAAATTGACGCGACACAAATTGCTTTGATTAATTTCATTACATCTTTAAATTCTTTCAATTAGCCCACATTGTTTGTAAGTAGGCACTTCCAGATAAGGTGGGGAGTCAACTGCATTAAAAAAAAAATCAAATCAAAATTGAAAAGCCGGATGTAATTAAAGACGCTGTTGTTAGAAAGCAATTAATGCATCCACGCCTCAGTTGTTCTTTGTTTTACAATATGAGAAAGTTCAGATGTGTTTAAGACTGAAGATAGTCGAAAGAATGATCGCCGCAGATAATCAAGAAGTGGGATAATAAGTTTGACTTACTTCTCAATGTGGTGAGAAGCGGAGTAGCGTCGAAAGGGGACAAGTAAACATTCTAACAATAAGGCCTCTTCCTTATTATTGAGGTGACAATTGAAAGACGGAAGTAAATAAATTACAAGCGTAAATACTTTGCCTGTACAATGTTATACATTGATTTTTTTTTTTGCTCTAAACAATGCTTGTCAAAACAATTGAGCTACATGGATTTATTTAGTTCGAGCGAGGCAGTCAGACAAGGATAAAATTGCGCTTTGTCTGTGAATCTGTAGTATTGTAAAAAATATAATTTTTAAGTCGCACAACTTGTCGTGTAGAGTTT
The DNA here is from genome assembly GCA_023159025.1 of Thereuonema tuberculata. Classification (NCBI taxonomy): domain Eukaryota; kingdom Metazoa; phylum Arthropoda; class Chilopoda; order Scutigeromorpha; family Scutigeridae; genus Thereuonema; species Thereuonema tuberculata. The sequence continues at coordinate 58,975,543 of JAFIDM010003189.1, read as the reverse complement.
TACTTCCAAAAGAACAGTAAAATTCAAAAATTGAAGTAAAGCATTTGGATGATCTTCAAAAAACAAAAACTTAACTGTGTTAAGGCACATTAGTACAATCAAGAAATTATGCAAAATGTATATATATATAATCGAACCGGCAAATCTCAAATCTGGTTCTTCAGCTTTCGCTGCTGATGACGTGGAGATAAATTTGGCCGTATCTCAATAGAAACAATGATTTGAATTTTGCATTGGGATTTTTCAAATTTATATATATATATATACATTCAGATTTTTTTTTTACAGAATTAATCATTATACGTAAACGGAATCTTTATAGAAACTTACTGATGCTTATTTCCAAACTCTGAATATAGGAGGGATCGGCAACTCAAATGGATTGGCGCTTGTCGAAGGCTGAAAGAGTGGATTCCATTCTTGTGATCTGATTGGGAATTATTCTTGGATATATCTGCGTTACCAAAGAGCATTATCCGAGAAAGAGGTGCCTTATTTCCGAGTGGATATAAAGATGGGCAAGGATTGAATTATCCCTCTGTCCTCCATTCGTTCTGGTAGCTCCTACCAATTTCGCTTCCAGATATCAGTTATTTAAGGATATGTTAATCATAGATATATAAACGAATAGTTCATACCTAATGTTTCAACACTTCTCTGTGATTTCCAAATTTAGCTTATTTTTCTTCAATGTTTTTATTTGTGAAATAAAAAAGTAAAAACAATTAAAGAACGCAAACGAGTTCTTCGGAAGTCTCCTAACTGATAAAACACACAGGCGTTTAAGATATGGATTCTGATACGAGGACGGATGTTTATTTGTAAGATGTTTATATCTCGTTACAAATTAAATGTGTTCCAAGAAGACATTAACTAAAGTTCATGTAAACTGAACTCAATGACCCCAATCAACTCAACTCTTTTAAGACTCAACTCAAATTTTATTTTAGGTAATTAGTTTTGTTTTATTGATGATAGTTAAAGAGACTGTTCAGTTTAAGGTAAGCGATCTTAAAGGGAAAATGACAAGGAATTTCGTAATCAAAATTGTAAGATCCTCTATTACAAACGAAAATAAATGTAAATGGGAAACTTGCTTTCTGTATTCTACCTTATTTTGGAAAAGGTAGAATTTCGAAAAAAATTGGAAAGTTGAAATTCGACCATTGATAGAAGCGTCAAGACAGTTGACCCGCAATATTTTGAGGAAAAAAAAATATAAGTCGACAAACATTATTCACTTTTAACTAACAAATTTCCCATGAATTAAATTATCTACAAGTTACCTTCAGTGAAGTTAGTGAAGAATTGTTTTCAGAACATGGGAGGGGTGATAGTAGGAGGAAGAAGAATAAAGTGCATAAGATTTGCTGATGATATGGCATTGTTAGCAGAAGAGGAGATGATACTAAGGGATATGCTACTGCAGCTGAATGACAGCTGTGAACAATATGGAATGAAGATAAATGTAAACAAGACAAAGACTATGGTTATCGGAAGAAAGACAAAGAAGATAAACATAAGTATTCGGAATGAGACATTGGAACAAGTGAACAACTTTAAATACTTAGGGTGTACTATAAGTAGTGATATGAACTGCTGCCAAGAAGTCAAGAAGAGGATAGCAATAGCAAAGGAGGCTTTTAATAGGAAAAGGAGCATCTTCTGCGGACCTCTGGAAAAAGAACTAAGGAAGAGACTAGTGAAGTGCTTTGTGTGGAGTGTGGCATTGTATGGGGCAGAAACATGGACATTACGACGCAGTGAAGAGAAACGACTAGAAGCATTTGAAATGTGGATATGGAGAAGAATGGAGCATGTGAAATGGACAGATAAAATAAGAATGGAGCATGTGAAATGAACAGATAAAATAAGAAATGAAGCTGTGCTAGAAAGAGTGGGTGAAGAAAGAATAATGCTGAAACTGATCAGGAAGAGAAAAAGAAACTGGTTGGGTCACTGGCTGAGAAGAAACTCCCTAATGAAGGATGCACTGGAAGGAATGGTGAACGGTAAAAAAGTTCGAGGCAGAAGAAGATTTAAGATGATCGACAACATTATGGTAAATGGATCTTATGTGGAGACGAAGAGGAAGGCAGAAAATAGGAAAGATTGGAGAATGCTGGGTTTGCAGTGAAGGACCTGCCCTTGGCAGAGAACTATGTATGTAAGGTTTCGAGTGATTAGATTCCTCCCCCCCCCCCCCCGAATTAAAATGCGGACATTCCGCTTATGTTCGTCTGAGATAAAAAAAATAATTTAGAACGTATTTATCCTAGAAACTTTTGGTAACGTGCAGCTTTCATTTTCAAGATCATTATAGAGTATCATACAAGGAACTACATCGGCAAGGAACTAAAGACCAACAGCTGCCCAAACACTGTCCTGTTTTAAACGAATTTAAAAGTAAATGTAAAACTGTAATTTAAAAGAAAAATGTAAAACTATTGTTTCAGTACAACTTATACAATCCAGGATAACAACTCAAGAATCTGTAAAGATATAATCAGAAAGATCACGTAAATGTTGTAGGATTTAAAAGACTTTTCTTAAGAATATTTCCGATCTATAGAGAGCAGTTTCACTTTAATACCAAACACTGTCTCTTGGTCCACGTAATGGTGTTGTAAATAAGAAATTTTAAAGTTTAAAAGAGTAAGTAAAAGTTTACGGAAACTCAAAAAATTAAGAAAAAGCAAATAAAAAAAATAATGTTTTTCTCCTGAAAATTTTTTACATTCCAGGATTGAACAACAAAGCCACAAAGAAAACGTAAAGGAAATCCGGTGAGTGACAACAACGTATTGTAAATATAAAAGCGAAATAAAAATAAAAAAATTCCGTGAATCCGAAAGGAAAATAAATAAATTATAGTAGCAGATACGTTCATAGACGAAGCATATTTAAATGTAGATAGATTTTTTAGGAATGCATGCTTATTTCTAAAAGGGCTCTTGATAGATGAAGAGACAGACAGTCAATAGGTCTGTGTCTAGTGGAGTGGTCCCCAAATAGTTTTTATTATAGATTATATTTATATACTTTTACAGCTTTTGTTTTGTCGTTATCCCGAATCTAGGGTTTCTACATCCCCTACTCTTTCTCCAAATTTAAATCTCCTTCCTCATTTTGTAATGGAGGGAAATTTTGGTTATCGTTCATATTGTTGTTTATAAAATATAACCTTTGGTAGATCTACCTAATAACTAAAAATAAACTAAAATTAAGGAGATAAAGCCAAGTCACATTCTCTCAATATTAAGAAAATGGAAGCTAACTATTAAACAAATCTTAATTAATGCAGAAAGTTAATATTTTGTACATCAAAGACTCAAGGCTACCACACAAATACATTTACAATAAGTTTATCTACATTAAAATTCACGAACATTTTCAAAACGATCAGCGTTTCATTTTCAAGTGAGAATTCTCTAGAGAATTGTCACTTGAAAATGAAATGCAGGTCGTTTTGAAACGTTCGTGAATTTTAATGTATAAACTTATTACAGTGGTATCTCGGGTTACGAACTTAATTCGTTCCAGAACCCGGTTCGTAACCCGAAACATTGAAATCAATGAAATAGAGACGACCCGCTTCAAGATGAAAGAATAGTTCCTTTTTATTAACATCCGGTAGTTTATCTGACAAAACGCAAAGAATACGTGTACTTCACGTATTAAATAAAGAGAAAGAAAAAACCCAAATAAATTAAATGTAAAATTAATACATGTGGGTGCGGAGAGATACTTTCAGATGCTAGATGAGACGCCTTTGGTGTGATTTGGCCCCGTATCTTGTAACTTTATACTGTATGCAATTGTCTGTCTGCAACGTTAAATCTTGGTCTCTCTCTCTCACCTTCGTTCGTAACCCGAGGCACTATTCGCTACTCGAAACAAAAAGTTTTCGAAGTTGTTGTTCGTAACCCGAAATGTTCGTAACCCGAGGTTTCACTGTATAAATGTATCTGTGTGGTGGTCTTGAGTCTTTGATATGAACAATTTACGCACGTTAAATTATAGTATTTAATATATTAACATTTTATAAAGACCAATTTTAACGATAACTAAGATTTCCTTCCATTATAAAATGAGGAAGGAGATTTAAATGGAGGAAGAGTAGGGGATGTAGAAACCCCAAAAATAAATAATGAAATAAAAATTACTTCGTGTTTTTTTTTTTGTTTTTTTTGTTTTTTTTTTGTGAGGTCGTTCTGATATTACGTGAACATCAATTCGTCGATCGTATCCAATGAAATGACCCACATAGGAGACGATGCAAGCAATTCTAGAGCACGTTCAGTAAACGTTTTCTCTCTTCATAAATAATCAACTCACTTTCGTCATGGAGTTTCACTAAAAAGCATGATTTTCCTCAATATTTTTTGCAGCGTTTTTGCGAAGTTTCGTAAGAAAACTTAACAATATTATTAACAGCTTTTGGAAGATCAATGAAAATCTAATTATGTTCGGAATTGTTGTAATTCTGTCTTTTGACTATTTTTAAGCCTGAAAAATCTTTAATTTAATTTTTCCCTGAGTTTTGATTATTATTGTTATTTTCTATTATTATTTTATTATTTTTATTTATTTATTTTTCCTAATCTCAGAATACTATAATATCGATTCTTTTTAAAATTAATTTCTGTAATTATTACGTTCTTAGTATAAATCTATTTGTTTATCATACAAGTATTCTTAATCGGTATCCCAGAAGCTCAGGATTAATTTTATTTTTTTATTATTATTTATAGATGACTTTTTTTTATTGGCATTTTTGTTTTGTTTTTTTGTTTGATTGACTTAAATGGGTTCTTTCTTTATTTTTTATTTTTTTTGGTTGGAGATCTGTAGCTACATCATAAGCTTAGTTAAACCATTAAAGATTTAGAAAACATCTTTGTTGGAATGCAAAGTGGTTCCAATTCTTTTCACTGTAGAACCCTATTTAAATATCAATAGCAGTAAAAACAAAACTTCAGATTTTTGAGTAAAATCGCTAATGAAATAAGAATTTCTGGAATAAGTTATTCTGGGAACCCTTGTAAGCGCCTTCCAACAGTTTTAGAATCACTGACTTAAAATATAGTCGTCTATCCTTAATTCTGGTCGCTTTGAAATATTTACTGTAGATTGATATATATCTATAACAGTTTTCTAATTCTCTATTTTGTTCTTTACTTAGTTATAATATTCAATCTTATTCCTAAGATAAGTTCAATATTTAAAAACTCAATAAAAACAATAATTCCTTTTTCATATTTCCTTCTTTAATATTAAAAAAATTAATAATATTTGGTTTAAGATCTAAACAATTTTATTAATGTGGTTTACTTTCTTGTCGTAACGTGATTCATTTCTTGAGGAAACGTTTTTTTAATGATTTGTCCATTCTTAAAAAGAAACGGAAATCATAAAAATTAATCGTTTTCTTAATTGTAAATTTAACTAAGTCTTTTCACAATATGTGATACTCCGCATTGTCTTGGCAAAATTATCTTTTATCAGAATAAAAACATCTTTAATTTCTTTTTCTTTAACCTACTTCTAAATTGTTTGTGTGTCTGTGTATTGTATCTTTTTAATTGTACTTTTTCATTGCTTTAGTTATGAAAATATTTTTTAGTTCCGTAATTTTGTTTATGATCATTTTACTTTTCATTCCCTTTCCATTTTCTTTCTCCCGAGATTCTCTACTGTTTATTCGGCTTACTTTTTTTTTATTGCTATTTGATCTTTAAATTCCACATAGCTACTTATCTCTTATACTTTCGTCAATAACATATTTAATATTTGTAGTTGCGTCGTCATTCAACTACTTTTCATGTTTTAATTATCACTTCTTATTATTATTATTTTCGTGGTCTTTCTTTGCAAATTATCAAGTCTTTCTGTTTTGTTTTTGTCTTTAAGTTCTCAAATAACCCTTTACTTACCTTTTATTAGCCAAACAAGCAAAGTCTTAAAAATTCCAGTTAAGCAATGTAGCTGCTCCCTTTTTGTTTTTATTGTTTTGACGACTTCAAAACTAAACAATTAAATAAAACAGTCACCTAATCGAGTAATAAACTTAAAAATGTATTTTTGTTTTGTTTTTTAATTCATTGGTCGAATATATTGGGTCAGTAGCTAATCTTTATTAATTTGAAAAGAATTCTGGAACAGCTGTTTCGAATTTATTAGAGATCCGCAAAAGATTGATTCATTTGTCTTCGACACATTTGATGACTATAGAAACAGAATACGTACATGATTACCTAAAAGGGATTCAAAACATTTAATAGAACACGAAAGATTTTATATAAAGAAAGTTGAATCAATCCCAGAATCCTACTTAAGTTAACAGACTAAAAGCAATTAGTTCTTTACATCCGGTCTGCAAGGTAATTAACGAGAAAACGAATGTTTCCTTTCTATTGTTTTCTCGACAAAAAAATAAATAAAAGCAATTTACTGTCATAACGCTAAGTTGATTAATTTACGAAACATAACAATGGACTTTTTAAATTTCACTATTGATAACTAATAAACAATGTCTAATTCAATGTCTAAAAATATATATATATATATATATATTTTCAACACTTCTCTTTATCTTCCGAAATGTCTCTTGAGCAGCTCGGCCGTCCTAAGGTAAAAGGAAGCAACTAACAATTTGGAAACTGATTATTTGCTGCCTTTGACCGTAGATATAAGCATATTGTGACTCAGTTGCTACCTTTGATCATCGAAATAGGGGCCATACTTAACAGCAGATCATTACCAAATTGCTTTGGAAGATGTGTAGATACTTTCTTACGTAGAAAATGCAGAAAACGAAAAATCAGAAAATTTGCAGTTACTTCCTTTTACCTTAGGACGGCCGAGCTGCTTCACTGGCTTTGCAAAGTGCGGAGGAGGGCCATCTTGCATAAAAATGATGCTACCTACACATGCACGCTGTTGAAGTGTTGGAATGACGTGGTTGCGCAAAAGACTCTTATAGCGTTTACCATTGACGATACAGGTCACAGGACCCGTACGACCCCATCTCCTCGCAAAAACAATGACCCTACGATAAACGCCGGCGTCAACCCGCACCACACAGTTACTTTTGCAGAATAAAGAGATACTGGTTCATGTGCGAACGGATTTTCCGTTGCCCATACTCTGCAATTCCAAGTACAGTAATACCTTGAGATACGAACGCCTCAACATACGATTTTCTTGATATACGACGAAAATTTTCATATAATTTACGCCTCGAAATACGAAGATATTTTTGAGATACGAATAGCTAGTACAGCTAGATGTTGTGGATCTGGTGCAGAAGCATGCAGAAGAACTCACGACGGAGGAGCTGAAGAAGTTACAAGAGATGACGCACTCACAGGTGATGCAGGAACTCAGCAGTGAGGAGGAGGTCGAGAAGGAGGTGGTGCTATCTTACGTGAAATTCGTGATATCCTTGCTAAGTGGCAAGAAGTGTCCGATTTTGTGCAAAAAAGACACCCGGAGAAATTGTCTACAGGGTGAGCCAGTGCATTGTTCAATGACACGTGCCTTGCGCGTGAAACATTCTAAAAAAGAGACAGAGACAGATCTCTCTTGATCGTTTCCTTTGGAAAAGACCACGTCTTAGTGGTGATACACCCACTGCAAGTGCGGCCAAAAGGGCCAGACGTGAGAGTGGCAGTGACAGTGATTAGTCTTGGTGTAAGTAAAAAATATAGTACTGTACATTTATATCATGCATAAAATAAACATTGTATTTATCTTATATTAAATCTATATTTGATTGGTATTTAAAGCATGTTAATTATTTTTTGGGGTAAATTCGTATCACTGGAACAAATTAATTCTATTTCCATTAATTTCTATGGGAAAAATTGATTTGATATACGATTTTTTTTTATATACAACGATCATCACGGCACGAATTAAATTCGTATGTCGAGGTACCACTGTATTGACATCTCCTTGAAGATGGAAATGGGCTTCGTCTATCCACAAAATGTTCAATGGCCATTCATTGTCCATTTCCATGTGAGCAAGAAATTCTAGAGCAAACCTTTCTATTACTGGCAGGTGAGCAGGAAGGAACTCCTGCATATTTCTATATCAGATTGTTCGTCTTCGTGTTGTCATGAGCAGTTATGCACCAATTAAGACTAAAGTAACTAACGGACTTGCGATGCAAACTCAAAAGCTATGATGTATATATGGACAACATTTTTGAAATTGTAGAGTTCCACAGTACATTGGATACAGAATGTGCGCCTTCTGGTGGGCATATGTAGAACATAACAAAGCAGATGAAATATTTGGTGCTAAACAGAGAAGCCAACATGTGTACTAGGGTTCCTCGGTGATATTTAACTTTCTATAATTACTATCTTTTTTAATACTTCGAAAGTTCTCGTAATAAGCAGTTTAAACTCGGGACAATATTAACAGCTAATCAAAAATTTAATTTTGTATTCACTGCACTATATTATCGTAATTCAATGATTTCAATCTACCGGCCCAAGTATGATATTAAACTTAGACGAAAGGGCCGCAAATAGAATTAAAAGCTGAAGAAAAAAACAACAATAGCAATACTTATTTCTTTTCTTGTAAAGGGAAGCAATTCAAAGAACAAAAAAAAACCCAGTGTGCTAATTCAGATTTTCTCTTCAGTTTGATCTACAATGCCTACTTCCTGTGACGATCTTTTCCATGTGATGAAATTTCAATTTTTTTCAGAACTCTATCATTAAATAGAAAGGAACTTTGGAACTAGTATTAAAACCTTAAAATTATAAAAATGCATAGTCAAATTACCCAATCTCCCTTTCTGGTCCATGAGTTTTGTAGCTACTGGTGTAAATCGAGCTATAAATAAACTTTATAGATTCTAAATATTGGTTATTTCGTGTTTTTCAATCTTTATTTTTCCCTAAAGCTATGGAACACTAAGATAATGCTGAAATATTGGAACATCAAAAGTGCAAATTTGAAAAATTTTTATATAAAGAACTAGCCGGGTACCGTCGCTTCGCTCCGGAACCCATGCATATATAGCATTAAAAAAAAACTTTATTTATTTAGCAAATTAATATTGAGATCGGAGAATATACGACTTCCTAGGTCGTTGTGGCTTTCTCCGCTTAACTCAGATGTATTGCGGGTTGACGACACACATCTGGGGTTGCACCACACACATTTTTGCATGTATCTTGCAAACGCAGAAACGTTTTGAATGACTGATATATCGTTCGATAAAACTTTCAAATACCAACATTTTCTCAATATAATGTTCTCTTCCAATTTTTATGCTTTTCGTTTAAATTGCGAAAAGGTCAAAATTTGACCCTTTAAAAGAAGACATCTTGGAAACCAAAAATATTTTTCGAAAGATTGTTATAGCATTTTGTTTGTCTTAAAAAAATCTACATTTTATCCATTTGCATGACCAATCTATCTCTTATAGTTTGGTCACAAAATTGGAAAAACTGAAAGTCTTATGACAGAAAGGCAGACAGAATAACATTTTTATAATATATAATAATATTTCTTTCCTCAGGAATGTGCTTCAAATGTATTTTATCAAATTCTCTGAATACTTATTATAAATCATAAAACTTAATAACAATTACTTGATTCTAAATTATTATCTGTAGGTATTCTTCGGCATGTAATCAGGATATTGTTAAATAAAAATACATTATTACAAAAAAAAATATTGAACATTTGTAAATAGTATTATAAAATGAAAAGTTAGCAATGTTGGATCATTTTGATTTACTTTATTACGTATTTTGTTATTTTAGAATGTTTGGAGCTAAGCTTATTCTTAGCTCAAATTCTGCTTAGCAAACTCGAATAAATATTAAAAAAGAAAAGGAATTATGTATCAACAGAGAGAAAAAAAAAAATAAATCTGGGGGTAAAATAGCGATTAGAACTCCAATGGACCACTTGAGGATAGGCGGGGCTTCGTAGTTCCAAAATATCCTACCAATCTACTTTTTGGCTTGTGGGATAAACAAAGCCATGTACTTCGTTTTAACCCTAGTAGATATAGAGGCTGAACTAAAAAAATTGATTTGGATGCAACGATTGTAAGCCTTCCAAAATTTTCAGATTGGATGTAGAGTTGATTATCGCCTATTGAAGAAGACGAAAGTAATATATTTTCGAAGAAGGATATAATTTAATGGACCACTTGAGGATAGGCGGGGCTTCGTAGTTACAACATATCCCACCAGGCTACTGCATTGCATGTGGGATAAACAAAGCCACGTGCTTTGTTTTAACCGGTGTAGATATAGAGAAAATATTATATTAAAGAAGGATATTCCAAGCGTTTTTACAGAATTATTTCAATAAGGATCTGCACAGTACTGAACCATCCGTCTTGAAATATCAAAAATCGACGATTTTTTAAGTAATTAACACAAAGTTATATATTTGTTTATCCCACAAGCTCTCGCCGCATATGCTTACACGTCATACGTGACGTCGATAGGGGCGTAAACCTCAAGTGGTCCATTGATATAAGAATAATACGTGTAAATAAACTTTACTCTACTGTAAAAATGAAATAATTAACTTAAAATAACATTTCATTTCTAATATTGAAACAGATTAGAGAGAGATATTGACTGGTGATCAAAATAATAACAACAGCAATCTTCATAAATAGAATGCCTAAAAACATTTATAAAGGCAATATTCTGGGTATACGAAAACGTGGCAGGCCCAATAAAAGTTGGATCCAAGATGTTGTGGATGACCTGAAGAAGATGAAAGTTACCGGATGGTGGGAGAAGGCTGAGAGAAAAGAGGAATGGAGGCAGATCGTGAAGGCAGCCCTGGCCCACATCGGGCTGTAGTGCTTTGGAAGAATCTTAATAATTACAAGTGAATATAATTTCGTGCTAAAGCATAAATTTAAAAGCGACTCACAATAATAAAAAAAGTTAGGAAAATATCAAAAAAAAAAAAAAAACCACCACGTAGACATTGAGAAAAAAAAATTAAAGAGGGGGAAAAAAAAATCAAAAAGTAGATATAAAACTTTCAATATAAAACTTTCAGTATATGAGTCGGAGGCCTTAAGCATCAAGCTATAGCGGACAACTGAAATGAGATGGTTGCATTTCTAACCTTTAAGATAATAGCGGATATCCAATGAAAACAATATCAAACATCTGGAACGTCGGGGGGGGGGGGCTGAAAATATCCCATTCCTACATTGTTTGAGCCTCTGAATACGATGGTGAAGTCCGTTGGTCGATCCAAGCTTTCGTTCGGAAGGTTTTAGGAGGGTACAATTACAACACTGCCAAATATCTCGAAAAGGGGGGGGGGGGGGGGCGTTTGCCCCTGAAAATACCCTTTTCCTACAGTGTTTGGACCTGTGAATACGATGATGAAATCCGTTTGTCGATCCGACCTTCCGTTCGGGAGTTATTAGGGATGTACAGACACTGACGGACGGACGGACAGTACAAATGCAATAGCTACCGATATTGGTCGCTATCACAATAGCTCCCAAATGGGTCGCTAAAAAAAAATATCTGAAAATATCAAAAGGAAAGATCATTTTTGTGGAATGCAAATATTATGCACTTTAAGAGGAAAACACTGAACTTACAAAACAGGATAAAAATATAATAAAAATATGTCAAGAAAATAACAACTAACACCTTTTCTAGAATATTTCCTCCAAAATTGAGATTCCAGGAAAGCTTTTCTTTTTAAAGTTTATTATTGAAAAATTAAAGATAATTGCTATTCCAAAGTCATTTCAAATCTTTATTTATATAAATACGCATTCTACACTAATTTTTAGCCTCTTTTTATAGGAACTGAGGCTCAACAAATCATTCACTTTGTGAATTGTCCAAATAAAGGATTTCTAACAATGGGTGTTAATCCTTTTAGTTAATCCATTAATCGGCATGGTTTAAGATTAAAATTAATCCGATTTAAGTATTGCCAATTGATTTTCTTTCAAGAAAATGGAATATTTCTGCAGTTTATATTCAGTAAATATAATTTAAAAGTAAATCTGAACTTGGCTTTTTTTTTTGTGATTTTTACGTCTTAATAATACTAGAACAAATTTTAAGCATTAGTATATTACAATTGTTGTTGTTATAGTTTGATAAATTACAATTAACCTTTAAAAATAAATAAATTTAAAATATTATTAATCAAATATTTTTAATTAACTAAGAGCTCTCTTGGCTTTTTTTCTTTTTATTTGGAGAAAAAGAAATTCCAGAACTTGAAACCACTTTCCTTGAATGCTTAGTTTATTTATTTATTTATTTATTTATTTAATTATTTATTTATTTATTTATTTATTTATTTATATTCTCCTATTGAACTCTTTTAAACAAATCAAAGGGAAAAATGTCGGTATTTATACATAATAATATCGCTGACAGTAAAAAGTACCTTAAAAAATTTTTTTATGAAAGTTAATTAAAAAAAATCCGCAAATACTGTTTTAACTAACTTCCATCCAATTAATAATCCTCAAATGTTTAAGTTTACATTGGATTTCGAATCGAGAGAATTTCCATTGACATTTTCTGTTATGTGATGAGGCAGTGATGATCATTTGTTTTGCTTCTATGGTTTGTTTTATGGGAGTTTTTGTTTCCTTCAGTAAATTACTCTGACCATCCATCCTATCTTTGATACAAAAAGAAGTCGTGTGTTGCCCCTGAAAGAACAGGCAGTTTGAGGTAGATCCATTCGCAAGTTCAAGAAGTCTTTGGAATAGCATTTACAGATTCTTATATGCATGCACAGTCATCCAAGTTTTTTGGGAAAGTAAATTAAAAAAAAAAAAAAAAGAATTAGCAAGGAAATACTTGCAGTCACCTAAATACAGCTGATTTCCATTTTCTTCGCTTAAGAGTTCTTAAAAAAAAAAACAACCAAAAAAAATGTATATAGTTCTAGACTTATAATAAATATTATCCTCAATATTGAGTTATCTAGATCTCCGTTTTGTACAAAACTTTAAACTAATCGGAAAAGATAAAAAAAAAAGGTCAAAGAACTAGTAAAAGTGTTGATAAGCTGCCTGTGGGACAGCGGAGACAATTACTTAGCAAATTCACTATCTGCATCGATACAGGAGGCACTTGCCTCACAGACATTATTCTAAAGCTCCAGTTATATCATCAGATGATAGATTGCAACGTTTCTTATTGAACCTATCATTATTGTTATGGTTGAAAACACTGGAATTTCTTTGTGCCAGTGTTATAAGTCAGCTGTCTGTAGCTCTCGATAGGAATCTTGGCAGCCCACCACATATTTTTATAAGAGACACTATTAAATCCCGCTGCAATTAAATATCGCTGCACATTGTTACTTTTAAAAAAAACACGACATTTTTAAGTTTAAACTAGAAAATTCTACTTGAATGAAAATTAAGGAATTGCTATTACTAATAATAATAATAATAATAATTACACCGAATTAATATACCGGAAACCAATTCGGTGTTTGGATACGAACAATATTAATTGCATACTTTCTTTTCATTGGATTATCATATTATGATGAATTTTGTACATAGCTATTTATTGTGATGTTCATCTTGCAATAGAAAGAATGCTTATGTAATCCTTGTCTAATAGGGGTCTTAAGAAATTTAAAACAGACATTAGATTTAACTAGGCCATCCCCCCCGTACACGCACTTGTTTTTCTAAATCACATAGAATTTGGTTAAGTAAGAATATTATATTTAAATATTGTAACGTTTCGGCAATTATAGTTCTAATAGTCACCTTGGCCTTAATGGATAAGATGTCTGACTTCGGATCAGAAGGTTGTACGTTCGATTCCCGTCGCGGACGTTTCATTGTAAAAAATTACTTCTATTTTCCATTCTCAAAGGAAATTGCGCCGGACAGACAGACAGAGAAATAAAAGATTTTAGTAATATAGATTAATCTATTTTTAGTGGATCTTAAGAATTATAACTTAAAGTTGTATAAAGCGAAATAAAAGATACAAAGTTAATAATAATAATTTAAATATAAATTACTTTGTTAAATCTTGCTTCATTTAGTTGCTGTCAGCGATAACTCACACCCTAAGAGTGTTAAGTATAATAACCTTAATGTAGTTGGAGAAATTTTTCTTAATAAATGCTTTGACCGAAATTAACTCATTTAGGAACATATTATTCTTAGTAATGCTAATTATTTATGAATATTCTTCGTGTGAGTTTCTTTTTTTTTGTCAAATATTATACATATCTTAACAAAATGGTAACTAGGGAAGGCACAAAGGAACCAAAAAGATTTCACATGGTTCCTTTGTGCCTTTCGTAGTTACCATTTTGCTAAATTATTATTAGGGGAGTAAAATTTGTTATAATATGTACATAACTTAGTGATTCTTATTCTGGATGAGAAATAATTCATTCAAAGAATCGTTAATTTTTTTTTTCTAAATTAAATTAATTTGTTATTGAAAAAAAAAATTAAAATTAAAAAAAAAAAAATCTAATATTATTGGAATGTAATGCTAATTTTAAGATCGCTAAATATCTTTTATTATTCAATGATTATTCTTCGTTTCTCATATTTTTTTCTTATGGAAACTATCTTTTGTAAAGAATATCTTTTTATAATATTCTTTTTATAAAGAGTCTTATAAAGAGTTTTTTATAAAGAGTTCTATATAAAATATGTAATATTTTTAATGTTTACATAACGCTTTATTAAGTACATAAAGTGCAATATTTTTGAGGTAAAATTAATGAAGTTTTTCACAAACAAAAATTTAATCCCCAATCTTTTGTTGCTGTTGTTTTTTGTTTTTGTTTTTTTTTTTTTATAAAAAACGAAACTTGAAAACAGAAACATTTGCTATAAATGGCTTTTTTTTTTTTTTTTTTCTAAAAAGAAATATTAAGACTCTTAAAACTCTTTAGTCAGTTTCCGCACCGTATAACATTCGTTGGTGTTCAAATGACAAGGCCAACCGAAATTACGTAAGAAAGAAGAAAAAAGTCTATGAAGATCTCGGTAATTTTCTTTCAAGGCAAACATCTAGCTTATAATTGATTAAAAAGTCGCAGGAAGACATTCGTTTTCATATCTCAAAGGTGATTTATTAAAGAAGTAGACTTGAATATAAAAGTGTTTTTCATGTTGTAATTTGTTTGTTCCACTGACTTCATTTCATCCCCCTGTAAAAAAATTTCTAAAAATTAATATCTTCCATTACAAAAAAGAGTCTTTTCTTTTCGTTTCACTTATAAGTAACTATATTAAATATTTACTTATTCAGATTTTTGCAACTCAACGTAGTGTTGTGCAGTGTTGCCAAAGTAGATGGTGAAGATTTCGTGAAATTAGGGAAATGTGATCAATGTAATTAATTCTCCGTAAACTATAGTTGTTCTATATCTTTTTTTATTGTAATATATTGTATTATTATTTTATAATTTAATGTATAATAAAAGTTCAGTCAAGCGTTTTGAAGTTTCTATTAACAATCGCCATCTTGCTTTCAAATCAGTCCATTGATTTTGAGATGAATCCATTGCAATAAGTATTTTTAGCAATTTTCACGTTGAAAGCAGCACAAACACTGCTTTTTATACTCAAATATAGTTTGTTCACCAAGACTTGAAACTTAGCCACGCCTCTTCAAACGAAGAAAACATTTCACAATAGGGGTGAGGGTTGTAAAAGAAAAATTTGGGAAAAAAAAAAAAAGAACAAGATTAGGAAAATTTTTTAAAATACTGTATTTACTATTAAAGATATGGAATGTCTTATTTTATATCATCAATTCCTCTGTTATAACCAAGAAACAAAATCTGTGCATTTCCCCTGAAAATGGAAAACTATCACACTGACCCCTCAAATGACTTCTTCGACTCGTCGCCTACCACGTGACATAAACGTGGCTAAGTCTCAAGTCTTGGTGGACAAACTGTATATGCATCATGTATCTACTTTTCAAGACTTTCGTCCTTAATTGTAGAACGATTTTCTTTTTAGATTTCCCATCTTTTCAGTCAAAGATTCCTGGTTTGATTATTTTTCTTTTTCTTTGATGTGAAATTGTTTTTTTTTTTTATTATAAAACCATGAGAATCAGGGCTATTCTTAAGTCTTAATAAGAAAAAGATAGAAAGTACTGTTAACATAACGAAATACCCTCATAGAGAACGACCATTCAGATTGATTTCTCACTCCAGGCTCTTGATCTAAGGGTCAAATTCATACAAAAACGAAGCATTTCCGATAGCCTAAACCTATGATTAGTGAACGATATGTAATTATCTAAATAATAGGACAGTAATAGTAAACCTATAGTTATTTATAAGTAGTAATTATTCGAAGAAAAGTGAATGACTAGATTTATATCTGTTAAACAACAAAAATGTTAAATTCTTGAAATTAAAAAAAAAAAAAAAAAAGAAAATAAAGCATTCCTAAGAGATTAAAAAGAAAACCATTATTTAATAAAAAAAAAATATTTTATCTAAAATTAAATAGGAGAAATTCTAATCTGTAGTTAAGGATAGATTTCACATTTTATTTTAAGAAATACTGAAAAGGAATAACATAATGCAGGTATCTTTAAAAATATATAAAAAGTTTAAAAAATACATTGCATATAGAGTAAGTCTAAATGTACGTCTCTAATATATTCATAACTTAATTGGTGTGTTTAACGACATGTGTGTTTTATTTCTTTTAAAATTTGCACAAGAAATCTTCAAGAAAACAATAAGAGCCTCAAGTAAACCATACGTTTTTCACTTGAAGAAAGAAAATTAAATAAAGAAATAAAATCGTTAAATGGTTAAACTTGATTTGTCCATTATCCATTAGCTTACGGTGTCCCATTACAAACCTATGGGGTCGCGGGAGGTAAGGATCCAGGCGTTTCGTGGCCAACGGGACTAAGTTGGAGTCGGTACCCGTTCTACAGAGGGCTGGGCAGACCCTAGTCCCCGTTTGGAGGAGAATGGAGCGTGAAAAATCCCCGCCCTCCGTCCTGGCCGGGGATCGAAACCGCTACCTCCAACCCACAGCCAAGCGTCCTATCCATTAGGTTTCTTTAATTTTAAATTACATTAAATTGTTTTTGGGCAACAGAGTGACAATCTAGAACTGGAATGGAGATGAATGAATGAAAGGACTAGGGAAAATTAAAAGCTGACAGCATGTGATCAATTAATAAGATAAAAATTATTAACTTATTTTTACAAAATAAAAAGTTGTTGGGAAAAGTACAGTAGATTGAGAAATTTATGCTTAATGTAAAGTTCATTTACTTTATTATTACTGTTATTTAGATCTAAATTGATATCCGTTTCCCAGAAAACAGGAAATACTTCTTTGTATTCCCAGTTTCCCAGTTTTTACGTAAATAAAAAGATGTGGAAACAAATTTTTAGGAAAACAAATTTCTTCTTTACATGAGTATTTTAAATTGTTTTTGTTGAAGTAATTAAGAATCAAGTAATTTTCTTTGTCTTGCAGTTTTCTTTATTACCACATTTTACTACATCACAGCCTAAAATAAAAGATCCCTGTGTCATTATCTAAAGTCTTTACCCATTACTTTATCCATCATTAATAAGTAAACTGTTAATTATTTACTTAATAACAGACTAAAATTATTTTCTAAGAAATAGTTAGTTTGCAAATATTTTACTTTACATTAGAATAATAAGTAAAATTTAAATTCAAATAAGTATAGATACAGACAGGACTTTTTTGGTAAAGAAATCGGATGCCATATTGTTTTATTGCTTTAGTGTTTGGAAAATCGTTACTTTAAAAAACATTTTATCGTTACATTAAAAAACGTCTTATTAACACCAAAGTAGGCACCAGAAGAACCGTTATGTGTTTCTCTGAAAACATTATTTGTCCTTATATTTGATATTTTCAGTTGCTTGACGACTCTTCCTTTCGGACTCTCTCAAGCTTGCTTCAGCGATCTGTTTTCCACCCTCAAGGACTTCCATTGTACCAATAAAGATTTCAAATTGCGTGACCTGCCCGAAACCTCTCTGAGCATTTCTCCTTCCAATACAAAATTGGTCCTAAGTCCGGCCCTGCTCTTACTCCTCTTCCCTCAGCGGTGCTGAAGTCCATTCTTGATTTTTTTTTTCCGAGGGCAGTAAATCGCAAATCAAATACTTCTTCCCATTGATCAATCTTGTCACAATACTTACAGTTTCCAAAAGGTCGTCTCGACAGCGCATCGGTTGTGTAAATTGGTTGTGTATCGTCGGTATTTATTCTAATGCTGCACAATGTAAGTTTTTCCAGCTGGTTCAGTTTTTGAGGTAAACACACTCCAATGTCTTCTGAGAAAAAACGTTTCGCTTATTTCCTCTCTAGGGGTGTCAAATGATCCCATTTCATGTCGTTAATGCAGTCTCATTCGCAGTCACAGTCATCGTCTTCGCAATTTACTATATTAACAAAAACACTATTAGCCATAGCCTTTGTAAATCTTCGTTGTAGTCAGTAGAACATTTGTCACGCGCAGAGGTAAGACTGGTAGGCCCTTATTATGGTAGTAGCAATGATGGGTTATGTTTTTGTGCTGGTCATGCCCGAATCAGTACTTCCTCAATATTATTGTAGTAGCCTCAGAATTTCCAATCAGCACACATCCCGAAGGACTGACTCTTCTAATTTCCTGTCTGGAGATTGTTCTCGATGGAGCTGGTGATGCAGTGATCCAGCTTGCCATATCGGTTACATTCCATACTTTAGTAACCCGATCTCTTCATGAGTCATTCTTGAGCTCAACAACTGATCCAATTGTTGCAGATCTTTTCCAGCATTGCCATCGTCAAGTCATCTTCTTCAATTCTAGCAACTCTCACTTTCTCGATGTACTGCTGGTGTAGACCACTTCCACTTCCAATAACCGAATCAGTACTTCCTCAGATGCCATTTACGAATGTCTCAGCTGCCAAGTGCTGCTGGGATTCTAGGGGATCAATGAGATATGCTAGAGGTAAAAGCCGTCGGACGTCCGGAAGGTTTCACCTCTTTTCTGTATGAATGATGTAACTTGGCCACAAACATCTATATCATGAAGGTCTCATCGAATTTCAACTCCGGGACCTTTGTCAGCGCCCGGTAATTCCTCTGGTCTTCTGTCAATAGAATCAGTAATATTCCCGAGCTGCTCTTCTCAGAGTGACAGTCAAAGATGCTGCTTTTTCCTTATCGTTCCAGGTAGTCGTCACAGCAGCAGCCTCAAATTGCTTAATTATACATCGTCCGTCAGAGGGGATCTTCGTAGGTTTAATAGCATCGACTGTTTTTCTGATTTTTCATATCTCTGGTCTTCCACATCACTTTACTGTCCAATTCTTGTAATTTGACGTCGATTTCACTCCTCACATCAGATATTCTTTGTTTTTAGAACCTCGTTAACCATTTTGTTCTAATTTTAAGGTGTCCGATATCTGCTTTTGTATTCCTTTAAACACCATCAAATTTATTCTGCATTTCCTCTCTTATTTCTTCATGGTTTTTCTTAGTTCTTTTTGTTCTTCGAAGTTTCCTTTAATATCTTCAATCTTGGTTTTCTTGCGGTTTTTTTTTTTTTATTGTCCTTCAATTCTTTTAAACATAACAAAATAAAATGCCAAACACATAAATTTTGATTAAAGATTCTTTAAAAACTCATTCTAAAAATACATTATACAGTGGAGAGCTTTTGAAGCCTTCGTGGCTTCCCTGTCAATCTCCTTCGAAAGCTCTCCACTGAGTAATGTATTTTCAGAATGATTTTTTTTAAAACAATTTTTAATCAAAATTTGTGTGTTTGGCATTTTATTTTATTACGTTTTAAAGTTATAATTTCGACGCACGTTAAATTTTATGTTAAATTCAATTTTTTTTGTCCTGCTTCTTTGTTTTTCTCCCATTTCTTGCTCTTCTTCTATCATTCGGCTTATCATAGCTGTCAGTTTATCAAATTCCTCCTCATCTTGACTGCTTGCAATTTCAAGGTCATAAAATAAAATTTCCTTACTCCACTTAGCCATGTCAAGGCTGACCCACACCTCACCCCCTGGACCTCGAAAACCCTTATCCAACACTCACCACCCCCGACACCGACACTTAGCAGCTATTTGAATCATGGGCTCATAAGGAACTCCACGGCAGACATCGCCATGAACTCAGCCAGCCTCACGTCGACATGAACGCGTCGAACAGATGGCTGACGACTGGTGAACTGTTCTGGGAGACCGAAGGGTTCATGATCGCGATGTAGGACCAAATAATCCCCACACGCAACTACAAGAAACAAATTCTACACTACACAAACACGCACGACGACGCCACATGCAGGAAATGCCACACTATATATATGAAGAAATTCATGGATACAACCACACATATCAGGCTGCTCCCTTCTCTCCCAAACAGACTACTTCCACCGACACAACCAGACAGCTTCGATCGTCCATCAGCAGCTATCACACAAACGCTCACTTATTAAGAACACGGTCCTGTACTGTAAGTTCACACCACAAAAGCGTGTTAGATTCACCCTCACATAAGCTGTACTGGGACCGTCCCTTAGATCGTCACAGACAAAATCATACACCACAAAAGATCTGACATCATACTTGTTGATAAGGCTAACAAACAGACCTATTTCATTGATATTGCAGTGCTTTTCAGCAAGAACATGCAGAAACCTCACGCAGACAAGATCAGTAAATACACTAATCTAGCAAACGAGCACCAGAAGCAATGGAGGCAAGATTGAGTACATGTTGTATCCATCGTCGTGTCCGCTACTGGTCTGGTGCCTCACACACACAGCACCAAAGCCTCAGCACACTAAGACTTCACAAAAACACTTATGCACAACTCCAGAAGGCTAGGGTACTCAACTCAATACGAATAGGTAAGAAATTCATGGACACAACCACACATTCCTAACTCTCCTGGCACACTTTTTTTTACACTTGGCAATAATGCTTTGGTTCTTGACCCGCCATGTTGTCTTGGCTGGGGTAACTCAAGAATTGAAGCATTTACGTTATAATAATAATAGGAACTGTTCACATTGCTCACTAAATGCTCCAGGCCGGGATAGTCCATTGTTCGGGGAATAGCCTAGAATCTAAGAGTCACTGAAGTACCGCCTAATTATGTGACTAGTACCTAGCAATGCTACTCTCTGCAACTGCTGCATCGTGATCTCAATCGCACTCGGGTATTTTTTTCAACTCTCTTGGAGTTGTTGCAAGCGCTTCTAAGACTACTGGTACCACTATTAAATTCTTTTCTTTCAGAGACGCTGTACTTCAAATCCTGGTATCTCGGATCTGTCCCATCTTTCTTTCTTCTATCCGACCGTCACCTGGGACCATCACATAAATCAGCTTAACCAAGTTTTTCTCAACCAGAGTTAAGTCTGAAGTATTGTGGTCGAGTTTCTTATCATTTTGGATCCTAAAGTCCCTCAAGATCTTGACCATCTTATCGTCATTCTCAACCATCTTTTCAGGATTGTGATCCCACCATTGTTCTTGCGTATATTCCAATATAACATTGCTGCAGTTCGGTTGTGGCATCTTATGTAGTTAGTCTGTGCGATGTTACTACATCCACTAATAATGCGATCTATCGTCTTTGCAAAGCCTATATTTGCTATCAGTTCCAATTTTTACTTGGCTTCGATACTTTTTTATGTCTTGAGCATGAAGTGGTTTATTATATCAAGCATTTGTCCTGCTACTTAGCAACTCTTTCCTATATGCGTTTTTCGATTCAACAATGTTGATGATATCTTCCCTAGAAACTTCATTCAACATCTTTTCGTTGCTACTATGGACATAATCACTGAGAGATCTTTTTTTCTTCTTCCACTGTTTCGTTCACTTGCAACAGTTCTTGTCCTCCTTTATCCCGCGATAGATGTAATCTATCCACATTACTTTTAGCATTATTTATAGTCATTACCTTCATTGTTTTCTCGTCCAAAGCATTCAACTCGTCGCCGTCCCATCTAGAATTCCAGCGCTGTACATTATAACCGGAACCGCCCAGATATTTACTGCGGTTATATTTTAATATTCCACCATTCAGTTTCGATTTCAGGCTTCTTCTCAATCTTCTGATATATTCACTGCTAGTCCTTCTTTTTATTAAAGCATGGCTGATGTCATGTGTCTGAGATATTCCGAGGTAGCTGTAATTTTCATCATATCCAAGAATTGTCCTTCAATTCCATCTGATTCAGCGACTTTTTTCACTGACAGAGTTGCACACTTTTCAATTCCAAAATCCAAAGCAATATCACTGCTGAATAGTCGACCATATGCACAAATAGATGGTTTTCTGCCTAATTTGACCAAGCGCCAAATTAGATTTTTTTTTTTTTTTAGATTATTGCTATATATATATATTAGCGAAAGATATAAACTCTTTATTAAAAAAAATTGTTCCTGCTTGCTCAGCATAATTCTGAGGAAAATTAATTTTGAATAAACGCCAATCTACTTCTAACGAATAAGATTGCATCATGTGACTAACGACCTTTGAAGGATATTATTAATTTTGATAATGATCAGAATTGTCCTATGAAAATATATTCATTTTGATAACATAGCCCTCTTTATTCCATAAAAAATGTGAAGTAATACATAAGTTTTTGCGTTTAGGCGAATGTCTCAAAATCGAATTTTGGCGCTTGTTCGAATGATACACAACACCATCCAAATTCCTTCCTGCATTGTTTTTACATACAGCTTAAGATCGCCCGTATAAAATAAAATGCGGAATTCTTCCAGATGTCTTCAATGCTTAATATCCAGCGCCCCCGTATCATCCCATATGGTTGGCATTGTCGCTAAGACACTGGCCTCTCACCTCTCAGTACCGGGCCCGGTTCTCATATGGGTTTCGTTGATGGTGGCGATCCGCGCTGGGCAGGTTTTCCCGAGGTTCTCCCATTTCCCCTGCATTTCTCACACCATCTTTTCTCTCCGTCTGTCCTTCTTTCCGTGGGATAGCACAATAGATCTTTCAGGTGCTCGGCTACCCATGCTCAGCACATTACATTACATTATATCATCCCATATGACCCGCATCATTAGTAGTATCATAGCTACTATAAGGTGATAATGAATCACCCTGAATTACACCTCTTCTGATCTTGACATTTCCTAGCTCGGTATGTTTAGCCATTAAAATAGTATTCCAATGCTGCACCTCTTGATTTTATTGTTGATTCCACACATTCATTAATCCAAGTGTGCGATAGGCACTCTTCAAACTCCTTTTTATAATCAATCCAGGCAACATGCAAATTAGCTTTCCTTCTATTGCAGTTCTTCAATATCATTATTATTATTGAATACAAACTTTAAATTTCATTTTGTTCAACATTAAAAAAAAAAAGAAATATTTTTCCTATCCCAATTTTTTACGAATGTTAATGTTGTGTTGAAACAATTTTAACAGATAAATTGCAATTTTTATACTATACTATCCAATTCTTTTAAATTCTTATTATTGCAATTTTTTTAGATTCAAAATTTAGTATTCTTTTTGACTTGGATCTTTCGTTACGTCAATGATTTTTACATTCTGACATGTCTAAAAGCCATTACGAGGATTATTAGAAAATGATATTGAGCATCTTTTAAAGCCTTCTTGACAACTACCTAATTTCTTTGCTTATAAAATGTAGAAATAAGTTCTCCATTATGAAAAGCATTACTTGTTTATTTATTTATTGAGGCAAAATCAAAAGTCCGCTACTTAAAATAATAAAAATAAATAGATTGATTTGAAATAGGCCTAAAGTTTGTTTATTGAAACTCAATTCTCAAACTTTATTAGTAGATATTACAAAATTTAGAAAAAGAAATAATAATTTACAATTTTCAGATTTTTTATAGTAATGCTATTAATTTTATTTTCTGAAATTTTATTTAGCGATATTACATTAAATAAATTTAGGCGTAATTTCAATAAAATAGGATTCATGTCGCAAACATGACCTGGGTGTTTTCAATTTATCTCCTTTTTTTTTTGGTAATTATTTTTTGTGAAGTAGTAGTAGTCGGTTCGCACCGAAGTGCGAGCTTCGTTGCCGAAGCATCCGTGCTCCAGGGAGCGCTAGTGTTTCCAAGACGGCGAACCCCTAGCAGACTACCTAGAATTACAAGGGAAAGATACTGGGGTGGTTTCCCGTGGCCTTCCCCAGGACGCCATTAAGGAATGACGTCAGACCGAAGAGAAAGTGAAGAAGAGGCTACAACACAGGAAAGGAAATTTTTGAAACATCCATGCTCGCTACCGGGATTTGAACCCGGGCGCTGGCACATTGATCTCACGACAGACCGACGCCTGAGACCGCTCGACCACACCAGCGCGGCATTTTTTGTGAAGCAGAAGGAAAAATTTGCCATTTTCCTTCAGCTTCACAAAATAATTACCAAGTTTTGTTATCCGATTGAGAAAGAAATAGACTCTCCCAAAAAAAGAATCCTATTTTCTTTGATTATAGTTCCCAGATGAGTGACAGCATCATGAAAGAAAGAACTTCTGTACGTACTCGTATGTAACAATACAAAGAAAAAAAAACAATACAAAAATTTCCAAAGCTGCAAACTTCCTTAGTCTTTATTTAAAAATAGCTTGAAAAAGAAATAAGGAATATTGTGTAATGGATTCTATTACAGGTATTAATAAAATTTTAGGAAATTTACAAAAATATTATTTTTCGTAAAATTTAGCGTTCTGTGTCCTTCGAATTATTTAAAATTTCCTTATTTGAAATTATTGAGGAAAGTAGCAAGAAGAGGTAATAAATAAAATAAATAATTTTATGTATTCTATTATTCAATAACGCATAATTATTTCTTGGTCTTTAGAATAAATTCTAACTAAGCACGAGGAATCAGTCAGTATCTTTCATATTTAGTAAAATCATAGTAGTATTGTTATTATAAATTTAATATAGTTTAACTTAACCTTCCTCTCTGCTGTCATATGCTTTAACTTTTAATAAACTGGCTAGAATGCATTTCCCCAAGACTCGAGAAAACAGGCAACTATCGAAACTATGTCCATACGTTTTACATTATTATTAAAAACAGTTACTTTATTTTAACTTTCAGTAAAAAAAAATATCAATTGATGGTCTTACAAATCTTAAGAAAGTTTTTGTTTTACGATAAGTTTGGACGTTATTATTATTAAAATTAATAATTTAAAATTAAAATGCTTTGAAAAAAACAAAACTACAAAGCCTGCACTTACGTTTTACAAAATTTCAGATTTTTATCTTCAATAGTGTTTGAGATGTTGTTGTGTCCCCGGATCCAACCGGATCACTGGTCATAGACACTCTATGATGGGGATTTTATTGCCTTATTGTCGTTGGGATATAATTATCCAGGAGACACCCTAAGGTGACAATCGGACTTCTGCCTCCTAGGAAGAGAAACAATGACAGAAGAAGAAAGAGGACAACACAGAAGAAAGTGAAACACCCATGCCACTGCCGGGATTCGAACCCAGGAACTGGCGCATTGGACGCCACGGCTGGCCGCCGCCGAGACCGCACGACCACGCCAGCACGGCAGTATTTGAGATACAGTAAGTTATTGAGGGCTCGAATACCGAAAAAAAAGCCTTTGGGAACCTTTACTCTCCCCTTAAAACAAAAACAAAAAACAAAAAAGAAAAACTTAAAATCTAAAAACAAATATATCTATAAATTCCTAAAACATAATCTAAACTTCGCTAATAAGTGATATATAGTAAAACTCCACTAACGATTATCTGGCATGGTAGGTTTATCTTTTTTTAAATTAGGAATTTAGTTGAATAGAATTTTTAAAGACTGAAATCATGTAAACAATTTAGTTCTTCGAAAAGTTCTTGATTCAGCCTACACACGGTTTAAAACATTATTTACAATTAAAATTAAAAACTTTAAATTAAAAAAAAAAGGCATTAAAAATGTTAAAAAACTTAAAAAACACTAAAATTGAGCTCAAACTACTTTCGGCTTGCAAGCAAGCCGTCATCGATGAGAATTTTTAAAGACTGAAATCATGTAAACAATTTAGTTCTTCTTTTTAGGCTTCTGAAAGAGGTCTTATTCCCCGGTTTGTCTGTCTGTGGACGCACAATATCCCACAATGCTTCGCAACGGCTTCTGTTAGCTCAGTTGTAGGTGGCCTGAATGTTGAATGTTGTAGTTGGCCTGTTAGCTCAGTTGGTTAGAGCGTGCTAATAACGCAAAGGTCGTGGGTTCGATCTCCTCATCAACTTAAGTTTTTTTCTTAAATCATTATTAGGAATTCAGTGTATTAACAAGGTTTGAGTTAAGAATGACGATTATTCCATATAAATAGGGGTGGGTAAGATAGCATGGGGTCGCAAACAGACTCGCGGGAGCATTTTCGAGACCACCCCGGCGCAGTCTATTCTAAAGTAAAGGTGACTCAGAAGCCGTTGCGAAGCACTGTGATTGGTTTACTAATCACTATACCTGCCTTGTTTTTTTTTCTTGCCTTGTTACGAAAGAAGCGGAGTCAGGACTTTTGACGTGTATTAATTTCCTTGTCATGGTGAGAAGACACTTCTTTCCGTATAACTTCTGGGTTAGGGCTCAACCTTTGCTTCTTATGAAACTGCAGGGTTGTTAATACATAATTTTTATTATTATTTTACTGATCTAGTCACAAGAAATACTCTCCAAGAACCAAAGAGATCAAGTAACTTTTTATCGGAGTAATAAAGTAGTTTTAAGCAGAAAAGTGCGTTTCATCAGCTTAATTCTAAAATTTCAAATCTGCGGCTGATCGTTAAAGCAGACACGTAGCCAGGTAAGGAGATCAGGGGGGTCAGGACCCCACTCCCTCTTCAGGGAAGAAAAGAAAGTGTAAATGTTCAATTGCGTATGTATAATTGACGAAATTCAAACAGCCTACTCTTACCATAGATGTTTATTTTTAAGATCATTTTACTTTTAAAGTTTCATTTAAAGAAAGAAAAGTCATTTATAAAAATATAATGTAATTGACCCCCTCCCTAACAAAATCCTGGCTACGTGCCTGGTTAAAGTAATAAAATACATCCACGTACAAAGTGATAAGCGTCCATTCTGTCATTTTAAGATTAAAATAATTAAGATAGCTTACAAGTAGGAAACTGTCATCACACTGGAGATACCACTGAAATAAAAACCTTAGAACCAAATGAATTATTTATATTTGTATTATCAAATTGCTGTGAGAATTTCAGTTAAGGAATATTTTGGATTTTTCGGCTATGTTATGTTATGTTATGTTATGTTATGTTATGTTATGTAGTGAATGTGGGTGGCAGAGAAGCAAGCACTGCGAGCGGAGGTCTATTATACTATCCCACGGAAATAAGGACAGATGGAGAGAAATAAGAACAGACTGAGAAAATATGGTGGGAGAAGTGCAGTGGAAACGGGAGAACCCCGAGAAAACATGCCCAGATCGGATCGTCCACCATCACGAAACCCACATGAGAACCGAATCCCGGTACTCAGAGATGAGAGGCCGATGTCATAGCGACAACGCCAACCGCGCGGCCATTTTTCGGCTAAGTAGTTTTATTTACTAAAAATAAAGCGAGCAATTCTTGTAAATTTTATCTTCAAAACAAGCCTAAGGATTTTGATGAAATGCCGTGAATCTATCGTTTTCGGGTGCGAGGAAACGATTTAGCTAGGTCTCGACTTCGTGAATAACCTCATTTAGGGAGTAAATGATTTATCTGGTACCTTGGTAGCTAGATTATTATTGCTTACTTTATTTTCGTTTTATTTTATACGTAATAAATTCGTATTCTGTACTTTTTTTACCTGTAATAAAATAATAATTTTTAAAACTTTTTCCTTTCAACGTCGCGTGTATTCACTGCGGAGCTGTCCATTTCCCAGAAAGGAGGTTGAATAATCAGGTGATTGTTTATAGTGTTGTTACTTGATTTTCGTAACAACAGAAAATGTTGAAGCTCGCGGAATAGATAAAGAATCACTGCTCTATACATCTGTTTTAAACATCTTGACTTTAAAAGTTTTTTTGTTTTTTTTTTGATAAATACTATACATATAAGAATGTGATGTGGATTTATTTTATTATTATATCAGTAAATATTGAGGAATACATAGAGAAACTTCCAAAAACAGTGAATAGTGGTCTCAGCTTTATCAGTGAGATACATTTGGAAAAAATTAAATTATGAACTTTAACTTGAACCAATCTCGATGAAATTGAAGTTGATCGTTTAAATGCCATTGATCTCACTACGTTTAATACATTGGTGAACAGAAATAACGATCCAATGGGAGCCCCATTTGTAACCGGACGGACGGACAAGAAAACCGTCTTAATAAATAATTCATCACTTTTTAAATTCGAATGCGCCTAAGCAGCACAGAAATGTTGCAGTAATATTTATGTATTAAATAAATTACGTCTTAAATTTCAAAAATTAATTAAAAAATGAATTTCCTAAGATATCTATTATCCTACTGGTGAACTGTCACAGAAGAGAATCTTTGAAGGATAGTTACATTCTGATGACATCAAAAAATTTCCATGAAAAACTGATTGAGAATTATGATGATCTACTACGTAGTAATGTGGATAAATAGCGAAATAGAGAAGAAATTGAACGGAAGAAAACTTGTTTTCTATCAATGGAGTTAAGTTGATATATGTAGGAAATTTGTAGCTAGAGTGGACTGATAGAGATCATCATAATGACTCTGTCTCTATTATTTGAACTTACTATAGTTCTAAAGTGTTCATTTAGTACCTTTTGATCAGATCCAAGTACGAGAATGTCATTTTAACCCAGGGCGATAAAAATCTACTTCCGCCTTCGAATAAACTATATTGGTACGTATTAGTTGAAGATAAAAGAATTTCATATAATTAACTGGATATAATTTTGCGCAAACAAGTAAAGAAAGAAATCTTATCTTTTTAATACTGTGCTGTTAACCGTTGATATTAGTTAAGAATTTCGGAAATAATTTGAGCTTTCCGTAAATAAACGACAAGTTTACTTTCTTTCAAATTTAAAAAAGAACATTGCTTCCAAATTTTTGAAATTCAAATGACTACATTTGGATGATGGAGGATTCGATCAAAAGCAATAAATTGAATTTACATTAAATAGAAACCATCCTTTGATACTGAACTAATCCTCTAATGTTTATCCATGGTACAAAGCATCATTCCAGCGTATAATGTTATTCAAATGATGTACATTATATTTCGATTTACGAAGCGAAGGCCTTGGTCACGCCCACTAATCCTAACCACACCCAAAATCTCTGTCACTTAGTGCAGTGTCGTATTGCACGGAAAAACATTCTTGAAATAATCTAGAACAAATCTTCTCCAGTCTTGTACAGTTTATCACGAAAGATTGGAAAATAATTTAAACAAATTAAAAGTAAAAGAAAAAAGGATAAGGTAAGAAAGCAATAATAGAATTCTAGAAATCCTATCAATATAATAACAATCCTGTAATTTCCACAATATTAATAGGATTTCTAGGAGTAAATTATTTACAAGATATATTACAGATTCTTATATACAGTAAAACCCCGTTATTACGCTCGTCAAGGGACCGTGACCTACAAGCGTAATAAGCGGGATAGCGCTATAAACGGGGAATGATTTATATGATGGGGAAACATTTAGACACCATTTTACAGGAAAGATACTTGATTCTGAAATAGATATAGTGCAAATGTGAGCTTATTTCCTATTAAAAAAATCTTTGATTGTGGTTTGCCGCATGTGTATGCTACTGTTATAAATTACGACATTTTCAATGCGGTTCAAGAAACTATTAACATCAATTGATACTCCACTAGGAGCAATACAAATATATTTTCGGAGCAGTTTTAGTGCACTGCCCGCTATTTCACGCGCCTTTTCTTGAATGATTGGGTCACTTAATGGCACTGATGCATCACGGGACTGATGAATCCATTCAATTAGAATTTCCTCGGCATCTTCACATTTTCCACACTACTTTTTTACGTTTGCAACCATCCTTCGCTGAATTGATAATTCCATTCTTATTTTTTATTATTGTTCTCAGACTGGATCAGGGAATTCTTAGATTCTGCGAAAACCTTCTGATTTAGTGTAGAATTCTCGTCGTACTTACGAAGAATTTGCAATTTTTCACTTATAGAAAGGGATTTCCGCTTCAAAGAGTTCGAAGATTCCCTCCTACCAGGGAAAGAAAAGAATCGTTACAGTGTTACATTTCTTTTCGATACAAAATTTCCGATATAAAAAAGCGCTACAAGCGGGATTTGAAGCGTTATAAGAGGGTAAAAGTATAGAGAGTTATATA
Organism: Thereuonema tuberculata; assembly: GCA_023159025.1. Lineage (NCBI taxonomy): Eukaryota > Metazoa > Arthropoda > Chilopoda > Scutigeromorpha > Scutigeridae > Thereuonema > Thereuonema tuberculata. The sequence continues at coordinate 58,945,143 of JAFIDM010003189.1, read as the reverse complement.
GAAAATTCCAGGGACCGTACAAAAGGAGCGTTAAGAACGGGATAGTGCTATAAGCGGGAGCGTAATAACGGGGTTTTACTGTAATAGAATTCTACGTAATTTCTGCAAATTTCTCAGTCTTTAAATTATTTCTTGATGTAATAGCACGGTTGTAACAGGTTTATTTTTGCTTTCAGCTCTTTATTTATTTATTTATTTATTTATTCATTTGAGATGTCTCATCTGGAATAAAAACATTCTTCTAGAGCAGTATTTTTCAAGTAATAGATCGTGATCCCCGGGAGGTTCGTGAACGATGTGTTGGGTTGGTTCGCATAAAAGGAGGAGCTTTATATAGAAATGTACCACGTAGAGGTTTGCCAGCCAATTCATGCACAGCCCTTCAATGAGGATGATACGTCTGAACCGGAGTTCGAATCCCGAGCAGGCATGGATGTTTCCTTTCTTTCCTGGGTTTGTTTACTCCTTCTCTTTTGTTTGTTTGCTCCGTCTATGACCATATTCTGAAAGATTGGCGCCAGGAAGGATATCCGGTCGTAATAAAAAAAAAAAAAATTAGTCAAATAAAAATAAAAAATCTTAGAGCCGCAGACCCCAGTAAAACATAGAATTAAACTGCTGAGAAGAAGAGGATAGGTTTGGCATGTGAGGATATTAATCTAGAAAATAGTGATTAGCTTATAAAGCTCAGGCTTTGAAATAAATAAATAAATTGTTCATTAACTTTAGGATAATTATTACTGAAAATGTAAATTTGATGATTTCCACTACAACTATCATTCAACACTGGATATGGAAAATTGAAAGACTGCGATTCCCAAAACGTTATTATTGTAATAATATTTCCATTTCATTGATAATAAACTCATCAGAGAAAAACAGAAATTCCTTGCTTTCTTTTCATAGAGCCAGCATTAGTTTCCCAAATACTTTAAGCCTCCTTAACTATTTATGCCATTTCCGCATTTATTACATTTAACGATAAGAAGTAGGAATTTAATAAGGATTTTAGATAGATGGATAGATTCTACAAATGAATGCAGCCGTTTTTTTTTTTTTTGTTTTTTTTTTTTTAGATCAACTCTATATTATCTATTTTAAACATTCTTAGAGCTTAATTAAAACTCATAAAATTCTATTTTTGTGTTTTTGTGAGTTATTTTAAGATCAGTTGTAGTTGTATTTATATCGAAAACTATATAATACTCTATCAATTTTCAATTTTCAAAAATTAAATTATTTTAAGAAGTTTCTTTCTCTAATATTTCCAGGAATCATTTATTGCACTACCGTTTGATAAAAGTTAAAAACTGTAAAAAGAAAAATAATAAATAAATAAATAAATAAAAAATAGATTCTGTGCAAAAATAACGTTAAGAAAAAAAAATAACATTTAATAGCGATTAACTGAAATATAATCATCGAGCAAGTAAACAGGACTTTTAAGCTATATAAATTTTCGATGAATAAGAAAATGGTTTTTTGCTTCTCAGCATCTTGTTACCCATTGGTTGCTACAGTTATCTGTAGTGCATTCACCTTCAGAAGATCTGACAATAAGTGGTGTTGTTGGTGTTTTTTTTTTTCTCAAATAGGATCTGCATCAGAATTCGACAACCCGCAGCTCTTTGAGGGAAGAATTGCGGTTCCCAATTGCAACATATTCTCCCTTTAGTTGGATGGTAAGGTGACCGCAAGTTCTTGGACTTTTACCCTTGGATTTTGTGAAATTTTGAAACAGTTGTCTGAAAATTCCCCCATAACGGCGATATTTCGCAGAAACAAATCTTTCTGCTTTAGCCATTGCTAAGAACATAAACATAACAATAAGAAGGTTTTTATTCATATCAAATCATTATATCATATTAAAGTAAAGCAATAATATATAATAATAAATACATATCATTATATCTAACAATAATACATGTCAACAAAAAAAACCAATAATATAAAATATCTTATTTTTAGAGGAAAGGAAGAGAAATTTAAATAAGATATTTCATATTATTGGTTTTTTGTTGACATATATTATTGTTAGATATAATGATATGTATTTATTATTATATATTATTGCTTTACTTTATTATGATATAATGATTTGATATCGTATATGGTTAAAACCTTCTTATTGTTATGTTTATATTCTTAGCAAAGGGCTTGAAAAAGCAGAATGATTTATTTCTGCGAAATATCGCCGTTATGGGGGAATTTTCAGAGGATTTGTGTATTATTGTGCATATATGTATAATTAGTAACGAAAAATTTTATGCAAACAGTGTCTATTCGTAGCAAAATGGTTGACGGCTAAAGGAAGGCATAGCGGAGACTCTTCTAATTGGAAAAAAAAAAAACCCTAAACATCGTTTTTTATAATAATTTTAATATATTTTTATCAGAGGGAAAAAATTAACATTAAAACTCAAAACTACTTATCTTACGAAACTAAACTTGAGTGCTACTTTTAGGCTGTTAAATGGGAATTTTACTGATTTTGGTACATATCAGACTTATAAGTAAGGAGACATTCAAAAATCCCCCAAAAGACTATTAAAATACATTGAAAAAAATCTCAAAAATATAGTGCATTAAAACTTATCAGTAATCACGATATCTTAAAAAGCTCTAAGGCTTTGCTGTTGCTAAATGTGAATTTGCTATTAATTTTGGAATAAACTGAATACGAAGGTGGAAGGTTTAAATCCAAAAACCATTAATAAATAATTTTTTTATGGTGCTGTCAACTACCTAAAAAAGCTGAAAGTTATTAATATTTTTAGACTAAATTTATTGCAAAAACATTAACAACTGTTCAAGATTCTATTATGCGAGTTTCCAAAAGTAGACATGGCAACTATAACTTTAAAAAAAAATGTAATAATTAATGTTAAAAAACTTAAAAAACATGCTTCCTGTGATATATAGTGATTAAAATGTATAGGAATTATAAGTAACTGGTTGTTACTTCAGAAAAATTTATACAACTAGTCTCTGAAGTAACGGCCATGGAAGGACGTGTTCCTTGGCGGAATATATTATTGTATATAATTGTATTGTCATCAGACATAAGCAAGTGTGCAAAATTTCTAGATGATCGACCGATGGGAAGTGACTTAAAAATTAATCACAAGATTTTACTCGGAAACCAGAAAGCCAGAGTTAATAAAAGTGTGGTAATAAAAAGAGATTAAATAACCATTACATAGAAATTATATCCAGTTCTATTAGAAATAGACATAAGAAAAAAATTAAGTAAAAATATACTTTTATTATAATTCAGTTCTCCCGAAAATAAATTTCTGCTGTTTTTTTTATTATACGATGACATCATTTTCTTTTTTGCTGAAATTTAGCAACATTTTCTGATCTATGATGACATAAGATATTTCAGTAGCAAAATTCAAGTCGGGCCGGACAATCTGAGACTACTTCAGATATGTTAGGAAA
>JAFIDM010003189.1:58921328-58931699 GCA_023159025.1 Thereuonema tuberculata | reverse complement strand
ATAAAAATTATTTCGAGGAAATAAAGCACTTTTCAAATGGTAGAAGATAATTACAAATTGGAACTAAGTAATTTTGCTTGAAGGATGATTGTATTTATCTTTAGTAGGTCCTTAGGTATTTGTTAATATTCAATTCACATTTCCTGAAACTGAAAAGGAGGGCAAGTACATCTTCTTTTCGCTTAATGTATTCAATATTTAAGTATTCTTCTTAGCGCAACTCCCAAAATAACGATTGATCATTCATAAGAAAAAGGAAGCCTTCAGTGGAAATAATTCATTACAAACTTTTTTTTTTTTAATTATTCATTAATTCTTAATAAATTCCAAATAAGTAATAGAAAATTTTAGAAAAATATCAACTGCAAATATTTCAGCTTCTTTCTCTATATTTTTTTAACCTGTTAAACTGTTCAAATAATAAAGTTCAAGGACGACAATGTGTCAGTTCTACAGCTGGAGAATATGGTAATAATTCTCGGACTTTTCACTAACATTTCTATTTTCGATATGACTCTCCTCCTCGTAAAAATTCTATTCATTTTATATAACGTAACAGTGGCAAAGGAATTTTTGAAAATTAACTAGATAACACAATTTATAAATTCTGTAATAAAACAATGACTAAACGTAAAACGATTTATATTTTATAAAAAAAGAGCATTTAACAAATGTAAAATTATTGTCCCTTTGAAATAGTAATGAAAGCAGAAGGTTACTTTAGTTAATACTTCAATTTTTTTTTTATTATTTCAGAAAAAAAAAAATAGTCAATAACAACAAAAAGGAAATCCCTGAAAAAATTATTCCTCAACCTCTGAGGTTTTGTTGAAGGCTCACTTAAGGGTCGAACCCTATTTGAGAAACACTGTAATAGAAAAGGGTAAAAAATATATTTTTAAATAAATTAATTAAAAAAAAAAAAAAATTATATTTCTTATATAAGTTTTGCAAATCTGTCTGTGTTTAAAAACTTTCTCTGTGTTTGGAAAATAAATTTACTTTCCTGTGAAAATAGAAATAATTTCTACAATGCAACGTCCGCGACAGAAATCGAACCTGCAACCTTCTGATCCGAAGTCAGACGTCTTATCCATTAGGCCACGGGGACTACATTAAAATCACTGTTGTTAAATATCTCTTTATCACTCCTACTGTTTGTGTGACGCAATAAGAGAAGATCCAGAGAAAAACAAATAACGCCTTAATTTTAGCTATTAGATTAAAATTTAAATTTCAATGTTAATTTTTTTAAGCCTACTACAAGACGAGCATTAGATGCAGAAGCTCACCCTCAGCCACGAACTGAAGAGTCGTTAGAGACATTTCTCGACATGAAGGAAGAAATTAAAAATACTATTTCAACACAGAAAAAAAAAATTCTACTTAAAATACTCTATCTCAAGTAAAAGCCATCACATTGTTCTCCGGTCATTGTTGACGGGGTGTATACGCTAGTTACAAATATATTACGTTAAGTCCGTTAATCAATTAAGCAGTTTACTAATTAAGAACTTAAGGAACGATGAGTATTTGTATAATTTTTTTGAGTCGATGTATGAGTTTTACTAGTGGAAGGACTAAAATGTGACAAAACTATCTACATTTATTGTGTAGTCCAACTTCGAAATCGATGCTAAACGCCATCCCTTATTTATTTTATTTTTTACTGATTGTAATGGCAAATACTAGAAATGTGGCCTTTTGCCTTTAAAATAATAATAATAGTAATGCTGTCTACACGAAACATTATATCAAAGTTAAAAAAAAAGGAATATTAGAATATCCCGAAGATATCGTTAAATATCCGTTACCATGATATTTGTTAGGAATATAACAAATATATTTTAATATAAAATACTCAAATAAAAATGTATTTTCTTTAATTCAATGATAATGGATATAATAATGATTCTCTAAATGAGAAACAATTTGACGAAAAGAAGATCAGAAACAAGGTAATTTTTCTCCTAGTAAGTTTTGATAGAACCAAAGGCTTTTGAAATCGATTTTAAGCCTATTTTGTGGATAAATAAACCTTTTTTTTTTAATATTAGCTTATTTTATTTTCAATGTTATTAATTTTGTACAAAACAAAACCTCCCAGCTTATTCCGAAATCTTCGTCTAAAAGCTACTCGTTATTTCCCGATAACGTTGGCTTTTGTTGTGTACTCCCATATGGTCTAGTGGTTAGGATTCCTGCCTCTCACGCAGGCGGCCCGGGTTCGATTCCCGGTGTGGGAAAGGAATTTTTTTTTTTTTTTTTATTTATTTTTCCTTTTTATGTAATTAATTAAACCAAGTTAAGTGAAAATTAAATATTATTATGAATTAGTTACGAGCTCATTTCTCCAAACAATAAAACATTTATGAACAAAATGAAATCCTGAATTTACGAGGTAAGTGGCAACGCTGTTGGAGTTGGACCCGTGATTTTACGATCATTTACTAAAATTGTCTAATTCTTCGTCTTATAATTGAAATTCTAACATATAAGTAATTTTTAAAAACTTGTGAATTAGAAAGCCTGAATATCTCCAGAAATCTTTTTAATAATTTTTTTTTTTTTATTGCTATAAGATTTGAAATATAAATTCCAGAAATTCGGTGAAAAAAAATGGGGGTTAAAAAAAAAAAAGAAAAAAGGAGATAATGGGATTTAACTGACCTGACCTCAGGTCGATCGGAAAACACCGGAAAAACCCGAGAGCGAAAGTCAGGAAGGCGTACATAAAAGATGGTCATACATGAATTGGGTTGGGGGGATTAAGAAATATGACCCTTTGGAACAAGGAAAAAAAAAAAACAAGAAACTATCGAATTGAATCTGTCCGTTCTTTTTGTCTTTCTTTTTTATTTTTCAAATTTTACAAAAGACAGCACATAACTCGATGGTGAGTAATTTGTTTTTTTCTTTTTTTTAATTATGTTACCAAACTTTATTGAAAAGAGAAATTAATTGATAGGCTAATTTCTGAATTAATTTAGAGATGTGTTCCGTGGATGGTCTGCACTTATTTTCGAATTTTTAATATAACAAATAAAACCAGGGTCTCTGTAACTAGAATAAATAAAATATTAAATTAATGCAATTTTAAATTAATACAACTAAGGTAAGTTGAAAATCCATTATTTCATTTTGATTATATGTATAGGAGTCCATTATTGTGACGTAGCTGTTTGTACCGTTATTGTTATTGTTGAGAAGTCCTTGTACAAAGGACCTATGTAAGAGTTAGCTTTGATCGATGGCAGAGGTCGGGGATGTCTTTTTGTATTTCTCCTCCACAATGGACCCATAACCTTTGACAAATGGTTTCTAACGATGGCTGAGTATCGGACTGGCTGTCAAAGACCTAGACCATCATCCTGTAAGATGGTAATCGCGGGAGCCTTATCTTCCCTTTAATGAGAATAAGGGCTTAGCTCAATTTTAATATTCACGTTTCAAGTTAGATTACTATCAGGAAATTACTGTATCCGGAAGAAAGAAAAAATCTGATAACCGTGGGATTGACGTTTTACTGGGAAGAAACCAATTCTAAATACCCATCATAGTTCTTTCATTTACTGTTACATGGAAGGAATTATATGGTGTATGTTATTAGGTTAGTATGTTATATAATGTTTGGTTTGTCCCAGGTGTTAATAGTAAGTGTTTCATGTAAATAGAGTAAATAAAGTTACTGTAACTAAATTGATGTTTGGTAGATTGTGGTGGAGAAAAGAATTAAAATTTCACTTAGAAAATGTTTTTAAAATCCATGATCGTAAAATTACCATAACAATGAAACATTTCGTTTATTCGTCTAGAAATTAGCTTATTTCTCAGAAAATAGGCGAACGGAAGAGCAAATTCATAACTTAAGTGTTAACATAAATATGTGAGAACTAGGGATTTTTTTTTTTTTTTTTTTAATTTTTGACCAAATGGAGACAAAATATTAAAAAAAAAAAAAAAAATTATCCTCAGAAATGTTTAAAATTGTGTTTATTTATTAGATTAAAAACAAAAAAGAAATGTATAAAGGCATTTTGAATCTTTGAATATTTAACATTACATGAATTTTATTTAAAATGAAAATGAAAAAAAAAAAAAAAAAATATTTTAAAATTATTACATTTTCTACAAATGAAAATGTGGGACTTAAATGATATTATGTAAGATTTCTGAAGGAAATGTTGCGCAGCTTTTTCATAAAATACAATAAACATTCAATTGAATTTAAGGCAATTTGATAAATGTTGACGTAAGCATTATTTCCGAATGTTTCAATCAGCGGCGGGAAATCATTTGAATTCTTCTGCCAGTACAATATCAGCCCATTTCTTTAAAAAGGTTCGAATTAAATAACGACGTTTTAAGTTGTTATTCATCCTTAATGTCTCTGTTGCTTCCTGTATAAAATGGCATTTCAGTGAAAACATATTCACACATTTTTCTAGTATTGGTAACACTAAATTTTAATGTGTGGTTGCTGTGATTCATTTGTTACAGGTTAAAATTCAAAGGACACAGACTTACGCTTATCCTATAGTGAGTAGGAAATTTGTTTACTTATGTTTTTATTTTATTTTTTTTGTAATGAAGATCATAACTTTTATTTTTTGATTCACTTACCTTATAAAGTAATCCCTTATTTTTAATACGAATGATGTATGTCATTTTAATTTAATAGAATAATCGAAAAACTGTATAAAAAACTTTAATACGTAAAAGGTATTAAACGAAGACAAAATCAAAATAGAAAAGTACAACTAATCTAAAATACGATATAAATTAATACAGTAGAAAATCACAATGAGATAATAATAATCAGAGCTAAAAATTGAAAAACTTGTTGACTATTTACAAAATCGACTGAAATAAAGTCGCCCAAATATTTCTATTTCCACTTCGCTGAACAACAGAGTTAGTTTCCTCAAAAACATGGATTGAACCTTATTTTCGCGAAATGATTTCCATATACTCTCGTATTATAATTCTAGTTACATTCTTATAAAGTTGATGTTTACTACTTTAGTACTATGCCTTTTATGATCTAACGGGAATATTTTTTTTTTATCTAAAATTGCGATGTTTAGGAATATAAATATAAGCAGCATGCTACACAATTTTCGGCCTGTTGAAGTCTCCGCTATGTAACTTGTGTCTTTCCCTATCTCTGATCTATTCCATTGTGCCTTTCGTCACTTCCTAATGAGACACTATTCCGACTTTACATTTGTTATTTGGTAGAGGTTTGGTTGGAAATGAAGACAGGTTGATTAAGACTTGATATCTTGCAATTATTTTTCCATCTTTATATTTCCATCCTATCTTTTGTTATATTCCGTCTTTTGCGTTGTCTTCACTTATTAGCTGCTGCTTGAAAATAGCAACATTAGGAAAACCGACAGATTGAAGAGCGTGATTTTATAAGACCTTTATACTGATAGTCCTGCATATTAAAAAAAAATTAAAGAAATGGATCCAACGAATAAATAACAAAATATGGAAAGCGTAGGAAGAATGTAAAGCAGTTTTAAAATGCTAAGGCAAACAAAACTTTGAAAGGGTTATAAATCGAAAATCAAATTTCATCTAAATCTACCCTGTGGCTTTCCATTTATAGCGTTCGATCTGACGGTGGATTTTGATCAGAGTTAACTTCCAATATCTGCACTCATTTTATTTCTCCCCCCTCCCACCTCCCTTTTCTCTTTTTTTTTTTTTTTTTGGAGGGGGATTGCAAAGATATCATAATATTTCTCATCGGAATCGCAGTGGCGCCTTTTTGCTTTTGAGGCGATTGTGATGATTATTCACAGTAGCCTCAGTACCGAGACCTCGCTGTTTACTGGTGACTGCTCCTAGCTGGTGATCGCCAAAGAGCGTTAAACAGTTATTTGAAAGTGGATGAGTAACTTTTGAGAAAGCTAACCATTTTACCTATTTTGGATCTTTGATTACGGAAAGTAATGAGGTACATCTGAACATAAAAAATTGAATTGCTGCCGGTAACAGAAGTTATTTCGCCCTGCTACCCCTTCTGAAGTCATAGATACTGTCTAGGAGGATCAAATCCAGAATATATAAAATCATAATTACACCTGTTGTTTTGTATGGGGCCGAAACATGGACTTTAACATGTAAGGATATTTCCATACTTGGTGCATGGGAAAGGAAAATTCTGAGATAGATTTATGGAGCTATTTATGACCAAGGTTTGTGTCGTATCCGCACTAATAAAGAACCAATGGAATTGTTTCAGGAGCCAAGCTTGGTTTCAATTGTTAAAAGTAAAAGGATTCAATGGGTAGGCCATCTGCACAGGATGAATTTGAACCGTGGAGTTAAGAAACTCTTCATTGGAAACCCTGCTGGTAGAAGATTAAAAGGAAGACCACGATTTAGATGGCTTGATGATGTGGAACGCGATTTGAAAAAGCTCCAGGTACGAGGATGGAGGAGAAAGGCGCAAGATAGAAAAGTGTGGGCTCATATTGTTAAGGAGGCCAAGGCCATACATGGGCTGTAGTGCCACGGAGTTAGTTAGTTAGTTAGGATGTCACTTAGTAAACACTTGGTCTCACCCATTGTTGTTTAATCATATTTTATTCATTTACATCTCCCTTCTACTAGTCTGAAAAGCTAAGGCTTTGAAACGTCTCAAGACTCTCAACTGCAAAACTATTATTAAATAAGACCACACCATGCTTTGAGTTTGAGAGAATGTACGTGGATATTTGCAAAGGCGGTCTAAAGGTTGGAGTAGTAACATACATGTTTCATTCTGATATTCTGCAGGCCTTGTTCTTGCCAAGAACGTACAGAAATTTATGAGTATATTTTGGTGAGTGAAGGATTAAATAGCATTTGTCAAATGTTTGGAAAAGATCTTTTTTAATTACTAATTCTTGATGGAAGTAACTAATATAACTAACAATTACACATCTTAATATTACATTTTATAATTCTAAATCATTATTGAGTAAGAATAGAAACGTACTTTTCTATTTTCCTTTGCCCATCCAAAGTTTTTAGGAAAACAGTTCAAAGGTTACAAACTACAGAAGAATTATGGAAAGACGTAAGTTGGGAAGTATGAGAGAGCAAAGACGTTACATTTGCTGTATGAAAGTGAATGGAATTTAAAGGGACGTGTAGTAAGAAGAAACGAACACAGATGATATTAGAAAATTTAAAATGGATTTGGAAGAATTGAGTGCAGGTTAGGAAAACGTCCACATGATAGATGAATGGATGAATTTAATAAATTTTGTTAGATTTTGAAGGAGGAAGAAGTGGATTAAAACTTGGAGAAACCTTTTTCCTACAGTGGATTTAAATCGGTTGGAAATGATTATTTCGTAATAACAATAAAAGTGCCTGAAAGTTTATTACGGGGAACATCACAAGGAATGTGTAAGTTATGTCTCTTTTGCCGCCAAAAGAGGTTATTGCTTTACTGCTTCCTACTAATGAATGCACTATTCCGGTTTGAAGAGCTAGAACAGACAGCTCTAAAAACCACGGGTTTAATGGAGTGGGAAAGGATTGATGGAAGGGAAAGCAATTCACAAAATAGCTCCAAAACCGATTTAGAACAGTTACGGTTTAAAATACCGCGACAGTGAAAAGGAAAACAAAGATATCTTTTCAGATGAGAAAATTGGTAAACTTAAATTTAAATATTAAATTAATAATATAAATTATAATCAGATTTTAATGACTTGAAAGTAATTTAAAACTAATAGCGAACTACAGTATTTTGCAGAAAAAAAAAAAAAGTTTGTCATATATGGTCATAATGTAGCGATCGATTTTGTCTGGAACAAACGTCACCAGTCATGACATCATCAACTTGAACTCCGAGCAGTCAATCCAAGATGGCCATCTTTTTGTGATTGCGTAAGCAAATGACCAAGAAAGGACAAACTTTGCATAGCCAAGCAAGGGAAATAGTATGGAACGTTTGTAATTATTTCAATTTTAATTATTATTATGTATTCGTATACAAAAACCAGAATGTTTTCGTAATGTTTATAAGATTCAGTTATGGATTTTAGCGATAGATGGCGCTGTTACGTCCTGGAAACATCAATCTATAAGGAAATTACGTCAACAAAAGCTCTTCTTTCATGAACTGAACTGTAGGTCTTCATTGTTTTCATTGTGTTTGTTACAATAACTTTCAAATTTCTTTGGAAAAAGAAAAAACCCGTACATTTTTAAACATTTCATTAAAATAAATCAATTGTGGAAGTTTAATTAAAAAGTTAAGAAGAATAATACATTTCAATATTAACAGTAATGTTTAAGATCTTTATCATAATATGCTTTACTTTAGATTTCTCTAATAGACTCATTGCTGTAACTTTGAAAACAAAAGATTTTTGTTATTTATTCGTAACCAGTTCAATAACCAAGGCGTTAGAATTCTTAATTCTATGTCGGCCGTTTCCTGTCTTAACAAAAAAAATAAATAATCAACATATGCTGTATTGTAATTTTATTTTTAATAATATCAATTTTTTTTCTTTAATTTTCATGTAATTTTTTAAACATTATTTATTTATTTACTTTTTGTTAAATCCCTCAGTCTCCCTCAACGCAATCAGAAACAAAACAAAAAGGAACTACACTGAAATAAGTTAACTATGATATTTCTTCGTGACAAATGAAGTTTATAGATTTGTGAGTTGCAGAACTAAGAGAACTCTAAAAAGTCTTGTTCGGGATTTTAGACTTTCTGTAGAAAAAAGTAAGGAAATAAAAAAAAAAAGGGAACTTAAATTGGATGTACCGTATAAATTTACTCTCGATCCACAAAGACCGACAAATAAACTTTGCTGGAACGCTCTTTAGTTGTTATCAATTAATAATGTGAGATGATTGATTCAAAAACAGAATGATGAATCAAACAAAAACAGATTCGATCAGTAATGAAAACATCGCTTTCTGTCTTAATTGCGAACTTCAACAATATTAAATTAAAAATCATATAAAATTAAAAGGCGATAAAGCTAAAATAAATATTACAAAGTAAAAGAAAGCAATCGCAATTAGCTAAAAGGAAATTAGACGTAAATATTGAATTTAAATAGATTTAAGAGAAAGCGAAGTTAGCACAGGATATAGACTATGTTTTCAACTATAATAATAATAATAAAATGTTTAAATATTTATTTTAATCAGAGACCTAGATCTTTAGATATCATTTTTCTTTGGTGCTTTCTGTGAACAGTTAATTATATAAGCCTCCTTCACACAGGAGCTTCTTTGTTAAGGGGGAAAAAAACCGAAAATAGAAAACTTTCATCATAAAAGCCTGCAAGGAAAGTGACTGCAAAAAACAATGAATGACCTCCTGTGGAATCTTCATTCAGCGAAAGCGATGCTTAACGACAGTCTGCTTTTCTATACATCCTCAAGGAAGAAAAAAATAAGATTTAGGACAACAGGAAAGGAAAAAAAAATAAAGTTAATTCTCACCACAAGAAGAAGAAAAAAAACTAATACCAGAAGAACGTTTAACGTGATTCAATTTGAAAGAAGAATTAACGACAGGATTTTTATTAATGAATAATTAATTTTATGTTTAAACTGTCTTAATAATTACAAAGGAATCTTTTAAATAAAACAGGAAAAAAAAAAAGGAAAAACGAAACAATATTCGAATGCAATTTTAAACGTAAAAATGCAAGTCTATGTTTTACAACTTAATCAAAATAAAACAAAAACTTTTTATCCTCATCTTTGATGAGTTTAGATTCAGGGAAGAAGCGTCTGTAAGTTATTGAACGTAGGCTGCGTTTAAATTTAGCCAATTCTCACGATAACTCAGAAGTTACTTATGTAACTTATAAAGGTGAAACTATATGATTCTGAAAATTGTTTAAACATAAACACCAAATATAATAATTATTTTAGAAAATTGAAGGTTACGTCTTATTTGAACAACTATTTTGGATCTTAACATCTGGGTATTCGGAAGTTGGCTATTTATATCTGTATTGTTAATAATATAATTTGAATACTTGTGTTAACTGTATTACCACGAAGACATGTTATTGTAAGATTATAAATAGACTAGCACAAATGATCCGTTCTTCGCTCGGGTTACAAAAAAACAAATGTCCTAATGTGGATAATAAAGAAATTGCAATTGCGAGATCACTTCCCAACTTTCCCGGTTGGTACAAAAAACAAAACAAAAACAACAATTCAAAAGGTCTGATCTCATTACAAATCATTATATATCCCGAAAACCTCGTAGAAGTATCTTTGAACCATATTTGCCCATCCACCACCAATGTCCTCCCAGTGTACATCCATTGTTCCAGATTATTTGAATTTGTAACGTCATAACCCTATCACTTCAAA
>JAFIDM010003189.1:58905459-58921318 GCA_023159025.1 Thereuonema tuberculata | reverse complement strand
ATCATTACAAATCAGTTTGCCCATCCACTCACCGTCCTTCCAGTACATACCCCTAGTTCCAGGTTATTCGAATGTTGTAACGTCATAACCCTATCACTTCAAACCTTTTCTAGTTCGTAAAAAATCATCTGATCATTACAAATCTACTGTATATCTAACCCGAAAACCCCGTCGCTATTATGCACAACAATATTTTAGTTCCAATTGTTGCACACCAATATTTATACATTTTCCATTGTCGCCACCGGTGCATACGTAGCGCTATTGTGCAGAACAATATTTTAGCTCCAATTGTTGCATAACAATATTTATGTAGTTCTCATTGTCACCACCAGGTGCATTTGTGGCACTATTTCATGGATTTCACTCCTCTTCATCCCCTGGGGGTGGTGTGTCCAGGTTCCAAGGTAGCCCGTTTCTTCCGCAGGGTCCTAAAGAGTAATTCTGATCAGTTTGGTCCAGATAGGTCAAAGGGCCTAGGAGTGTATACGGGTCAAACAAAGAAACATTCATTTTTATATATTAAGAAGATATAATTTAAACTTAATCTAAAACATACTATTCTGTATTTTCTTCAAGATATAAAAAACTGAAACAGCATTACTACTATCGAGAACGATATTAATAAGCATTTTTGTCGTTACATCATGTGATTTCTAGTGGCGTCGTAGGGTTTGTTATTATCGATGACTTCCGGGAACATTTAAATATTACATCATTTTCTTCGTATATAAGTCTGGTATCTCCGTTGAATTCTTTATGAGGCTGTGACGTTCGTCCTTTCCGTAACACTTGACAAAATAAGAAAAATCGCTCTGGCCTTCTGCTGACCTTGATGTGCTACATTCCCCAGAGAATCAAGTAAATCACTAACATTTCTATACACTTTCATTATCTAACTTATTACTTAGTTCTTTATTTCAAATTACTCTAAAGTAATAACATTTCGCGATGGTTCTCAAATTATTCACTACCTACCATATTATTGTCCTTTTTAACATTTTTTTTTTCTCTCTCTCCCATCACCTTACAAATCCAACCATATAATTTACCAGCATTAACTGCGATGTTCAATCCTCAGTTTCCATCATTGTTAATTATGTATTCCGATGTTTTTGAACAATAATATAAACTCCTTCCATATCTGTATTATTAAAAAAACCGCTTGTGTGCGTACATCCGCAACAATTGAAGTCGCACGCGCGTTGCCAGGTAACAAGAGTATTGTTGCGTGATCAACTCCGACTGTTACAAATGGATTTCAATATTGTATTGCATTCTTTAGAATTTAACGTTTAATTTAATTTTAGTTTTTAGTTTACTTGATGTAATTTGTTTTTTTGAATAAATAATATGTTGTTTTCCGTTACATATGGGAGGTTTCCGGAGTGATGCTACGGGTAGCCATCTAGTTTTGTTATATACTGTATGTATAACATCTTAAAAATAAAACAAATTCTGCAAAAGTGCGAAATGTGATAAAAAAATTTGATATAATATCAAAAAAAAATGGGAAACAAAAGCGACCTTTAAATTTCTAAACAAATTAAACTTCTGACCAGCAGAGGAAGGAATGTTGTAGTTCAGGAATAAGTTTTCAAAATTTTAAATGAACTACCAGGATAGAAATAAAACAAAGTAGGCTATAAAAATATCTGAATCTGTCTTTTTTTTTTTTTTAATTAATGGTACTTTAATGACTTATTTTCTTTCTAATGTATTGTAATTTTCTTTCTCCCTTTTGTAAAATATTTATTAGAAATTCTGTCGATCAATGGTTATTCCAGCAAATGGGATGTAATGATGTCTAAACGTGCTATCCCGGAGTTCCATTAATTAAAGAAAACAGATGCAGACCATTTCATTTATTGCTAATATATGACCTGTAGATCAGATACAACTTTAAAAAAAAAAGAAAGTTCAAATTAATGTAAATTTGTGATTCAGTGATAATAGTGGAACACTAAAGTGAACCTTAATCATTATTAATTTAAGGAAAAATAAAAAGTAAAATTCTTCATTATTACAGTTTGAACTGGAGTTTTCAATTTCCCTAAAGTTAAATTTTGAATGGACTTCTCTCGTTTTTTGCACAAAATCCTTCAATTATTGGATGACAAAAAACCTCGGACAAGTTCTTAAAAATTGTGAGTTTCAAAAACAAAAACAAAATAAAATCACTGAGATGAAACGGAAACTTAGAATCCCATTGATTTTAGTATTGTCTTAGTATTTTGCTGTTTTTTCCTTGTCTCGTCTTCTTCAATATGTTCGTACCTTTTAAAATATTTCTATTGTTTAAAACCAATAGTTTTCTCTCCAGTCAATAAATATTCTAATTGACCTGATGACTTCTTTTTTTAAAACCTGACATGACTCCTTTCAATTGTTTGGGGGGAAATCTCGTCAAAGCCTCATAACGAAGGCGAAACCGGTCGTGTTCCTCTGTATATATTTTTAATGTGTTAAATGTTTTTTTAAACTAGTCAAGTGTGTTGGCCTTTTTATTCATTATTTCATAAATTATACACGCACGTTAAATTTTATTAAAATTGTAATTCAACTTATTTCTTAATAATTCCATCCATTTTTGTTTCCACTCTTTCTCCTCTTTTTCTCTCTCTTCTTTTCCAAAATATCTCTTCATTCTGTCTTTCATTCTTATTAATTTTGTAATATTTAATTCTCTTTTAATTTTAACTATTTCTTTCTTTTTATTCTCTAGAATTAACTCTTGAATATTGTTATCCATTTCCTTAATCATTTTTTTTTTAAATATTCCGTATCTAGCTTCTTATCTCACTAATTAAGCTGGTTTTTGGTCTTTTCATCATTTTCACGTGTTTTTTTTCTTAATTCTCTGAGTAGATTTATTATTATATTTTCATTATCATCGTTAATTTATTATTTTGCTTTTAAAATGTTTCCATTACAGAAATCAATGATCTATGATACGAAAAGTAACAAATGGAATGAAATGTTTTAAGATTTCCTACATCTGTGCAAAACACGTCAGTTGTAGATATGGCTTTTATACACTTTTTCCCTTTTTCATTTTTAGGACCTCCCCATAGATATTTAATCAATCTCAAAAAAAAAAAAAAAAAATGGTTACCGGAAATGGTAACCTTCCAGTTTACTGCACGATGTAGAGTGTGATTTATTTTTCGAAATAATTCGTAAGAAATCGTTTCAATCGTAGAATTCTTAAAACAAAACGTTTCTTCGCTAAATTACGACTTTCATATTTTTTCAAACTTCCGTATCCAAGGAGGATGCGAGTATTTCTTCAGGAAATAAAACGATAAATTTTGCACCGAAACCTACATTTTACGTTAAGATTCAAAACCTGACATTTATCTGAGTAGGAAATCACGTTTAGAAAGGGCGCCATCGAGTTGGTCCATTCATTTGTGACTTTTAGTGCGGAACGAAGATGATGATAGCGCTTTCACTCTTAGGAGGCCAAGATTTGTTGAGTGGATTGTTTGACTTATTGGAGAGAAGTAGGTCTGTCATCCGGAACTACATCTGCAATATTCGTACACTTTCCCTTTCGAATTACGGCCTGGGATTATTTTTTTATTATTATTTTTAGACGCTTTCCTCCCCTCGCTTTGTCTTTTGGAAGTTATGACATCAACTCCGAATTAACACGTGTTTATGTTTTTCCCGCCCCCTTCTTTTCTTAGAAGTAAAATAGCGTTTATGAAAACACAGACGTCAAAAGCAAATCGCTTGTTCCACGAACTAAAGTGCGAATTGGGTTAAAGATGAGACTATCTGTCCCGTGGCTCACAGTGAATGGTCACTTGTTTCTTTCTTTTCGTTGATGAGCTAAGACGTTAATGTATTGATTCCTCCTTTTTTGAGGAAGTGTCTGCTACGTTGAGTTCTGTTTGACATAAAGAATATTCCAGAATATCTGTAAGTATATTTTATTATTGGCATTATTATGAAGTAAATACGTGAATATATAAGTAGTTCAGTAAGTAATTTACAATAGAGTTTCTATCGAAACATAATATAATATAAGCTGTCACATGACATTACTAATAAAAAGATTTACAGCCATCTGTTGTTGCGCATGGTTAGTTCCATTGTCCCTCAGATTTCCTTCAGTTCAAATGAAGCAACTGTTAAAAAACTATAAGATTTATTCTTCACTGATTATTTTATTCATTAGTGATCTGTATCCTGTTGTATAAAAAATTATACTCGGGAATTTATTAGTTTTTTGTTTTGTTTTTTATTTTATACAAATTTAGATTTCTTATTTAAGAAAAAGGTAAAAATGTTAATGATTATTCAGTGAAATTATTCATGAAAAAGTAAAGATAGAAAGAAATTTAAGTATCTAAATTGATAAAGAATTTGTAACGTAAGGATATGATCAAAATTTTTATTTACGTGTACATTGTCAAAATCAGCATATACATTGTCATAATAATGTATTTGTTACTAATGACAAGGTTGATCGATGTTGAATTTGAAACTTGCTGTTTTTACGAAAATGTAAGAAGGTTTGGAAAATATAACCTGAAGAAAATCGGAATTAGGATCGAAATATTGTTAATGAAGAAGTTCTCAAAGAAGAAGTACGATAGTGGAAAATGTAGATGTGACATATAAAACAAATTACCATTACTCATCCTTTATCCATCAAAACACGCTTGACCCGTAAAATCAAAAGTTTTTTGGAAATTTCTGTGCTAACAGTTAAATCAAATAGGTCATCTGAGTATAATTGTTTGGAAATTCCTAGGGTTTTTTTTTTTTCCCTAAAATTATAGAAGAAATTTTCATAACTTTCCGAATTAAAAAAAAAAAAAAAAAACTGTCAAATGGCTACATTATATTATTAACGTGAAGAGACAAGTCAGATGATGTGGACTTTTACATTATTATAAAAAAGAAACATTTCGAACTTGTTTTGCGCCCAACAGATATAGGATGCCTTAAGATATTGTCATTAAATATTATTTTTTAATTTTGTATTCAGCTCAATTTTTTTTTTACAATATGTTGATTAATTATTTTTTGTTTTGTTTTTAATAATAATACAATTAAGCATCCCTAATCCAGAATGCTTGGGAACGAAAATAATCGGATTTTGGAATATGGCATGATGGTGTTGCAGTGAAGTGAAAAATATTTACTTTTCAGAAAACAATAAACATAATTACAAATGAAACTAATATTATCCATTTATATACAATATTTATCATCTTCGGAGCAGGCCCGTATCCCTAATTTGCTTTCGAGGGTGGGGGCTGGGGCTAATTCCTAGAAAAAGTGCCGTGTGGTGGTCGGTCATAGTAAGAATCCCTATCTTCCCGTGGATGTCGTAAAGGCGAAAGTTTGACATTGATATGACTAGTTCCTTTGATTGCAATTTTGAGAGATTTTTCTTTTGTATATTTTTTTAGGGCATCGTTTCCAGTTAAAACTAAGGCTCGATTTAAATATACATCTATTTATTCCTTTCATCTAGAAATAACGTATCTACATTACTTCCATACGCCTCCTTAATTGTATGCCGATAATTCAATATATTTAAAGTTGAGAAATCTTCAATATACAGAGTTTTTTCGGTAATCTTAGCCATGTTTTTAGAAATAACACACCTGCATCACGTGACTTTTCCAGCCTCGACCCAGAGACCTTAAACATCCCCATTACTACGTACTTATGCTTAATTATAAGCAGAGCTTTCTCTCTTTTTTTTTTTTTTATCATCTCATACACAGAAAAAAAATAGAGGTAATTTTTGCATCGTTAGGTTGTTGATCGCAGGAGGCTTTATCTCCTTTTCTGCTGAACACCCATTCGAACATAGGAGCTTGCTGGTTTATGGTAATAATTACGTATTTTTGACGAGGGTTAAAGCACTTCTAGTCCAAAACTCTCCTGAAATTTGAAAGCGTTCTGGTTTTTAGCAAAACAAATTTCATATAAACATCAATGAAGCGCACAACCAATTTAAGATTGTACCAGCTTATTCATATATTTACAATAAATGTATTATTATTACTATACATTTAACCCAGTGATGTTAAAAAAGCTTTTTCACTGGGTTCCATGAAAAGAGAGCAAACAATTATTGCTCATAGATATTTTAATGTAAAATTAGCCCATAAGACTTTGGAAACCGGATTTTATTTAATTCATTCCTTAATGTAAAATATTAAGAAAGAATATATGATATCCTTCATTGCATTAAGGCAAATACATTGAATTTTGTGGAATAGTAACATGGCCGTATGCAGCAGAGTGGACAAGGAACTTTGACTCTCGCCTCCCTAAAAATTGGTCCTATTTCTAACGTTTCTTGTTAGATGTCCATTAGAAGGGATCTTTCATAGCCTTCTGCCGGCCTCAAATGATTTTCCACAAATTATTAAAAAGATAAAATGCGCATGCGCATTACCTACTGATGCAAGTTATCTAGCTAATGATCGTCCAAGAGCTGTTCTTCACTTAGTAAGCACTTGGTCTCATGAATTGATGCTTAAAGAACGATTTAATTGAGAAGCTCAAACTGGAATTGTTTAGATTATAATAAGGAAAAGTCTTTTTGATTTGAACGCAACTCTAGCAAGAAAAACAGAATTTTACGAGTCGAGAATCATCAATTTTCTACTTTTTTTTTTTTTTTAAACAAGAAAACTATTTAACGATAATGTTAAAATATATGTTACTGAAGTTTCTTCATTATTATTACTACTTAAGGGTCTCTCATCAAAAACCAACCTTAGAGTAAATAAGACTTTTAAATATATCAGAAGAAACAAGTTATAAAGTTTCAGCTTTTATAAAAAACTTTACTTTATAAGAACTTTATAAGAAACTTTACAACTATTACACAATAAAATTAAATATTTTATACACAGAATTAAATAAGAAACATATGAAAAGTTATAATAGAAACTAAGAACTGTCATTAGTTAAAAGAGACATTAAACGGTGTTAAAATCATTGCTGTTTAAATTAGTTTTATCAATTTTTATCAATAAATAATTTATTAGAAGAAACATAATAAATCAGTTATTAATGGGATATCTAATTTGAAAAAAAAAATCTTTTTAAGTAAAAAAATAATAAGAAACAGCACACACACACACACACACAATTTTTTTAAAGAAATTTTTAAAAACATTTAAAAAATACTTATGGAGCGTTTCAAGTTCCTCTGCGGAACTTGAAAGGCTGCGTAAGTATTTTTTAAATGATTCAGTGATTAAACAAACTGATGAACCATTTCATTAATCTATCCCAAGAAATTACAGATTTCGAATACAACCGAATTGAAAAACAAAACAGAAAAGATGTCCATTTTATTTATTTATTTAAATTAAATTAAATAAAGAAATGTAAAGGAAATGCTTTCAATGTATTGAGGTTCCCGTTTCTATGTATTTATTTCAAGTATGTTAAACATCTCACCCACTAGTTAATACAATGGATGATTTAAATATTTATATTTTCGAAACAGATGCAGACACACGAAAGGTTTTGTAGGATAAATCTTAGCAAAAAAACAAACAAAAAACCACTTTGCTTCATTGACGCGTTCCAATTTCCTTGAGTTCCTTTCTTGATTCCACTTTATGAATTCAGAACTTCTACTCTTAGACTGGTTACACTTGATTTACTTTTTTCTTTGTCAAACTGAGGAGATTTCTTTTGATAAAAGTGATGTTAAGTAAGGCAGCGTTTTTATTGCCTTTATTTAGAAACATCTTCCTATTTTTTGCTTCGATGAAAAACTAAACGAAACAATTATTCGGATGTTGACCTCTTTGGCTTTCAAATTACGTATCAGTATTAAGTAAATTATGCAAATTAATAGAATTACCGTTTTCTATCAACTTTCATCCAAACGATGAAAACCTACAGTATCTATTATAGGAATAAATATCAGCGAATATATAAAAATATATTATATATATAAAATCCTAAATAAAAAACTTGGCATTATAAATTTGTATTTGTATCTATTGGTAATAGATTTTCGCCAACCAATGCTATCTCTTATTCCTGTAGGCGTTTCGCAGATCATTAATTTTTTGTAGGATATACAGTCGGACCTCTATTTAACGAACCTCTATTTAACGAACCTCTATTTTGCGAACTTTTCTTTGGAACCAAGAACATTTTGCTAATTTCTTCGTAAAATAACCTGCAAATAGCGAAGTGCATTTTCTATTTAACGAACTTTTTCGAGGATACAGCTGAGGGAAAAACAAGAAATTAACGATGATGTGCTGATTGATGATTATCTTTCACTTGATTTTGAAGTTGAGACCTCGGAAACTGAATCGGATATTTTGGACAGTGTGAAAAATAAAAACAATACAGCAATGAATTGCGATGAAGATGATGAAAATGATCATGATGAAGAAATCAAAAAACCTTCGTATGATGAAATGTTAAAATCATTTGAAACAATCCGACGCGGAGTAACAATTTGAAGAAAATACTGAAGGGGTTTTTGGTGCATTGCAAAGATGCGAGACGTACTATGAGCAAAAATACCTTTTTCAAAAAAAAACAAAAAAAAAAAACCTCAAGACAAAATTGACAGACTTTATTAGTAAAATTTAACTACACATGTGGGTAATATATGCTTTATGTCATTAAAATTATTACTTTTTTAATAAATTTTATTGTTTATATATTTTAAATCTGTTTTGTGTAATTTAAAGTAATTTTAAAAGGTGAATCTCTATTTAACGAATTTTCCATATAACGAATTTTTTTTCGGGATTTAGCGACTTCGTTAAATAGAGGTCCGACTGTACATATATTTAACATGTTGTTGAGAAGGCATGATTTAGCCTTCTTGCATTTGCTAAAGTATTACTTGATTGTTATACTATCATCGAACAAGCGGATGTTGGAGACTGAAGACCATTTGATATGATCGCCGAACTGAAGTTCAATTGACAGAATATAGCAATTCATTGTTACACTATTAAAAGACGAACCTAAGAAATTTCATCGAGATACTTATTTACAGAAGCGGCTTTTTCAATAACCATTGTTTATGTTATTAAGCGTATAGTAACAAGATTACATTTAGTGTTGCAGCGAATCTCATCAATGGAGATGAGAAAAAGTGATTTTAATGGAAAGGAAGTTTTTCGTAGCAACATCAATATGTTGTTATGTAATTCAGAGAAAAATTAATACAGCTTAATTATGTGCTGTTAGAGCTGTACAACATATACTGAAAATTAATATTAATTTCGCTGATGAACTTGGAAGCTTTTATCCAGTTTCTCTTTATTTTAACCGTATAGCGGTAATAAAGATCTGAATGTTTATTCCTTTCTTTTTATCACTTTCCGATTAAGTTATTCTAAATATGATGTCGAGTAGCATCTCATTAAATCCAGGCATTCGAACTCGGAAACAAAAAGTTGTGTTTGAGGACAGTCACATCTAAACAGCGGCAACACCCCTCAATTTAGGGATGGACTTAGCCAGTATCTTTGTGACCTGTAAAATTTATAAGTAAATTCAGCATAATTTTTGCTATACAATATCCGTTTGATCAGCTATTTACGAAAAATTACTGATCTACAGATTCCCACATAAATATATTTCCAAATTACCCATTTTAGATTTGAGGCTTAATTTCAAAAAAATAGTGACTTTGAAATTCGTGATTTTTAGTTGTGAGGTGCCAGGGAAAACATTGCATTTAGATAGTTCAAGTTGTCATATGAAATAATAATTATTTTCAGTTAATTCATTTCAACTTCATTTCCGACGGGAGGAAATTTATCAGCAGGCAGGAATACTAATAAATATCCGAATTGATTCTTCAAAGTTGTGTTGGCACAAACATACAACGATGTGGGATCCTGGACAGCTGATTCGAGTTCTTTTAATGCTCAAAAATTACATAACTGGTCAAATAAATACCTTAGGACAATTTATATACTAAATAATGTATTTAGTATATATTTATTTATATACTAAAATTTATTAGTATATAAATTTTTATATTATTTTTATATTATTAGGTATATAAATTCAGAATTTTTTTCTTTAACTTTTAGATAAAATTAAAGATTTTGTATTTAGTGGAATAAAAATACAAGATTTTCTCAGTTTGTATTGTGCTGCGTATAATTCAAAGAGAAGGACGTATGATATGTTGCATTTTCTTTTATTTTTGAACTGAAAAGCTATTACATTTATCTGATAGTAATAAAAAACTAGTTATACTTTTAAGATAAATAGTTAAAATAATTATTTAGATAAATCATGATGTTACAAGATAACACTTCTTATTTTCAAAACTTTCTAAAACTTTCCAGCTTTAGAATATAATAATATTTCGTATTTACAGAAAATATTTTTATAGCTTTGAAAACCACGTATACTTATCTAGCGGGTACCTTGAAAATTCTTCAATTAGTAAATAATTGTATTGTAAAAGGAATTTTATTTCAAATGTAGTGAATATAATTGCTTCGTTTTTTGCGTGAATTTTCACTTTCTTTGTCCACGGAACACACCGTGTAAGTTCTTCCTAAGTGAAATGATTCCGTTTACGAATTGTCTCAGCTGGTTTTAGCGTTAGCCTTGTTGTTTCACTGACTGGTTTTTGTGTAGTACCAGGCGAAAAAAAAAAAGTAAATCGGAACATGAAAATTGCTTGTCTACAATATAGGACTACGTTCATTAGATCCCGCGTTATTTTACCCAATGTATTATTTTCACTTACTCGGAGGCCGTTCTCTGGTTCACGATTTTTCTCGAACGAAAAGAAAAAAATTTGCTTTGGTTAATTATTTCTTTTCTCGCACCATTTCCACTGCAAGAGTTCCCGCCAAAATACTATATCAGTTTTAAAATCAAACAAAAAAGCAGAAAAAAATATGGGCCAGGAGACAATCTTAGGAATGCATTGTTTGTGATATACATGTCCATGATAAGCAGATATGACCGATGACACAGCACATGCAGTGCATTCACCCTCGTGAACTACTTTCCTTTTATTACGAAGAAGGCGCTCGCAGATGAAAGGGTTTCCAACCACTTTTTTTGGCGCCAGTTTAATTCTTCCCTTTACTTTCCCCCTTTCCTTCTTAATTGCTTTTTTTTAACAGCCTGACGAGGAAATATTCTGATTCTGATACTAATATAAAGCCTGGGAGAAATCTTTCCGGAAAGTTGGGGAAATAATTGGAAAAAGAAATTACGTAATTGGAAGGGAAGACACGTGGAAATAACCTTCCCTGAGATTTTTCCGTTTCTAATTTTGAAATGTACAACAAAAGCAAGTGTTTGATTAAGAAAGGTGAATAACTTTCGCTAACAATAGATTTATCCCTACCCTAAGGGTCAGAAGTAGTATTGAAATTCGTGTTTGTTTGTTTTAATGTTTACGATATTTAATATATAATTAAATTTTAATAAGTATCATGAATATTACTTAAGAAAAATACACACAAAGAAAAAACAGCAACCACTTCGCCTTATTGCATTGATTAAAAGCTCTCCTAGAATATTTTTCTAATATTTAAATTTGCTTCTTTGACACGTGTCAAAAGAAAATGTTATTCAATTGGCAGTTGGCGAATGGATTTTCAGGAAATAACTTTAAGGAAACTTAAATAATCTGATTTCCGCCAATTAAATAGAAGCGTATAATTAAGTTTAACTGAAAACATACGATATATGCTCTTAAGTGTATTTGGTAAACAGTTTCAAAAAAAAAGAGTTACATAGCTGAAAGAGATAAACATAATGTTTGTTAGGAATTATGTGAACTTTTTCTTTACAAATAAGTCATTTTTGATAAAATTAAAAAAAAAAGGTAAAAGCTTGTTATGAGTTTTATTTTTCTCGTTAGGCTGAACCGGAAACTATATAGAACGAGCTAATTTGCAAATACTTCCGGGAACGCTTTTTTTCCCCCCCAATTTTTCCTTCTCTTTCCCTATTTGAACTAGAAATAGTTACGGTAATTGAAAAATGAACGGTATAGTCCGACCATGATAACGTGACGATCGGAAGGAACCCCACGTGATTATGACGTATTTGTTTTTCAGCCAATCACAAATAAGCGGGCCTCAAAGCATAGGTCTCTATTAATTTCCCTGAAAATGTTGGCCTAGAGTATTTTACAGAGCAGTGCTCGGGAAATTATTTTACAGGTTGAAGATTATTTCCGAAAGGAATTGGAAAATGGAGGACTAAAAGTAAAACTAAATTTTTGTTTTATTTTTTTAGCTGTAACGTAACATTCTTCGGAACCTCTGAGAGAGACTAGTGCTGACGTCGAATCGTCACATTATCGTGGTCGGGCTATAGCAAGTACAGTATTAATAACAAGACGATTACAGTAACCCGTCGATTTATTTTGGCGTGATCGCATTTCATTGTTTCAAATGCATGGAACTAGATGGCGACACCTTGTGCTTGGTCGCAGCGTTAGCTGTCAGAGATTTATGGAAAAACCTATCCTTAGGGCCCTTAACTTTCCGTATTTTGCTTTATTTTTGATGTTTGGAATTGGTGTTAACTTCATTGATTTTTGCTAGAGGTCAAGTTTTATGAATATCGATCTCGAGGGAAGCAATTTGTTTCATGGGTATAGATAGACGGACGGTCTGTCGACAATAGAGGATTTAAGCACTTGTTAAATGCAGGGCCGTAGCTACCACCGGGGCAGCAGGGGCAGTGCCCGGGGGCCCCCGAGCAAATGGGGGCCCCGAACGAAGGGGGATTTTTTTTTTACAAACCATAATCACTTGTTGCCCCGGGGCCCCCAATCCTCTAGCTACGGCCCTGGTTAAATGCGAACGCGCATAAGAACTAGAAGGAAAAAAAAATTAACAAGGAAAAAGTTTTTTTACATAATACCAGCAATAAAACTAGCAATGATAAAAAAAAATAATATATATTGCTAATAATTGGAAGAGGCATTAATAACTCCGTAGGTCCAGAATCTTTAGACGCTGTTAATTGAAGGAATTTTCTCAAAACTCTGGAATACTGTGAAAACATTGTTAACTAACTGTTTTCTCGTTTAACCACGATTATCTTCTGATTGGGGAGAAAATACTATGAAATAAATATGAAATGATTTTTGTGCTTGCTCACAGCACTGGCCTACAGGGGGGTGGGGTTCAGACCCCCCCCCTCCCATTCGAAAATGAAAGAAGTCTGGGATTTTGGACCTGATTTTTT
Organism: Thereuonema tuberculata; assembly: GCA_023159025.1. Taxonomy (NCBI): domain Eukaryota; kingdom Metazoa; phylum Arthropoda; class Chilopoda; order Scutigeromorpha; family Scutigeridae; genus Thereuonema; species Thereuonema tuberculata. The sequence goes on along the minus strand of JAFIDM010003189.1, from coordinate 58,908,106 downwards.
TTATTGCAAAGTTCATTGGTACGTCTGTAACCTCTTCCCCCCCATCCGGGAAAAGACACAACTTTTTTTTTGGTTGAATGATACAACGACCATCATAATCCCATCCATTCCAAAAATCCTGGATACGCCATAGGTTGGGGTAAGTTCGAAACTCGAGCTTACAATTAAAAAAAAATAATTAAGAATTAAGATCTTAAATGTTTCGGGGGAGAGGTTTAAGCCTTACATTTCTAAAGGAGAATGAGCAGATCTGCCACACCACTGTACAGCGATATGATATATACGCAGAAGGAAAGATCTCCATCAATAGAGCATTTTTTATTATTACGACTTGCCTCAATTATTAGTCCATTCCGGGTTATATAATTCTAGATATTTAGTTGACATCTTACTTCCCGGATGTAGTAATTAATTATCATTTAATAATTACTATTAAATATTATTTTCATTTATTACATGTAATAAATTATTATTTTTAATTATTATTTACATGTAAAAAATGAAAATAATATTTACTGTTACTCAAAATAATTATTAAATGCCAATTAATTAATACATCCGGGAATTAAGATGTCAACTAGATAAGTTATATCTAGATTTATATAACTCCGAACGGACTAATAATTGAAACGAGTCGTAATAATAAAATATGTTCTATTTAAGGAGATCTTTCTATAGGTATATATCTTATCACTATACAGGGTGGGGCAACTTCCCATACATACATTTGTGCCTATTGTCCTTTCCCACAACATTGCTCCTCTTCAAATTTTGGGACAACTATACTTCCCGCCTTACAATTCTGTTTGCCTCTCTCTACTTAAAATACATTGAAATGTCTTCTATACATAGAATAAATAAGTAACACTAAGCAATACGTTTTGAAATGACTACCTTGCACTACGCGGATGAAAATCTCAACTTGTTTCCGGTGTTCTGGATCATGTGCGACTTTGGACGTTTTAGTTGCATTCTGTTCGTTTTAAATTGATATTTTACTAAAGTATATAAATGAAATGATCAGACTGAAAGATAAGCATCTAAAGAGAGATGATGAAATGATATATGTGAAGCGTTCTGAAGTAAATATCAATTTCAAGAGCAAATAACATTTCCGGACGACTATCACGAAATCGCAAATGCAGTAATAACAAATTTAAATTAGGCATTAGACCTAAGGTTTCGAACAGCTTTGTGTTAACTCTTTTTGGGGTTTTTGTTAGAATTCCAGTGTATTCTTCACTATGTTGGAAGTTGTTTTGATGTTGTCTGCATCCCGAAAGGAGAACTGAATTTGACAGAGAATGGGTGATTGTTTTGTAGTCTGCAGGATGAGTCGAGACTGTCCCGGCGAAGTAACAAAAGGTGGATACTGAAGGGAATAAGAACTATCATCAATATACAGGGTGGGCGGAAAGTAACTAGGTATTGAAATGATCTTATATCTTTTATGTTTATAGAGTTATTTACTTGAAATTTATACAGCATGTACGCAGATATATGGGAATGTGATTGCCTACCTAAAATTCGATGTAGGCACCTATGGCGTTGACCAATGACCTCAAACGACCTGGAATGGAATCCACAGATTTCTGGAGGAAATTGTGTGAGATGTTGGCAAGAACTTCCCGAATCCGTGCTTCCAATTCGTCCAATGTGCGAGGTTTCGTCCGGTACACCTCGTCCTTTGCCCGTCCGTGATCCTTTAACCTTTCCATTGGTAATTAAGCGAATTGACGACTCAAGAGACTTAACAAGGTGCGATAGTGCAATTTAAATCCATAAATTTACCCTAAAAGTAAATGCTATCTCCATCCAGCTTTCACGATTTCAATCCGATAGAGAACCATTGACACTATTTCTCTAGGAAATACCTGGTAAATTATATTGTTCCAATATCTGGATCTTTTTTGAGCTACAAGCGATAATTACAGGTGACATGCTCTCAATATCAACGGCAACTGGAATTTCTTTTCAAGATGTTGTTGTTAAATCTCGAGATATTTCTAGAATCATTTCTTGAAATTGATTGAGTGATATGCAATTACAAACTTATCCTTCCGCGTTCTCTTTATATTGTTAAGTTTATATTGTTAAGTTAAGTGTTTTGTTATACTAATTACTTTTCATTTTCTTTGCATCTAGGTAATTAAAATGACTTTCTTTTGTTTGATTAAAGATTAAATTATTACTTTTCTTTTCTTTATTTTTAGATTCAAGAATAATAATAAAAAAATGGTTAAAATCTCCCAAATGGAATTTGCTATGTCATTAATAACACTAATTCTTCAAGTTCCCATTAGTAAGTAATAAAAAATTACATTATTTCTTAACGCATCACATGTTTAAACATCAGATATTGCTTAGTTAAAGTATTCGACAGATTGATCTATATTAAATTAAGTGATTCACTGTTTATTGTGACTGAAAATTTTATTTGATATTTTACAGTGGCGCATCAGGATTAAGGTATGGGGGGGGGGGAGCTAAGAATATTGAAGAGAGTCTATTCAGATGTTGGCCTGTTTACAAATAAATTGTTTCAAAGATCACTTTCCAAAATAATAAGATACAGACACGTCAGTGCTTTCATAAAAGAGATTGCCTTCTCGTTCTTCCTTTTTCTTTCTTTATTTTTGGGTTAGGG
>JAFIDM010003189.1:58885577-58903197 GCA_023159025.1 Thereuonema tuberculata | reverse complement strand
TGGGACCGCCCCATTCACACAGACAAAACTATACATCACAACAGACCTGACATCACACTTGTTGATAAGGTCAACAAATAGATCTATCTCATTGATATTGCAGTGCCTATCAGCAAGAACATGCAGAAAACTCACACAGACAAGATCAGTAAATACACCGACCTAGCATACGAGCACCAGAAGCAGTGGAGGCAGGACCGAGTACGTGTTGTACCCATCGTCCTGTCCGCCATTGGTCTGGTGCCTCACACACTGCACCACAGCCTCAGCACATTAGGACTTCAAAAAAGCACTTATGCACAACTCCAGAAGGCTGTGGTACTCAACACAACACGCATAGTTAGGAAATTTATGGACACAAGCACCCATCCCTAACTATTCTTCCAAACCTTTTTTTTTTTTTTTTTTTTTTTACACTTGGCAATATGTGTTTTGGTCCTTGACCCGCCATATTGTCTTAGCTGGGGAAATCCATGGTTTGAAACTTTTTCGAGATAATACTAATAATAATAATGTTTGCATTATGATTTCCGAATGAAGTATAAAAGAAAAAAATATCACAGCAATAATAATAGTAGTAGTAATAGAAGTAATACTAATAATAAGTACAAAAATACTTTTGCACAACTCCAGAGGGCTGTGGTATTCAGCTCAACAAGCATAGTTACAAAATTTATGGACACAACCACACATCCCTAACCCTCCTTGCACACTTTTTTACACTTGGCAATATGTGCTTTGGTCTTTGACCTGCCATGTTGTCTTTGCTGGGGAAACCCAAGAATAGAAACATTTACGTAATAATAATAATATTACAATCAAAACATTATTACCAAGAAGTGTATATATTTGTTAACTACTTTAATTAATATAATTTATATATCATACAATTACGATTTTTCATAATTTAAATAAATAAGAAACAGTATAAATATAACAGTTTTCAAGCAGCAAATCAGTTTTTATATATCCTTACGGTTAAAATATAACAGTTATTATTATATATAAGAAAAATAATTAAATAATGTCGTATTTTATATCATCAAATCCTCTATGTTATAAACAAGAAACGAAATCTGTGCATTTGCACTGAAAATGGAAAAACGACACCGACCCCTCAAATAGGTTCATAGAATTTTCGAATTGCCCCCTCCTGTGGGGCGTAGGCCCCTCATTGGGAAACACTGGGCTAAGCCCCCCGTACCCCCCCCCCCCCCGTAGATGCGCCACTGGTGCATTTAAAAAGTGTAAATGCTGACATTTAAGTCTTGTATTTGCAGACTACTATTCAGGCTTAGATACAAGATCCCAAGCAATAGCAAACGTAGTATGACAATGAAAGCATTATCCATTTGTTCTTGATGTTGAGGTTACACGGTTAGACAGATATATTCCTAACTGCATATTATTATATCGTTGCCATAAAATTATTCTTAATAAGGATGAATTAAGGCCACCACACTTAGATGATTGAAAAAAAAAAATTATATCCAAATTAAACACACGTTAAACCTACAAGTATAAAATTATTCTGAACATAGAAACGACGGACCTATCACTATAAGCGACTGTCACGGTATTCTTCATGAAACTTTGGAAGGCGAACGGCTGGCACATGAATTTTCTCACTAATTTTTCATTAGTGAGTTTTTTATTGTTCATTTTTTCCTTTTGAAGCACCACTGCACTTCCGATGATCATTCATATTACCTCAGTTGGAGACCTTGTTGTTTCAGTGACTACGCCTGGCTGATGATCGCCAAAGAGCGTAAAACAGCTGTTCCAGGATGTCACTTGGTAAACAATTTGGTCTCACCCATTGTTGTTTATGAAAAATTCAAATGCGCAGTTTGAATTTTTATTCTTTAAAAAAATTCATTGAGACCGGCGAACGGCTGGCACCTGAATTTTCTCACTAATTTTCCATTAGTAAGTTTTTATTGTTCATTTTTTTTCTTTTGAGGCACCACTGCGCTTCTGATGATCATTTACGTATTTATTGTTGTTATTAGCCATACTTTTGCCAATAAAATAGCAGCTCCTTGATGCTTGCTATCTTACTGGCTAACGGTAATTGGTAAAATGTGAAAAACTTCTTAATATTTACAAATTATTGCTAAGTTTATTAATGCAAATTATCTTAGAAAGTAACTAAATTACTAATTTTCGTTTTCCTTCGGCAATAAATTAAGCAATAAGTTGAAATTATTACAGTGACAATCAAATTGCTTTTAATTAATTAACTGAACTTCAAGAACTAAAACTGATAGCGTCGCCATTTTTAGCGTCGCCATTTTTTAATTGTTCAGAAACAGCAACTGATTGCCAATATAGTTGGAAATGCCGAACTAACAAGGTCTGAGTGCTCTAATATTACAATGCTTCCATACTATTAAAAGAAAATTGAAAAAAAAAAAAAAAGGCATTCAGTATCGGCGGTATTTTAAAAGGCATCAACTTATTGCATTTTATCATTCGTCAGTTTTGTGATACTTATTTTAAAATCAATGTATCAGGTCAAAGAAAATTCTAAAAATCAAATATAAAGGGAGAAAAATTCAATGAATTAGAATATCTGATTATCATTTTATTACATTGGATAAATACAGATCTAAAATCTATTCATTGTAGGAATATCGATATTTGATTAAAATTTTACTGATATGTAGGAATTTTGCTTATCGTCCCTCAGTAGCTGTTTACATTTTCTAATGTGAACCTTTTCCTAATTGTTTTTAGATGCAGCTATGCTTAGTAGACACAGATTTTTGGCACTTCTTGTGCAGATCTTCACGTAGACCAAATTCATTGTCATATCATTAGGGAATTGTTGAAAATCAGTACCGATAAACTTATTGACCATTGACATAGATTTTAGATTTGTTGTCTCGTAGCACACTTAAAAAGAAATATAGAAACTTTTTTTTTTTTTTACGTATTCCGCAGTTTTATCTTAAATACCTCTTTCCCCCTATTTACATTAAGTAAAAGTAATTTCATTTGCTGTGCTTCTTTGCCATTGGATAAGAATAAAAAACCTAATAAAAGTAATGGCTTACTTATGTAATGGATTAGTTTGCTTGTGACATAGCCTACTATTTAAAACGTCCTTTTTTTTTCTTTAATTTTATGATTAAAAAATGCTGCGTCATGCCATAAAATTCATTAAAAAAAGAAAAGCATTGCATGACGAACAATCTTCAAGATCTAGTTTTGATTACTGATAATACTTTAGTACGAATTTCATTATGTATACTAAGGAAATTAATCATGAGCAATAGTGATCATCTGCTACCATGCACAATTTTTTGGAATAATAAAAATAATAATTTTTACTTACCTATGAAGTGAAACTGCTCTTCCTGTCTCCCACCGGCTGTACAATTGAATGCTGAATATGAAATCACCATTTTGATCATCGGACATTCCAAAAAATTCTGAATATTTTGCAGCCACTTTGGCATCGTGTAGCAGACGACATGCCCGATTGTAAAATGGCGGATGCATGTTCTGCCATCTGGTGACCAACATAGATTCAGCAAGAAAGTTATTCAGTCATTTAAGGTTTAGATAAGTGATTATAAGGAAATGTATTTCCTGTAACTTTTTATATTACCAGTACAATAATAGCTATCCATTCAAATCTTTAATGTTGAATGAATATATGCATTTCGCCATCTTTGATAAGTACTTTATGTATTAATGACGAAAAAGATAGACTTCGCCTCAAGAAAATCTAGGGGAAAAAAAAAATCTAATTCTACCTATTTTTCAGCAAAAAAAAACAAGTTAGTGACAGCGATTAGTAAACCAATCACAATGCTTCGCAACGCCTTCTGATACGTGTAAGACAATATAATTGATATTGCTTTAAGCACCTTATTATTATAAATGTGATTGTTGCGAAGGCAAAAGGCGCAATTGTTGCGATTGTTTTAGAGCTGTATTATAAATGTTTGTTGCGCATGCAAAAGACGCAATTGTTGTGATTAATGATAATTTAATGATACTTGTCCACAAACGGACGGACAAAGCGGGGTTATAAGGCTTCTGATACTTGTATCAAAAGCCTAAAAAAAAAAAATTTAAGTCTCCAGTTATGATGGATACATCATTTTAAATATTATAAAAGTTGTGCATAATGAACTGGAGCTTCGCCTGCCATGTTGGAAAATGAGAAATACAAATTGTATATTTTGCATTGTCTCAAGAAATGTGGTCACAGTAGCAAGTGGTAAGACGCTCGACTGCTGCCTCGAGGAGCCGAGTTAATCCACGACGTTGGTCGGGAATTTTTCCACATTAAATTCTTCTTCAGACGAGTCCTAGAGTCTACCCAGATCTCTGAAGAACGAGCACTGGGTTTCATTTCTGGGGGATAAAGACGGGCGGGCGTCGGGTTCACCATGATTTTCTTACACCACCGACCTCCTGCCACCTCCATGGCCTGTGGTGGGATACTTGAACTTTTTCAAGCATCAGTTGATCTAGAGACAAAATACTTTTATATAAATTTGCTCAAAATATAATTTTTTTTGCAAAAACTTAAAATTGTTTTATTTCTTTTATATTTTTTTTCCCACAAAAAACAAAACAAAGGCCATCATGACCATTAGGACAGAGAAATATTTTATTTCTACCAATTCATTATGTTACTTTATATTAATGGCTACGAAAATACTTATTAGTATTATTAGTTAATTTGAGAATTCTTTTGGTAACAGAACGGTGTCTGATTATCAATTGCACTATATTTGCAAACATAATTTTCTGCAAAGTAGTAACGTAATTTTACATCATCCCATTCCAAAAACAAACGCTGGAATCTACATCCATCACCTCATAAAACTCACCATTTTGGAGAAGGAAGCTCCAGTCTTAGGAGTGAAGCATTTCCATTAAGTCTTTTTTAAGAAGGCGGCTAAGATATATAATAAGGGTATCAACTAATTGCAATAAATAACTTTCTATATTTCAAAATTCTTTTGCTATTAACTTAGGCATACCCAGGATTTTGGAATGGAAGGGGTTATGAAGGTCATTCACCTAAAGACCTGTTGTATTCTTACTCGGATTGGGGGAGAGGGTTACAGACCTATCAATGAGCTTTCCAACCAAAAAACCAGTTCAAAAATCCTACATTTCTTCCATTTTCGGATGCAATGGGGGGGGGGGGGTGACCTCTACTAATTCCCCACTCTCGATATGCCAGTTGCTATTATTGATGCTCCAATAATGTAAGCATTACTTGCAGCCAAAAGCAAGGCATAGCATCTTTATAAATAGATGAGCGAAGACACCACTTAGTTCACAACTAATAAGAACCTTTATAGCTCATAAGAAGTAAACTAGTATTAAGATGAAGCAGTCGAAATTGTTGTTTTACTTTATTGCATTCCTTGGAAATTGAGTTACCTTTTTTTTTTTTTACAGTTAGATGTTCTGAAATATGCATTCTAATAATTTGGAAAAAAGCTGTTACATTTTTCATATTGCCATTTATTGGAGAAGTATATACTGTATAACAGATATGCTGAGGACTTTTTTTAATAAACAAGACTTTTCTAATAAACAAGACTTTTTTAATAAACAAAATAAAATAAATATCTAATGGCAGATATTTTTCTGCATCCACATCTGGTGCTTCATATCTAGCTTTTAGTTTCTTTAGATTAGAGCATATTTAAAAAACACCAGATATTATAAAGTCACATATAAAAAGAAACACTGCTTACTCCGTTTCTTAAAACCATCCTGTATGGGCGAATTATCAAGTTGTCTAGAAGAAGATACCATGTAGACATTGGTTGTGATTAGTCCTTAAAATCATATACTCATGCACAAAAGTTAAGGGATTGGCAGCTTTGGACCCTCCCAGGCATCCAAATGTCATCAAACTTGGCAGAAAGGTGCAATAGGTCCTACATGTACTAACACAAAGTAAACGCAAAACAAAAAGATGACAGCACCACTACAGAAAAAAGAAAACACAGAAGACGTCATAGTAGAAGCACTGGTCATTACTGACATATACCATATAACGTACTGGGTGACTCTTTATGATTCCTTCGATGCTTGCTTTCAGTTTTATCACGGCCCAGTATATCCATCTGGATGACAAAACGAGTTACTGGGCAACTGTTGGAGGTCAATTATAGTTAGAGGTGTTGCAGGCTATAAAGATTTCAACCAGCATCATATCCCGATTGTGGAAAGATTCCAACAGGATTGGAAAATTTGTCAAGCTTTGGATGTCCAGACTTGTGATTACACACATGTCCACATCTGGAGAGAATCTGGGAGCAGATACAGGCCATGCAACATCCTCGAACAGGACCAATATGGAGATGGCATAATGTTAGGGGCACATACACCACTCCACAACTTCAAATGGTGTGCCATAATGGGTCAGGTATACCGAAACAGCATCCTTCAGCAGTATGTGAGACTTTACAGGGGGGGGGGGCTGACATCCTGTATATGGGCGACAACACCTGTCCGCATAGGACTGGACCTTGCCTAGGAGGATACCAATGAATACACTGGCCAGCCTGTTTTCCCAATCTGAATCCCATCGAACATGCCTGGGATGATCTTGGAAGATGCATACATCAGCCACCTCTAAGGTCTCTCCACAAGCGTCCCACAGCATTGCGTCAGAAGTGGGACTCACTAGCTCAAAGTGTTGCAGTGGAGGTTGACCCCACAGCAGAGTGAATAGTGTCTGAACCACCCAGGCAGCAGGATGGGGCTGGAATTTACACTTCACGCTCTCTCTACAAGAACATCTTTGGCTGTTTCTGTATTTTTCCCTGCAACATGCTGGCACCTTTGTGCTTTGTCTTTACTTTGTATTAGCAAGACCTATTGCACATTTCTGCCAAATTTGGTAATATTTAGATGCCTCAGAGGGTCTGAAATTTCCAATCCCTTAACTTTTCAGTGCAAGTGTACATTGGCATATTGAGGGAGGGATTGTATTGCTTACCCCTTTCCATTGCATCTAAAAATAAGCAGAAATGAAGTATTCTGGACCCATCATTTTGCTTGGAAAGCCAGCATTTTGAATGTTTGTACCCCCCCCCCCCTCCATTTGTTTTTTTTATTATTGAACGGCCATCATAACTCGTTATCATTTCAAATTCATGTATACGCATAATAATAATAATAATAATAAAAATTTTTTGACCACCTCTTATTGTCTTGGAATTATATGCACAAAACTCACAAGCATTTAGCAAATGGTCTAGGGCAGTGATCCTCAAATTGGGTTCCATTAGTAGGCTATTATTGACACATATATTTCAAGCTTTAAAGCTTGTATTTTAGTTGTGGAAGGAAAGACGATGTGACCTGACAAAAGAGTTCCTTAATAAGTTATGGAGGTTTATAGCATTCATTGTGCTAAAATAGTTTGAGAACCTCTGGTCACGGAATACTGTGAAAATTAGTAACCATACCCATGGCTCTTCTCTACATAAACATCAGATTCTAATTCAAGTCTCCAACAATGAATTGAGTTGAAACATATTCTATTTTAATACCACTCTAATACTGAACAGTTTATGGTTTAGCTTAATTATAATTTCAAAATATTTTATAGACTAACAAACAGACAATAGACCATATATTCAAAATATATAAAAGATTATTTATCTGACTAGCAAATAAAAAAAAAATACTTTTTTTGTTTTTGTAGTTCAGTAAATAAATGATAAATTGGCTATCATTAGATTCTAGCATTTGTTGTTGATTAGTTGGATGTTTATTATGAATTTTATATTTTTTACTTTCATAAAATGGAGAGTTGTATAATTTATACTTATGATAAAATTTTTAATTTCAGTTACAAGCAGCCATTCCTGCCAGCGATCTTGTGAAGATGATAGTGGCCCTCGGGTTTGCTACTACAAGTTTGAATTGGAATGGTACTATACCTTGAGTAAAGCTTGCTACGGATGTCCTCACAATGTCACTGACTGCAACAGAATTCACTGTGTTCCAGGAGATGGTGTAGAAAGGGCTATAGTGACAGTCAACAGGCAGTTGCCTGGACCTAGTATCCAGGTCAGATAAGGTAGTTGGTATTAGGGAGTACAAAAACGCATGTAAATGGGGACAATTAATGGATTCCATCTTTCAATTAAACTTTGTAGTCTTTAATAACAACATTATCATTCCATTTTTTTTAAAAAAATATTTTTTACAGTTTTTTAATTCGTAATTTTAATCTTCATTATTACATAAATTTGTGAAATGCCTCTTGTTTTGTATATTATATTTTTATCCTCACATTGCAGATAATTTAGTAATATCAAGTTAATAGAAAGTTTTATATCATAAAACAAATTGGAATATGTGACTTCCAGTGCAACCTAAATATCAAATTTGAAGAGAAAAATAATCCAATAATCCAACCTAAGTACTTAAATAAAAAAAAAAAGAAAAAGAAAAAAAAAAAGTATCTTATCATAGAAAGGATATATAAAATGATACTGTTAATGCATTGGAAATGGACAGGAGCTTTAACAGGAATGAAGGACATTAATGTCATTTTTCTTTCATTTTTTTTTACTCTGAATTGAGTACGATTAGTTATTTGTACTATTAAATCTATTTCTATAAGTGCTTTTTTTTTCCTTTTCTTTTTTTAAAAATTGTTGTTAAACCTTTATGATATTGTTTGTTTATTTTTACTTTATTTTGTTTATTTTTTGCAACTCATTATGGAGGATAGTTAAGCCTGAGAATGCTTTAACCTTTATATTAAGATTTTAAAAATGTAATGCTCATAAAATATTCAATTTACTATTCAGCTCACTTTCTACAACTTCGGGGAACTTATTTTCAATAAGATCTCTCCTTTTATTTTTTTAAGATGATTGCAAAATCTTTTGTTTGTTTTCACTTCAAAGAAAAACAACACAAAATTCAAGATAGCTTTAAAATAAATTCTGTCATTAATATTAATGTAGTATTTGATTTAAATGAATTTAAATACGATCAAGAAATGGATAGGATAATTAACTTATCAATCCGCTCATTGATTACAAATATTTATGAATTAATTAAACATTTATTCAAAATATTGGCTTCAAAAATATTATAAATGAAAAATCTGGTTAAACTGTAATGAATAATAAAAACAACTTATTTTTGTATAAATGGAATTTTTTCTTAACATTGTTTTGTTTGCTTTACAGGTTTGTGAAGGTGATTTAATTGTTGTGGATGTGAAAAACCACATTGGTGCTGAAAGTACCACCATCCATTGGCACGGAATTCATCAAGTAGGATCAGCACACATGGATGGTGTTCCAATGGTGACACAATGCCCTATTCAACCCCACAGCACTTTTCGCTACCAGTTTGAAGCTAAAAATCCTGGCACCCATTTTTGGCATTCTCACTCAGGGATGCAAAGAGCAGATGGAGCACATGGCTTGCTGATTATTCGAGAAACTTTGGAGAAAGATCCTCATGCAGAGCTTTATGATTATGATCTTCCTGAGCATGCGATTATGGTCAGTGACTGGATGCACAGTGTTGCCTTTCAGCAATTTGCTGCCCATCACCACAGTAATGGAGACAACAAACCTAAGTCCATTTTAGTTAATGGAAAGGGTCAATACCAGCATAAAGAAAATAGCAGTGTAACAGATACACCTTTAGAAGTATTTGAAGTTGAATCGGGGAAACGATATCGTTTTCGAATGGCAAGTAATGGAATCCTAAATTGCCCAATTGAGTTTTCAATTGATCATCACAACTTAACTGTAATTACTTCCGATGGAGCACCGATTGACCCAATTGAAGTTGATTCTCTGGTAATATACGCAGGAGAAAGATTTGACTTCATTGTTAACACAAATAATGATGTAAAAAATTACTGGATACGTCTTCGGGGATTGCTTGATTGTGATGAGCGATTTACAAAAGCAAAACAAGTTGCAATTCTAAGGTATATAGGGGCACCCTATGAAGAAACTCCTACTCCTATGGATTACAATTCGATGAAAAGAGGTGGAAAGGTAGTTATTCCTTACTTAATCTAAAAAATAATATCAAAATAATCAAATATTGAGTACAGCATCCTTTGAAATTACATCATGCTCAGTGCTGAGGCTGGTGCCATGACTTGATAACGAAATAAGTTAAGACAGATTTTCCCATAAATGCAGTATTAAATTAGGGAAAGGTTTTACAATCAGTTTTGACGAAACTCAAATCTTTATTTATATGTAGAAAAGCTTTACAGCAAACATGAAATCTACTAAAGAAAAAGAAAAAAACAAACATTCGAAGCCAGAAGAACTAACTTCTGCATAGGTGAGACATCTGAATGTAATGTTGTGTTCAGTGTACTGAGCACAGTATCATCAGCTTGTAATACTAGAGAATTCAATTTGATGATATTAGTTCTGATTGTCTGGCTTTCTATTGATTTCACAGACAAAGTCTGAGTCAAGATGCTATAACTCAAAGGATAGCTGTACTATTAAGAGAAAGTGTCATAATTACAGATATCTTAAAAGATATTCAGAAAACTTCTGATTATTTTTTACTGTTATTGCAGTCCATAATTTTTAGGCAAATTACGTTTTAACTTTTATTATTAAATTTGACAAAATTAAGGTTTAATAAAACAAAAAAAAACCACAGACATCATGACAAGTTTTAATAACTATTATTTTCTCCACATGCAAAATATAGACAATCAAATTAATATTAGTATCCTTATTAAATAAAATAAATAGTAATGCTAATGATGAAGTTAATAATAAGTAATCTAGTATCAACTCAAAGAAAATACTTAAAGAGATTATTAATAATCATTATTTTTACAGGAATTGTTATAATTTTTAACAAAGTTTTTATTTATTTATTTTTTAGCAATTAAACCCTCTTAACTCTGGAACTCAAGGAACACAGATTTCGATTGCTGATGTTGATTCTCTAGTACCAGATGACAGAACATCAAATCCTGAAGCTGATGTTAAATTTTACTTAGCGTATGACTTCAATGCTGTTGATAGCAAACATTTTCATCATCCTGAACATTATCCAATTTATGGAATTGAGAAAAACAAGAAACTGTACACACCACAGATTAATGACATATCAATGATTTTACCCTCTTCCCCTTTGCTTACACAGCCAAATGATATTAATCACCATATGTTTTGTAACCATACAAGCATAAGAAAAAACTGCTCCAAAGAGTACTGTGAGTGTGTGTATGCCCTAAACATTCCATTAAATGCTGTAGTGGAGATGATAATTATAGACAAAGGTAATTTTTATTTTATTTAAAATAAATGCAATTTGAAGAGATTTTCAAATATAATTTTTTGGCCAGTATGTGTATAAATCCTTTAAGATAAAGCGGGTATTAATAGAAACTTTTTGGTGCTTTGTATATGACCACTATTTATATTGTTGAAAATGACTTACATGTATTTCAAAGAAATTAGCTTAACCTACAATTATGTATAAATTCTGGTTCTGAACTTCATTTTTGTTAAAAATAAAATAAGTAATTATACTTATATATCTATATTAGATATATTTTTCGACTTTTGAAATACAGAAATGTAACACAGACTGCATGCCACCTTTAAAAGTATTCATTTTTTGTAGCTTTTCTGAACCTCTGTAACCAGCTTACAGATGCTTTAAAATCAGGAACTATTTTCAGTCTTAACATTTTACTGGTCTTTGTTTTCAACGTGTCACCTTTCATTGGTAGGCCAATCCATATGCTTTTGTTGAAAATACGTGCAAAGCATAATTTCCTTATTTGCACAGATTTGGTTGACAAAAAGGCACAGCAAGAATTTCAATGGGAACAGATAACTTAAACTATTCACTGTTGAAACCAAGGAAAAAAAAAAAAAGACAGGCCATCTTGAAGGCATCTGAAAATTCCATTCCAGAGAAGCTACCAACCAAAAAAATCCTAGGGCTTCTAATAGCCATCCTTTTTGTGAGAAGGAGGGGTAGCTTAGGAATTGCAGTTGAGTTGTATATATAAAACAGTTTGTGCTTTCATGTTATTATTTCTAAGAATTTGCTATTATTATTTTTTTAACTTTTGATAAGCACTTTTCTATTATTTATTATACATGGAATTCAGTGATTGCTGTTTAATGATGATCCAATTCATGATTGTCAATAAAATGGCTTCCTATTAGTAAAACAAGCAACTGAACCAGATATTGTTACTTTTAAATTGAAAAACTACAAAAGTAAAAGAAAGTAAGGGGTAAAAAGGAAGATATTAAATTCGTCATTAAGAACTAGCCTGAATTAGGAGATCTTTAAAGGTTAGTTAAAGATTAATGAATAATAATCGTATAAAAAATATGTTCAATTCCTCTTTTCATCAAACCACTTGGCTATTCATGTGTGCTTACTCTTTTGGATGTAAAAATCCAGTAACCAGGCTTCTAAATAAACTTTTTTGAGAGAGAGAGATTCAGATCACTGGATAATTCCAGCTGATGAATTCTGTTGATCTTGTAACAGCTGCCCTGTTTATATATACAGGCAGTCCCTGGGTTAAGAATGGGCTCCCAAGGCTCCCCATAAGGATAATTTATAATAATTACATTAATAATTCGGGAACTAGTTCTTCTGCGCATGTATCTTTATGCTAGTCTCACTGTTTATACAGTCGTTTATGCACATAGCATCCTTTTCATCTTTGTGAATCTGTTTTACTCTTATGATCATGCAATAATTTCTGTAATTTATTATTACAGTACTGTGGTATTATTATTATTATTCTTATATACAAGTTTCTATTCTTGGGATTCCCCAGCTAAGACAACATGGCGGGTTAAGGACCAAAGCACATGTGCCAAGTATTAATTATTATTACTGTACATGCATTGTTCATGTTCCGAGTTACATACAAATCCAACCTATGAACATTCTCAGGAACGTATCTTGTTTATAACCCGACGACTGCCTCTCTATATTGCTAACAGTGATTGAATGTATAAAAGCTATTATTCAGTAGTCTCTTAAATTTTCATTATGGTTTTAAATACTTAAATTCTGCCCGTTAAATCTTGTTATCTTTCAATTAAAATAATTGAAAACATGTACTCCACAGTATTTTTAGTCACTATTACAGCATTTCTTAAAAGTAATTTGCTAATTTTATTTTCATTGCTTTACTACTACAGGCTACACATTTGACGCCAATCATCCTTTCCATATTCACGGTCATGCCTTTCGAGTTGTTGCAATGGAAAGAGTTGGAAATCAAGTTTCTCTGGAAGAAATTAAGCAATTAGATGAAGCTGGTAAAATCAAAAGAAAATTAAGTAAAGCTGTTCTGAAAGATACTGTTACAATACCAGATGGAGGCTACACTGTTATCCGTTTTGTTGCAAGTAATCCAGGTAATACAGTAATAAAAAAAAAATAGGCTTAATTTTATTTAACTAAGCTTAAAAAAATATTGTTAGTTCATTAAAAAGATATTATTTAAATTGAATCAAAAGCTTAAATATCATTAATAAACTATGCTTAGAGAAGATGTTGATGGAATCTGAGAATAGCTATTTTATGATTATATTCCATAAAACATTTGGACTTTTTAAGAAGAATGAACATTTACAAAATGTAAATGTAGATACGGAACATTTACAAAAAGCATATTTAAAGATGAAAGGTATAGGAAAATTAATATCTGATGAAGAGGCAAAAAAGAAAGGAAAAAAAATCCTAGTTATAAGAAAAATATAGGATTGTTCAGAATCGATTGCAACTCCAAACACAGTTATTGTGATTTTTGTTACTACTTATTATCTGGTAATCGTAGTATTCTTAAGTTCATTGAGTTTCACTCTTAATTAAAAGTTCCAATCCTGAAGGGTTGTTGGAGGAAGCTGTTATTCCTACCTGATTAGGTTCACATGGAGAAAGATAATCACAAAAAGTTCACATTTGCAATACCATCATTAAAATGAAATGCAAACCAGATTTCTATTGCACTCTTGCTAAAATACGTAGATTAAATTGATGCGTTGATAAGGATGTGAAAGTCAAAGCAGCTTCAAAAATAACTGCTGCCATTCGCTGTTGCTTTATATCTCTTCCTTCCAACACCATTAACTGGATGATTCTATATTTGTGGAATCCTTCATATTAGAAGGTTTCTGAAGTCTCTTTACAGGGCAAATTTTAATTTAGCTATACAGTAAATCCTATTCCATTGTTTTTGTTTCATGTAATACATTGCTTTACTGCACCCCGGCAAGTTATTCAGGAGTTATATCAGAATAATGGAATTTACTCTTATATTTAATTTTATCAAAAGCCCAATAGCAAATAAAAACACACATTTAAAAAAATAACAAAAACATATTACCATAAACCAGGACGTTTCAATCTGCAGAAAATTGAAAGATTATATGGGAATTTTAAAATGTGTAAAAAATGATTATAAAAGTCTCAGGAAACATACAAATTGACTAAAATAATTCAGTATTTTATTTCCAGTCTGATGATGGGCCCCGTGACATGTCACTTGTCTTTTTTAAAACTTTGTTTTTTATTTTAGTCAATTTGTTTTTTTCTGAGACTTTTTTATTGAAAGATTATCTTCAGCTGAAAAACTGCCAAACAAAGACCTCTTTGAATTTTAAATGTGCGTGATATTTATTTATTCGGCTTTTGATAAATAGTCATTCCACACATTAAAAGTTGAAACATTTCTCATTTAGGCCAAGTTTTTAATTATTGATAGTTTGCATGTACACAAATTCAGATAAAATATACAGTATAAATATTTATTTCTTTTTATAATTATTCATTTAGGTTACTGGCTATTACATTGTCACATCTCTTTTCACATGGAAGTTGGAATGGCTGTCATTTTAAAAATTGGAGAAGAAAGTGATTTTGCTCCTCCCCCGCAAGATTTCCCCACATGTGGTGACTGGATTCCACCCCTTCCAGTTGAATACAGAAAATCAAGAGGCAGTAAAATACCTGTTTTTTGGTCACTTCCCTTAATATCAATCATTATCCTTTTGTTTATGAAGATATAAAACCTGAATTAATTTTAAAATTACATCCGAAAAACTGTTGATAATATACTGCACTTTAAAATCAAGTTTTTAAAAGGCCAGTTCCATCATCGTATATTTTAAAT
Organism: Thereuonema tuberculata; assembly: GCA_023159025.1. Lineage (NCBI taxonomy): Eukaryota > Metazoa > Arthropoda > Chilopoda > Scutigeromorpha > Scutigeridae > Thereuonema > Thereuonema tuberculata. The sequence continues at coordinate 58,888,028 of JAFIDM010003189.1, read as the reverse complement.
TTCAGCATTGTTAAAACTTAAAATGGAAGCACTATTAGTGCAAAGAAAACACTACATAAGTTTTAAGATTAGGAGAGTACAAATTTCATTTTATCTTTTGTTTTAACAACAAAGTGGTTTTTATTTGTTACATATAAAAAATTATTAAGTTTTAAAAATATGTTTAGCAGATATTAATTATTCCCTGAAAGCACAATTTTATTATTATTATATCAGTTATTTTGTTATTTATAAATCATATAACTCTATATTTCATTAATATAAAACTGAGATATTATCCTTAGCTCAGTTATTTCATACATGGTTTTAGTTAAAGCATTGCATTATTTTAACCTTGCAAATTTTAAGACCATAAGTTGTTTTAGAGTGAATGTCATTTTATATAATTACTAGATAAAAAAGTTAACAAAAATTATAAACGATGTTTTGATTAAAGCATTGAAAAGGAATAGGTCAGATTTTTTAATCCAATTCTTAAGTTTTTGAATGAAAATCATAATTAAATTTACTTTCAGTATGTTACGATAATTAATTTAACTCAATTCACAATTAGAGAAAGGAAAAAAAAAAAAAGCAAATTTCCTTTCAAGATTACTGAGATAATGATACAATGTCTTAAAAGTTAAACGAGTTCCCTAATTTCTCAATGGGAGTCGTCAGATTGAGAGTAGATAAGAGAGTATGATAAGCAATATGTGCCTTAATATTTTATAAGATTTATCCTGAACATGTGCTCAGGAATTTTTCAAAGCGTCATGTAATTTACCAATTAAATCTAACTGAATAGAAATAATTTAGTAATGTCATCCAACAATCATAATGTCATCTTGTCTGTTTCACATCAAGATATATTTGCAAGATTTCTTTTTTGTTTATTTCATCATTGCACTGAATAGAAACGCAGAATACATACCACTGAAAACTATCTTTCTTTCTCTATAGACGAAGTGAAATACAGTGTTAGGAAATGAAAGAGAACTAATCAGCTTTTGTTCTTAATTTGCATTTTAAGATTTGGTGGTCAAAAATAATGAAGTGTGGGACTTAAAAATATTTATTACCCAACTTAATTACCTGCTCCTTTTTCCTTTTAATCTACGATTCTTCTGCATGAATTTCAAAATGTTATTAACATGAATTATCACTAGTCTTTAGGTTCGGTTCTTTATAGTATCTGTTAGGTTAAAAAAAAAAAAAAAAAAAGGTTTGAAAAGACAAAACTGAATTATTGTTTAAATTTAAAACAAATTGAGTCGGTCAATGCAATAACGTCCCAAGTCTACGTAACTTTATTTTGAGATAAATAAGAAAAACTGTCTGGATTTGTTACTTGGGATATTATTGCTGTCACTGTTGTGTAATGCCAGCCTCAACAAGGCAGTTGCAATGGACTTAAAACGTTGTTGCTCCGTATATACAGCAGCACTGATGCTTCAAGACACCTAAAAAGACCTGGAATTTTCATATTTTGGACTTGGGACGTTCTTGCATTGACCGACTCAATTATTTACTTCGAAATGCACAAGGACGGATTTACCAGTATTGGTACAACACATTTCAAAGACAATTTCTTGTCTATTTGTTTTATTTTTTACTATATTTGAATGATGTATACTACCAATGTGCTTTTGTTTTTCAATATTCTTAAATATAGGAAATTTCTACATTATCTGAAACAATATTAAAATTTTGTTTCAAAAATGTATTTTATTGCATTTCAGTAAAATAACCAATACTACTACTATTTTTCTATGCTGGGACAATACCTTAGTGCAATACTGATAACCATAATGATTTCCTCATAAAAGTTTAAAACAAATTTTTTTATGAATGTAGTAATCAAAAATAATTAAATAATTTAAAAAGAAATGAAGTTAAATTTCTTAGAATATAGGTTTAAGAAATGATGCTCTTCTTCTTAAATTCAAAACTGGAAAAATTTTTTAAAGTTTCTCTTAATCCTCAGCTCACTGTTTTTAGCCATCAGGATATATTCCTAGTTCCCATTTTGCAGAACTAAAAAAAAAAATTCCATACCTTGGTTTAACAAAAGTTTAATGTTTAAACTTTAATCTTTAAAGTGTAACAAAAGATGTGCATGTCCATAAATAACTTTCTCTAACAGAAAAGCCACCTTGAGTGAAGCAAATTAAATGGTCATAGATGTAAAACTTTAAGAGACAGGACTTCACTTTCTTTTTTATTATTTTCCGTAAAAAGCTATAAAGCATATTAATCCATTTTGGAGTTTTGTCAGTCAAACTTCCTTCTTAGGGATTATCTTTTCAAACCCAATGATTACTTTTTTGATCTTTTGACACAAAAGGATTTCTCTCTTTTGTTATTTTTAAAGGACAAACTATCCCAATAGTTTAATTTTGCCAAAAATTCCATTCTAGAAAGTTAAACTAATTGCAGTCTAAATGTGACTGTGGGTGATGTTACTGCATA
>JAFIDM010003189.1:58846567-58885177 GCA_023159025.1 Thereuonema tuberculata | reverse complement strand
AAATAAAAACTAATTATCTTCAATTTTAAGTATTTTTCTAATTCTACAATAGTCTTACACTTGGCAATGCTACCTTATTTTGGATTGCTGTCAGTACAATACATTGGAATTTATATCTTCATCAGTTATTTTATAAAATATTAATAAAGTACATGATTAGGAAAAAAATACAAAAATGACAATTACAATATATATATAAACTCATTATTAACATTATTAAAATGAACTTTACTATCTTCACATTTTCACTTAAAACAATTTTTCATCGTAATGTTACAAATCAAATCTATGTTGTCAAATGGCATTCACAGATTATAAAAGCATATATTAAAACTAGTTTTCTGAATGTTATCTTTATTAAAGTATTTTGCTTTTCTCATTTTTGCTCATTCCGCAGAAGAAAAAAAAATATTGGCACACCCGACCCTACAGTGTTGAGTATAAATACTCAGTCCTTCCAACAGTGGTGAAGCTGTAGGGTCAGTAGCATAACAAGTAAGGCTCAGTGCAACAAGGGTCATCAATGCGACCCCAGATAAGGCTCAGGTGTTCTTTCTTTTCTCCTATGCAATCCGTTTCCTCATAAGTTAGTGGAATTGCACAGATAAAAAAAATCAAAAGTTTGTGGTATAGTTTGAGCTCCAAAGGAGCACCAATCAAATAATGCCACTTAATCATTCATTTTCAAAACGTTTTTATGACTGGATTTATAATTGGATGCCATTATTTAGCAACATCTAAGTAGTGAGCAGAAAATTACAAATTGCCTTTCATTACAGGACAGAATACTACTTATTTTGTTATTCTGAAAATAGTGTGTGTGTGATGTATAAAAGGGGACAGATAAACCCACAGTATGGTGTTAAATGAAACACAACATAGCATTTGAAGAAGACCACAGACTTTTAAGAAGAAATATTGAATGTTAAGAAATTTAAACTAACGTATTTAACAAATAATACATTGCCAAGAAGAAAAATTATTAAATCTTAATAAAAATTCTTGTTACAAAATACACTGCAGCATTTAAGTTAACTGCAAGGCATTGTGATTAAAATTTTCCTACTGAGCTGATAAGACTATTATGTCTGAAATAAATAAATTTTTGGAAATGTTAAAAATAAGTTTTTAAATTGTTATTAATAGCAATAAACTATGTAGGCTTACAACAAGGCTGTGACTGCTTTACAATACAAACATTTATAAAAATGATCATATAAAATATGCAAGGCAAACTAGATGGGTGACAAGATGTAGTTAAGATAATCATGAATACATTGCTTTTAATTGCAAACGAGATAAAGGCAAGAAATTTTGCGAGAATTTGTTTGTTTGTTTTTTTCAATAACATTCTGTATTTTTCTAAAAAAAAAAAAAAAAAAAAAAAAACTCTAAATACAAATGACATTATATAATAAAATTACAAAAGGTAAGTCTCCTATGTATTTTTTTTTTTACTATTCTTAATACATTCATACAACATTAATAACTAATTTATAAATATTATCTATTGCTTAGTAACATTATTATTTTTAAAAATATGGAAAAATTAACACACCTATAACAATATCCAACAATTATTATTATTAGCAAATACTAATTTTTAAAATACTCCATAATTATATTTGAATTGATACAAACTATTCATTGGTAATACATTTTAAAGTACATTCATTAAAAGTAGTAGTACAGTACAAATTCTTCAGATATTGAATTAAGGTTACCTCTCACATTGGGCAAATTAAATTCCTTCTCCGGTCTTTTTATTTCACCATGCTAATAGAATAATTAATGATGAATTGTTCGCTGCATTCTTCCAGTATTCGTTTACCCTCATAAACTGGTGCTATGTATTATTGCAAAAGATTGTAAAAGCTATCAAAAAACTTTTTCTCACAGAAAACTCCAATAACTAAGAAAACTAAGAATATGGCCTTCTGTGGTATATGGTCCCTTTATATTACAAATGTAGGGAAAAAACAAAACAAACTTAAAATGTTATAAGATTATATGTAAGGAGTATGTTAGCCAATGCCAATGTCTGATATATAGTGATAACTAGGATGTTAAGAGCAAATAATTGCAGACAATGCGTTCACTGTCAGAAAGCTATAAACTTACTAGACTACTTAAAGGCAAAGAATACTTTGATCTTTGTCTCTTCTGACTTTATGGCCCAATGTTTCACTTCTTAATTCATCTACAAAGCTTTTAAAATACATGGGAAGGAGGATGAAATTGCATAGTACTATGAGTCCATTCTGAATACTTTTTATTGTTATTGCTTTAGTTTAATAAAACAAACCATTCATTTAAATATTTCTTTGATTTCATTAACAATAGTTGGAGAATACATCCACCTCCAAGCAACAATTTAAAATCTTTGTAGGAAAAGATACTACAAAGATAATAATTTTCTTTTCTAATTATGATACTCATTACTTTATATCTCAAAATTTACCAAAGGAAATTAATTTGAATGCAGTTTTACAAGTAAATTAGGATATATCAGTTTTCTACATCATAATACTTTTACTTATAATGACTATTAACTGAATTGCAATAACTGTTAGCGAAATGCCCTGCAAATATTTACTTGAAACTAACTGCGCTGCAATAGTTTAATCAGAAGCGTATATCTTCTGGAAGGAATCAATACCACTTCCATTCTTTTCTCTATTTTAAATTTAATAGTTTTTAAAAGATGATGACCAATGTTTATGATATAAATCAAAACTTTTTTTACATGCATCCAACTAACGAATTAAAATCAAAAGAATAACAACACATTTTTTTAATATTTTATTCTGTTATTCTTTGGATTGTAGTTAATGATCTTTTATCCTTAATTCTATTTTTATTTTTGTTTTTGGCAAGAAACAAAAACTGAAATAATTAAACGAAAGCTTGGACTCTTAAATCTTCTTTTGCTGTAACACGTAATTTCTAACTAAATAACTTTAACTCTTTTACATTCTAAAATATACGAAAGTTGTAGTGGGGTTTTGCTGCACTCTTAAATTAGGCAAATGAACTTGTCCATCAGAAACATAAGTGAAAATTTGTTTCTATTTCGAGGAGTGAATAAAATTTGCCCATTCTATTAAAAAAAAAAAAAATCGTTAAAATTTCTATTAATTTCATGACAATTATAAATCCAATAATAATAGCAGAGGCAAAAAAAAAAAAAAAATACTGAAGAATCTGTACTGATAGATTAAATTCTAAATTATTAAATATATTAAAAAAATTCAATTCTAGAAAAAATGGGAAGATGGGAGGAAGAATATGAAATACTTTAATGAAAAATAGACAATATAAAGATTCTGATTATACTTTATTACCTTTTGGTATGTTTATTTGTAGAATTATCAGTAATATTGAAACATCTTCAAAATATTAATCCTTTACATTTTTTTTTGGAAGATATTTTTCATGGAATTTTATTCCACTTACTAAGTTTGAAAAAGAAAACTAAAAGAGTAAAAGATACAAGCTTTTATCATTAGGCACAATTCATGAAAGCGATCTTATTTGCCAAATCCTGATTTGTGGTGAAATTTTAGCAGAAGTGGAAATCTGCTAAAACTTAACCCACCAGTACTTGGTATTTATATCATTTTAAAAGAATGTAAAGAATTTGAGTGGAATTTGAGCTCGAGAACCAGGCAATAACTACTACTTGTTAAAAACCTCCACAGCTGTTTATAATTCCATCACTTTTGACAATGGAGAAATGAAATAAAGGCACCAAATGAATTGGGGGATTTTTATTGGAGGTAAAGCTACAACAGCATTTTGTGATGGGGGAGAAAGAATGAAAGAAACTGCCATGCAACTAATTTTGCTCCTTTGATCAAACACCACAGCAATAGATCTTTCCAGAAAACGAGACTTCAGGAACAAGATTTTTAAATTCATTTGGCATCAACATTTTAAGATTTACAATAAGTAATGAACAAAAAAAAATTACCTCACAGAAACTCCTGTAAATTAGGAAGACCTTCATAATAACAAATTTATAATTTTTGAATGAACTATTCAAATAAACAATCCATCAAAAATTATTCCACAAAATCTGCAAAAATAACTTGACGTTGGCAATTACATAATCTAAAATTTCCTTAAAAATGTGAAAACCAGAAAATTTTAAAATTTATCAGTTATTATAACTATACAATTTCCATTAAAAAACTTTATCCTCTGTTTATTAAAATAAATTTTGAAATGACCTTCCCCTCCCACTCATCATACCTTCCACATATATTCCATTATTTGAAGTATGTAACTTGATAGGTTTGTTCCCAGTTTTCAGATTTAAACTACGCAATTTATCTCTGTATGAACTGCATCTCAGTACTCCCTAATTCATGAAGTAATAGTTGCTTTTGATTTCATTTTGTAATACTGTTGATCATAAGAACATGAAGTTCATTGCAGTTTCACATTTGTCTGTTAGCTTTACCTTCCACTGAATGCAACTTTTTAGACACAAATACGTCTCATTTCTATAATTATTATACCTTATGCCAGAAAAGCCTGATCGGTTCAAACTTTGTTGAAATTTATGAAACCGACTGGACTAATAAAAATTAAATAAATATATATATAGATATAATGGATATAACTATGAAATAGATGTTACAAATGAATTCTTTCAGGCTAAGAACTTACATGAATTATTTTCCTTAAATTTGGAGATCCAAGAATATTATAGATGAGGAAGAACAAGTACGTACGATGTTATAATAGAATGAAAAAGTTTTTATTTTAAAACTATTAATTTGGCATTTATTTATTCAACCTTCATTAAAAAATTGGAATTTATTTTACTAAAAATTAATTTTTCCCGAATAACAATGCGTTACATTTAAAAAAGGCAAAATAATGCCTCAACAAATCTCATTTGTCAAAGTCCCAAAATAAGTTAACTTATAAAAATGTTAACTTAGAAAGGCAGAGGGAAAAAAAAATCGACGCAATATTAAGCTTTGAAATGGGTATAAATTGAAACATAAACTGCTCTTAATACATAGAAATCATTAATATTTGTCTATAATAAAATATTAGACAAAATAAATATCATTAATTTAAATTACGGTATAACTTGCTAAATTATCATTAATTAAAGTAGAATTAAGTAATGTATCCTATTATTACTCAACTGAAGCCCCCCCCCCAAAAAAAAATGAACTCTACTGAAGAAAATGTGTAATTTATTTACACATCTTAATTTCATTCATAAATTAAGCCATGTTTCCACAAAGAAACTCTTATTAATAAAGGTTTAATGAAATATCACAAATACATTCATTAGCAATGGCTGAAAACATGTGACAGTAAACTGTGTTCAATAATTGTGTAAAAAATTTAAATAGAAATGGAGTAAACAAAACATTTACACCATTCTGCTACAGATACCATTCACAAACAACCAATTAGCCAATATTTCCATTTTTTTGCTCTTCTTTAGTGACACAGAGATAACATGAAATTTGATAAAATTTATGTTATTATACAAAGTAATTTTTTTTTTCTTTCCATCAAGTTTAGGGACATTCCCATTTGGTCACTGGTGATTACTATCCCATCGCCCCTCAAATTTGGAAGATTCAATAATTATGCTGATAATATATTCACATTAATTCACACCACTCACCTTTTAATTATATCAACAATTTTTCATTCTGTTTGATTACAATTCAACATACATTTCCTTATCAAAATCGTTGCATTTCATTAAGGCAACAAGGAACTAGGTATTGTTGAATTGGTTGGCAAATAGTAATAGAAAATAGTATGCAGACATACTCTATGCAAAATAAAATAATGACGTTTTTAGTGCCTTAAATTTTCTATAATTTTGAGCACTGATAGTACACATAATGAAAAAATGTTAATATTAATAATATAAATTACAAAACAAATAAATCTTAAAAACATGTGCATTGACATGTTTATATATTGCAGTAAACAAGAAAAACACATTTTACTCTCTTAAGCTGAAGTATTTACAAGAATATGTTTAAAGTTACTTGGATCAATTAAGCTTTAAACTCATTAGCCTTTTTTTTATCCCCCCCCCCCCCAACCTAATTTTATAGACATTAAAATCTTACCGTTAATAAACTTTAAATGTAATTCAATATTATAAAAATAACAAGGCTAATTCCATACGTTAGATAAAAATTACTGCTTTTGAAACATACATAATCAGAAATTGCCATCGGAATTAATCTGAATTTATCGACTTGAAATAACTGAGTAAATAAAATAATTATTTACTAATTCAAGCATTAGATAGATAGAATTATATACAGTGTAATTTGCATTACATAACAAACACACAGTAAAGACAAAGTTACCCTATTATTCATATATAAAATAATAAATTGGCACATCACTGCACATGATGAATATTCTTACCTTATTTCTTTTTTTCCTAATTCCACTTCTGGGTATTCCTTATATTCTCTACAAAATTCATTATGAATGCCTAAACATTGTGGCATCAATTAATAAAATAATCAATTTCTAAGATTTCTTATCTCTTTTTGACTATGGATTCAATGAAAATTATCTTTTAAGATGGCAATTATGAATTTAAATATGAACAAATTTAGAAAAAAAGTATGATGTCAATAATGAATAAAAGTTATTTCTTTTAACAATATTTAAGCATAGCACCTAAAGAGATTATTATAATAAAAATTTGAGAGATAAGAAATGTACTTTTATTTTTATAACCTCTTTGCAAACAAATTTCAAATGATCCAAGTTTATTCAATCTTGGATCATTATATAACGTTTAATTTCCGAATTTCAATTTAAACAATAGTCTTTTTGGTTGGCTGTTCGTGGGCCTTACGAAGACGCTTCCTTAGTTCACTGGGAAACTTTTCATAACATCTCTTGCAAACAGGCTTTAGATCAAACTCAAAAAACTTTGTTCTAAAAGAAAAAAAAAAAAAAGTTTAAGAAAATGGTTTACATAAAAATTGGATAATTAGCTTTAAAAATTTTATTTTATTCAATTTCATTTCTTTTAGAACTATTGAACCAACAGTTAAATTTTCTTAACGCCTATTGATTTAAATCGACTGTAAAAGAGAATTGTGGTTTAATCGAAATACTCACTTCTGACTCATCTTTAAGTCACAAACTGAACAAGCAAAATGATTGACACACCAGGCCTTATTCAAAGCAGTGAAAACTATCAAAAAACAGAAAAAGAAAAAATATACTTTAATTGTATCAATTTTTATATTAATTTAATAATAACTATGTTTAGAAAAGGCAAAATTATTTTACAATTTCAAATTCACAAATTAAAGCTAAATCACTCATAACCCAATTTCTTTTTTATGTTTAGACAAAAAGAGTAACTAAATACAGACATTAGAAGGTAACAAAAGCTGAAGTTAACTATCTGAGAAATTATGATAATAAATACATATATGTATGTATGTATATATATATATATATATATATATAAGGAAAATATAAAAATATAAAATTTTAGAACTTTGCAGACACTATAATCAAATAAATTTGACCTCACATATACCAGAGCAGGAATGGGATTAGTATACTTTAGTGACACATGAAAACAATTTTATAATTTTATCATATTATCTCAAAGGAAGGAAAGAATCTAAAACCTCAGAAGCTGTGATTTTTTGGTCAATGAACTATTAATTAGATCAAGTTATCATGCACTGCCAATATTTAGATTGCGATATTACTTTTCACATAGACAAAGACAATATATACTCATTGTCATAAAAATTTGCGCACCAAAAAAAAAAATCATTCTGTAAATGCAAAAGTAAGTGGGTAGATATGCAATTGCGCTTGTCCTACTACAACGCTGCAATCACAAACCGTGGAGCTCATAAGGCAAACACAGTGGAGTCCATATGCACTGTAAGGTGATCAGGCGAGGTCTGTCAGTGATCAACATGCCTTAAGACATCAGTACAAACAACTCACGGAGTTTGAGAAAGGCTGTATTATCGGCTGGGCGGCACAGAGCGGTGAATTGCCCTCCATTTAGGACCGATTGTGTTGGGAGCAAAGGACATATGAAGGTACCTCTACTCGGCGGACCAACTCTGATGACTCAGACAGCCCACCAGGAGAGAGGATCATCAGAGAGGCAAGAACAGATCTAATGGCTTCCTTGTCCACTATCCAGTGACACGTTGCAGGGTCACAAGGGAACCACGTCTCTGCCAGAACCACTTTCAGTCTAGCAGAAGCAAATCTGCATTCTAAATGCCCTTCCATTTTGGGCCTTTGACACCTCAACATCATTGGCTGCCTTTGCAATAGAGTCAGCAGAGAGCAACAGGGAATGCCGCAGACTGGCGATGTTTTTGTTTGGAAACGGAGGGCCACAGATGAGCGCGACAATCCCATCACTTTACAGTGACATACAGCCCCCACTACAGGTGTGATGATCTGGGGTGCCATCACATATGATAATCTTTCATCAGTAGTTGTGCTAAGAGCGACAGCCCGACATTTAGTAGATCCTGTAGCCCATTTGCTGCCTTTCCTGGCTGGGTGCTCAGGAGCAATTTTCCAACAAGATAATGCTCATCCACTCACAACTAGGGTTTCATAGGACTGTCTACGTCATGTTGAGAACTTCCTTGGCCTGGCCGCTGTCCTGATATGTTGCCAAACGAGTGTGTCTGGGACCAGATGGGACGCCAACTGTTGCCATATAGCAGTTCGTGATATGGAGCATTATTTGCAAGAACTGTGGGTAAATCTGCCACAAGACAACATATGGTGTTTGTTTGACTCTGTGCTCGACCGTAAAACTGCATGTATCCCTGGCAACTCAGCGGGACATCATCCTGCTGCTGTGATATTGTAACCACGCCTGACCTTTGTCTCTACCATCACACTAATAAAATTTCATTTGAATCCAATGCTTCTTTGTGGTGTGCAAATTTTTTTATGAATGAGTGTATAAGGATAATATATATGATATGATAAATTCAGTATAATTCTAACATACATATATAAATTAAAGAAACATAGGTGAAATAGCAATTCCAATGTTATGTTTCTGAATGCTAGGATACTAAAAGAGAAAGATTAAAATTTAGTAGCCACTGAAATAAAATTTCTCAGATCAATAAAGGGCAGGATAGAGCCCTTTGTGGAAAATTGTAACCAATCAAATCGAACATGTAGCAATTCTTAACATTAAATAATATATATGTTACAAAAAAAAAAAAAAGAAAAAAAAAAGAATTTTAATTACTTACCATCACCAGCAATTACATTATTGCAAACGAAACAAAGATTTCCAAACAACTGTAAGAAAGAATATTCAAGAGTTAGGTGTTTATACAAAATTTAACAAAACTAAGATTATTATGTATTAACAATTACATCTCACATAAATTTAATTAATAAGCAAAGTTCAAAATTTATTTGTGAAAGAGATTTGGCTTGAAATTACCAATACATTTGAATAATAGATTTACAATTTGTTAATATCATATTTGATTATTTAATAGACAAAAAAAAAACTGGTAATTAAATAACTTCTTGAGATTTATTACGTAATGATACTAGAAAACAGATTGCAACAATAACAACTTTCAATCTAAAGCAATTCTCAAAAAACTGTAAACATTTGTTATTTAAAGTATAACAAATGTTCTGACCAAAACAATTGCCTTGATATCACTTGATAGAATGAATACTACTATCTATTAAAGCTTCGTAACAAATTTTCCAAATTTTTATTTAAATTATTCTTTCTGTAGAAGAATTATACCCTTAAGCTACAACTCTTAATTCATCCTATGTAGTAATTTGAAATAGATCTTGCAAGAATTCTATTAGTAGGTAGAAGCATTTAATCTATTCTAGTATTTAACTGAATGCTCAATTATATCAATAAAAAGATTGAAGTCCCTTTATGTAGACCCACCAATGATGAGGATGCTACATCCGTCCATGTGTCACATCCTGCTCAATCCCAATAAATGGATTCTGCACCTCATTTGCATATTCAGACCACTTCCATTTTCGTATCATTTGCTTCTCTGTTCTTTAATAAATAAACTCAAATGCCTCTGTTTTTTGGGTGTATTATATTCATTTTGCAGTATCCCCTAAATTTTGTGAACAGAGTACTTTATAACTGAATAAGCAGTTAGTTAGGGAAGTATTTCAATAACTTTGTTTTTGTATTTTATTTACGTTACTGTTTACTGTGCAACAACAGATAAATTGACCTGATATGACTGCATTTTAATGAGAGCAGGTGGGAGGAGATAATAATTACAATTAGTCACTGAGCACTGAGTCAAACCCACCAAGTCATTCCTGCACCAACACAGAGTGGGTTAGCAGGAAAGTGGTATGGCAATATAAGACACTGCCATTTTCATTTGCCACTAGGCTGTCACACTAATGAAGCTCTTAAGGACTTAGTATCTTCACTGATCTAAAGAAATAACCCTTGTGGTAGTACAACAATGATAAGATAAATGGGACTTCCCTTGATTGTATGATTCCACTTGGAAATGGTGCCATTAATGTTGACATACTATCGACGACTAGAACTACAAATTGTTTCTCAATTAACCTACACTCAATTTGATCTGGCATCATCATCAGATTCTAATAGGGCAAAATGCACTTCAAAAACTCCCAATGCAAGGATGCTATTTAGTACAAATCATACTCCCACCTTCGTAACTGAACTACCAACAATATACCAGTGAAATTCTTGCTACATTTTTGCAGAAGAACAATGCTCAGGCTTGCGTGACATGGATTATGCAACAGTTCCTTAATGCTTCTGGAATTACTCTGAAAGATGTTTGGATTATTTCAACACTAAGAGTACCAGGTCCTACAACCAGATACTGAAAATGACCTTTCACTGCAGATGCAAGTGATTCTTCTTCTTCTTCTTCTTCAAGTATGATCTCCGAGCACGGAGGTATGGAACTCAGGAATTCCCTTAGAATATCCTGGGGAAAGATACTGAGGAAGTGTCTCACTGCCATCCTCAGGAAGACATTATGGAAATGCAGTAGACCTGATTTAAAAGTACAATGGTGGATGCTGCAGTGGAGGTTTGTGGAAGAACAGGTAACAGAAAGAGATGTAAGGAGACACCATGGTGGAATGAGAGAGTGAAAGAAGCAGTGGGAAGGAAGAACAAGGCTTTCAGAGTGTGGTTTCAGGAAAGAACGGATGTAGCAAGAGAAGAGTATAAGAACAAGAAAAAAGAAGCAAGCAAAGTTGTTGCAGAGGAGAGGAAGAAGTGGATGGTTAAGTGGACTAATATGATGGAGGAGGATAGCAGATGAAATAGGAATGTACTTTACGGGATGGTCAAAAGTAAAAGAAGAGGTTTGAGGGAGGATGGGGTAATGGTGGATAAAAACGGAAAGGAGGTACACAACAGGGAGACACTTAAGACAGTGTGGAAAGAGTACTTTGACGATTTGCTGAATCCCAAGGGTCAGTGGGAGGAAGACAATGTATCGGAAGATGGAGAAGACTACACGGGAATAGAAAAGGACCTGACATGGAGAGAAATAGAAATGGCTATAAACAGAATGAAAGGAGGAAGGGCACCAGGGGTGGACGAAGTGAGTATCGATATGGTAAAGGCTGCTGGGGAGGTTGGGATACAGTGGTTGTATCGGGTGATGAGGGTGGTGTGGAATGAGAAAAAGACCCGAGGATTGGAAAAAAGGACTAATTGTCCCAATTTTCAAGAAAGGGAGCAAAAAGGAGTGCAGGAATTATAGGGGAGTCGCTCTAATATCACACTGTGCCAAGATGTATGAAAAGATTTTGGAAAGTAGAATCCGAGCAAAAGTTGAGAGGGGTTTGAGAGAAGAGCAGTATGGTTTCAGACCAGGGAGATCTACAGTGGATCTCATTTTTGCAGTGAGACAACTCCAAGAACATCACTATGAATTTGGGGAGGATATTTGGATGGCCTTTCTAGACATAGAAAAGGCGTATGATAGTGTGTGTAGGAAAAAGGTGTGGGAAGTAATGGAGAGCATGGGGGTGGATAAAGGGACTGTTAGTAGAGTGAAGGAGATGTATTGTGGAAGTGTGAGTTGTGTGAAAGTGGGAGGGGAAAGAACTGACTGGTTCAAACAAAGGGGTGGTCTGAAACAGGGTAGTGCACTGTCACTCCTGCTCTTCATTGTGGTCATGAATGAAATTTTGACGCGGGTGGCAGAAAGAGTTGGGGAGGATAAGATGAAGGCAATGGTGTTTGCAGATGATCTGATGATCTGGGGAAACAAGGAGGAGGAGATTCAGGAGCAACTGGAGGCTTGGGAGGAAACGGTGGGAGAATATGGGATGAGATTCAACACAGGTAAATGTGAGAATCTGTTGACGACCAGGAAAAGGAATAGACCGGTGAGTGGGATTTCTCTTGGAGGAGGACTGCTGAAGAGGATGAAAGTTTCAAGTACTTGGGAAGTGTGGTGGAGGAGAATGGAAGAAATGACAGAGAGATCACAGAACGTGGCAGACAGGCAGAAGCTTTCCTAAGATGCGTCAGGAGTTTGGTGTGGAGTAAGGATGTCCCGCAAAAAAGTAAAGAAGTGTTGTACCGATGCTATTATGTCCCTATACTGACATACGCATCGGAAACTTGGGTAATGAAGAAAAGAGAGGTTAGCAGATTGACGGCTTGTGAGATGAAATTCCTGCGGGGTAGGTTAGGAGTTACTAGAAGAGATAGGGTGAGGAACGTAAGGATTAGGGAGATAGTGAAAGAGGAGCCCCTGCAGGAAAGGATTGAGACATCTAGATTGAGGTGGTATGGGCACTTAAAGAGAATGGAAGAGAAGAGGATTCCCAGGAGGATGCAGGAGATGAGAATACAGAAGAAAAGACCAAGGGGAAGACCAAGAGATAAATGGATTAGAGGAGTGGAGGAATGTGTCCGAAAGAGGGGGGAGGACTGGAACAGGGTGACAGCGGAAAGATGGTGGGAGATAAGAACTAGATGGAGAGGCTTATGTTCCCGACAGACCCAGCCTGAGGTTGGAAGCTGTAATGGATGAGAGAGAGAGTAGACCTGAAGAGAAATTGAGGAGGTCGACAAACACAGAAAAGAAAAGGAAACATCCATGCCACTGCCGGGATTCAAACCCAGATTCTGACACATTTGCCTCATGGAAAGCTGCTGCCTAAACCACTAGGCCATGCCGGAACAGCCATTACCAAGTGATTACTAAGAGCTATTCCATTTAATGCATCATCATGACTTATGGACATTAATCTGAGTACTGAATATTTTGGGCGGCATCATCTTCTTTTATCTCTGTAAGTTGCATTATTTACTTTTTATATTTTAATGTATCTAAATCTTAAATTTCACTTCATTGTCTTACTTTTTTGTTGTTGTTGTTGCAATTTTCTATAAATTGTAATGTATTTATTTTGTTACTGAATTTGGAGACTCTTGAACCCTGATTTTGCAATTGTAAAAGTGTTAAACAATAATAAGACAGAAGCTTATTCAACCCTTTGAAGTTCAAAGGGTTTTTTCCCTTGCTGAATCCTGACCAGATGAAATTTATACTTCTAAAAAACCAACCATTGTTTTTGTTTCATTTTTTTTTTATAGAAATTTCAATTGTACAACATTGCAAAAATCTCTACTAAAAAAAAATGCATAGGTATAGGGTTGTATACATACTTCTTTGAAAGAGAACTTCTCATTTTTTGTTCAGTCTTTTTTTCTTTTTTTTTTATGTATCATAATTCAATCATTTATGAAAAATTATAAAAAAAGAAAGGAATTACCTAAACATTATACTATTAAATAAAAATTGACACTAACATATAATTATAAAAATGAATCATGTGAACAATTCATGATGAAATTAAGAATTATACCAAATTGCTGTCAGATGTTACAGATTAAAAAAGCATGAAAGAAATGAACCTGAGAGATCAAATTAATGTATTTTTTTTTATATTTCTATGTTTAATATTAACATCACTCTTCTGTAACATTTGAAAAAGTTCTTAAAATATTAATTATAATTAACACAAATCAAAGCTTTCTTTGTTGCATAATTATTTCTATAGCAATGAATAGGCATATAAAAATGTTTTTATAAATCTATTGACAATTATACTTAAAGTTGGTGTCTGTCCTCTTTTTATAAGATTTGTTTTTGTAAAAGTTCTCTTTTCATTTTGGCAACCCTACATACACAAAATAAAAGGTTACACACATTTATTTCAAATGTTTTTAATGCAAAGGGCCAACATCTAGGATAAAGACTTACCTGATGATAATGAGTTTCACAGTAAGCCAAACCTTTCTTTTCATAATGCCGATGGCCAAGGAAAGGTTTTTCACATTTTGCACAAACAAAATGCTGCAAATAAATAAAAATGAATGAATGAATATACAAAAAAGTAGATTTAAACAAATAATTTGATACTAACTTTATTTTTTCTAACTTATGAAAGTAAAGTAAAACAACAACAATCGTTATTAAATATACAAATTCCATCATTAATTCATATCTAAAAGTTATAAAAGCCATACCTCCACATGCCAATGTTTTCCAAGAGCAGTAACAACTCTTTCTTCGATTGGACGCCTACAAGCCCCACATATTGGGATTCCCATCTTGTCATGGCATCGAAGACAATAGAGTTCACCTTTTACTTCTCTTGCATCAACATTCAATTCCACACTAAATATCACATAAAAAGATAAATACTTTCATAACTAAAACAAATTTATATCCCAAAGCTTCTAAACTTAAAATCATTACAGTTTTATTATTATTGTTTATAAATTATCATTTAATGTAAAAGAATGCATTATAAAGTATTATCCTTTACGTACCTACAAGAAGTACAGTGGAAATGGTAGGGATGGTAAGCTTCACCACGGAACTTGATGTGACCCTCATCAATGATTGCACTAAGAGGGGGGAGGAAAAAAAATCTCAACAATGTGGAGATTTGTAAATTTTTATTGAAATTTGTAAATGAAATACCATTTGAATAAACAACTAGATAATGGTAGCAATCATTTTGCATATGTTTCTTTGTTACTAAATAATGAAGGATAACTTTCTGAAAACTACTTAAGATAAACAGTCTGAAAAGAATTTTCAGTTATCATTTATACCAAAATAAACAAATAAATAAATACAAACTTACTGGCATTTATGACAAACATATTTTCCACTAGCAGCTGCTTTTTCTTTAGCATTGCATTCATGACACAGAGCCCTAGAAATACATTTTATAAATAACTAGTTTCAAACTTCATATTCATCATAAATAACTTGAATACAGTAAGAGCGAAATTACTTTTTAAAGTATTGATGAATAATTGGAGAAATGCAATTCTTTTATTTTTACCTGCCAGCATTTTTAATGAAGCCTTGATCAGCCAAAGGAGTGTGACACAACTCACAACGGAAACAATTTGGATGCCAATTATTGTTCATTGCTTTGATTACTCGACCAATAATGAATTCTCCTGAATTTATAAAAATATGAAAAATATTTGTATAAATAACAAAAGAAGTAAAAGATAAGATCAATTTAAAAAAAAATTTACATTTGTTGCTTCAGACAAAACAGAAATTTTTCCCTTACCACAGCTTCCACAGCATGGGGCAAACAATACATGAAAATCATGCTCACAATATTTTCTACCTTCAAACTAAGAAAGAAAGAAAAAAAAAAAAAGAAATTAATTTGGTGCAATTTTCTGCTTTATAATATTTTTGAAATGTTTCATAAGAACAATGTATTCCATAAAATGAAGATATCAATGACAGATCAAGGATGCATGTAATATTTTCAACCATTATTAGTACATTGGAGCAAACTAGCATTGAGACAAGAGGTTATAAACAACATGGACTTAGCAACTTACTTGACAGCTGTGATAAAAATATTTCATCATTGCTGTAAAATAGCTTTGCTGAAAAATTTGCTTGAGCCTTCCTTGTTTGGGAAGATATTTTAAAATTTCAACTACTTAGTGTAGTGGTTTGAGCCCATTTAAATCCTGAGAAACAGAATGCTGATGATGAGACCCAATCTAAGACTTCGATGTTTATGCAGCAGCAGGATTCCAACTTATACGAAGTCTGATCAAATACAACTCATATCAAGTTTAACTTCAGAGCTTGTAATGAATGCAGTATTTCCCTAAGCAATGGTGAGGTTCAATGAATGGAAATAAATTCATTTAATGTAAAGCTTGAAGCCTGTCAGCACTCTCCAGAAATTCAGAAAGAAAAAAAAAAAAACCAACCTTGATTTGTTTTTTTTTTTTTCTTCTTTGAATAATATACACAGTTTAGTAAAAGCTGATAATGGAAAAATAGTGTTGAATTATCTTCTGCTTATATAAACCTTTAGAGCAGATCGTAGAAATCTGCTATCTAGCTGGCAAATGAACTTTAACACAAAGCCTTTCTCTAATCGATGGTTCAACAGAAAAATCTATAAATCATAGTCTATTCAGATTAGACAAATCTCTATACTTCACATGGGAGCCAAAGGGGTAGTATATGGTCCTGGGGGTGCTAAATCTTACTGGCAAATTAGCAGCTAAAAAACCTAGGAAATGCCATTCATTCTTACCAACTCCAAATCGTGTATGGCCTTGCCATGACTTCTGAGCAACACGTTTGGTAGTGGCTAAGTCATGTAAGGGCAGAGGGGTCAACTCTTGATGCTCTAAAATTGGGACAAGCAAGCTAAGCAAGTAAATCCTAACAGAAAATCATTGGTCCACTAGGACCGAAGGCTGGATCTTCACTTAAAAAACCTAATTGTTTCACAACCTAATAGGAGAACACTAGGACGTGTTATTCTCGTTTTCCAGATGAACTGGAAAATGTAAATGGATACAATTATGAGAAATGAAAGCTTTTAATCTTGGAATGTAAGGAAAACTGGACATGTTTGAGAAAAAGGTATTACGCAAAATTTATGGACCGGTTCTTGATGGAGACACATGGAGAAGGAGATGTAATGCTGAAGGTGGCTCGACGAAATAAGTTCAGATGTAAGAAAGATGGGAATCAAAATGTGGTGGAGAAAAGCACTTGATCGAAAAGAGTAGACGACTCTTCTAAGGAAGCAGAGACTCACCTACAGTTGTAAAGCTAATGATGATGATGTACACTCCACTTAACTTATAAAATATTTACCTGAATAGAAAGATACTGTTTTGATGAAACGCATAAAATATAGAAAGATTACAGGAAAGAAATGGGTTCATAACGTTTCATGGAATGAGATGGTTCTCAGGAAGGATGTATTATGAGTACAGGAGAATTGTTTGACATTGCAGAGATGAAACTGAAACTGTTTGGAGAAATGAAAGAGGTCAGATAAACAAATAACTAATTAAGCCAACAGATTCTCGCAAAGGACATAACTGCTCAAAGAAGTAAATCAGTTCTTTTGATTAGGAAAAGTTTAATAAAATACATGTTTTCATAAGATCTTACAGGTGACCAATAACACAGCATAAACAACTGAAATGAGTAGTAGTAAAAACTCTTTTAACATGCAGAGTGAACTAATCGAGAAAAACAATGAACACACACAAATTAAGCAACAAGAAAAGGATTCACACCCTGAGCTGTCACTGTGAAGAAACTGGGACGGACCGTTTCGAAACGGTCCGTCCTAGTCTCTCCATGGTGACAGCTCAGGGTGCAAATCCTTTTCTTGTTGCGTAATTTGTGCGTGTTCATTGTTTTTCTCGATGAAATGAGAAGTCTTGTTAAGAAACAACTATCAAAGCAGGACCTTTATAAACCTCACGGATCAAGCTTACCACCTTGTTGAAATGGAAGAACTTCATTAGAGAGACAGAGAGAAAATACAATATTCTTTTGTGAATATTACAGAAATATTAATTGAAATAATGAAATTTATTTTCCTGAAGTATTTTGTTTACAAAAGTTGATGTGCAATCTTTCACACACCTATCAAACTACACCAATTTGATAAAAATCGAAGAATTCTGTGCTCATAAAGATGTGATTTTCGGAAAAATAAAACTTTTCAATGCAAGAAAGGAATATGGGAACAGACTTTAGAAATGACTAAATAGAAGAAATATCTATCTAAGTAATCAATGGCTTACATTTCTTATTAGTGCACTGTTTTTCTTAAAAGACTCGAAGATAAAGGAGATAGTAGCCATCACTTACAAGCCAAACAAGAAAACAAGAACTGACAGATACTCCAATATCAAAGAAAAGAAGAGAACCTGTATTGACTAAAGACAGGAGATGAAGATTTAAGGAACATATTATGTTACTCATCAAAATCAGTAAGTAAAGACTGTCCAATACTGTTAATTGAAATAAATAACAACAAGAGGCTCGAAACTGATGGTGATGCTTAATTTAAATCATGAGCTTAAAAATTCTGCTATCAGTAAAAAGCAAACTTAGGCTTTCTGTACAAGATAAAGAGCCCAAGCTCGCAAATGCATTAGCCCATAAAATCAATTATTATAGTCTAGTATTATATCATAAAGGTCATTTTAGATGTGCCATTTTAGTAAGCAATGGCAAAGCAAGGGTAGATTGCCAACGAATAAAACGCTTTAAAATTCGATCTTTCTTGCTTTCACAGCGACTTTCATCTGATGGAAAATTAACGCCTGTCAATTGCTGCTATGTATGTTTTACTAACGAAAATAAGAATCCACACAAAAAACATAAGGAAAAGATGTCAGTTTGTGAAAAAAAATTTTGTAGTCAGTAACTTCAATTAAAGAGACGAAAATGCCATTGGACTGATGTCAAATTGCTGCTATGTATGGACAGCAATGTGATTTGAAAATAAAACCTGTTCTCTAATACAGCAATGGAGGCTATCTGATGGCTTAACAGATTGCCAATTTAAATGGTGTCTAAAATGCCCTTAAACAGTATATAATGAGATTAGCAATTACATCCCAACAAAAACAGAAACGAATACCATTAAGTATTAAAGAGGCATCTTGGATCTAGACATAACAAAGCCTTATATAAACACTTGCAATAGAAAGAGAATGGCAATAATGACTTCGACAAGAAATGAAACAAATTTGTAATATATAGAAGAAGCACGTTTCCATGCAGATCCTGAACAAAGAAAAAAAAGTATCTGGATGCAGAGAATTATGTAAAACGTGAAGCAAAAATGCTAATTTATTTCATTTATTTTATTGTTTTAAAATTCAATATCAAAATTAGAATGATGTTGTCACGTTTTTTTTGGTTCATTTTTAGTTTGTTTTCCCCCGTGACACGTTTTCCTCCCTCAGCCCACATTTTGGTGTTGATGCTCAATTTTCGCGAAGATTGATGTTTTTTTTTATTATTTCAATTTCTTTTGAATTTTCATCTATCTTTCCTTCTTTTTTTTTTTTTTCTCTTGGCGTCTGCTTTCTTTGTTCTCGTTTTGTTTTTCTTCTCTTCATTTCCTTTCGAAGCTCTCTTCTTGTTACACTGTCGCCATGTAAGCCATGTTGTGACTTTGCGTACGATTGTCTGACTGACCTTTGCTACCACGTGTGTGTTCGTTTCTCAAGCGCTCCTTCTTTCTTTTCATTGTCGTCATGTATGTTGTGACTTAGTGTCCGTCCGTCTGTTTAATTTCCTGCTGTCACGTGTGTTTTTTTTTTTCCTCCTTCAATCTTTTACCCGTTGCTAAGCAACATTAACATATATGTGAACATGATTTAGCCGAGAAAAGAGGTCTGGCGGCAGATACCAAATCGCCAACCTCATGTGTGTTAAGCTTAGACATCAACCCCAAGAATTTGACTTTATTTCAGTTTGGGAGAACTGAATTTGTAATTCTGTACTTCGTACCTCTGCATTCTTTTACGAGAGGCTCAGAGAGCGAGAGACTCTAAGAGATTTTCCCCGAAAGACACTCTTCGGAGAAGCTAAACAGCCGAGTATTTGCCAGCGCGGAGTCGCCGATCTGTCTGCCGGAACATGCATGGCGAAGCCGCCCGAAAGACAGGGAGACAGCAAAGGAGCCAGCGTCGATACTCCCGCTAATGTCAAGGAGTCTCGCAAACCCCCACAGCAAGATGGCAGGCCAAGCCATTTACCTGCCTTCCTACAAGTTGCAGTTACGCCGTCGAAGCTCCACTGTCACTGGGGAAGCTGTATTTGAAAAGCCTACCGGACGACGCAGAAATACCTGAAGTCAGTGCCGGCAGTGCTCCTAATCTCAACAATGTATTTAATGAAATCACATCTTGGCCTCAGATGAAGTGCCCGCACAGTATTTTTATTTGTGTTCGTGTTGGTGAATTCGCGTGTGCTTCTGAATTGGGATCCCAATGTTCAATCAAGATCATCGAATTTGTAAGTAACTATCATTTTGCTAACTTGTGCCTAGGTACATCAGTTTTTTTTCTCTTGCCCCTGAAGAAAGGGAAAAATCTAAGAAAGATTTATTTTTCTATTATTATTACATATATAAAGGAACTCTGAACTGGAACTATAGTGTTTTGAACATTTACAAGTGTTTTTTTTTTTTTCATTAATATTTTTCTTGGTGTTTTTCCACCTAAACAAGCATTTTTGCCTTGTTTTTGTATTTTACTGTAGCCTATTAAATCCGTGTGTGTGTTTTTTTTTTATCTTAATCTTTTGTGTGTTTCATTTTTTTTATTTTTATGCTTATACATTATTTTTTTATTATTTTCCTGTCTCAGACAGGTGGTAGCAGAGTGCTTTAATTTTTTTTATCGTTTGCTCATTGAAAATTTATATTTTCGTGACAATGTTTAGATAGCAAAGTCTAGCAATAGACCAAGTGATGGCTATTATTTGTGGACAATTCTTTAAAATTCTTGATTCCATTCAGCTAACTGTGGTCAACACATTCTTCTTGATATTAAAAATCAGTAAATTATTATCAAAGAAACTCTCAGGAAGCTTTAGTTTTCAGAAAATCGATGCATACAGAATCCTTAAGGCCTTCTGGCCTTTAGGCCAGAATCCTTTAATTGTATGACTTGAAGTTAAATGTTTTTGTAAATTTAGGAAACCCCTAGTATATTTATATGGAAAAAAAAGCATTTCCTACCTCATAGAATATTCCATCTGGGAACTGTCTAAAACACTGAACACACCTAGAATATAATAAATTATTGTTTAAATTAAGTCCTGGAAACTTTGATAATTATTTCTAAATGATAATAAAATTAAAATATTGCAATTAAAAAGTTTACTTAAAAATTATAAACTACCGTGAATCTATTTTAGAAATACCTACACAAAACACTGTTGATGCCAGAGCTCTCCATTAGAATTCACGATTTTTTCATGCGGCTCAAACCCTTCTCCGCAACGGGAGCAAAGCATGTTCCCGAGTGACATTGTGATGCTATAGGAACAACATAAAAAAAGTAAATTTATTATTAAAATAAGAATTATATGTAAGGAAGCACAACATTTCACCTTATTTGAATGGCATTTCAAAAATAATACTCAAAATGAGTTATAAAACGAATTTAAAGTATTGCACGACTTCCTAAGTGAACAAAAATACCAATATTAGTAATCTTACTGAATAAATAAATAAATAAATAAATAAATAAATAAATAAATAAATAAATAAATAAATAAATAAATATAAAGCTATAGTTACCTTTTGAACAATTATAATAGAAAAATATTGTTATTTAATTGCCATTATAAAAACAAGAGCCTTTCATTTACTTGATTGTATTTGCTTACATAATCATTGTAGACATAGACTAATTTTCACATCAAGTCCACCACAACTCCATATCTACCCTCGACATTTAAGATATTTCAATTCTCATTGATGATGCAGAAAATCAGATAGGAGTCTAATAGCATTCTGCTATTAGACGTGTCAAACCTTTTTTTTTAATGGGGAAAATGTATTGATTGACAGTTTGTAAAACAGAAGTGAGAGTTGGAATATAAAAAAATCAATTTCTATTAGTTACCTATTTAGATTTGCTTAATAGCAATCATATTTATTTGTTGTTTGCGAAGCATAACAATTGTGGGGTAATTTATCATTATATACCTCTGTAACGCTTACTATATCAAATTGCAGTAATTTTGATCATAAGATTGCTGTTATATAAATTGTAAGTTTATAGTAAATTACAATATCTAGCTCCAAAATGATACATTTTATATAGCCTAATTCTGGTAAGAATAGATGGACGCATAACTTATATGTTTCATTGGAGAGTTCAAAATCCCCATTTTCACATCACTATTTGTCACATTTTCATGGCGATAAGCTACTAAAAACCGCTAAATTAAGTCCGATATAATTATTATATAATTAAAACCGATATTAAAGAAAATACGTTAGAGATGTGATTTGTTAAATAAGTTTGCATTAGATGACCTTGAGATAAGGCCAAATAGAATGCCAATAATTGTGGTTTAAATTTACAAGAGAAAATAAATAAATCAAAACAGAGACTTTTAGTAAAGTCTGAATAAATCAATTTCTTTACGGGAAAGAAATGAGACCTGCTCTTGACTTTTCTCAACACCATAAAACTTGTTGAATTGAGGAAAAAAAATTTTTTTTCAATATCTTAACTAAACTGCCTTACATCTTCTTAAAATTTATTACCATATTTTTGTTCAAAATACATAAAGACAGTTAAAATACCAATTTTAGAAAGTCAGATATCTTTGCAAGCAAGGAAGACATCTCCAAAAAAGGGGACTGGTAAAGCAATTTGAAATGATCACTGTGATCTTATAATGGAGTTGTTAAATTTCCTTCTAACAATATTTGAACGAGAATGATCATCTCACTTTGTAACTCACTAAACACACAACCATAAAAGGACAAGGCCTCAAGTAGAATGGATTGCTGAGAGACCACATCGTGAAGTTCATCCTCGTGCCTTAAACTGTCATCTTTGCTCAAATAAATGTGGGTCCAGGTTCATTTCCCGGTGATGGCTGGTCATTTGGTATGACTGAGGATTCTTATTCAGGGGTTAGAGGGCAGGCATTGGGATGACCATCCCACCTCAAAACTAGTACGATCGGTCGAGAATTGCTGGGAACCTAAACTTTCAGTGCACCCAAGGGACTGCACAGTTAAAACCTTTAACCTTCTTAACTCTTGCGACATTACAACTGAAACAGGGGAGTGGGGCTAGCATCTCAGCTATCCCATTAATTTTGAATGTGTATCTCTAACATTGTTAGTATAAACAATTGGAGTCTTTTCTCCACCAAAATGGCCTTGGAAAACAATGTATGTGATGATACATGAACTAATTGATGAGTCCTAACAAGAATGAAACAGCTTTCCCAGATTCCCTTTGATGATAACTAAGGGAATTCTCAAAATTTGCCTTTTTTTCATAAATAATAAATAAATTCATCTTCTATTTTTATATGCGATATTGAAATAAATTACTATTAAAATATATTTAGTGGCAAGAAAATGGGAGATAAGATAATTTATTATTCATTTGTCATCAATTTGTAGTTCTATACGTTTGGGAAAAATTCAAATTCACTATCATCATTTTGTTTTACATAAAAAAAAAAAAAAATACATATTTTTTTTCCAGTTTTTATGAAGCAATATAATTATTAACAAAAATATTGATTGAACAAGTTGGTACAATTTGTTAACTAATTTAAATCTTAAAGTATTCTTAGAAACTTATCCTTTTAATTTTGAGAAAGTCCAACAATTTACTATTTTAGGATCCAATAATTGTAAAATTGTTTTTTGATCTAAAATAGAATTTCATCAAATTAAGAATTTCATAAAACTGATGATACAATTTTTAGTAAGCTTTCTAAATTCAAATATAATATTAAAAGTTACTGTAAAATTTAATTTCATTAAAGTAAACTGAATCTCAAATTTTATATATAATATGTATAAAGGAGGGTGTGTGTTTGTTTATTTGATATACACTCCTAGGACATTTGACTGATCTGGACCAAACTTTGCAGAATTACTCTAAGACACTGAGGAAATAGCAGGCTACAATTGAAACCTGGCCACATCTGCCCCTCCCCCTAATTTAATCCCCTTCACACTTTTTTATAATTTTCAAGTATGGCTATATTACTTCTGTCTACACATGAAGAGCTGTTGCTGTGGAGCAGCGGTTAAACACTGGCCTCTGAAGGTATGGTTACTGGGTTCAAATCTGCTTGGTGGCAGTAATTTTTTTTTTGTATTTCCTTTTTTTGGTTTTGTTTTTACTTTCATGCTTTATTTATGATAATGAATTTTCTTTTCT
This sequence comes from Thereuonema tuberculata, assembly GCA_023159025.1. Classification (NCBI taxonomy): domain Eukaryota; kingdom Metazoa; phylum Arthropoda; class Chilopoda; order Scutigeromorpha; family Scutigeridae; genus Thereuonema; species Thereuonema tuberculata. Next base: position 58,860,858 of record JAFIDM010003189.1, on the reverse strand, counting down.
TTTTTTTCTATTATTTTGAAATAAATAATATTTTTCTTAACTTTTCTTTTTTAATTAAATGTTCTTAATTTAAGAACAAAGAAAACCCGATCCAGACTAAGGGGTGTAAACAGGGGGGCAAACTTTTTTTGAAAGGTACACATATCTCTGAAACTTGCTTTAGTTGGAAACACAAAATTTCATATGAATATTCTTTGTTAATATCGAAAAGATAAGTATTTGACGAATTTTTGATTTTCATGTCGTCTTTTTTTTTTTAATTGGTGGAGGGGGTGTAAACGGGGGGAGGAGAAAAAAATTACTTAAGGATACCTTTACTTGGTTTTCCAGTTACAAAATTAGAATATAATATTACTTAGTAATCATCACATAATGTTTTTACCAACTGGGGAAGGTTTGAATTGATATGTGTGTGTGGCAAAGAACAGATCGGGTGGGAAGTCTAAATATTCTCTGATCTCAACATTAATTTCATATCTAGGGTTTATCGAGTTACAAAATAGGAATGTAATATTAATTTATAACTACCAAGGGACTTTTATACCAACTGGAAAACCTTCAAAGTGGCTTCACAATTACAATTTCTTTGTCATCCACATCACAACAACTCTTTTTTGTAACCCAAGCAAAGCACGGGTATTTTCGCTAGTGTATGTATCTATCTATCTATCTATATATATATATATATATGGTAAGGATTTTGAAGAAATTAAAATTAAAAATAGAACTAAGGAAATTTATATATACTATCCATTTCTTTTAGAATTAAAGCTAAATTTTTATTCCTGGTCTGAACAGTTCACATCTTAAAGCATTTATTTTATACATATGATATGTAAAAGGAAGACTCTATAAGCCCTTTTTCTCGGGACCCACACAAGATACAGGAGTAAATGTGGGATCAAATTAAAGACCCTGTTGTGGAGGCGTGCACGAGCATGTTGATTTTTGTTAAAAGCAATTTTAATAAAAAAAAAATTCATAAAAAATTGAAGCCTCCTGAATCTCTGTTATTGCGGCCACCTACAACTAGAAAGTGATTGAATCCGTTTATGTCGAAATCTAATAGGAGGCTGCTCACATGTTATAATTCTGTAGGAGAACTATAATTCCAACCATAGAATTTCTATGGGTTCTACTTGTAGCTTTGTTAAAAAAAAGTTTAATTGAATGCTTAAAATTATTAAATAAAATTAAAATTCATATTTTTTTAAATATTGAAAATGTCTGTTAAGCCCAGCACAGAATAAACAAAACAAATGCCAATTCTGATTCATTTTACGGGGTGGATTAGGGAACAGCTGCTTCACCCTTCTACGGGATCATCAGCCCTAATCTGCTGCCCTCGATAAAATGAATCAGAAAGGCGTAGCCTATGGTGAAGTCAACAGCCTTTTCCCTAATCCACCCCGTAAAATGAATCAGAAAAGGCATTTGTTTTGTTTATTCTGTGCTGGGCTTAACAGACATTTTCAGTGAAATTTGTCAGCACGTTAACCCTTTCTTTTTTTTTAATATTGTTCATTTAGATAAAAAGGACATTATATAAAATAAAGATCACTTTCACTAATTTCAAAATAATTTATCTTGAATTTATATCATCAATCAAACTGTCAGATAAGATGAAGATAAACATTTTATCAAAATGTGATAAAAAAAAAAAATATAATAAGCCCAGAAAGTGATTCAAAGTAAGATATTATTAAGATGAAATTTATACAATTTTTAGAGATTGTTCAGAACAAAGAAAAAAGGCAATATTGCTTTGTTTCAAAAGGAATCAAACAGATATTAAACAACCTCTCAACATTAACAAGGTTTCCATTTTTTGAGCTATTATTTAAGGCTTCTAATTGGGAGGATAATGGTGGGATTGATGGACTTAACTTCCTTCTCTGGTATAAAGGAGAATCTTCTAACTTAAAATTCATTTTTCTTGGTTTAAGAAGCAATTCTGGCAACGTCACTTCCTGAGGTGATAACAAATTGTTATCTTTGAGATACAGTTATTCACACCTGTGTTTAGACACATTTTTAGTAATATGCTGCACACGATACACTGTCGTCATTTTAGGGTAAGTATTACACTTCATAAAGCTATCAAAATATATTAATGGTCATTTCAAACTGTGCTGCATTTTTGAATCCAACTTGTGTTATGAATACTACATTATAAATAAAAAAACTAAAAACAAAAAGATATGGCGATTTGGGTGAATACAGAACTATACCATCAATTTCACTGCCTTAATTTGTTACTGAATTATATACTAATTAAATTAATGTGTTTTCAAGTTATTTAAAAAAAAATAAAACCTACATTTTATGGCATTACACAATTAAAATAATTGTATATCTAAAAGCAATAAGCTTTACTGTTAATAACAAAGATTTAACTTAATAATTGTCTTTAAATCCTTGCCATCCATGTAATACGACATTTTCATTATTATAAGGACTGTTAATAGTTGAAATCTTTATTATTATTATTATTATTATTAGATATAAAATTAGTATGGTAATCTTTAATAGAAATGCAGTTGAAGGAAAGTTTGCCTTCATATTAGGGAAATATTTCACCAATCATGAGATTTTCCATTTCCCCCCCACCCCTTCAATTAACTCTTATGTTATGCCTTAAGGTCCTGACTCAAGCAATTCGGGCGACTGCAAACCTTTTATTTCTTTTACCAATGCACCTAAAATTCTGAAAATTTAAACATGAACTTGTGAAGCATGTGGGATTTATATTTGCTTGATTTTAATTTTCAAAATATTCTGTAATTAATTATATTAAACTTCGAAAAAGTCAATTTTTGGTTATTTTTCGAGGTATTACTCGGTATTTTTAACTTAAAAAAACTTGACAAAAACCTGAGATGATCAAAAATTTATAAAATAATGATTTGTATTTAAAAAAAAAAAATAGTGCATTTAGTTAAAAAAAAAATTATTAGTGCATTTAGTTAATTTAAAAAAAAAATAAAAATTGTGTATTTCAAAATTGTCTTAGTTTTTTTTTTTTTTTAAATGCTATCAAATAATCATAATAAAAAACATTTTCATTAAAAACTTTATAAATATCATGCAAATTCATTTGATGCTGTTCGTTTCCAAAAACATTTTTTTTAAGCATTTTTTAAAGAAATAAGAACATTGGTTCTGACGATATTAATATAATTAAAAAAAATCTATTTCTATAAAAAAATGCTTCAAAACAAATTTATTTCTGGAAAAGAGCAGCATCAAATGAATTTGCATGATATATATATATAAAACCATTCTTTAATGAAAATGTTTTTTAGTATAATTATTTGATAGCATGTAAAAAAATAAATAAATAAACTCAAACAATTTTAAAAAACACATTATTAGAATAGTTATTTTTAAAAAGTTAATTATTGCACTAATAATAAATATTTTAAATACAAATCATTATTTTTATGAATTTTTTATCATTTCAGGTTTTCGTCAAGCTTTTTTTTGAGTTGAAAACTACTGAGTAATACCTTGAAAACCCTCCAAAAATTTACTATTTTTGAACTGTAATTTAATTACAGAATATTTTGGAAATTAAAAACAAGAAAAATATACATCCCACATGCTTCACAAGTTCATGTTTAAATTTTCAGAATTTTTAGATGCATTGGTAAAAGATATATATAAAAGAAATAAAAGGTTTGCAAGTTGCCTGAACTTATGCTGTCAGGATCTTAAGCTTAAGCAGAATCTGCTACAAAAGGAAGAAGTATTTCCTCCAGCATCCCTTGCAGCAAATACAGTTAACTTTACATCTTTACTTTCATAAATTTCATCCTCTGTTCATTTTGATAATTTTAAATTCAGATTAACTTTTGTTTATAATTGTTAACATAAATATAGTTTTATATAAATAAAATCTTTAGAAAAAATTATACTTTTTTTATGAATAAAATATTTAGAAGCAAGATTAATTGGTAGAACGTATGGAATGTTAAATATTTTTCAATCATTTTATATTCTTTCAAAACCACTTTATGAAAGGCTTTATTACTAAAATTATGATTATCCTGACATCGTCAAAGCTTTTCATGAAGTAAATGAATCTCTTCGGATAATAAGGAAAATTTTATTTTAAAAATCTTTGTATTATTCTATACAGCCCCTCAATCAATTCTGCTACTGAAACATATATAGCCATTTTAGCTGTATAATGGTACTTTTTAATATTATAAAATTTTTAAATATTAAATATATGTGTGTATTTTAATTGTGTAAAAGGAATTATTTACTGCTCCAGAAGTATCTTCTTTGTAAAAAAAATTATATTGACAACACAACTTGTTTCAATTATAGAAACACTAAAAACTGCAGTTTCGAAAAGTCCGGAAAGGGTTTTTTAAAAGATTTTTGAATTTTTTAACTATTAATTCATGTCATTCAAGTAGGCATATATTTAAGTAGTTGCAATATTTGTAGTTACTGGTTCTTGAAGTTTATTACTGGATATCTTTAGAAAATGATGCAGTATTTGAATTAACTAAGCCAGAATCAAGAGTTAAATTATACAAAGGCACAAATATAATTATGTTGAGCACAGATCCCAATGGCTGGAATTTTTGGATGGAAATTTGTTGAGAAAACCAATATTGTAACTGTTTTCTAGAGAAATATTCTATAACAAAGTGCAATTCGCCAATAGAATGTAAATAGAGTTATCATCATTAAACGAATTTACACAAGATACACTAATCAGATATACAGTATAATGTGTTAATATTTCTTTATGATTCTATTTACAAATATAATATCCTCCTCTTAGAAAACTAGAGCTCACAAAATTCCAAATTTCTGTTTGAAATATTGAACCTCTCACGAGCCCAGTTTCAGATTAGAAATAATTCAAGTTTAACTTCCCATAATCCTTCACATAAATAATCATGGTTTGCATTGTAAGCAATTCCACCACTGGAAGTAAGAGTCAATCAAATGGAGGGAATAGTTTGGACAAAGCAAAATCTAAAAGAAACAAAGCTATTTTCACCAGTGTTTCCTGGTCCGTAGAGAACAAGTTGCAGAGGGATGACTGAAGTGTACCAGAACTTCATTAAATTACAACACTAGTCAATATCATAATATAGATGAGGAAGTTATTTGTAGAAACCGGCTACAACATTCATGGGAGAGGAAAAAATCATTCATTCAGAACAAGAAATTTATTTCATTTATGCAGATTAAAGAAATCTACTGTATAAACCAAAAACAGAAACTTCTGGTTGAAAATTTTACAATAATACAGGCTGTAGTGAGAGCAAATGTCTAATCGATAATACTAGTAGACCAACATTTGTGTGTTTAGTTACGGAATAGCAGATAATGTGAAAAAGATCAGGCTGAAAAGGGGAAGAGATAAAAGAGAAAACTCGAATTTCTTAACACCAAAGGATCGATCTGTACTGCCTGCCTTACCAAAGGTTTTAAATATAAAGCTTTCATTGCAGTTTGCATAGATATACTTAGTAGTCGACTAAAAGAATGGGAAACAAAATTTCCGTTAGCTAGAATGATGTTTTAAGAAAGTAGTTTCAAGTACTTTTATTATTAACAAGCTGCTTTTTAACACTACAGTGGAACCCCGCCATTCGTCCGCCTCTCTACTCGTACAACTTGTTATTCGTCCAACTTTTTCAAGTAAAATTCAACTCGCCATTCGTACACTTGCCCCGCGATTCGGACAGCGTGACCTTGTTACTGACCGCGCCATGCGGTCGCTTCAGCTCAGTCTTGAACTAGCTTCCGTATGCTACGCATCATCCATGCAAGCTTCATGAAACTTTGTGCTATTTTATTGTTATTTTTATTAAAAATAGTGCAGCCATGGGTCCAAAAAAGATTACTGATTCAACCAAGCCTAAAAGGAAAGCAGTGAAAACGACAATTGCATTGAAAAAGAACTCATTGCGAAGTTTGAAAGTGGAACTCGTATCTCTGACCTGGCAACTCAGTATGGCATGGCGAAATCAACCATATCGTCTATACCGAAAAAGAAAGACATAATAAGAGAGGCCTGTATATTTATTGTTTTCAAAGTTTTTATGTATTTTATGCTTAAAATATTATTACAAAGGTTTAAATAAGCAATCATCTGTGGGTCTGGAACGGATTAATCCAATTTACATGATATCTTATGTGAAAAAATGATTCGCCATTCGAACTGCCTCCTGGAACGGATTGTGTACAAATAGCGAGGTTCCACTGTATTTACTTTTTTCCTGTTAAGAATATCTATATGAACCACTAATCAACATTAAGCAAGCACCACCAGCCAACCAAATACTAAATGTAATTTAATGAAGTTGACATTAATAGCGTTTACTGTGAAGACCCTGGATACTTTCAACAGATGGGAAACACTGTTCTAAGGACATTTTGTTACAGTTACAAAATGAGTATTTTTAAGTTTTGCGCTCATTAAAATGCCTTATGGAAAATGAAGGCTGAATTTACTGTAGTCATGGACAGTCTCACAAGACAAACACTAATTGAAGCTGAATTGAAAAACTATGCTTATTAGACACAACTAGAAACTATGCAAGACAGAGCAGATGTATGAACACCGAAAACTATTCTGCAAGCTGAGTTAACACTTTCAGGTCGCTGCCCATAGATTCTATGGGCGGCTATTAGATTCCCTAAATTTACATTGCTTGGAAGTTCTCCAAGCGCGACTTTTCCATTGCGACATTTTCTATTGCTTCCCTTTTGAAGGCGTTTATCTGAGCGATGACCACTCAAAGAGTTTGTATACCTAGTTCAAAAATATGCCAATAGATGGAGTTTATTATTGGTAATATCTCACAGAATCCTGACAGAAGTCACAGAAGTGGTGCACTGTGCAGCCAAGTGTTTTGAAGGCTGTGTTGTGTTTCAAAGCATTTGGAAATGGCTAGATTTTTATATTGTTCATAATATGATTATAACAATATAAAATATAGTATTGCTTAGTAAGATTTGAGAAAATAAAATTGGCCAACATACTTATTAAAGGTTTAAAAAGCTTATTTAAACCTTTAAGTATGTGTGTTGGCCAAATTTATTTTCTCATGTCTACTGCACAAGTTAAAATCATCATCTTTAGTAAGATTTTTTTCGGTTTTGTAATATTTTGTCATTTTTTCCTAATTGAGATATCGTGTAAAACTTTTTCTTCTTCTTAATTGTTAACCTACTTTGTAACTAAATTTCATGTTTATTATAATACTTACCATTAAATCTAAGAGACCATTTTGAAGACAAAGATTAGTTCTTTATCACTGATCCAAAGTCCATTTCCAATTATACTTGTGTTCATGATAAATGCACTTTGAAAATGTGCGAAAATAGCTCGACTTGTGCAGGGAAAGCAGGGGAGGGGGGCCAAAGGGTGCGACCTGAAAATGTTAACAATGCACCTATGAAACTAAAGGCTACATGTAAAGTAACAATGCACTGTTCTTCTTCTTTCTTTTCGCAATAGATTGCCAGTTATGATACCGGTGGAATTGTGATTAAGAGTGAAGGTCAGCTGTAACATGTTGAAGAGGCCAGTTCAATACTACTATCCCTAAAAGAAGAATGCTGCTAGTACAAACCTAGGTGTGAAAAGTTTGTCATTGTATAAACAGGGAGTTTTAACATTTATGAACACTAACAATAGGAGACTAAGAAAATAACATGGAAGTCAAGTGTAAAATGAATAAACATATGAAGAAAACTGCTCCATCCTTAATCAGTCCTATAAGATTCTTAGTTTTAGTTCAGAAGGAACAGGAAGTATTTTTGTGTCACACGTTTTTAATAAGTCAAAGAAAATAATAAATTTTTATAACTATTAATTAGATCATTTATAAGTTTTATAAAGTGAGAATAAATGAAATGCATTTACTTACAAACATATATAACAGAATTAACAATGATGTCAATAAACCGACAGTTTCGGAATACGCGGTGTATTTCGAAACTGTCGGTTTATTGTCATCCTTGTTAATTCTCTGTTATACATGTTTGTAAGTAAGTGCGTTTTATTTTTTCTCACTTTCTCTTTATTTTAATACATGCACTTTAAGCCTCCTTGTTGTAAGTGCTATGATGTGTATTTTGATAAGAATATTGATTCTTAATCAAACTCTTATTTATTAAGTTGCCGTTGTTTAGATAATTGTAGATTTTCTTAGATGGAAAGACAATCAGCTATTTTAGAGATATAAGATAGTGTTAAGTTATTAATTTTCAAAATTATCAAATGTACCATATTTTTTATTTATGTTTGAGGATAAGGTGATAGTTTTCCAAATGATTAGACAAATGACTGAGAGGAAAGGATTTTTTTCTTTTTATCATCTCATTAACCCTTCAAGCCGGTATGACGTACCCTGTACGGTCCCAAGGGTTTGTCTCTCAGCCGGTTGACCGTACAGCGTACGTTCTCTGCAGGGGTAGATAATTGGCGGCCGCCCGCGGCTAATTTTACAGCGGAAATCTGTAATTTTCCACTGACTGAAAGACAATGAAAAAAGCTTTCATTTTATTGGTCAATTTTAAATTTTCGCGCCCTAGTTTAGCAATTAAGGAATTTTCTTTCAGCTTCTTTCTTCTTTCAATTTGTTTGTGATTCATGGCGACTTCAACAAAACGGCGTGCGCTCACTGACGATGAGATCCAATTAATGTTGGATGATTCTGATGTTGAAGACGTTAATATAAACAATGAAAGTGATTCCGACAATTGTGTCAGTGAAGGAGATACTGAAAATAGTGAAGATGAAATTGATTCGGACGGAATTTCTAGTGTTCAATTGCCGGCCGCAACGGGTACGGATTATTCGTGGAATTGGAATCCGGTAAGTTCTCAATACAGACCCACGAAAGTGCATTTTTCTGGCGAAAATGGACCCCGAAAAACAGTTAGTTCTATTTTAGAAAGTTTTTTACTATTTTTCAATGCTATGCTTTTAGATATTATTATTATAGAGACGAATCGTTATGCTGAACAATTTATAGGTTCACATCAGCTGACTCCAAGGTCAAGGTGTAATTCCTTCACACCGACAGACAGGAATGAGCTGCTTGTTTATTTTGGATTATGTATGCTAATGGGAATTATTCAAAAGCCAACATTAAAATCATATTTTTCAAGAAGCAGTTTAATTGAAACCCCAGTATTCCCAGACACCATGAGAAGAGATAGATTTGAATTGCTTTCGAAATTTTTACATTTCGCCGATAATTCAAAAAAAAATGAATTCGCAGGTTCCAAACATTTGTTTAAAATTAGTTCTGTTTTAACGGTTTTAAATCAAAATTTTCAGTCGGCATTTTCTCCAGGTGCCAATATTTCAATTGATGAATCGTTAACTTTGTGGAAAGGAAGGTTATCGTTTCGTCAATATATCCCAATGAAGGCTGCAAAATTTGGCATAAAAACGTTCGAATTATGTGATTCAAAAACAGGTTATCTTTGGAACTGTATTGCGTATACTGGACAGGATACTGAACTTGACTCTAAATTTAGTAGCCAGTTAAATGGAAAAACGTCAAAAATTGTTTTAAAATTAATTGAACCACTTTTAAATCAGGGCAGATGTCTATGGATGGATAATTTCTATAACTCTCCGGAATTGGCTTTGTTATTAAAAAATCAGGGAACAAATGTAGCTGGAACATTAAGATTAAATAGAAAAAATGTGTCTTCAGAAATTAAAAACATAAAATTAAAAAAAGGGGAAATATTTGCTGAGCAATGTAATGATGTAATGGTGATGAAATGGAAAGACAAAAAAGATATTGCAATGATTTCCACCTTTCATAATGCAGATACTGAAACAATAAAAAAAAATGGAAAAACAATAGTTAAACCCAAATGTGTATTAGAGTATAATTTGTCAATGGGGGGAGTTGATTTAAAAGATCAGAAATTGCAACCTTACCTATTAGAAAGAAAAAAATGCATGAAATGGTATATTAAATTATTCAGGAGACTTTTAAATGTAGCAGTTCATAATGCATTTATATTGTATAATTCCAGTAATGATCAGAAAGTTGAACATTTACAATTTAGATTGGAACTAATTCAACAACTGCTGTCACTCAATACTGGATTTGAATGTGTGAAACGAGGAAGGCCATCAATTAATCCTTCTCCATCACGGCTGACAGAGCGTCATTTTATAGAAAAAATTCCACCAAGTAATACTAAAAAAAAGCCACAGAGACGTTGTGCTGTCTGCTCTAAAGGTGGTAAGCGAAAGGATACCATTTATTGGTGCCCAAATTGTGAAGTTGGACTTTGTTTAGTGGATTGCTTTAAAATTTATCATACAAAATTATATTTTTAATGATTTATTATTTTTTTTCCAGGTAAATATTCGTAAAAAATATAAATAAAATAGATCAGATTGTATATTAAGTCATTGTTTTCATATAAAAAAAATATCAAAGTTCTGAAATATTCCATTAAAAAGAAATTAATTATAGAATAAGAGTGTAACAAAATGAAGGGAACGGGTAAAAACAAATACCGCCTGAGAGACATGTGCAGTGAAGAGACTCACCGGCCTGAAGGGTTAATAATGCTTAGGTGTTTTGTTGTCTTTAGAATTTCATTTTTATTTTTATCAAACTTAATTTATGTTCCAGATTGTTGTTGTTTTACTTGTATTTCTTCATATTTGTACTTACTTTTATTGATTAAAGTTTTTAACAACTTTCTTGTTCAAAACTTTACTTATCATAGTTTTATTGGTATTACTATTCTTGTTTTTTGAATAACTTATTTTTCTTTTTATATATTCAAAAACTTTATATATAGCCCAAGAATGTTTAAAATCCTTTTATTCAATTTTTACGTTGAGAATTGCCATAAACATTAATAATATTAGTTTCATAGTTTGCTTAACCTACATAGACATAATTCTTTGTTAGGAATTCTTTTATAATTTTTTATTAATTTAGTGAAACAATGATCCATGCATGTAATTAAAATAAGAAGCAACTGTGTTTATATTTCTTCCAGTAATACAAACATGAATTTTGTAGGCCAAGCAAAAATAAATAAATATATGAAACTTCATGTTTTAATAATTTGCCATCAAAACTCATATCTTTAAGTCAATGGATTGTAAGCGACTGTTATTTAGTATCAACTGACTACAGAAGACAGGCACATTTATTGCTTACTTTCTCATTAAATAAAGAAAAGATTTTTTGAGAGATACAGCCAAGAAGTGATTAAAAGAAAGTACGTCCATATTTGTAACATCAGGAGTAAATAATAACTACAAACTGCAGTTCCTCTATGTTACAGATAACAGCACTTAACATTCCATTAAGTTAGGATGATGCAAAAAGACTTAAACCATATATTACTATCAAATTGTCTAGTGACAGCAGAATCAAGCAGAGAAAGTCTCTATACATTTACATAGAATTAGGTCAAATCCTTAATTTCTGATCGTGTTTTAATCAAGGGCATAATTTTATTTTAATGAATACAAAGCACAATATCTATATTTTTTTTTTTTTTAATATATTGACTGAAAAAATATAGAATGTAGAAAAATTAACTTGAACAAGTTTCAGAGTTTTCAGTCAACCTATTATTCTATCTATCTATTTACATTCTGCATAGCTATTATCTCTCCTTCTCTCTGAACCAGGAGGTAATCATGACATTTTGAATCTCACAACTAAGAGGACTTATTTTTCTATCCACATCTCCATTTATGTCAATATTAGAATCGTTTGCAATGTATTACATGTACCATATACATCAAACTATTAAATAACCTTGGCCTTTTTCTTTAAGTGGAGCAAAAAAAAATTCTGAAATTATCAGTTGAAGAACATTATTGTTGAATAATAAAATAAAGCCTCATGACATTAGCACATAAAAGTATGCAAGAAATAGCTTTTTTTTTAATATAAGGTTTGCATTGGAATGCATCTATATTGCTGTAATTTCAATATTTTCAAATATAACTTTAAAAACCTCCTTATGTCTCCTAATATTAACCATACCAGTATACCATTTCCTTTGATATGGTAGAAAAGTGACTTTGTTGAACTTAGCTCTATTTCCAACGTATTCTATAATGCAACATATAAACATCACTATTTTATTCATTACATGTACGATAAATGACGTTACCAATTTTGGAAAATATACCGATTTCCTTTTGCTTTTGGAAGCTGATTATCGCCACACCCATCACACCTACATCTGAGTGAGACAGCTTATGGTCTACAAATTCATATATACCAGTTTTAAAACTGAGATGTTCAAACAAACAAATATTAAAGCTATGACTTAAAGTAGAAAGAGTCAAATAAATGTAATCGAACTATTTCTTACCCTGGCATTAAGGATGTTTTGGTTTACAAGCTAACAAATTAGGTGACGAATCGGGGTGAGTCCAAACCCGTGGGAAGACCAAAAAACTGGGAAGATTTTTTGTAAATAATTAACTGATTGGAAATAAGTAACTGGAGGTGGTGTATTTCTACAATATAAAGAATGGAAACCTGAAAAGAGAAAATAAACGCTGTTATTATAAAAGAATAATACACAACAAATAACATAGGGCCTTAAAGTAGGTTACGAAAGTGGGCTAACTTGAGCAAGTGAAAGCTAAAAATTACTTTTTATAACTAAGATACAAACATTTGTACATTGAAAGTGGTTAAAAAAAGGAAGTGTTCCAAGAATAATCGAGCGTTTAATTTACTTTATTTTCAATGTTCTAAACAACTGCACTTTATTTCAATCTTAAATTAGATTCGTATTGATGAAACTTACCAAAAAGGAATTTTCTAAAAGATTCAATGCTCTACGAATGACAACGCGGATTGGTTGATTTTCAGAAAATGTTATTTTAATAATAATTAATAAAAATTATCAATTAAATTTTAAAATCAAACTTCAAATTTAATTTTATTATTTTTATAATGTTTATAATGCATTAAATAATTTTTCTATTTTTTGTTTATTTACATTATTTTTTTTTTTACGTATAATTAACTAAATATTTATAAATTTTTTAGATGATAAATTTTTCTTATTTTTTTGAAAAAATTCCTTATAAAAATATTTTCTCTATTCGTAGATAACTGAATAATAAAAAGGCAGATGCGGATCCGGAGAGAGCAACATGGAATGTTTTGCAATGGCGCCTGGTGGGTGTCATTCGACGGCTGTCGCTATATTATTATCCTTAAAAATATTATTAATTGTGGCCAGTGCACCATCCGATATACGTTTAGATGAAAAAGCTAAAACTAGTCATCGTATAGACAGTCTTAACATATTAGTATATGTTATTTTATTAATTTTAACTGTGATAACAATATGGATGTTTAAACATAAACGAGCCCGGTATTTGCACGAAACCGGTTTGGCTGTGATATACGGTAGGTTATAAAATAAATAATTATTATGACTAAAATTTCATCCAAGGTCTTTCTTTACTATGTAGATTTTTATAAGACAGTTGATTGTAAGTAAACATTTGTAGTAAAACTAGACGAGGGGCTGGTTGGAGGAGTCGTCTTATTGCGAACATCCTCCTCCTCCTCTGTAGAAAGTGAAACGTTTGCTTCATAAACAAATAGAAATTAAATTTAAGAGAATATTTGATCGTTTGGTACTTTTCTGGAGATAATGTTAGTTAATATCACTGTTAAGTTACAGTAGAAGACATTGTTACCTAGACTTGTTAGGGAAAAAAAATAACCAATCAAATATAAATAAAAGAAATATTTCGCGTGACTTGATTACGTGATTTAAAATTTATTCAAGTTTTTGATTATAAAAGAGATTAAAGCTTGGTAAATGCCTATAACTTTGTTCCTGTCGTCCCATTTCGATCTGAATGCTAGCAAGGGGCGTTTTTGTGCCATTATTTCATGTTCTGAAGCATTTTGACTTAAGATTTCCCATCATTTTATTTTTTTGTTTAATCTTAACTAAAATACGTAAAATTCAACTCTACCGTTAATATTGTGAACACCTAAAACTTTGTAGAATTTCAGTCTCAGGTCTTCCAAAATGATATAACATGTGAGTACCTAGTACTGTATCTGTTTTTGAACTAGAAAGTATAGTATTATTTGATTATGAAGAATATTTTGGTATATAACAAACAGAATCCATTGCAGAAGTTTTATTTGTTTTTCTTTCTTTTTTTTTTTTTTGGTATATGATCTTTCATTTTTCACATAAAGCTCATGAATGAATATTCAAATGCTAATATGATTCTTAATTTTAGAAAGCCTGTCAAG
>JAFIDM010003189.1:58781958-58831567 GCA_023159025.1 Thereuonema tuberculata | reverse complement strand
GTGCTTTAATATCAGCTACTGATCCAGGTAAAATAATAGTGATTATTTAAATAATAAAAACAAGACTTGAAACTCCATAACAGACTCTAAAATCCATATACGATATCTCGAATGCATCTTCTCGAACATTCTTCATCAGGTAAAATTAATATAAAAGGGGTTTTCCCCTTTTATATTAATGTTACCTGATGAAGAATGTTCGAGAAGAATGCATTCGAAATATCGTATATGAATTTTAGAGTCTGTTATGGAATTTATATCGATAGTTAAGTATTTTTGAGAAGACTTGAAACCTTACAAGAATGTTTGTTGCAGTAACTACAAATTAATTTGATTTTTTTTTGTTCTTTTGTTACAGTAACTGTCCTAGCTATTTTCAATGATTTGCATGTGGATGTGAACATGTATGCACTTGTATTTGGTGAGAGTGTGCTCAATGATGCTGTTGCGATAGCCCTTACGAGGTAATAAAACTACTACTTAAATGGCTAGTAAGGGTTAATATTTTTCTTTTCTTAGTGTTGACTTTACAAACTCATTGAAAACAAAATATTAAGAATTACTTACACACAGATTGTCTTTATATTTACATGTGGTTTCATGTGTGATTCATCTATAAAAAGGATGATTGTACTGTTACATTTCTAACAGCTGTACCGCATCTATTCAGGATATCTGCCAGTCCAAACAGGGGATGCATTTATTTTGTTGAAAGACATCTATCCATGGGGTCATCATTTTTATTCATTTTTCTACATTTTGTTATTAACTTCTCTTATTTTGTCTACGCTACTATTCAAATATTAGAAGAACTCATTTTGCAACTAAATCTTCAATTTTTTCAAAAGTTAAAACATCAATTTCATTTTTGTTAATAATTAATAGATGCATATATACGGAGTATTTTTTAAAGGTACCGATAAACGTCAGTGACAGTTCTACAAAAACAAATCCGTGAACAAATGTCCAATAAACATATGGCCGGAAATGTATTGTTTATGAGTTAATACCCATTATTATATTAGAATAATATTCCAAAAATTGTAAAGAAAAAATATTCTAATTTTTATTGGACTTGGGAATGAGCATAATAGTGTATAAACAGGTAACAACTAATGAGAAACAAGTGTTCAAGAAACCTTCACCAACAACAGGCATCAATATAAATGCATGAAATATCCACCTGCCTTAATACAGGTGCGCTAATGTCGGGATAGTGGACGCTTTATCTGCTGACAAATTCCCAGTGTGTCGCAAACTAGCTGAAAACAATTGTCTGTCCTCTGTTCGAGCTGTCCAATTGGTGAACGATGCTTTTCATATGGCCCCAAAGATAAAAATCCCAAGAATTTAAATCTGGGGACTGTGCTGATACTACAAGTTGTTATTATTAAAAAGAGACAAGAGATGATGGGAGGTATATTAGTTGGATTGGACACAAACAGGAATAAAATAGTTGTTATCCATTAACGAAGTTTAAAGAGCAAGATGGAATCACCATGGATTTTACATATTGTGCAATAACCAGGGAGAATTGAACGCCAATATTTGAATGAGAATTAAAGTAAGCAGAACTGTAAATTATTTCAGAAGAAAATTGTGAAATTGTTAAGCTTATTTTAGTGAGTGAACGTCAGTTAAAAAAAAAGTGCTTAAAGAATAAAAAATTGAATTACATACAAAATTAGTGACGATTGTTGTGGAGTTGATTCGATAGAAAATTTATTCTACAAAATTGACTAAGAAGAAGATTAAGAAGACCAAATGTTAGGCTTTGAATTGGTGAACTGAGTGAATTTTGGAGTTGTGAAACTGAAAATATGGCTGCCTTTAGTAAAGCAAAAGGAGCAATTAGGTCAATTACAAAACTTAAAAGACGAAGTAGACGAAGCCTTTAATAGTGAAAGCTTATTGAGCATTAAAGAAGTCTTAGAAAAGGAAAGAACAGAGAAACTAAGTTGAATGAATATATAAGCTAATGGAAAGTGAAGTTTCTGAAGATCAGATACTGGAGGAAAATAACAAAATTATGAAAACATGAAGATGATCGCTCAATGTGGAAGACATGACTGGGGCTTGCAGCTGACAATATCCAGAAGTATGCAGTGGAGTTAGGAGCATAGAAGATACATCGAATGTGAGACTGTCAAAATTAGAAATAAAGAAGTTTTCAGGAGATGTTATAAAATGGCTAGCATGCTTGGATTCATTAAGTCAGCAATTCATGAGATGATTCAAATAATTGTATAGTGAGAAGAGTAAACAAAGTGTTATGTTGCTGAAGACAGCATTAATCATCGCAAGTGGTAATACAACTGAAGTTTGGGCATAATGCCTTTTAGATTATGGAAGCTAATTAAGCTTCACTAGCGGAAGACTTTCTAAGCATTTGAACTTCGAGCATGTAAAGGATGAAACATTAACAGTCAGGTGATTCAGGAACAAAGTGGTGAGATGAGCAAACTTGCAATGGTAAGAATATGATTGAAGATTAAAGATAAGGCCAACACCGTAGAGTTAGTCTCTATGAGGTCAACAAAGTATGCCCATAATACAACACTGCCATGGTGCAGAATAGAAAAAGAAATGACTTAAAGAAGATTGAAGTTAGCTGATCCCATTTTTCAAGCAGGTCATAACATCTTACCTGTAATAATTTCCTGTAATCTGGAAGTAGTGGAGTCCGTATTCAGGCGAACCATTCAAGGGACCCCTTGAAGGTTGGAGCCCATTGGTGGTGATCAATTTGAGAATGAAAATGAGGCAAGTTTCAGTCAGTCTATATAACTAAGGTAATCTGTTAGAAAAGGTTGAATGACTTTGGAAGGTAGAAAGTCTGGAGATAGTGAATCTCAAGAAGAAAATAGTAAGATTGCTAGTGAAGAAGAAGAGTTTAAGGCAACAGTACAAAAATTAAAGAACAGATATTGTGATAGGCTGCCCTGGAATCACAGAAAAGAAGAGTTGGATCTATTAATTAACTGTCTTTGAAACAACTTAAATATTACTGTTTGAAGTTTGAACAAACATCCAGAAAATTTGTAAAGATACCATGAAGCAGTATTGGAATACTTGAAGTTGGGCCAAACTGAAGAAATAGATAGATAATGGGTGAAAGTAATGTTTACCACACCAAGCTGTTATATTTGAGGACTACGATACAATAAAGTTGAGGATAGTATTCAATGCCTCGTCAAGTAATCCATCCTTGAATCAATGCCAGACCACATTTGAATCCAGATATATTTAAATTTTAATGAGATTTAGATGTTATCCTGTGGCAGGGGTAGCAGATATGAGATCTTTAGTGTTAACAATTTCATTGAATTTAAAAATTTTTAGCATAAGGACAGACATAAAATATTGATCTTGTTTTTCTTTTAATAAATTAATGACAGATTTTAAGATTTAAATTTAAATTTTTAAGATAATTTCCTATATAGTTATTATTATACTTATTTATTTATGTATTTATTTCAGTGCAATTCAAAATTATGCTGAAAAGTATCAAACTGGAGCAGGTGGATTTGAAACAACAGCATTTTTCCAGTCTTTAGGAAGCTTTCTTGGAATATTTTTTGGATCTTTAGTAATTGGATCTACCATGGGATGTGCTACTGCTTTGATATCCTTTTTGATTTTTTTTCTATTAATAATAGTTTAAAAACCATCCTAATTACCATAAATAACACTTTCTGATTTTCTTTCGAGAACACGAAAAGAATTTATCTGCTTGAAAAGTAATTTTTTTTTGATAGGAAGAAGTGAATAAGATATTTTGCAGTTTGTAATATAATAAAACACAGAAGCTTTAACATAAATATTAAATAATTTAGTTGTCAGATCATGAATTTATGTTCATTGCCATAATTTAAATGCTCATGGCAATTTATATTTATTTCAATTTCCAACGGAAAACAATCTCTAAAATACGTACTCTTTTAGAATTTCCTTGTTTATTTTGCATTCATTCTTTCAGATGTTAAATGAGAAGAGTTCTTTCTTCCACATTTCAGAAATGGGGAGAACTTAGTCTAGGGCTTCATCGATAATATTTTTGTCAAGAATTTGAAATTTGTAAATTGCTAATTACAATAGTCTTCCAGTAATATGAAATGAATACTTATCATATTACACTAATTCTGATTTATGATTTCAGATCTGGACCTTAAAATTGTCTCTCAAGCCTCTGTAACTAAATGGTCACATCCAGGTTTCCAATTCAGTTATTAACTGAGCTTTTGACACTTGAGTCCAGCCATCTTATTCTTTTTACTTCGTTGATGTTATTAAAAAAAAAAACATATAAAATGTGTTGACTAGGGTTAAAATAAACTTGTGTTTTCTGAAGTGCTACAAGCAGTGATGGAATCCAGCGATTGATGAGAAGCCTCTTTACCAATGGAAATAATATAGAAGAATTTTCTTTTACTTACAACTTCTTTTCTAATTCTCTAACTTGACAATTTTTTGAATTCTGTTCTCCAATTTCACAAATGATATCAAAAACCTCTTTTGTGAAGATAAAAGGAACTCAGTTAACAAGGCTCTGAAATAAAATAATAAGTAAGAAATTTAAGTTAAGTTAGAAAGAAAGAAATTAATTATACTTAAAGAACCAACAAAACAAAAAGCAGTAAACATTTTTAAAAGTAAGAAGAAATGTCAGCCATATATACAGTTGTAGAACAAAATCCATTTTCATTAGCTAATTAAAAAACAGAAAATAAGATTCCTTAACTCGATCTCACCTCACAAAATTTACAAAAATACGAGATTTTCCTCTCTTGGAATCTGCCTTGTTTTTTCTGATGTCTTACAGTACATTTCTGATGGCCGAAGCAGCTGATTTTACTGGTAGGTCATTTTTTTTCCAAAAAAACAGTTAATTAAAAATGTGCAAAATTTTACATTGTTTCCGTGTTGTTGTCTTTTATAGTGCTACTGCAGGAATTATGTAAACATCCCAAAGTGTGATAATTAGTATCATAAAATTTAATATTTAGATTCCAGCCATTAGCTTTTTTTCTTGATTGTCTTTCTTCAACTAGTAATAGCCATTAGCTATTAAAAACTTAATTGCATTTATTTTTTAGTTTTATTTCGACATTTGACATTTTTTTATGATTTGCTAAAGAAATTTAAATCTAACAAATAATAAATTTGAAGATTTAAACTAAAGAATACAATTAGCTTATTTTTATCATTTTTTCTTACCTCCTCTCTCTTCCTATTTATTTAAAAAGAACAATTAATCTCTTGAATTGGATATAAATATATTTCTTTTCTGGAAATTTGCTGCATTAAATAAATATATGCAATTCGAGAGATGAATTGTTATTTTTGTCATTATTATAAACACTGTTTTAATTGTTTCTTTCCAGGCATTGTTGCTGTGCTTTTCTGTGGTATTTGCCAAGCACATTATACTTACAACAATCTATCACCTGAATCCAGATCCAGAACCAAACAGATTTTTGAGCTCTTAAACTTCTTGGCAGAAAATTTCATTTTCTGTTACATTGGGGTTTCCATGTTTACTTTCCAAAAACATCACTGGGATTTTGGATTCATTTGTGTTTCTTTTGTATCCTTTAATTCTGAAATTTTTATGATTGTAATGGTTTTCATTTTGTTTTACTAAAACGAGTTAACTACACAATGCATGATATAGGTTAATTTACTACACAATGCATGATATAGGTTAATTTATTGCTAAGAACTTTACTACACTGATCAACTCTTTAACACATTTTTTTTCGCACAGAGAACTTCTCTTCTTATTAAGTTATGAAGTCTACAAGAATCTTTATTGTTATAACTGTTTTTAGAAAAAGAAAATTTTTGAAATCCACAAATAAACAAACAAAGGTTCTTGCACCCTGAGCTACCATGTTGGGAATCTGAGACAGCTGTTTCAGCCTTATTAGGCTTCCTCAGTCAGATTTACCCTTGATGGTAGCTCAAAGTGCGAGACAAAAGAAGAGGTAATCATCCTGGCTCCTCGGAATGGCCCCTCAAACAAAATCAAGCACTAACAATAAATCACTGTGCACCGCACAGCCTCAAATTCTTTGTCCCAGCAACCACTGGGTACAAAAGAATTTAAGAAAGGATTGAGAATCCCAAAAAACTGTATAACTGTTTTTAATATTGAAAATATGCAGGAAAGCCTCAGACGAAGTTCTCTCTGTGAAATATTGCGTTAAGAGTTGATCAGTATAGTAAAGATTTTAGTAAAAGAATTTACTACTTTAAATATTTCAGTAGCTGAAGTAAACTTTGGATGACATGAATAATAAAAGAATAAATGCTGAGAATTACCTTGTAAACATAAAGAGTTTAAGATGATAATGTTTTATTTTTTCATGTATTTCCCTACTTTCCAGTTCAAAGCAAAAAAATATAAGATATAATTTATTTACAAATTTCTAAAGATCTGAGATAAGACTGAAATTATTTATAATATGATTGAACTATAGATTTCGTTTATATTTTTACCTTAACGTTTAATTTTAAAGCTTGCAATTGCACTTGGCCGAGCAATTAATATTTATCCTTTGTCTTTTCTACTGAATTTTGGCCGAAATCAAAAGATTGGATACAACTTTCAACATATGCTGTTCTTTTCAGGTATTACATTTCTGCTTAATGAAACATGATGATGTTGTTTGTTTTTTTCATTAGACTTTGTAGATAAAAAATTTATATCAGTGTTGTTTTACATTAGTACTTAGCATGTGAAGTTCCATATTTGATCCTGAATATTTCTCCTGAATTTTTAATGAGGCTTACTCTTCACTTGAATCTAATCGACTTTGGTTGATCATTGTGTTGAATATTTCTGTTTCTAATATTAGAAATTCTTTTAATCTTCTACTCTTATGTGCACTTCATGCAACTCAACACAAACTGTGAGTAAGATGATGAGCATTAATTTTACTATCTAAACAGCGTAATTTCCTTACATTCGTCCATCTGGAAATTGGAAGCACTATAAAGGATGCTTTTTGTTTCAAATGTAAAAAAGCGTTTAAAGCTTATAGTCTTATTTAAGTTACAAGTTTAGCATTTTACTTTCTGACTATGTCCCTCTTCAGAAATTCATCAGTTTTGCTTTAAAGGACATTGAAAATGCCATCAGAACATGATGTCAGCAGTGGTCTTAATGACATTGGAGATCTCAAATCATTTTAAAACCCATCTAAAGGTGGGTTTTTTTATTTTATTTTTATATGTCACATTAGGTATTTTGAAAATCTCAAAAAGGCCATTTTTAATTATTTCGAGTAAAAGGTATTTAAAACCTGGTTGTTTTCTTAGCATTTTCCCAAATTTTCAAGATTGGAATCATAATTATCTATAACTTTAAAGACAACTCTGCAAGCTGAAATATTGATGCAAGTAATGTAAAATACTGTAGTTTCTATTTGAGTTTTTATGAAATTTACACAAAGAATGTAATAAATATTAATTAAAATTCTTCTGAAATTATTGATCAACCATATTGCTTAATCCAGTATAGAAGCCTTTTTATGCAAACCCCCTCCCATATTTAATACAAGGTTTATTTTTAATTGCAACATTCTTCACTTTCAACAATCGGCATCATCTTCCTGATGGGCATCAGGCTGAAGGTTTACTAATTACTTTGCCTTTACTGAATCCTGTTGAGAATGAAGTAGTCAACACAAAGCAGTATGTAGCATATTATAACTCACAGACATTGCCATTCCTGTTCCTCTGTGAACCTTCCGACCAACAACATAAACAAATGTGCATTGCATGATTTTCCAGATATTAAATATATTTAACTACTTATGTGCTCATACATGCCAGCATACTTGCCAAACACAACAATGTTGACAAACTGAAAGTTCACTTGCTGCATCCCAAAGGGCAGTCACTATCTTTCTACTGTCGACATCCCGATCCAGACATTTGTAGAGCCTATTACTCAGTGAAAGAGACACTTTAAAAGTTAACAAATCCTCTAAAGCAATGGCTGAATCACAAGTGAAGATATACAAAAGTACGCTTACTTTCTTTTAAAATTTTTATTGGAAAGAGATTTAAAATATATATAATGTTGTAGTATGCTTCTATTTTCTCAGATACCCTATTATAAAATAACTTTGTTTAAATGTTTTTTATTTAGATTAGATTAGTGGATATTAAATATATCTTACACTAGCAACAATTTCACTTTTTCATGACATTTCATATCTTTCAATTGCAAGGTTATTTTTAAAATTATAGATATATATATGACCCCCTTCATCTCGAAGCTTTGGGAAAATATTAAGAAAACCACCAGGTTTTAAATATATGTTTCTGGAAAAAAGATTAAAAATGGCCTTTTTGAGATTTTTAAAACCTATAATGTTGGAAAGTGTTCAAAATTTGTTATTCTTTCAAAATATCAAATGTGACATGTTAGATAAAAAAAAAAATGACATCTAGTTGAGCTCTCTAGGATTGCTGAATCAAAGGATTTACCCAATAGGAAGTAAATTGTGTAAATAGGAGTTAGCTTGAAATTTGCATTTTTTGCCATTTGAAATATCATTAAAAAAAAAAAACTATTGATAAAAAAAAAAAAAATCCACAAATCAGAATTTTTCATACTTTCCATAGGTGCTGTACCTATGGAAACCTTATATACAAAAAAAATCATAGCAATCTTAAGACACTAAGGTTCAGATCCCGTGTTGATTTGACATAGAATTATGGGATATTGGTCAGATGTTCATTGATTGCTGGCTGACTTGGTCACTTTAAAAGAGTGACCATACTTTTTGATACTGATGAACACTCAACATTTACTCTTCCTTTGTAAATGAGACCACAGGATCAAGGGATACTAAAATGCCCAGGTCAAGTGCACCCACACATTTTTTTTTCAAGGTGAGGGCAAAATAAATTTAAGTTAAATAAAATTTTACCTTTTTGTTTCACATCTGTTGGTCCTCTTGCTAGAAAGAAATTACATGAATTATAATAAAATAAAAAAAATTCGTGGTGGCAGCAAGTGCTTGTTCTCCACCCTTTCCAGCAACCTCCCATGATTCAGGGTATTCAGGTAGCCTCTGATCATTAAAGGATTGCTCTGAAGGTTTTTGTAATTTCCTGCGTGATTAATGAGCTTTAAGAAATATCAAACTTGTACTAGATATAATCTGGAAGAAAGATTAATTCCCTTACAGCATGTCCTTTAGCCCTTCCAAATGCAATCCATACCCTTTCCCATTCAGTCATGGGTTTATTAGGACTTATGATTCACAATAAAAACAATATATTAGGACATCATTACATTAGAAATGGTGACATTACAGATCACATAGAAGATGAGATGTCTGCCAATAATGCTTATAACTACAGATACATCATAAATAAGGGTTTCAAGTTAGCATTAGTTGTTCTCATTACTATATTTGTGTATTATGACTCATATTGGATACACCAGACTTACCCACAAATTAGTTACTTCTCCAGTAATAGTCTTATATGTATAGCCTGTAATGTTACGTTATCAGAAAAATGTAATTAGAACAAAATCAGTGGAGAGTATCAGCAGCACTTTTATTTTTTTTTTTAAGAAGAAGATTCTCTCTCCATTATTTTGACATCACCTCTTTATCTTTTTAAAGTCTGTTCTTTTAAATGGCATTGCCACATTTTTCTGATCTAAAAAAAATATATTTTAACTGTGCTGTAATTTAATTTTGTTGCCTACATTGCTTTATTTTTTTAAACGATCTTTTATGATATACTGTAGTCATCAATGTTATTGTGCCATAAAACCTAATCAAAACAAAGATTTAGTCAAACACCCTTCTGCAGAGAGATTTAACTGTGTATCTTTGATTAAATTATTTAATAATGACTATTGCGTAGTGATGACTTATCTGTTGACTTTTTTTTTTTAGGGCTTCGTGGAGCAATGGCTTTTGCACTTGCAATTCGTAATACTTTATCACTAGCAAGGCAGACCATCTTGACGGCAACATCACTTATTGCTATTGTGACAGTGATTGTGTGTGGTGGATTGACAACACAGTTACTTGCATGGCTTGGAATTCCGTAAGTATATTTTATGGAAAAATTCTTGTAATCTAATTTTTAAGGCATTCCCTTTTGCACCCTTCAAATTTTTTTTTTTTTTTTTAAATCCTAATTCTTTAAAAATACTGTTAAGTTTACGGTAATAGTTTGTAGGTGTTGCCTCTACAACCTTATTTGCCTTTTTAAGCTCCTGAAATCTCCAAAAGCTGTTTTAAACAAACCTCTTGCTTTCCATCACCTTTCTTTTTGTTCAAGTCTACTCATAAAATTTACATTAAAAATTGATGTTGTTTTACTCCAACCATTATAATATTGCAGTTCTCTGATTCTACTAAACAAAAAACTGAAAATTCCACATAGAACTAATAATGTTTAATTTTTTATTCCTTCCTTTACAGTGTTGGCGTAGAAGAAGATCAGCATGAAATGTTACAGTTTTCAGCAGTAAGAACTGTAAGTGACAGTATCGGCACTTTTGAAATTATTACATCTAAAATATTAATCGTCACGTTTGTGTAGAAAAGTGTAGCTAAACTACAATGATAATCATAGATGTATATTTTTTTAAAAAAAAAAGATTAATTCCATTGTAATTCTGCTAATTATAACTTAGAATGACAAGATCATTTCAAATCATCACAATGAGCTATTACGAAACTATAAATATTAAAAAGATTGCTCTAGCTTTTTCATATATTTAAACACATATGTCAAAAATTAATATTGATTTTGGTTTTGGTTTAAAACCTTGAAATAAAAAACAATAACATTTTATTTGATTTAAAAGTTTTTAAATTATCTGAATTTCCAGCCTTTGTTAGTGATTACCCTCTTAATGTGTTAAGTACAGTAAGTATACTCAAAAGAAAAGAAGAAGGAAATATTTTGGGAAATGTAGTATTCACATTTGAGAATGTAGGCCTAATTATATTTTTACCCTGCTTTATACTATACTATGAACAAATGTTCTTTTAATAAGTTATCATTTATATATCCCACAGTGATTGAATGTATTCTTATTTCTTTAACAGAAGGGTGGAGGAAATAGCATTTTAATTTATTTATATATAAGCTCCATTAAATATCAGTTATTTTGATTTTATTTATTTTTATCCAGGCATCTGATTTGTTTTTATTATTATATATATTTTATGATTTTTTTTATGCTTGACTTTTTTGTAGCTTTATAGCTTTTATTCTTTTCAGTTTTTTGTTTTTGTTTTACTAATTTTTTAAGTTTTTATGTATAGAGATATTCCATACAAAGAATCTATGCAATCCTCAGAAAGTTTGCTCACTTCTCAAAATAGTGATTCCATTTTAAAAGCTTCAACTTTGCACCTCACCAGTTAAGTTCATTCAAAATAAAACAAATTGAAATTTTACTTAATAATTTAATGAGGATCTTTTTTTTTTCTGAGAATATTTTCAGAATTATTTTTCAAGTTTATATCTCAGATAAATATTTTTTTCTTCTTTTCCTATTTTATCAAATGCAGAGGTGTACTCCACAGCCCAATACAAATTTAATGCTGATATTTTCAGCCTCTTAACACTTGTTTGAAGCATTACAAAAACAAATCAAAAGACTTGTGTGATTTATAGTCGCAAGAAGGACATGGCAATGGAGCAACAGCAAGAAACTTCTATTTTAGGATGTTAAATAAGTATTGAAATGCATGATATGCCAGTATTTTTTTTCTATCAAAATTTTCGAGATCAAGATAGTCCAATTTGTTTTTTAGTTGAAATTGAATTATGAGGCCCCAGAAGAATGGTGCGACAGTGGAATGTATTTCCAAACAGCAGCGCTTTTGGAGGAAAGTTGACCAGCACCAATTTCACATCCTACTGATGGGTCAGATAGTTGCTGGTGTTGTACTAATCCTGCAGTTTTGTTTTCATTTAGGAAATCCGCTGCTGTAGATGCCTATCCAAGTTTTCATAAATCCTTTCTGTTACAGTTCAGTAATTTCCTTCAGCATATCTCTTTTAATAAACATTTTTTTTAAGGATTGTCTGCAGGTTCTATTATCAACTGATTATCCCTCCAGTCTTTATGTTGATCAATATGAATAGATATTGATTTGTCGTTTCATTTGGTGCTTTTTACTTTTTATCTATAATTAAGAAGAAAAAAGACTGGAAACATTAAAGTTTAAATATGCAATAAGTGTAGATATACACAGTATATTTATATATTTATGCCATTCTGCTATAGATGATGCTCAAAAGGCTGGCACAACAGACATTTGTTCAATATTTCCATGTTTTGCTCTTTTTTGATGACATGGAGATTATAAGTGATTATGATTTCAAAATTGAACATCATTGACCATAATCCATCTTTGAGGATTGAGCAAAAAGGCTGTAGGATTGCATTTATAATTTTGACAGGCTTACATATAAGAGCTTCATAGGAAGTATTTTTTTATTTATTTAATTTATTTTATGCCTTTATTTTACTTTATAAGTAAATGTATTATTTTCTTTTATCATCGTATGCTAATTTAGATTCTCGTAACTCATCAATTTCTTTTATTTTAATTATCAGAGTTACGGCAAGAGAAGAAACTACATGGTAAAAGATTTTAAATTTACTGTTTAAAAACAAAGGGATTTTAAATAAAAGTTGAAAGAAATTTTGTATAATATTTTTGCTTTAGATTTTATCTATTTTTACTACTTAATTAATTATCTCTTTAGATTGGTAAGTTTATTGATTATGTTTATGATTTTGAAATGTTGATTTGCAGCTCTTGTGATCTTATCTTAAAACAAAAGGATGATCCTCAATGGTATCTTATTTTAATTTCAAGCAGAGTGAATATGGAATATCTTTAAATGCTACTATTATCAACTTCTGATTTGACAGCAGCCCTCATTCATGTTTGGCTCTTTCTTATCTCTGAAATAACAATCAGTGTATTCAAACGATAAGACATTTTAAATAGACTCCAACATCTTCACAGTAGATACCAATATTTCGTTTTATTTCTAAAACTTTTTCGAGGTTCAGCTCATAGATCAAAACAAATTAAAAATAAAATAACATAACCATAAAAAATTGGAAAGAGAAATCTTCCTCTCACCAAAACAATATAATATACAACAAATAAAACATATAATACTTTATTTATACTTGTTTATTAAGTAAGTCATAAAAACGGTGACTATTGTTCATCAATGCTTTTCTGTACATGGATAAAGACATTTCATTTACTTTTAAACACTTGTTTTTGTTAAAACAAATGCAACAATTGATGAGGCAAGATTCTAACATGAACCTCTTCTGTTCATCTTGTACGTTATGAACAATCTTTACGAGTGGGTCTGGGTTGGGCCCTATTAGCAAACAAACCTTGAAAAAGTTTTAGAAATAAAACGAAATATCGGTATCTACTGTGAAGATGTTGGAGTCTATTTAGAATGTCTTATCATTTGAATTTAAGAAGATAACGGTTTTTGAACAATCAGTGTAGTTTTCTGTCACTTTTTTATCCAGTTATGCTTTGCATTTGCAAGCTCTTTTATGAATTATGTACACTTATGCTCAAAAGTTCAGGGATTAGCAGTTTTGGGCAGGTATCCAAAAGTCACCAAATTTGGCAGAAATTTGCAATAGATCTTACTAATACAAAGTAAACACAAAACATAAAGGTGGCAGCACTGCTGCGGTGAAAAACACAGAAACAGTCAAAGATTTTCTTATGGAGCAAATGTGCAGTGTACATTCCAGCCCATTCCATTGCCTGCACGTGGTGCAGACACTACTCACTATACTGTGTAATCACCCAGTACTGCAGTATAAGTGGCACGGCATGCATATAATCAGCGTATTCAGCAACACTTGAGGCAGTGACTCCCATTTCAGTGATACAAAAAGTTACCTGTAGGTGCAAAATTTGCAAGGCAACTTTCAGATACAAATGCTGAGAAAAAAGCTAAAAAGTTCCATGAAGCAAGATTTCTGTAATAGTTGTTAATCCAAAATGATCATAATAGGTAAGCCCTAGTTGGTATAAAGACAAAATGGGGGATTATTATCTTCATTTTTTATATATTGTAAAGATCAGAAGCAACCAAACAAATGAGGATGTTTTTGAGTAATGTCTTTTCAAAAATATAAACACACATCTTTTTATTATTGAGTGATTTATAATGCTTTCTTAAAGAAGTTATTGTTTTTATTTTTAATAGGATTCCACATCCGATACAAGAACAGAAAATAAAGTCTATGAAAAAGCTTGGTTGGTCCGAATTTGGTATAACTTCGATTTGAAGTATCCTTTTCTTCCTGAATGACATGAATAAATTTCATTTTTTTTTTAGCTTACTTTCTTAAGGAAAGTAATACTCAAAGACAAGTCAGTATATGTTTTGTGGGGCCTGTTCTAATGACTTTCAATCCATAAATGATAAAGTCTTCTTGAAATTTGGTTTGATTCTACAAAAGGAGTGACTCTCTTTTTTAACTTTAGTCTCTCTTTATGAAGATTAGTTTTTTTTTTTTATGTTTGTTGACAAGACAAAGTCTACAGTGTCTCCTTTTTTTTTATTTATAGGAAATGTAGGTACAACCTGTATTTCAGTCTGGAGGGAGGGAGAGAGGGAGGGCTAATGTTGCTATTTTGTAAGCTCCAAACAAAAAAAAAAAAATCATATTTCGAGACTCAACATCCAACCTTCCTTGGTGGGAAGGGGGTTTCATGCAAAGGAGTTGGAGTAGTTTATGATGAAATAACAACGAATTGATAAATCCAATAAAACACTTCAACTATTGTGATTTTCAGAGCAGTCTACTCTAATCTTTATCCCTGCAATTATCAGATTTAAGGGGAAATGTCAGGCATTCATTGTAATTAAGTAGTCTGTTGTTTTGCTAAAGCTTTTACCTGCACTGAATAGGACTAGTTTAACATAATTGAAAACAACAAATGTTAAATATATATCCTTTATATATATGTTGAATATATATCCATTTTTTATATCCAAAATTATCATTTTCATGATAATTCATATCAAGGCCTAATTCATACCAAGTTCCATTTTTTCAGTTTTTGGATGTTTCGTATTTGGGTAAAATTGTAATTATTATTAAAAAAGAAAAATAATTTTCTTACAATATTCAAAACTTAGAATGTCAAAGCATAGACGTAATGTGATAAATTTGAAACATTGGCTACTGGTCTTGTTAAATCACAGATAAATTTCAAAGTAGTTAGAATGGACGAAACGGCCGTTCCCGATAATCGAACCAGAAAGGCAATTTGATTAAATTTGTGCCAAATTCATTTCTTGTTTCATTTAATTTACATTATCTTGCGGCATGTAAAACTCTTTTAACTAATGTTTCTTTGTATTAAAATAACCTACAGTCCTATCAGTTATTAGGAAGAGGTTTTCAGTTGTGCAAATTGGCACGGCATTTATTGTTGATGTTTTTTGTTCTGCGGGGGTCACTGCCAGGTGTGACGGTGACCTCCACTTAAACATCTTGCCTTTCTGAGTCTTTTATCGGGGAAGGCGGAGATCGGGCTGATGAGTCCCAACTAGGAAGAAATGGCCGTTCCCGATTCCTTCCCGATAATCGAACCAGAAAGGCAATTTGATTAAATTTGTGCCAAATTCATTTCTTGTTTCATTTAATTAGAATCCACTTTTGAGAAAACTATGGTTAGTAAGCGTATAACAGTTATTCTATTTAAAAAAGTTAGAAAAAAATTATAATAAAATAAGAAAGAGATTTCTGAATGAAAAGCCTGAAACAGTTGTAGTTGTAAAGTGGATAGTTGAAATCACATGAATTTTATTCAAACACAAATAAATAAATAAATTAGTTAATTTTCATTTCAATATAAAATGAATTAAAGATTTTCATTTTAGATTTAAAACAAATACTTGATCAGTGACACTTTGTTAATTTTGAAAATATAGTAATATTAATAAACTTGGAGTTTAATTGAGGCATTGTTAAATAAGCCATTGTTGTTACCCTATATATTCCTATGTTTATTGAGACCAATAATAATTTTTTTTTCATCATGTATTTCAATACTCTTCATATCTTATGCCTTCCAATTTCCTTTTGCCCCAAGTATATTTTTTCTTTTCATACAGATTTTTTTTTTTAAGTTAGAAAGGCAATACCTTGGTCTTCATTACTGAAATTATTTTGTTTTCATATAAATTTAATTTCTTGGATTTTGAAATATTTTATGACTTCATGATAATTGTGACTGGAATCCCAGTCAGAAACAGAATTTTAGTATATGTTTAAGCATTTGTTAGAATAGAATTTCCTTCCCAGGTTATAATCCATAATCAACTGTAAGATATATGAAACCCCTATTAACACATAGTCGCCCAACACTTTTAGAAACGTTACCGGTATGCTGCATGCCAATTGCCAGGTTGTTAACAAGTACACAGCAACTATCTCAGGTAAGAAGCTGTTTTAAACAAAGTATTTTTTTTTCTTTTTTCTGTCAATATTTATTAATCTGAATTTCAAAAATAAGCATGGGCACAAAAGAATGGTGGGGTTTCAAAGACATGTATTTTCTGTACTGTTGATTGGAACTGTTATGACATCTCTCAATTGGAAGTGCCCAAGTTTGATGTGCGACACTCTTAGTCCCTCAATGTGTGCACCTTCAGTCATCCGGTACACATCCAAGCGATGCCAGACTTGATGAAGATTGCAGTAACGTAAATGAGTATCAGTGTGATTCCTGTAAGGTCAACATCTTTTGTGCTGCATTTCACATGAAAGTGTAAGAGCCTTTTTTTCTTTGCCGAAGCACGAGTAACTGGTTTCTCCTATCCCAAACATGTTGGAAAACTGGTTGTTTCTAATCTTGGACGACTACATTTTTGAACATGATGGTTCATTTCCTACCCATTTCCATCATGATGTGCGACACTTCCTCAATCATGTTCTTCCACAGCACTGGATTGGACGTAAGATGCATTCAACCACTTCCTGTGGTGGCCACTACGATACCTGGACCTAACACCATGTGACTTCTTCCTATAGGGGTACGTGAAAGACAACATGTATGTACCCCCAATGCCCAGATACATCACTGATATCAAGGAATAGATCGTCCATGCTGTGGAGGCCATCACACCAGATATGCTTCATCGAGTCTGGCAGGAATTATATTACCGCCTGGATGTGTGCCAGAGGTGACGGAAGGTGCCCAAATTGAGGATTTTGAGTGTCGCACATCAAAGTTGCACAGTTGCCCTTCCAATTGAGAAATGACTTTATACGCTAAGCAATATTGATAATATATGTCTTTGAAACCCATTCTTTTATGCCCTGTAATAATTCATTAGAACCACTTCCTTAATTAACATCTTTCTTTTTTTGAATTCAGCCTGACTCGAGAGATGGTGATGATTCAGATACAGATTTGTGCATTGATGAAACTGAATTATCATACGGAAATTCAACACAGCCCAAGAGAGTAAGTATTTAGCTTAGAAGTCAATAGGACGGATTTTAAATAAAAAATAATAATTTCTATTTACAAGTAAATAATTTTCCAATTATCATTTGCTTTATTTTAACAATGAAATAATAAATTATGGTTCCTTATTTTTATTTTAGAAATTCCAAGTAGTTTATTAATTATAACTTTTACATATGATTCATAGTTTAAATGTTATTTTTCCATTAATTTTCCGTTTTTAATAACACTTAATTTTATATTTTGATTTTTTTTTAATATAGTTAAAAATTAATCTTAACGTTGTTAAATTATTAAAAAAAAGAAATGAGGTTTTTATGGGAAAGAAGGAATGCCCATTTTAGTATAGCACTTAGCAATATTTGAGAATCAAATTCTGTTAGGGCATATAATTCCCAGGAACCATCAATTAGGTGAACATATGGAACAATTCCTTTTGCCCCATCTGGGGACCACCCCTGTACAGTGGAGTGACCCATGTTTCCCTTTTGCATGCCTCTGCTTTTACCAGGAGGACGATGCAATCCTCAGTGTGGAGGCTGTTAATTTCATGTAAAGATAGCTAGTGGAGGATGGTACGTCCCATTTTTCTGCATGTTTTCAATTGACTCTCCACCACTACTAATGCATTACAACTAACCCATTATTATTTTTTTATTATTATTATTAATAAATGTGCTCATATAAATACTAATGTGCGCACAACTGTTTGACTAACCTGTTTTCTCCCTTTAGGGTTTCCCTTCACCTGACACTTTTAAATGTGTGTAAATTATGCTTAGACAATTCATCTTATCACCAACACTTACTCACTTTCTTTAACTTTTCATTAGAAAACATGTTGCTATTAAAAAAAATGAAAAGTAATTAAGGGGGAAAATAAATTTCGTAGATCATAAATTTCTGCCCATAATTTCACTTCAGAATATTTGATTTTTCACACATTAATCATATGTTAATCCTAATTGTTAATCAGTGTAATGTTCTTAAGATAATTAAAAATAGAGAAGATTAACCAAAACAAAACAAAAAAGCAATCCTTGAAAAACAATAATTTTTAAAAAATTGCAATAAAATAAATAGTGGAAGTATTAAGAATAAGATAAGTATTATCCATTTGGCATAACTTAATTACTCTAGCTACTCATTTTTTGGAAGGTTGATAGTAATTCTAAGGTTATACTTGCTTTAAATAAATTGATCTATGCCTCGTATTAACTGTTTGTATAGTTAGCAGTCTAACATTACTAAAGATTCAACAGATCAAGTCACTGATGTAAGCATTAGCCTTTGTAAGGACTAACGGACCCTTAACAGGCTTGACTTTATTTACTTCTCGAAACAAACTGAATGAATAGAAAGCATTTTAAATTACAAGTGGGTCTGCAGTCTTTTTTTATGCACTAAGCACAAAACTAAAAACACCAAATTTGGAAGGAATTAATAAATCACGCAGACATGTTTTTTGACATTTGACATTTTTTGTCTAATCAAATGGATGTTGAGTGTAGAGGTGAAAATTTTGAACTGCTTGAGTCATTGGAATTTCATATATTGTATTTACAGATACTTTAATATCTGCTGAAACTCATTGTCAAAAATAATCTCTACATCCATCGAAAAAACTTTAAATATTTATCAATAGTTCAGTATGATTACCAACAATATTACAAGGATTCAAAGTTGAGTTCTGACTTTTCAGACAGAGTATACAAAATATAAGTAAAAGTATTTAGATCTACAAGTTTGGAACACACCGCAGCAGCCTAGAGAAGCAACTTTTCTTACTTTTTTTTTAAACCAGAATCTTCATCTTTCTAATAAGTAAAACTGATACTGACTTCAGTATTTTTTGTAATTCTTCTTGCTGTGAAAAACAGTAAATTGTGTTCTTTGTGCATCTGATAAGAGGCTTATGACTTTTCTGTTTCACCAATGAAAAAAAAATAGACAATTCATTTCCCATCCCCCTAATCCATATTACAACCATTTCCCATTTATTCTTTGAAATATAAGTGATGGATTAGTTATTGCTTCATTTACTTTCCTGATTGTCAAAGTTGATAACAACACTTGCCACATTAAATTTCATACAGTATTCAAATTCAAGGAATTAAATATTTTGAAAAAGGATTATGGGCTGTGACAGTAAATAATTTAGATAGAAGTTTAGAACAGAGACTGTTATAAAAATTTTTGTGTATCATAATTAAAATATAAATAATAAAATTAAAAACTGTGTTCAAAGTTTTTCAGAATGCTTTTACTTCAAATTATTAATTTTATTTTGTTTTTATATAAGAACCCAGTTTGTAAGAAAAAGTAGTGTTTCATTTTTTTTATTTAGTTATTCCTTCGGTTCATCATTAATTCATATTTTAGTATTATTTTTTTTTACTTTGTTTAGAATAAAGAGTATTAAATTATAAAAATGAATTCAAGTTATAAATTTTTAATAATTAGAGAGAATAGATTTTTTTTTTTTTTTAAATCTTAGTGAAGGAAAAAAAAATTATATCTTAAAGGTATAAATTACTTTACATCTTTCTTTCAATCACTAACAATACTATTGGTGAATATTAATTGGGTAAGGGAAACATAAGTATATTTCTTTCATTTACAGGCTCTTTGCACATATGTTTGAGGCAGTTAGCAAAATCAATTTCAAAACATTTTCCTGTTTTCTTCTTTTATGAAGTAATGGCTTCTTGTGTGCCTCAAGCTACTTAAAGCATAACTCTACACACATAATCCTGCTTTCATTTGCAATTTCTCTTCAGCTGTCAAGAAAATGATGAATTCAAGAGAATTCCTATTTTAGGTTTTTATTTTATTATCCCATGAGTGGTGTTTCTCATTTAAGATCAGTTATTTTCTGAAAAAAAATGCTTGGCTAATAAAACCAAATCTCGTGATTTTTAAATACTATTGAATTTTTCATTCATTAGCACCTGTAGTTGGATGATTTCTATTTATCAGGTGGTTTCCTTATCTCATCTTCCAGACCACAGATGTTCTTCATTTAAAAGTTGAAGTATCCCACTTTAGGCCTATGCAGGTCCTTGGGGTTGCGGGAGGTAAGGCTCCTGGCGCTTCATGACCAACGGGACTACAT
The DNA here is from genome assembly GCA_023159025.1 of Thereuonema tuberculata. NCBI lineage: Eukaryota > Metazoa > Arthropoda > Chilopoda > Scutigeromorpha > Scutigeridae > Thereuonema > Thereuonema tuberculata. The sequence continues at coordinate 58,810,909 of JAFIDM010003189.1, read as the reverse complement.
TGAGTTTGAGTGGTCAGCCCGACGCCTGCCTGCCTTAACTCCCGGGAAAGAAACCTGGTACCCATTCTACAGAGGGCTGGTTAGGCCTAGGATCCGTTTGGAGGAGAAAGGAGCGTGGAAAAATCCCCTTCCTCCGCCGAGGTCGGGGATCAAACCCGTCATCTCCAACCCGCATCCAAGCGCCCTTATCCACTTGGCTATCGGGCCCGCATGTTCTTCATTTAGTATTAGCTAAATTTTAAATTTTTCAGGCTTCGAAAGTTCTCAAAGTTATGAGTCAGTTCAAGTTGCAATTTCTGTTAAAAGTTATAGTAAATATAGTTTATTTGCATTTATAGCTCTATTCTAAAACATAACTAATATCAGATTCATATAATAACATACTGAAGTCTATGAATAATTATAAATACATACCTAAAATCTTTCAAACGCTTCCTTCATTACAACACCAAATGTATCACTGCTAAAATTACCAGAAAAAGATCTTAAAAGAAACTGTAAAGAAAAAAATCCACTCATAATCAAGCAAAAAAAAAAGCTTAGTTCCAAATTAAGTTCGTACCTGATAAAAGCAATAATTTCATTTGAAAGTTCGAAAAAAAAACCCCCAAGAAACTTGCTCTTTCTAATAATTTTTTTTTGAATTGTATAGAGCAGTAGAGTAAATGAAGTCCTCTCTTAGTTTTCAGAGCTGTGGATATCCCCAACATCAAGTATACACCATCTATCTAATAGCTGAAACTGAATCTGTTAATGGTTTTCGCAGACAAAAGTGTAATGCAACTGAACTTCAATAGTGCATTGGCACTCACAATTTCATATTTTGCTTGTTGCTTTTGTGTTCTTTGGAAAAATGAAATCCTTGATCTTTTCCCTCAACACAGTATTGAATTCTGCTCTGGTACAAAAACTTAAGTATAAGAAATGTTTTTCAAATTTCTCTTCCATGGGTTTTTATTCATCCTATATTTCAGTCCAGCTGTCCTTGAAAAGAAGTACTGCTCCAGAAATAGTTACAATTTGTGAATGAAAAAAAAAATACTTGGATTGAGTAGAGATTGTTGCTTAGCATGAATTGGGGAAAAAAAACATTTTAAGAAAAAGGGAGGAAAATGTTGACATATGCTAACTGCAGAGAACATAGCTGTGGACTAAATTTATTTTACTTCTTAAACTAACTTTTATTTTTTAATTCGTTCTTTCAGAAACTGTTGTCAGAATTAAAAAAAAATTAAAAATTCAATAAATAATTCTTGAGAGTATGTTAATAATGTACAATCCGACTTATAAATTGAATTTATTGCTATAAATTATTAAAATAACTCAGCAATCAGTATTTTTCCAAATAAGTTTATGTTCTCATCTTCGCAACCTACAAGTTTTCACTAGCACAGTTACATCAAAGATTGATTTGGTTATTTGAATGTCCTCTCTGTGTACTTAAGATTTTAGACTTTTTAATTAGGATATGTTCTTTAAGTAATTGTACGTAACCTGAATGTTTTTTACTTTTCTAACATGCACTAGATTGCTAATTATGAAATCATAAAAGTATTGTTTGAACAATATCTATATTGTTTCACAATAAGTCTTACAGTAATAAATGTATATCAATCAGTTCAATAAGAAGATTTATTTCTAAAGCATTAAGATCATTTGCACTTTAGCCACAATCACCACCTTCTCATAATTTGAGTTTTAAGGATTAGATGATCATTGAGAGAGCAGGAGCAGACCTTACATAATTCGCACATTAAAGACTGCTGTTTTATGTGTAGAGTTTTATGCTGCTCAAACTCAAGATTCTATAAATTCACTTGTTCATGACCCTCAGTTTTAAAAATGAAAAAAAATTGGGGAGAAAATTAGGATATTATAAAAGAATCTTACTTTTTATCAATTAATGAATTGATCAGCAGCTAAGGATACTTCAGTACTTTTATTCAGTGGTCGTTTGAAAACAGACTATCAACATTTTTCTTTTTAAATATAACATTATAATGATAAAACAGTGACTGCATAATAACAATGCATTTCCTCAGCATTAGGTATGATAATATTGCCACAATCATTCTGTGTAATAATTCTAAAAGAAAAAAAATAGTATTAATAAAGTGCAACAAGTTTAGGGATGAGAAATTTTGAACATATTCTGTTTGAATTTCTCTCGTTTAAAATTAATAAATTTCACAGAATATTTATTTTAAAGAGTTTATGCACCTATTCGTAAATTTGCAAATTTTCTGTTCTGGCATCAGTTTCTTTTTTTGCTTTTTTTAAATGTTATTTTGAAATTTTAAGCTTAATAATTACATTTACCTTTTATCTTAATTGTTTAATTGCTTTTGTTAACATTAATTATCAGTATAATTTTTAATATAAAATCTAAACAACTATGATTATTTTGTTTTAAGTTAAAACTTTTAGTTTCTTTTATTTCTGTCATATTCTTTTTCAGGTTGTGATTGAAAATCTTAGGAGTGTAATTTACAGTAATGTATCGAGATAATTTCTCTAAGTGTTGGTGGTGGGATGCACTCAAATTACAAATTATAAATTGCCCACTTCTATTCATGTCTGTCTTAGTTCATGTCATATTTTATTTATTATTTTTATTTATTTTAAGAAAGTCACTGAGCAACATTTGTTCGCAGTATGTTACAACATCCCACACTTAATTACAACACCAAAACCTCATTACATCAAATGTCCAAAATTTTTAGTGAAGCACAGTTTTGTTCATGGTGCACATCATGTGCAAACTTCGTGTACGAAGTGTCCGTATACAATGGATCTGTAGGGTTACCATCATGGCGAACCCATAGAATTTCCAGGGAACAGATACTGAGGTGGTTTCCCGATGTCTTCCTCAGGAAGTTATTAAGGAATGACTCCAGACCTGAAGGGAATGATGAAAAAGCAGACAGGAAATTTGTTTTCAAACACCATGCCGACCCTCAGATTCGAACGCAGGTTCCGACACACCTGCCTCCTAGCAGGTCGCCACTTAGACTGTTAAGCTATGCCAGAACAGCAAAGAGCACAATTTTTGAATCCAGAAAAAGGAAAAAAAAAAACAAAAAAACAAAGCTCAATTAAACATAATGCATGATTTTTATTAAATCATTTTCCAAGTTAATATGCCCTTTGGTTAGTACTTTCCTGGCCAATGAAGGAAAGTTAAAATATTAAGAATGGGACTGTTGGAGATTTTTGAAATAAAAGCAATTAGATGGCACTAGTGTAAAATAATTAAAGTCAAGCCATCAAACTATAAGTGCTCTTTTTCAATTTCATTTAGTTGATAACAGTTAGCCTCTCAGTTTCCAAAAGCTTCATTTTTACATTAACCTATTTTATTTACATATATATAAAATGCCTTTTTATTGCAGAAATTTATTATATACCTGAATGATCAAAATTCCTTTTGATTTTTATAAAAAGTGCTTGTCTTATATTGATATTTGAAGGTTTTTAATGAAAATGTATGGAATATGTTGAACATTTTTAAAAAATACCACGAAATTTCATTGTGTATTTTAAATCAGAAAATTATTTGAAGAAAGAAATAAGTTCCGATGATGGGCTGCAACGAAAATTATACTGGTGTTACAGATATAATTAATTTTATAACACTTTAAACATACCAAAAAAAGTAAAGTGATTTGATAGTGAATATGAAAAAAAGGAGGTATAGAGAATACACACCGTTTTGCTTTCACGTCTTGAGCTATCATCGAGGATAAATCTGGCTGACGAGTCCTAACAAGGACGAAACAACTGTGTTAGATTCCTGTCGATGGGTGTGCAAGCAAAACAATGTGTAGTCTCCATATCTCCTCCTTTTTTTTTATTACATTTTATGCACATTAAACTTTCCTACTTGATAGTAATAATGTTTTGGTGAAAGTTATCACTAGCAAATTTTATTTATATATTTCAATTTTAATTACTGTTAGACTGTATTGCAGGTACTGGTGAAATTATACTCTAATGTAGCTTTTTAATTTCCTTTTTTTTATGGTAAAATTTACTTTTAATTTTTTTTTTTTTTTTTATGGTTAACATTTTTGTTCTTTATTGAAGTGTTTTTGATTATGTTTGAAAATTAATGTAAGTGTACTTTCTCTAATAACATTATTGACACATACAGTGAATTTTTAACTTCATAAATTATAATTATTTACTTTCACTAAACCTATTTTTTCAAGTTAAATAATTAGTTAATTATTTTTTTTTCCCCCCAGAGTAACACTTTTGACGAAGGAGATCTTGGTTTAGGAGGCAGCTCAACGCCCATCTCCACTCGTATTCGAATTCCTGGTTTTCCAGGAGGTGACTGTGTATAGACAACACGAACTGTTGAGCAATCATCAACCTAATAATCTTAGATGGCTGAACGTTTTTTTAGCCAGGAGATCAATAAATAAAAAAACAAAACAAACAATACCAATGACATTTTCAATCTACTTATTTTCAAATATATTTTTCTTTTTATTTTTTTGAGAAAGCAGCAAATAGTAATTTCTGCAAAGATGAATTGTTGATTTCTCTTTTATCTGTTGTTAGGGTCAAGTAATATTTTAAAGTGTACGGTCTGCCAGAAGCCTTTGTAAATTATTGTTTATTTATTTTCTGTCATAATACCACATAGCTACATCATTGAAAACTATCAGCATGAAGGGCTGTGAGCTGATTAGTTTAGCTGTGGATTATCATAATTGTAAGGCATTTTTAATTTATTTATTTATTTTGATTTAATTATTTTAGCTACAGATTAACATAATTTTATGTTTCATTTGGCTACAAAGATATTTTTCTAAAAACTGGTACAGGTTCCTGTAACAAAAAGAAAAGGAAACAAAATTACAGTTTTATTTGTTAGTATTGATATTAAAACAAGACTTGGCTTTTACAGTTTTACGGAAGCTTATTTAGAATTCACTGAGAATTATTCACTCAGTTTTTAAGGGGAGGGGTTGATGATTTGGATATAAGTTGCTTTCAAGCTTCTTTATTAAACTTAATTGTTGATTTTCTTATTTTTTTCTTTCAATTGTTAGCAGCCCTGACACCGCTTTTCCATAATACACATAAGGCTTTTAAAAGGAACCGTTATTTTAATTATTAACTCGGTTGGTTGGCTAGTGATTAGGAAATTAGTAGATTGCTTAGTCAAGTAAGCAGATATCACTTCATGTAGATAAAAAGACCTTTTTATGGAACATACACAGTATTACTTATTTTAATTGCCATTAACTACACATATGTCTGTATATTATAAGTTATAATATTTAAGAAATAGCAAATCATTTATTAGTTTATGATTTTTATCCAATGAAGTAAATTATGCAGGAAAGTTTGGCTTTTTTTTTTTTGTGTACATAAATTAATAACTACGAGCTATCAAATTAATTGATAGATAGAAATTTGTATTTTCTTTGTTCAAAAAGCATTTTTGATATCATTTTTTTTTTTAATGGTACATAAGTAAATACGCTGGAAATACAGAAATGTAGCAATTACTGACAGATGAATTTTTAACTCTTAATAATATTATATAAGCCTCAATCTGATTGTAGAAAGTAAATTTATTTTAGCTAAAAACAAACAAACGAAAAAGAACAGTGTATATATTTTGATGTAATGATTTATAAATAATTGCCAAGTTAAAATTAGATGAACATATTTTTTAAAGTTTCTTTTTAAAAAGAATGTATCAAAATACAGTTTTGTGTATTTATTGTAAAATATTTAAGTCTTTAGGTGTAATATTTTTTCTTTTTAAGTTATTTTAAAAAAGTTTGGAATTTAATAATCTTGAATTGCATTTAATTTATATATATATATGTTCTTGAAAGTAATAATTTTGAAATGAAAGAAGTAATTCTTAAAACGGTGTGAAACGTAGTGATTTTTTTTTTTTCCTTAATTCAAAAAATGTCGATTATTTGTGGTTTTAGTTTGAAATGTGAAGGTAATTTCAACTTTTATGTAAAACCAGAAAGCGTAAGATCTGCACTTTAGGAAGAACAATTGATAAATACAAAGCAGTCAGTAATAATGGCGGCTTCAGACTACGATTATACTTCATCAGATATACTTATACTATAAACACAAACTATGAAGGAGAAAGGAAAGTACATCAAATAAGAAAATTAGAAATAGAAAAAGACCAGTTTCGTGGAATTATCATCGCCACATTATCAGGGCAGCACTGCTTTAAAGCAAATGCTGGAAGAAAGGTGATTATGGAGCAATGAAGGAAAAATTTAACAGATTCTGATGACATAACAGAACTTAATAAATAAGGAAATAAACAAAGAATAAGTATGGAGTTAACACAAATTAAAAATAAAGCATAGCAAAGGGGATAAAAGTGAAATGGAGGAGGAAGAACATAAGAGAGAGAGAAAAAAGGGAAAGGGAGCTTATGGGAAGATAAAATTGTAGTAATTCTATTTTGCACTTATATATTGGTGGTTTTTTTTTTTTTAATGCATGATGTTTGTATAGGTTGGTTATGAATTGAATTTGATTAAAGGATTCCTTTGACTATGAATAGCATTTGTTTTTTTTAATATCTGTATTATCTAAACCAAGTCTATGGTTAGAATTCTAAATGCAATGTGGAACTATTGATTGGATGCCATCTCTACAAACAAACAAACAAAGTTTTACGGAATCTATTTGACTGAAGTAAGCACATCCAAATTGCTTATATTGATTTCATAACTCTCTACTTATTTAATCTTTATTTCAGCTGATTGCTAATTGATTAAACTTCTACAAACAACCTTGAAAATGACCTTGATATTAGTCTACTTGGAAGATTTGTTTTAGCTCTTTCATAACTTGCATGATTTGAAAAACGGTCTTAACTCTATAGTCTCTTGTTAATATTGATGTCCACTGCCTCTCTAAAATGAGTACTGGATTCCTTTCCTGGGAGTTGGGCGGCAGCTGACCACTCAACTTAGTCTCATTCCTCATGAAATATTGGGAGCCTGATCTCTTGCAACCCCTGCATAGGCCTATAAGTGGGATACTTTAATATTGATGTCAAGCTTAAGAATTCGAATTTTACATAAACAATGAACTGTGGATTTATTGAATATTTGTACGAGATATTTTGTGTTAACTCTATTTTCTAAGCCAGATGAAGAACAGTCCTAGTTTAAAATTGTTGCTGTTATTGACTGCTACGTATTTATCTAATGTGTGTTTAAAGTCATCATCATCACGCAAAATGAAGATTGATATGAATTGTCATTGAAATATTGTTAAACTTTCCAAGATACTTTAAATGATTTGTTCCACTGTGTGCAATTTACCATTGCTATTCATTTTATTTTACTGCCATAAGCTCAATTTATTCGTTGTAAATTAAAATATTCAGTCATAATTGTCAGCATTTGTTAAAAATTTTCATGTATGTTATGAGAATCTCACAAATGTTTTTTTATTCCTAATCAGTAATATTAAATTATGTTTACCATTTGTTAAGTTTTAAGGATATAATTACATTTTAAAATTTGTTTGCTTTTTTTTTGGGGGGAAGGGCTTTCAACTGAAACTGCAGAGATAGCACATTTTAAATCATATTTTCTCTTTCTTTTTTTTCTTCCGAGACAATAAGTTATTATATTTTGGGACTGTAAAAAAATATTGATATAAATTGTATATAGAGATATTGATATGTTTGCCAAGAATATAAGTATGTATGTATAAATTTCCTTGTCACCTAAAGGAAAGCTTTTGCAGTTGAACAGCTTTTTCATTTTTTGTGTAAGCAATAATCTTTACACAAGATTATTGTGTAATAATCATAAGTTTACTGGGAGAAATCTTAATTTATATTAAACCAGGAAAATTGATTTTAGTAAAGACAGTAAAAAAGATGTGCGAGTGAGTTTGTAATTTACTGTTAGTCTATTAGCAGTAGTCAAAGGAATTTGAAAATGAGATTTAAAAAAAAAAAAAGGTATAATAAATATCAACTGAAAATTGAGGTGCTTTGTTGAGTTGATTAGCAAGTACATTCTTTTTATTAGGATTATTTTGCTGCACATCTGTTAGAGGATAAATGCTGGCTATGAAAACTTAAACCGCACTTTCTGTTACGGAGGCAGCAATGATCAGTTCAAACTTTTTGCTTGCAATTGCTGTCTTAATTTAAATGGGAAGAAAAATTAACTATAATCTATTTTTTAAAAAATCCCAGTTTTTAGTTGACATTTTGGATTAAATTTCTGTTTACCATCTAAATCTTACCCATTAGACAGACTAATGCATTTTTATTTTATTTTCTACTTTCAAATAATTCTTAAATAAGAATTTCTACAAAGTTTAGTAACTTTCTTACTAAAATTATGAATAGTGGGAAAAAAAAAAGCCCTAATTAATTTACCGTTTATTTCCCTCCTTTTATATACACTTCTTTTTAAAGTATTAAAATACTGCACTGCTTTTAAAAAGACAACTAAAACATCGATGGAAAAATAGTAAACTGACACTAATTTTATTTCTTATTGGCCCATAAATTATAAACATTTTTTGGTTGTTTTACATTTATATTCTTGAATATTTATATTCTTTAACTTGAATCATTCAAAAAAATAAATGCTTGATCTAATGTAAGTATGAATTTAGCCATAAATTTGAATGAATGATATATAGTATATTTAAATACAGCACTGAGTTAAGCAAAGATGAAAAACTATGCCAAGCATGATAATACATTCAATTTAAGAAAATGTGCCATATTCAACAGAAGACTGAAAATAAGAGTCCTCAAGAGCAGCTAGAAATTATAACTTAAATTTCAAATCCTTTCATGCACAATTTTTATTCTGAAGTACACCAAAAGAAAAACAAAATTTAAGATTGTGAAAACTGATCGAATTCCACATCTGTGGTCAGCCATGCATACCTGATTTCTCCCCTGGAATGGGGAGGAGATATTTAAAGTATAAAGATACTTCTGTTTTAAAGAAAAATCGCGAAAGGTGCTGTAGTTAAATTGGAATCCCTTCCAAAACTAAGTCACTCAGTTCTGATAAAAATTGACAAAATGCATGCAAAGCAAAACGGAAAATTCTGATTTTTTCTAATTTCAGAAATATAGGATTATTTTGTTTAGAACCCTACTATTAAGAAACATTATACGCCATAAGAGGATTAAAAACAAGGTATAATAATTTGTATCTATTTTCAATCACTGTTTTTCAACATGAAGCATCTTTAGAATGCTTATTATCAACAAATACTGAATGTCATTGCATTATACTTCACATCAGTTCATTGGTTTAAAGTATTCCGTCACAGCTTTTCGGAAGATTGTTTTGTTTTTTTTTTTTTTTTGTAATGAAAAGGAAAACTGCAAATATATGTTGAGCAGAACAAAATAGGCAACTTGCATTATTGCTGTAATATACTGCTAGATATTGTAATACATGGAAACATCTTGGTTTAAATGTAAAATGCTCACTGAAAGAGTCCATTTGGCTTATGAGAAATACCTGATATTACCAAATTAAAATTTTTATATTGAGAGTTTTAATTTCTAATAAATTATAAATAAAATTGACAGGGGGTTAGCTGAAATTTTCTGCATAAATAGTATACAAATAGCTTTAATGAATTCCAGTATTTTACTTGTATACAGTTCACCATAACGAAACTAAACTATTGCCAATATTTTTAAAGTAATTCATTCAAGCATATAAATACATGTTGGATACACTGTTTTCACTATATCTGGAGTTTGTATATTTAAATGTTGACATTTGTTTTGTATTAATAAAGAGACTCGACTCATTGTTAATGTTTGACATTTCAGTATTGTATTGTAATTGTTAATGTTCCTTATTAATTAATCTATGAAGAGAATTTGAAATTGTAAATATTGTTTAGTGATTATTGAGAAAGTGTATACACTGTATAATGTCAAACAAAAATTAAAACCTAGATACCTACAAAAAAAAGTTTACAAACTTGATTTAACAGGCAGAATTTCTCTCCCTGAAAATTTTCCTAAAATATAATTTTTGTTATACAAATTTTATTATTGACATGTATGTTGAAATTATAATAGCATCTGTGTCAACCTGATTTTCAATATCCTTAAAACTGTTTTGTTCTCTTAATCAATTGGAATTAAAACTATGGGACATTAAACTTTATTTGACTTTTATTTCTCATTATAATCTCACAACAGTAATCACTTCTTAATTATTGTTATGAACAAGGTTGGGGAAGTTAGCTTTAAAAAGGAACTCTACATTAACTTCTATTTTCTATCCAAGAACAAAAGAATGTTATCTTGCACAGTCATTACGTGCAATATGTTTCTTCAGTGCTGATGCAAACCAAAGTTCTTTTATATGTAAAGTTCCCATATTTCTTTAGTACATCTTTTCTCCTAAAGCCTCTACTATTAAATATTTCTAATATCACACCAAAATTAAAATGTAAAACTACATTTAATATGAAAAAAGCAAATTTTTGAAAAGATTACATGTCTTGAAAAAAGAAAAGACGTGTAATCTTTTCAAAAATTTGCTTTTTTTCATATTAAATGTAGTTTTACATTTTTATTTGGGTGTGATGTTACAAAGTTGTCTTAATTTATATAATTTCTTCAGGAAAATTCAAGCAATCTTAGGTATAATCCTCGCAGGTGTAATCAATTCCTGTGTTTGATATTATGTTTTGCTTTTCACAAAAGATTACAGTTATCTGAGAAGGTTGGCAAATGCTATTCGGTTGAGTTTGATACTCAACAGAACATTCACATTATAGTAATCTGTGAAATGCAACCTAATGTCAAATACAGGAATAAAATAAACCATTTATTTGTCTGTATTTTGGATTCCTATCCATCTTTTTTGTGTTGTCATCCATCAAAAGTAACTGTTACTAGTACTTTTCCATCCCTGGCAGAGGCCCATCATGAGCTCAACAACAGGACTTCTAAATGCCTATTTTGTACATATTAGCACTTATCAGGCAGATTTATCCAGTTATGAACTCACTCTTGGTCCCATCAGGGATGTTGCCACAATTTGGAAAATGATTTTATTTCTTATTTTAAGGATTTCATTGGTAGGATCAACAGTGAGACCCATAATCCGAAACCTCTGAGCTAAAGCTATTTGAAGCTTTTTTTTTATTTTTCATGTTAATTCCTTTTGTTAGGGTGAACTGACCCCATCCACAGATTTTGTTTGATTCTTGAAGTTGTGGAGCAATTTTATAAACAAGTTTTTTAGATATGCAATTTTTACTACATGCAAAGGATCCTAGAAATTCTCATTGCATGTTTCTTTTAAATGAGAAATATGGGGTTGAGAGAATTAGAAATGACTTAAGTTAAATTTAACTAGTAAATTTTTATCTACAAATAATGATTTTAACGTGTGCAGTAGACATGAAAATAAATTTATTTATTTATTTTTTCATTACTACTGCACACATTAAAATCACTTTTTCAGTTTACTGGACATTTATTTATTATTGAAGTACAAAGATATGATTTAGGAACGTTTTCCCCAATCAACAATCTCGTCGTCAACCATTTTCTCAGAAACTAAAAGAAGCTTGCTTCAATCAAGATAGCAATCATTTACATTGTATTATGTCGAAAAATGGAACTCATCCCATCTAAGAAATTGCATGTGATAGAAGATTCCAAAGCAATTCAAAGATTAGTGACTAAGCTATAAAAAAGTATCCTTATGTACCGTATCAACAGTTTACATCATAAAGCCAGATATATAATCCATGTCATTATGAGGATTATCCAATCAACAATATATTCAAAGTATTACAATTTGCTGCTAATGTTTATTTTCGAACCTTTAATATGATTAAAGCTAGACATCTACATAAATTAAATTAAATGAATATCAAAAAATGACCTTGCGAAATTATTATACAGATAAAGTCGGTAATTTTGTATCAGTAATTTTGAAATAAATCCATCCAAAGACAGATCCTTGGTCTCAAATTTAACCTCCCTTCAAAACCAAAATTACTAAATATACTAGCTCCTATTGAAACTGCAATTTCAAAAATCCCTTAATGATATGGAAGCGTCCATTCTAAGATTAAAGGTCAGGAATTTATTAAGAAGCAAAACAACAGACTGCAACGTTTCTCCATTAGAAATTCAGGGTCTACTACAATTGAAAAGTTATATAGAAGTTATAATTAGACCTGCTGATAAAGGGGGTATTGCCGTTGTGGTGAACATTTCGCAATACAATTCCTTGGCAAAGAAATTCCTAGATGAAACCGAGGGAATTGAGTTTGTTTTTTTTTTTTTTTTCCAACAAGTGAAAAATCAGTTCTAAACACAAGTAGGAGAGTTATTAGGTTAGAGATAATTGCATTGGCAAAAAAAAAAAAAAAAGCAGAGTATGAAGGATAATACCCTGGACATTCCTGTTTTAAGAATCTTGCCAAAAATTCATAAACAGAAAGATGATATTCAGGGCCTGTTTCCTGTGCGACCCATTTTTAATTGTCAAAATCCAGCTTTAAAGATGTTATCTAAACAATATATCGAATGTTGAAAAATTTAAAAATGATTTCTAATTTCTCCATTCTTAATAGTTCCGTTTTTGTTGAAAAACTTAAACAATTGACACCTATGCCAAATTTCTCACTTTTTCCCCTTGACATTAAATCCCTTTTTACATCAATGTCCTTTGATTTGCTTTGTAAAGCTTTCAGTCATACCCAACATAAATGTTATGCCAATTTCCAATGTACAGTAAAACCCCGCTAATCCGGCACATTCAATAATCCGGCATCGGTCTAAGGGTTTTTTTTTACACTGAATAAGCCTTCCGAGCGCGTTCGGTAGAGTTCGCGGGCAATCGGCTGAGGTCGGGCGTACTCGTCAGTATACTATATATACCGTATTAAAATATAATACTACATAAAAATATATTTTGTTGTTTTGTTTTTAACGTTTTCCATCACTACTGAAATCAGAGAAATCACAATAAAACACGGAAAAATGGCCCGATACCTATTAATAGCCCTTTTGACTCTCTATTTTAGCGGTATTTCCGCTATCCTCGCAATAACGGCTATTTTTAGACGGCACTCAGTAATCCGGCACGTTCGGCAGTGCCGGATTAGCGAGTGTCTACTGTATTAATAAACTAAATCCACTTCTGCCACTAATTTATTAAAGCCCTTTACAGTATGCAAGTTAGCACTTTAGATAAGAGATTCTATAGACAGAAATCGGGGCTCATCGTGGGCCTTTCCGCTTTGGTCATCTTAGTTGAAAATACTATGGCGTATATTGAAGATTCGCTTTTCAGTTATTTAATGAAGTACAACTCAAAATTCCCTTTTACCACAGATACATCTCCTGCTTTAGGCCAGCCACAGACATACAATTGGGAATTCTCAATCTTATCAATGAAATTCATCCTTCTATCAAATTCAAATTTGAAAGTGAATCTAATAATAATGTCTACATTCAGAAAAAGAATAATTGTGAGCTTATGCTTGTTTCTAACCTAACAAAGGAATTATGCTTATTTTTCACTCTTGTCCTCCGTCTTCAAAGTAAGTATTGTAAATATGGCTGTCATGAATGCTTGAAGAGAACTTAACAATCAAGAAATCAACAACATAAAGAATTTTTTGCTCAATAATGATTATCCGTTACAATTTATTACCTTCCATACAGCTAAGGCAATTCAGCAGAATTACAACAATGACAACATTTGTTCTTGTTATATTTCAATAGCCTATCATCCTGAGTTATTCGAAGTTCTATCCAAACTAAATGAAACTATTCAACATGATCATGCTAACTGCAGCAGCCACCAATCGGATTTCCAATTTTGTTAATTCATCAGAAAAGGAGATTAATAATATAAAGCTAAGAGGAGCAGTTTATTCTTAAAAGTGCAAGGATTTTCCATGCCAGTAAATTGGCAAATCTCATCAATTATTATCTAAACGTATTTCTCAGCATGCAAGCACAATACGCAATAAAAATCAGGAGTATCTTACAGTTAAGGATGTTCTGCAACATAGCCACTCCATTAATCTCGAAGATATTAAGGAACGGCACCATTTCAAGAGGAAGTGTAAAGAATTGCATCCTCACAAACCATAGCTGTTATAATGATTATGTTTCCATACCAAGTTAAATCAATATGGAATGGAGAAGAAAAAAGGAGAAAAGAAAATAAGTTCCAGCTAAAAGCAGATGGTTTAGTGTTTTTGTTTTTCCTTTATATATAAAAATTCTCCCCCATTATTTTATTTCTCCCTTTTTAATTTATTTTTTTAATATACTTTTTTATTTTAAATTATTTTCTTAAAATTTTGTTTCGTTCTTCCTTTTTTTCTTTCTTTGTGTTTGTTTTTGTTTTTTTTTTCTTTCTCTTCATCACAGATTCCTGTAGATGAATTGAAGATCGTAAGAAGTTAAACAAATGAAAGCTGGCTCCATTCCATTCATTCCAGTTCATTTCTCCTGTTGGAAGTTTGTTCCATTTCCTGTCAGAAGCTTGATATGAGCTACACAATTCCTGTTTAGTTCATAAGATTTCCCTTATATTTGGAGCTGACCATTGGGAGGCACTGATATCTGACGTAATGCACTCAGAATTTTATTAGTTGCGAAAATTTACTTATACACCCATTACTGTATTATCTTTGTCACTCGCCAAAGTCCTTTATGGACTTTGGACGAAACCATGCTTATATGTAATTTTTAAAGTCGCTAAAATATTTTTTAACTTTTTAATAGGCTTGAGAAAAACAAATGTAATTACAAGCCTCCCAGCCTAACTTCGACTCTGACCTTGAACAATGTTTTTACTATCAATTAATCATTTCAGGAACTACTCTTCGTCTTCCATCGTGACGGCCAAGTTAGGACAAGGCAAGGCTTTACAAATAAGTTATTGTTAATGTAAAATCATATTTTGAGAAGGACAAGAAAATATTACTACCATTTGAAAAAGTTATGGAAAGAATATCTGCTGCCATGGGGACAGGGTTGGTGTGGTCTGTTTGCATTGGTGGGGGTAAACGTACAAATGAAGAGGGCTGTGCTTTCACATCATCAGCATACAATAAATACTACAAATCATACCAACATAACTGACATTCAATCATAAATAATAAAAATGAGTAAGTAAACATGAAGCTAAATCAGTTATTTTTCTTTTTCCAAACAAACTCCCTAAATATAAACTTGTCTGCATTAAAAAATGAAATATGCAATCAATTCTAATTCACCATGATGCCACTTGGTGTCCAAAGTTGACGTTGTATTGGAAGCACTATAGTAAGCTACAGAAAAATTACTTAGTAGGGAAAATATGATCCTCTATCTAGGAGCAACTGCAGAAGCGAAGCAACTAACAAGCACCAAAGGAACCAAAGGTTACATGTTTCTTTAGTGTAAATGGTAAGAACTAGTTTAAGAACTGTGATGACAAGCTATAAAATTAATAATAGGATTTCACTACAGCAAATGAAGTTTGTTATTGGCTTTGTTATTAATTACAACATGTATTTGATATCAAGAATGTTTGCAAGTGCTCTTTGTTAACTCGAATTATTGCCCCATTTTTAAGCATTACAAACATTTCAACTGTGTTCCTTGCATCAAATTATCTAAATTTAAATTCCAATTATATTAAAGGTTCTCATTACTGTATGTCTGTAAAAAATCATTATTATAGAATTTAATTTAGCTTTCAACCAGTTCTTTATGATTTAATGAAGCTGACTACTTTTAGAATGCACATTACATATGGAATATTCATATTAAAAAGATGTATGACCATGCAGATAATCTATAAAGAGTAAAAGAAAACTAAACAATTTGATTCTGATAATTCAACAACTTTAATCAAAGCAATATAGACAACATATATAAATAGATACCGTTTAATTGATTTTTTTTCTGTTTTCCATGGATGCTAGATGAAATGTCAATTTCTACCATCCTTAAATATATTTTTCTATGGTTCCACTTCTTAGAACTTGCATTGATACAGTTTTTATAATATACCAGATTTATCAGTAAGTACAAGCATATTAACCTGCAAATAAAGTAAATGAGGAAATAAAGGTCTTACTGAGTACATTTACACTTGAAAACTTAAAGCAACAACATGAATTACAAATAGTTTCACAAAGAATACATAATGCCCTAAAACAATAGATCTGCTATTAGAAAAAAATACAATAAAGCAAATATTACATTGGAATGTCAAAAGAGATTTTTTTTTTTTTTAAGGTGTTATGTTTTCTTCCTATCTATAGAGAAATCACATTCTTGTTTGAGAAATAACAGTATTTAAAGAAGTCAAAATTTTTGAATTATTTTATTCCATGTTTGCAGCAATAATAATGATAATTACTTGTAAAAAAGTTGTCTTGCAGATCAAGTTGTTTTTTGTTTTTTTTTTTAATTCTGCAATTAATTACTGTATTGTCTGTCAAATAATTACTGTTTGTTGTTTTAAATGAAAATTAAACAAAACAACTTTCTGTTTAAAAAAAAAAATCCATTTTTTTGGGAAAGTAAGTAATTTTTGTCAGGCTCTACAAACGAGGACATCTCTGTATTTTGCCTGAAATGTTTGCCAATTCAAAACAAGCAATTTTCATACTATCCTAAAATGCTTATTTTCTGAATTTCTGACGAAATACTGCTTCATATATCTTGTTCTGATATTTAAGAACTAATGAATTAAAGCTTCATGAAGTTAACAAATAACTGAAGATCCATATTTTAATAAATGTAATACAGTGCACACTCTCTATTCTGAACACTCATGGGAGCGACTAAAGTGTTCAGATTATGGGGGTGTTCATTGTAGAGGGAGATTGGGAAATGCATTACATAGTGAGTTTATAGACTGTATAGACACTTTGGGGAAGGTTCATTTGCTTCAAAAGCAGCTATAATTTCTTTCTCTTTCTTGCTGATGGCGTTGACTTGGCCAACTGAATGCTATCAAAATTAAAGCAAAACCTCCACTTCTATATTCAATATGAAACCCAGAAACCAACTCTGACTCAATTCCAAACTCAGATGCAATTTTCCTTTGACTTACTTTTGATTTTAATTTTCGAACAACTGAAGCTTCAGTTCTTTCCGTTCTGTTTTTTTTTTTTATTATTTTCCTACTTACTTCTGACATATCTGCGTAAGTGGTGTGCTTCTTTCCCTGCAATGATAGCGAAATGGCGAAAAAAAAATTTCCTTTGCCGAGCAAAACGGAAGAAAGAAACAGAAGCGATAATGCTGTCCAACCAGGTGTGCGGAAAAACGAAACCATAATCTTTTTTGATCACTCCCTCTAAGATCTGTTGTCTCTTATCTGTCAGTGGGGGGGGGGGGGGGGGGGCTTTTTTCTAATTTCCATGCTGGGGGAATTCCCCAATTCCGATTCCAAACAAACGTTCAGTTTACAGAGAGGTAAAGGTAGAATGGGGATCAAAAGTAGCATTCGTAATGCTGGGGTGTTCAGATTAGAGGGTGTTCAGAATACAGAGAGTTCATCTTATGTTAAGTCTACGGAGTTTCGCCGGGACCGTCTTAACGTGTTCATAATACCAGGGTGTTCACATTAGTGTTCAGATAGAGAGAGTGCACTGTATTTACATGAAATGAAAATAATTTGGATTAAAATTTACTATGTTAATATTAGAAATCAATAATACGTTTTCAAGTTATATGTATGACAAGCATTTTCAGAGTAATTACTTGCAGCAAACTTAAGATCATGCAGAATTATTACAAAATAAATGATTAAAAAGTTGTAGTAGTTGAGTCTTAAAATTAATATCAGGCCAGTGCTGTACTATATTAGTGTAATTTCAAATAATTAACCAAGAATTCCATTATATGAAAATAATATTTAAATTTATCTGAAAAAGAAACTCTTATACGAAGGTAGGTGGTTGAGCAATGAAGAATAATATCTTTAAATATATATATATTTAGCCCTAAATCAAAGAACATCAACTGCAACATACACAACAAAGAAAATTGATAAATAATAATAACTCGACTGTATCATAATTATGCTTGATTTGTATTTTGTTACTATGTGCCAGAAAGGTTAATGTAATGATTTGTTCATACACTTAAGAATTATTTTATGTTAATATTTGCAATAATTTCACAGTACATTCTTTGGATGTTTTAATCCAACTGCTGGAAAATACTTTAAAACATATTTCTGTAGTCAAATATAACTTTGTCAACAATAGTAGCATGTGCAACATTAATAAGTTTAACAATATGAGAAGATTCCCTGGTCGCATCCTACTGTAGTATATTTCCATTGATTCACTGTAACATCAGCATTTCTTAAATGATCATATGAGTTGGATGTTGGTAAATAACAGAAGCTTGTTTTAAATCCAAAAATTTGAGTCTGCTGTGGAAGCCTACTTTCATACAAGATAAAGTGATAAAAGAAAAGAAAAAATCAAACCACATTTGGATTTGTTACATTAAGGTTTAGAGTTCAAGTAACCAATGTGAGATGCAAACAGCTTCTTAAGTTACATAAGTCCTATTGGATCTTTCATAACAATTCAGTAATCAGATAATAACTTCAATAATCTAGAAAAGATATATTGTATCAAAACTATTCAGAACATAGCATTTTTGTGGTCAAGGTAAGCTTGTTTTTTTTTGAGAAGTTAATAAACAGTATCAGATGCACTGCTTTAAGACAATGTGAAAATGTATCGTGTGAGAATCAAAATAAATTGTGCCTACATTTATTTTGAAAGATTCAGCAGCAGGCAGTATTATAGCTACTGTAATTATCTCCATAAGGTATGAAACTATAGAGGAATTTAATATCCAATTTAATAGCTTCTTAATAATATGAAACTAATAATGCAATTATTTCTTATTCATGATTATTTGCATTATCCAAATTTGTAAATGCCGCAATCCATTCCGATAAAAAGATACCATGTTATAACTGGTCTCATTAAAGAATAATCTTCACTAGAAGCTTCTCCATGGTGTAAGTAAACCTTTGCAATGCTGGTACTTTACCTACAACATCCGATATATCAGATAAACAATAATCGGAGACAATCATTTTTACTCCCCTGAAAAAGATGATTATGTTTTAGCATAGGATTATGTTGTAGCATTTGATAACGTTGTCCAATAGACAGTCTTTGTTTCAGAAATTTGCATGTTCTATTGCTAAAGAGCCATCTCTCTTAAGTCTGGAACTGATGGGGGGAAAAAAAAAAGCTAAGTACTCTCTCGCTCTCTCTCTCTAGAAGGGACAAAAATGAACAGATGAGTTAAGACATTAAGAACAACAATAGTATCTACTTCTGGTCCAAGTACATTCATTGTAAATAGGCTTGACAGCAATTAACATGTGCAGGAAATTATTGAAAAGGATAAACGGAGAGACTCAATAAATCTTACAACTCCTTTTACTCGACATTCTATATTTCGTCCTTATGATAGGACTTCTTCAGGAATCTCCAATGATACAAAATATAAAATAAAGCTGAAAATAAGAAAGAGAAAACTTTCCTCTTTTTAAACATAAAATTAAACATAAAATATAATAACAAAGTACATCGTAATAATTCTTTGAACAAACCCATCATATTACAAATTCTTTTCAATAATCCCCTCATACTACAAATTCTTTCCAATAATTGCTTGATATTAATACTACTAAACAACATGAAATGATCGTAAATTTAAATAATCCAAAACAAATACAAAATAATTTGAACAGACATGACAATTAATTCTTCATTGTAATATTAAAAATTCTTTCACTTTCTTGTTTTTACTCAAAGACTTCTTGAATAAACTCGAAGATACATCATTCACCTTTAGCGACCTGTCTTTATTCATACAGACGCAACTGTTGATTAGGCAGGATTCTAACTTATAATTATGTTTATGTTATGGGGATTATGTTTAATAAGAAGAGGAAGGTTTTCTCTTTCTTATTTTCAGCTTTATTTTATATTTTGTATCATTTGAGATTCCTAAAGAAGTCCTATCATAAGGACGAAATATAGAATGTCGAGTAAAAGGAGTTGTAAGATTTATTGAGTCTATTTTCTATAAACAATAAAAGACATACGAAATTCTTTAAAGACCTTGCAGTTCCTTCATCAATTATGTATTACAGTTTGTTTTTTGTTTTTTTGAGCATGAAAACAGAGGACCGCAGGCTCTTAAAATATTTTAGTATTATCCTCATATGCGACTAAGTTTATCAGAGGTAAAATAAAAATAAAAGCTTTGTTTGATGCTTGATTCAAATTGCATTTTGAATATTATAATGAAGAGCTGTACTTGTGTGGTAGAGTTGTTGACAAGCATCAATACAAGCAGTTGATTATAAACATGGATTTACTCCTATGTGAGGAAATGCATCCTCCAGCTCCAGTTTTTACCAAAGGCTATTGTACAGTATATTCAATCTCTGGTATATTTAAGACTAAAAGAGTTGAGCGAAATTTGACAATTAAGGCTTTGCAAGTAACAAATACAAAATGTAAAAACAATAAAAAAAATGCTTTTAACAACATTCTATTTTTTTTTATTTTTTTTTACTTATTATCATTGAAAAGAAACTCCATAACTGTACTATATGATGATAATCTTCCGAGGGAAAAAATACTATGTAAACGAATTCTACGATTTGAAAAACTATACAAGCCTTGCAGCAACACTAGAACAGAGCCAGGGTAGCTGTAATGGATAAACAACAAGGGATTCTTCTTGTATTGTTACATTTGTAAAAACCAGCAACTGTAAATTGTGGTTCAATAATAAAATCAATTGAAAAGCAATTTACAAAACATTTTCAATATTAATGGAACATAACACAGAAAGCTGGAATGTAACTTTAAGCATTTCATCACAGACAACTTGGTAATATATTAAAAGTACTATAAAACTTCAAAGGAAATCATTTAAAAACTATAATTTTTTAGTAAATTATTCTGAATTAATAAAATTTTCAGTAGCATTGTTCTTCTGACATATATATGTATTGTAAAATATTAAATTGAAAGAAATGTAAAGTCAACACTGCTAAGCAAAAATATGTATATAAAAAAATGAAAAAAAAAAAATACAAAACATTTCAAATGTTTAATTAAAACATTTTTTAAAATAGTAACTTCTATTTTGTGTAATGGAGGTTGTAAGGGATACTTTAATACACTTTGCATATCTTTGCTTAAGTAAAATCGGCAGATTTATGAGTGATTCACTTTAAAAGCAAATATCTGCAACAGCAAGTCCGTATTAATATAGTTGATCCAATATACATAGTGTGCTAAAGAGGGGCAGGAAGAAAGGGTGGGTGGGGGCCTGAAATTGTCATGGAATGTAAATCACTCGCCTGGGATGGATTCAATTTCTTCTGGTAAATGTGGTCTCATGGAATCAAGTATTTTAAACATGGGCCCATGACCAGGAATTATGAAATTGGCCTTGCGTAAAATTCTGTTTCGGTTATGTTCTTGCAAAGTTGGATCCTCACTACCTGCCACTTCCTTCCATATCAAAGGATTGTAAAGGTCCTCTTCCCGCTCAAATAAATCGCCTGAAAACAGTTAATTAGAAAAAAAGGTGAAATTCATAATGAAATTATTAAATATAGGATAAGGAATTTTAAAATAATTCCAATTGCTAAATAGTCAATTCAAAATGAAGTAAGAAAAAAATTTAAGTCGCTGCTTTGTCATTGCTGATACATTTAAAAATAGCAAATTGGATCTTCAAGTGTATGTTGTAATTATGGCTTTTCTCAGTATGTTCTAGAAAAATAATGTAGTTCTTTATTCTCTGGATAAAAAAATTTTCCCACATTAATCCCTCTATTTATTCACACTTCAAAAGAAATGGAAATAAAAACTTAAATGATAAATATATCAAGAATTCTTATGGTAAATGTGGGGAGTGAAATTATAGAGAATAAACAATAAACAGACAAATTACGCAACAAGAAAGGATTCGCACCCTCTTTTTTATGCCTTTATTATTAAATTCCTTTGGTGCTTTGCGAGTTGCAGGCCAAGGAACTGTTGTATATTTAATTTTGTTAATTTATGGTTAGGATTTCTTTGGATGAGGTCCCGTTCTTGGGAGCGAGAGCCGGGATCATAACCTTTCGCACCTTCTGAGTCTGTCATCCGTGGAGTTTGGCTGGCTGATGAGTCCTAAAAAGGACGAAACGGTCTGTCCTAGTCTCTTCCGGGAGACAGCTCGGGGTGTGAATCCTTTCTTGTTGCGTAATTTGTGAGTGTTTGTTGTTTATTCTCTGTATCAGGAATTCTTTCAATCATTAAATCATCATCCATTTACATGTTTAGGTCGTAAAGAAAAAAAACAATAAGCCTAAAAAAGCAAAAATTTCAGTAAAGAAAAGAAAAAAAAAAAATACTGATTAATTAGTTATAATCAATAGAAAAGAAAAATTCTGTAGAGAACTTTGATTTCATTGCTGCACAGGAATACAATGAAATTCAACGCAGATCCACAAAGCAGTGATTTAAAGTTCAAAATTCCAAAACTGGCTTTTGAAATATAATGGTATACCATATTAGAATTTAACCAAAACATAATACATAAAAGCATGAAGATTTGCAAAATTCTATGAAACTTCAGTTGAAGTAAAGCTTGAAAGTTTTCAATATTATTCTTCAGAAATACTCCAGTAACTAAATGCGACAGAGTACAGTACATACTGTTTGTTCTTTAATTAGCAAAGAACCAACACCAAGAATTTTTAGGCTTCTATCATCATAACATACTTCTACCCCTCCCTTTTTTCTTTTAAAGCTGAAACTGTATTGTATTTAAAAAGGAAATAAATAAATAAAAAATAGAAATAATCTAGACATGTTAAACTAAAATGGTTGTAAATTTCAGATTCCCAGATATTTATTATTATTAAAAAAGAAAATTTCAAGTTCAAGAAAATATCCAAATAGTAAAACATTTCACCTTTGAAGGAAAATAAAAGTAACAAAATTTTATGATCGACTTCTAAGCACGAATAACTAATACAGGAAGGTAAACTGTTTAAAATTCCTTGGAGTAAAAATAAATCTATATTACTAAAATCTTTTATTTCTCTGTCTGTCTGTCCGGCGCAATTTCCTTAGCGAATGGAAAATAGAAATAATTTTTACAATGAAACGTCCGCAAAAGGAATCAAACCTACAACCTTCTGATCCGAAGTCAGACGTCTTATCCATTAGGTCAAGGTGACTACAACTCACTTTATAGAGTTTTTTGACTTATGTGTCCTTCCCCTTCCCCCAATCAATAATAAATGAATTCAACCTTTTTGTTTTTTTTTGAATCTCAAGATTTTTTATTTATTTCCAATCCGTCTGTTTATTTTTAATTCGAAAATGACAATTAGAACTATAATTGCCGAAATGTTGGAATATTTTAAATATAATATTCTTACTTAATCAAATTCTATGTGATATTGAAAAACAAGCCTGTGTACAGGGGAGATGTGAATAAAAAAAAGAGTCAAGAAAGAAAGAAGCACTATTTCTATTAGATAGAATACTGAAAAATCACTATTTGTAACTCAAAAACCACTGAAAGGTATCAATTGTAATTAAAAAAGGAGATTCAAGAAAGAAAGAAGCATTATTTCTATTACATAGAATACTGAAAAATAACTATTTGTCACTTAAAACCAATCACTATTTATAATTCAAAAACCACTGTAAAGTTTCAATTGTAATTAAAAAAGGAGATTCAAGAAAGAAAGAAGCACTATTTCTATTAGGTAGAATACTGAAAAATCACTATTTGTAACTTAAAAACCAATACTATTTGCAACTCAAAAACCACTGAAAAGTATATCTATATTACTAAAATCTTTTATTTCTCTGTCTGTCTGGTGCAATTGTTGTAATTTGTGAAAATAGAAATAATTTCTACAAGTTCGCTACGGGAATCGAACATGCAACCTTCTGCTCCGAAGTTAGACGTCTGAGCCATTAGACCATTAGGACTACATTCTAATCTCTCTAAAAAAAAATATATATCACAGATATATGATTCACACGCTGGTTCTAAAAGCAGTCGTGGATTGAGAGAATATAGACAACAAAAATTAAATTAAAAAAAAGCTTTTAAAAAATTTCAGTTTTAGTTTACTTGATATGGTACAATCTCGAAAATCCGGACCTCCAAAATCCGGAAGTTTTTCCCATTTTCCAAGTTTTTTTTTTTTTTTTTGGCGCAATTCAAGAAGCACGGTAGCCGATTGCAGCGTTCTGACCAAGAATTTTTCTGATCGCGCGGTTTTGGACTACTACATTCCATTTTGAACAGTGCTTGTTTTTGGTCAGTGACGCATCCTCATAAAGTTACAGCTGCTATCAGTATTGAGTGAGTTATATAGTTGTAAAACATGTCTAATAAACAGCCAGCGGATTCTTCTTCAATGGCAAAAAGGAAACATAAGTTTTTAGCAATTGCCCAAAAAAAGACTTCAATCTAAGAGATGTGTTAAAGCCGCTTTACATGTACCATTTCACAGGATATAAGTGCGCCATGTCGATATGGTGAGCACATTGCCCGACTTAGCGCTTGTTGTAAAATGCGCCATCTCGCAAGTCATCTGACACTAACGCTCCTGGTGACAAATTGTAAAACTTGAAGTCCAATCGATTTGTATCTATTTATTCGAAATTACCAATTATAAAAATGATATGCATGTATGGAGGTCATCTTTTCCTTATGTTTTCATGGATGCTTTCAGAAAACGTTACATTATTAATCAAAATCATTACAGAATTTCGGCCTGAAAATTTGAATAGATGAGCGATTGGGATCTCGAAAATATATCGTGGGATGATCGAGATTTAACGAGAAATATCGAAACTGAAAACAAAGAATTACAAAAAGATGAAAAACAAATGAATATTTCCTATTTTTAGTCTATTCTATTATTATTGTGTTAAATAATATTTTTTAATCAGTTAACTTAACTTTTTGTCATTATTTTTACCAAAAATAGTGTTTTAGAGTGTATTAGTTAACACTATGTTTGACTTTAATATAACTCTCTAAAATCTGGAATCGGCAAAGTCCCAGCGAGTCCGGATTTTCAAGGTTGTACTATATAATTTGTTTGTGAGTGTTTTTTTTTTTTTTTTTTTTAATAAATAAAAAGTTGGTTTCCGTTACATAAGTGAGGCTTCTGGAGCGAAGCGACGGGTAGCCGACTAGTTCTCTTTCAAAAAAATTTGAAATGTCAAAAAAAAAATAATCATAAAACAACAAACAAACAATTGTCATTAAAAGCAAATGACTTCTGCTTGCTTACCAACAACTGCAATGATGCCTTTATCTTTGGTGTGAACTAATACAGTCACATCAGAATGTGTGTGGCCAGGTGTCGGTATAACTTCAACTTCCTCATCTATCACATAAGGCATATTCTGAAAGAAAATATTGATATATTAAGCTTATCTGTTTTCTTTTTTTTCTGAGATAATATCAATAGAAAGTACTTATATTATAAAAATGCTAAAACAAGTTTGATCTTTCATTTTAATGGAAATGGTGGTCTATAACTTTTTTTTTTCATCTCACAATTTATTTAAAGTATGAAATGGATAATGATAGTTTACTTAGCAGACCAATTATACAAAAATGATGACAAATCAAATTTTAACTGTAAATAAAGAATATCTTCAAGAACAAAATAAATTAACTCTTATTAAAGGCCCTAACACATTAAAGTGTAACTTTTAATCAGTGCACATTTAAACATTGTTTCATTTTACTTTTAAAAATATAACTGAACTATTAAAGCACAGTAATTTTTCATTTTATCTTCATTAATCAACATATTAATATCTATTGCTGGATATAGGCTATCCTAACATATTCAATAGAATTTATATGTATTTCACATATTATTAATATTTTCTGAGTTTATGTTGAAATATTGTTTTCTTTGTAAACATAAGTTAATTATATTCAATATTCTAGGCATATGTTTTTATCTTCTGCTTTCTGCTTTGCAACTCACAAGGAACACCTTTCAGTTCAAACAAACCAATACACTCCAACCTATCTTCATTCATTTATTTTAAACTACCTCGTCTTTTTTTATAAACAATATTTCATCAAGAGAATTTCTAGACTTCCTCAAGATTTCTTCGAAATTATTTTGTATTATTAATTTTTCGAAGAAAGCTTAAGGAAGTCTAGAAATTCTCTTGACGAAATATTGTTCATAAAAAAAAGATGAGATAGTTTAAAATAAACAAATACACAACAAAATTCAGAGGATGATCATGTTTTTCTGATCTGTGAATTCACTAGGGACAAGTCATTTTTCTGTAAAACTCTGCACTTGTTCACTAGAGATCTCTGAGCACAAGGAACACACTAAAGCTTGAAGAATCGGATCTGCATGCAAATCTCTTCATTGAATAGTGTGACGTCTCTGACTTCATTGCCGATGGTCAGTTTTCTTTAGAACACGGAAGTTGTGCAAGTGTCCTAAGGATAATGGATATGAGGACTTTCAATGAAATGATCAAAGCAGTAAGATCAAAGAAAACATACAAATGCCTCATCTTCCAGATCAATACCATCCTCATGGAACACTTTACTTTGTAACATGACCTCAGCCAATCTCAATACATTAGCTGAGTTGATCACCAATCATTGAACCATTTTTCATTTCAATATATAAACTAAAACCTTAAGTAATGAGATACAGACGCCTGCACAGTCTCAACTGATGCAGCAGCAGAACAACACCTCTGTATTGTTGCATTGTTCATATCTTGGAAATAAGGCATTTCCAGACCCACGTTTATATGACATTTATTCTTTGTTTTGCATGATTGAATACAACCTTTAAGTTTGGCAGCACATTTCAGGTACACCCTGTATCTTCCACATAACTTAATGTGTGGGCGGTGAATATAGTGTAATGTAAGGTCTGCAATGGTCCCGATATGACAAGGCCCATGGATAGGTCACGAGTTTGGAGGGAAGTTTATTTAGTGGTTAGTAAGGAGGTAACTACAGCTCCCAAACCCCCTGTCAAATACATCCCCTTTTCCTACTACCACACTTTTCCTACTTTGAAAATTTCTTTAAACAAGTTCCTTACCCCACACCAATATGCCCCCACCTTCAGATCACACAACATAAGCATCACACATACCATACAACACAAGGATCACCCCAACACTGTATATTTGATCCCATGTAAACAGTGCTCCTCTAGCTATGTGGGACAAACATGCCTTCACAAACAAAAATCCCACACACGCTCATACACAGGGGCACATTACAATAAGACTGGACACACCCAATTTCACAGCTGCCAAACCCCTCTCCCACCGCCTCCTTTCTTAATCTTTGAAATCATCTGGCTTAAGGCCTACAATCCTATCAGCGGCAGGCAAAACTATTGCTAAACCTCCCCATAATTCCTTTACTTTTCCCACACTTTCACTATGTGTTCTCACCTTGCGTTGTCCTAAATATTAATGTCATACTGTATGTTTGTGCCCAGCCTAAAGATGGAATATGCATAATATTCTGATACTATCGGATGATTCCCATATCTTATTATCCTGTTTATTTTAACATTTCAAGTAAGTGCGTTTCATTATCAATCTCTTTTCTTAACCTTATGGCATATTTTAGCCTATAGGAAAGTGATGCTCATCATATTAGAAATGTGTGTGCTCCTGTAATAACTTTTGAACTGCTATTCGATCTTCTTGAAACCTCGTATGCAAATTAGAGGACTTGGGATGACTTAACTTTATTCATTTGAAATGGATATTTACTGAGAAATTAACAAAAACTTCTCATAGAAAAAGCATTGGAATGTAAACAATTCTATTTTGTTTAATATCTCATTGCCTTAAACAGGATAACAAGATGGGAATGATCCGATAATTTTGGAATACCAGAAACTGTGTAATTTTGAGAAAATAATCCATTGGCATGATTTACTAAATAATGTGGATTCAATTCATTTTTTTTTTCATTTTATTTTGTACTGTTTGTATTTAGTAGATATTATAATTTCGAAATAAATATAGGCTTTTCGTTTTTGTTGTTTTTCACGACTTTAAAAAAAAAGAAAAAAAATTAAGAAATTAACATTTTAAGAATTCTTCTTCTTCATGTGCCATCTCCGATAGGGAGTTCGGCTGCTAACAAAAACCAAAGTTCTCCGTCTCTCGCTTTATGGATGATGTCTTCTGTGCTCAGTCCAGTCCCTTCTCGTTAGCTGTCCATCCAGCCCAGTCTTCTTCTTCCCTGTGGTCTGCTGCCTTCCAGTTATTTTAAGAATAGCAGGGTTTAAATTCTTTCCAACTTCTTGATTTGGCATACCATTTTTCCTTCTTCAAAATTCCATGCCCCATTGTCACTGTCTTAAACCACGGTTAAGTTATGCAGACCTTTGTGTGTCACTATCCTCAGATGCTAAACACTCAGAAATCACGTTAAGTCTTGGGGAGTATTAATTCAGTAAGTCCCCTTCTCCTTTCAAATTATGTAACTATTTTCAGATGCCATAAAAAAGTTGGACAATGAGTTGTATTAAAAATGATATGAAATCATGTATCTCAAGAAATAATAAAGAATGAATTATATAAATAGTAAAAATAATACTATTTATTGAAAACAATAAGAAAAGTTATTCTTTTAAAACAATTGCTTTTAGTATTTTTTATTATAGTCACTAATAATAATACTTTACAATTTGACCCGTGCGAATAATTCAAAAACCACCTTTAAGAAATAATAAACAAATCCAACAGAGGTTGTGCATGTTAGTTAAACACATCGTCAATAGATGGCGCCTTCTACATTTTTATAAAAAGGTTGATCCGTGTGAATAATTTACAT
>JAFIDM010003189.1:58739668-58781948 GCA_023159025.1 Thereuonema tuberculata | reverse complement strand
AACAGATTGTCAATAGATGGCACCTTCTACATTTTTATAAAAAGGTTTTTAAAATAATTTTTTTTAACGAAAACATTAATTTTAAACAATTTGTTTATTTCTCGTCATTAGCGGTTAACATAATCTTCAAAATGACATCTCAATCATTGATGTTGATGAAGTATTAAGGGAGATAAAAAAAAACACCTTTGAGAAATAATATATGAGAAGTTGACAAATTTTTATGTTTTTTATTGTAATAAATCGTTTATTTTTATTAAAATATAAATCTTTGTTTGTTTTTTATCTGTTCTTATTAAATAAACGATGAAAAAATATCTTTTTTAAGTGCATTTTCATTTAAAAACGGATATATTTGAAGTTTACAATGCTATAGCATTATTTGAAATGTTGTTTCGCTTTCAAAAGATAAGTCGCTTCTGTTAAAGTGTTTCTACATTTTTATAAAAAAGGTTTTGAAAATAAATTTTTTTAACGAAAACATTAATTTTAAACAATTTGTTTATTTTTCATCATCAGCGTGGAACGTAATCTTTAAAATGATGTCTCAATCATTGATTTTGATGAAGTATTAAGGGAAATATGCCATACTGATATAAAACACCTTTGAGAAATAATATATAAAGATTTGCTGAGAAACTATTAAAAAAAAAAAACTCCTAGGCTATAAATTGTTTGCAAGCTGGAGTCAACTCATCCCTAGTTTAAATAAATTGTAGTGTATTTTATTTATCTTTGCAGTAATACTTATTTATTTACTTGAAAGACAATGTAACCTCCCTTAATTATAATTTCACTTTGTATTTTATGTAGCAGACTGGAGAATATATTGAGTTGTTTTAATAAATAATTTTGTTCAATTTCATGAAGAATATGTAATAAAAAGATTTTATTCATATCAAAATAATAGCATCAAACCCAGAATTTAAATTGGAAATTAAACTATCAGAAAGGATACAAACCATTTCAAAAGGATGAATGTAATATTTGTCTTGATGAGAAACACTGTATCCAACAATATGAGTGGCTTTGGTAAACAGATTCAAATTGCCCACATGATCAATATGGCCATGGGTGCAGACAACATAGTTGATTTGATCACAGGAAAGGTTATGCTTCTTCAAGGCTGAAAATACAAGTTTAGAAAAACATTAAAATGACAGAATGTTGCTCACATATTTTAACATCCACAATGCATGTTATGGCAATGTTCCTGATAAGTGTAAATACTGATAATGCTTTTAATGGGTTCTTTAATGTAACCCTTGTCTTAATGAAGTGTGTGATTATTATATTGCGTGTGTATGTGCATGCATGTTAAAATATTTCAAAAACAAACTTCAATTTTTATACATTTTTTTTTTCTGAACTTAGCTTAAGTATTATTCACTATTTAAGTAGTAGAGCCATTTTTTTTTTCTTCTCTTTTTATGCTACTAGCTCAATCTAACATAAACCTACCATTCTGCTTAAGACAACATAGTGAAGACACTGGCCAAAATGCCCAATTAACTGCAAATATCTTTCATTTTAATATATTTTTTAGCAATTTAACAACAATCTCTTTAAAATCAAAATTAGCTCTAACAAAACCCATGGCCTCAGCATTTAAATAATACAATTAGACACTTATAATAAAATCTGAATTCTTTTATAATAAAAAAAAATAATCTGTTTGTAAAAAATGAATTGTTCTACAAAAATTGAGGAGAATTTCTGCCCCTGTATTTTCTTTTATTTTACATTTGTATTCATTAATTTGTTAATTTATATAAATTCTATAAACATAAGCGTAAGAGTATTGAAGCTTCTTAAAACTTGATGTACTGATTAATGTATTTAAGAAGTCATTAAATTACATATCCACATCATGCTCTTAAATTTTCAATATCACGTAATCAAATTTGACATAAAATATCTTAAAGATTTATGAAATCTTAAGTTCCATATACACAAGTACAAAAGCTTTGCAGTTCTCTGGCAACAGTCATTTTAAGATCTTGAAAGACCCTAGGCACATGTGCCTTCTTAGGATCCATATTATTATCTTATAATTTTTACTTATAGCATAATCAATGTAATTAAGGATGTTTGTTATAAAAAGATGTAGATGATTATAAGTTATCAACAAAATACAATTACGTTCATTTCCGAGTTGAAAGTTTTCCCATTGAATAATTATGTTAAATCCAGAACAAGAGTTTTGTTATGTAGTTACTTATTATGTTTTTATAGAATCTATTCACCAAGTAATTATATCCTATTTAATTTAGGATAGATTAAATGAGAAAACAGAAAAACTGGAAACTTAAACAGTTACTGTAACCATATTCCTTACAAGTTTTAAAAACATTTTGAATCATATCATATCTAAATGTGTTTATTACATATCACTATTTGCTTTCTTGGCATTCCTTCCAACCTTCACTCATTTTTAATTGGTTAACTGAATTTTAAGGTGCTAGCAAAAAATGTACATTTAGAAAGCTGAACATTGAATGACCAAGTAAAGATATGTTATCTTTCCTTTCCCCCTCAATAATGTATTCAATCTCTTTTTGAATTTACTGTTTGCTCTATTATTTATCATTTGAAAATGGCAATTGGAACTATAATTGCCAGAACGTTGTGTTGTATTTTAAATATATTTCTTACTGAATCCAAGTTTGTGTGATTTTATATTATCTGAATGAACTGGCATTAATTTGTTAAAAAACATTCACAATTCCATATTCTGTGGTAGTTAAAGAACTCTTTCATTTGCCCATATTTCTACAAGAAATATACAACTCTATTTTATCAAGAAATAGCACTTGTTGAGACAGCATTACCTATGCAAGACAGCAGATGAAATTAATTCATTCAAAGCAAATAACACTCATTTTAGCAAGAAACTTACTAACAGTAATATCTTATGCCATGTTTTTGATGAAAGCAAATATACTAGCATTATAATTTCTCAACTTTAATATAGTCTGAGTATTAAGACTATATATTCAAATATTTTCATTTAATAACAATCAATATAATACAAAAACTCAAACAAAAAAAAAGGCCACTTAAGCAGATTTCCGAAGTCCTTGAGATTATTATTAAGTCTGAAAAAAAAAAAAGATTCACTTTTTGCATTGATCAGCACAGTCATATGTAAAATAGAGTAATATTTGGGCAAACAGAAGATGATCTAATGTTAGTTATTAATTTTGATATTATATGAAAATACTTTTCATTTCAATTCATCAATGTGCTAGAAAAATAAGGAGCAATGTTCTAGAATGTTGCAGTTGTCTTGAATGTATTTTTAAAAATCTTCATTCTGGAGCTTGAGTCTGTAGTTTAAGCTTACATGCATAAACTATAAACCGTAATATGTGATTTAAATCTGAATTGATGTAAGCTTCTCTTAAGCAGCTAACAGAGCTTTGATAAATTATTTTATGAATTTCAATTGCCTTTCTATAATTAAGTTTACAGTTGGCCTTAAAATTTATCAAAGTGCTTTAATGGTAAAAAAAAAAAAAGAAAAAAGAAAATGCTTGAATATCACTTTTTTTTTTTTTTTTTTTTTTAGTTCTGATTATTCTCATGTATTCTACTAGACTTCACACTTCACTTCTTGAAGAGTGTATATAGCATACAGTGTATATTTAAAGATTGACAGATTCATTTCATTCCATTATTTAAAAGGTTGTTTAAATATTACGTTATCATGACTCATTATTGAATTCCATGTACAGCCAAATTTACAGAAATGCCTTCATATTTCAGGGAGGTTCACATCATACAAGCTGGTTTCGCTGTTCTAAGGATTTTGATTAACCTCAATGAACTAGTGCTAAAATTCATCGAAACCCCCCTTAGGCCGATTTGATAATTTGAATCTCAAAACTATATTTTCAAAAAACATTGTTTTTCATAACATATTTTATAAATTTGCTGGCCAGTCATGATCCATCTAAGAAGACACTGCAGAATAATTTTTGGATTATTACTATTTAAGACAATTATAAAATCTTTTCATAAATCTGTTTCTGAATTATTCAACAGCAATTATTAAGTTAATTTACTTTCTCTAATTCTTGGTGCTTTAGTTAATCATTTGTTCGATTTGTAGATTTTTTTTTTTTTTTTATCCCAAACATTTCTGTTTCCCAACTCCAGGTTTTGTTTTTCCAGCAAACCTGGAGTTGGAAAAAGTTGTTTTTGTTTTTTCTAACTCTATCTCCTATACTTTAATAAGTATAAATCCGACTCTGACAGAAAACTTTATCCTTCCTAAGCATAACTACTCCTAATAAAAGGTATTTTAATGGATATTAAGACATGCTATCTTTCATTTGTAGTTATTTTACATGTAAAATCTGTGACTTAATCCATGAGCACTACATATTACAAACACTGTCCTTTTATTAACAACTTCAATGTACAAAAGAAGCCTAATGTATCCCTGATGACCTTCACCATCTGATTTTCTTCAACACATCAAACCAATTGCTGGTAATTAAAAAAAAAAAAAATTAAAACAATCTTTAATAAAAGTAATTTAGTAATTATTTTTGTAAGGTTTTTCTAGATTAAGTGTTTACAGATAAGAAATATACGTAAGTTTTATTTTAATATTTATTAATTGTCAGATTTAGCATCTTAAGGCATGAAAAATGTTCCGAGAATGAAACACCAAAGGATACAAAAGCAGTTCCTCAAGGTTACTGAAATATCTCACTGCTAAAAAATCAATTAAAAATAATTTAAAAGAACTGTTGAAAGCTTAATGAACAGCCGTTTACTTAGCAAAGAATTCTTCAGTCATTAATCCTTTCAGTTCGAAGTGTTTCACTGTTATTTTTAATAACAAACTCGAGTACATTATAGATGCAATTTAGTGTTCTAAAAAAGTTTGGATCGATTTTTTTACGTGGAATCGAAAATATTTTGGAAGAAATTATGTCTTACGGTTAAGAAACGCTTTTCTAATTTAAATCTAGTGTCTTTATTCACACTTTTTTAAAGTTTTTAACTTTACTAGATTTAAAATGTAAACTACGTAAAGAAACACTGAAGATAAAATTCAGTGTAAAAAAAATAATAATAATATACGTGTGTGTTAATATTTCACTTTACGGTAATCGTAGATTCATCTTTAAAGACAAAAGGTAAAATAAGTTAAAAAAAAAAAAAAAATACGCATCTTTACCGAAAAACTTAATTTCTTTATAAATATCTTTGAATCAAAGCAAATCTCTTCGAGATTTCCTATTTATCCAACCTCAGAATATGATGACATTGTCACCGATTAATTTTCTCCATCTGAAAATCATGCATTTCGACTATTTATTCATTCATTTTTGTTATATAATTGGAATTTGAAAACAATCTCACCACCGATACAGTTCTAATCCGGACACGTTTCTTTACAGTTTTTCCAAGATTTCTGAACTAATTTTTGCTTTAAAATTCCTTGACAACTTAAATAATCGATATGTTTGGAATGTAAACAAATGTCAGTGTAATCCGAATGAATTTAAGTCCTTACCTTCAATGAGAATCTCTTTATCCCAGGGGGAAAGAGTATCAACCAAAATGTTTTTGGGTCCTGTAATAAGAGTGGAACTGCCGTTAGCTACCATAGTACCATCGACCATTCTAGAATAACCCTCTCGAATAATATGGACTTCGTATGACATTTTCGGTCGTTGAGGCAAATATTAACGCCACAGCGAAACTTCAATAATTCTTCTTCCAATATTTTTGGAATTCAGATACTATAGCAAGGAGTTAAAATCACAGGACGCAAGGTTGTTCTCAGAAACGGTGTTTTTGGATATCGGTGTACTATGAAAATTGTTCTCAAGAAAAATTCTATCTGTTGAATGATTTTT
The DNA here is from genome assembly GCA_023159025.1 of Thereuonema tuberculata. Lineage (NCBI taxonomy): Eukaryota > Metazoa > Arthropoda > Chilopoda > Scutigeromorpha > Scutigeridae > Thereuonema > Thereuonema tuberculata. The sequence goes on along the minus strand of JAFIDM010003189.1, from coordinate 58,776,069 downwards.
TTTTCTTTTTTTTTTTAGAAACTATAAAAAATAAAAAGTGAAAAAACAAATTTATTCAAGTGTTTTTAATAAAATCCTTTGTAGATTTCGTTTAACAATGCTCAATATATCCAAAATTAGTAATTGATTTCGTGAAAAAATTTAAACAATGAAGAATAAATAATTGTACTTTTAAAATACTTATGTAAGAACGAAAATAAATTAAAATCACAAAGTTTTTGAATACATTTTAGCTTTTTTTTTTTTTAAATATAATAAATAAAAAATATAGAAACGATAAAAGTTAGTGAGAAATCTAAAGACTAGATAGATAGATAGATAGATAGATAGATAGATAAATAAATAAATAAATAAATAAATAAATAAATAAATAAATAAATAAATAATTTTTGTTTACTATCATTTTTCATTGTTACACCAAGCTGACACACTTTTCAACCGGAAATTTATTTCGTCAGTTTGGTAGGAAGTTGGCTCCTCATTAGGCGGTCAAAATGTTTGCTCTTCGGCATCCCTTCATTAGAATTTCCAAAAGCGTAATTTCTGATTATCCAGTTATACGTTCACGGTAAGAGTGAACAAGGATTACTGAAAGTAACGTAATGATTTATATTAAATAAGTTTTGTTTTCTCAGACTGCGAAGTATTGGTAAATGAAGGGTACTGGATTTCCTATACCATTGATTTCTTTAATTTTATTGTTCAGATATGGTATTTTTAAGAATAAGATAATTTTGCTTTAATATTTTTCTGTAAAACTTAAATGAATCGATTTACGTAGTGGTGGGTGTATTTTACTCCAGGGTTTATAATGTAGGTTAGGAAACCCGGAAAATAATTTGCAGCATTCCTTCGTTACAAACGACTGTGTTCATAAATCATTTGATGTCTGGGGATTATTACAAAAAAAAAACACCTGTGCTACGTTTAATTCGCATAGGAGGAAATAATACTGAAATAATTCCGATGTTATAATAGGCCTAAAACTTACACAACAGATTGCTCAAAATAGACTGTGCTCGTCAGCTGCGATGACTTTGGAACATATCCAAAAAATGCCAAATGAATTATAATTTTTTTTTTTTTTGCATTTTTTTTTTTTTTAATTTATATTTTCAAATAATATTTAATAATAAATCAAGTCGCTGTTAAACAAGGTCACTGACCAGACATCTCTAAATCTTTCCACTCCCCCACGACGCAGTTTACGATAAGAACTGTAGTTTGTCCTATATCTTTTCAAGAAAATTATACGCATTTTCAAGTTATTGGGGTTTTTTTTTTTTTTTTTTTAATGTTATCTCCAAATATCTCAGAAGCGTTAATTACAATTAAATTTTTAATAAGTATAACTTGTTAAATGTTTGAGTGTGTTGTATTGGAATTTTAAATATTAAGAAAGGATTCTTTGCAGTCTATATATATTTAAAAAAAAAAAGCAACCGTAATTTGTTCGAAAACTTTTAATTTCATCGTTTGTGGTATAAAAGAAAAACTTAAACGTTTATGTTTCTGAATTTGACTACGTTTAGTAACGTAATTAGGATTCGAAGAACTTCCGTAGAATTAATCGTGCGCTTGAATTGCCAACTCCAAATACTTGCAAGTGGCGTATAAGTGAAATGGCAAACGTAAATGATTCTGTGACGGTTTTGATATTTTAAGGAGTAAGAGGATACTAAGTTTCATCACCAAATAGGTAGTTTTCTTTGAATCGAAAAAGCTGCTTACCATACATCCATCCAAATCTTATTTTTGGATTTGATTCAACAGAAAAGCAATTTACGGTTTGAGAAGACTAAAGATGAGGAACTTGTGAACATATTTCAATATAATTCTTAAGCGTTTTCTTTCCTTAATAAAAGTAGTCAACTAATATTGAAATAACATTTGCTACAACTTGTTTGTACAGTTTAGTTCTGTAGATTGTGATAATTTTATAAGTAAACACTTTTAGTAAATTTATTTTAGTATAGTCTACATATAAAACGTGTGAAAATTGAAAAAAAACAAAAAACACGATAACTTTATCCATGAATATAGATAAATATAATGCAAGAAGATGAATAGTTTTAAGTGCTTTTCGCTCAATATTTTAGTTGTATTTAGATGATTTCAACAATATAACAAAAGTATTAAAATAGTATAAATAGCTAACACATCTGAAATTGGAAATAAGATATTTTTTTTTTCTATTTAAAAAACAAATGTGTGGAATTTTTATTCAAGTTTGAAGATGCAGCTTTGGAAATTTTTCCCCACCTTACACTAATTGCTCAGCAAAGATCACTTGGAAAAGGTTTCAAGAATCAAGTTAAATTCTCTCTTGTCCTAAAATACTCTTACAAAGTTTGAAGACCCATCCAGCAAATCAAAGGCTTGTTAGGGGAGAAGAGAAACAAAAATTTGATGAACCTCAATTCCCTAGATAAATTTAGATATTAAATTTCCTCATGAAACCACTTTTGATAGAAATTCTTCTTTGTTGCTCTTTTTTGGATTTAAAATATCTGATAATATTACTAAAATGCTGCTTTTTGTTTCTTTTTTAATAGAATTTCTTTAACCTTTTATCTTTTGTCTTTTAGATTTTTTGCAACAGCAGTTGCTGCTAAAGATCAACATGAAACGAGTAAGGCTACGACCCAAGTAAGAACAACATTTAATAAAAATATATATCTAAATATATGTAATGAATTTGCTGCTTGAGCTTTTGTAAGTTATCATTAATGTCATATGACAAAAATTAATATATTTTTTTTCCTCTCCTCTTTTAGGAATCAAAATCTTTTGCAATGAATTTGTTCAAAGGCATACTAGAACCAGACCAAGTTTTTCCCTATCCAGAAGGTATGTTATTTAAAAATAACATTAGCACATTCTAAACTGTAATTCCTTCCTATTTTTCCTAATCCCAAAAATAATTATTTAGGTGAAAAATATAAAACTGCACATAATAAACAAAAGGTTCTCGCACCTTGAGCTATTATGTGAGATATCTGGAACAGCTGTTTCAGCCTTTGTTAGGCTTCAGTCAGATTTACCCTTGATGGCAGCTCAGAGTGCGAGACAAATATGAGGAAACTATTTTAGCTCCCCGAAATGGCCCTCAAACAAAATCAACACAACAAGGATGAATAACCGTGCACCGCACGGCCTCAAATACTTTGTCCCAGCAACCGCTGGGCTCAAAAGAATTTAAGCAAAGATTGAGAATCTCAAAAAACATACATAAATAGATAAGCTTAACGTGCAGGATTTAGTAAAGAAAATATAAAACTGCACATAAACAAAAGATTCTCTTACCCTGAGCTATGTCAGAAATCTGAGACGGCTTTTTCAGTCCGATTTACCCTTGGTGGTAGCTCAGAATGCAAGACAAATGAGAAACTCCCCAAAATGGCCTTAAGAGAGTCCACATTTCATTCAGAAAACTGCGTTTGGTTGATGTAGAGAAGATGTTTATTTGTTAATATGACAATAAATAGAAAGGAGACAAAGAAATATGGACTTAATGAACTAATGAAAGTACTTCAGGAAGTGCTCCTAAGCACAAATGTGCTTAATGGAATCTTACTGGATAAGCTTTGTGTGCTTGACTTGCTTTGTTGTGGAAATTCAGTAATATCTGGGTAGGGAAGGGATTCCATGGAAACCTAGCCCCATTTCTTCCAAAGGATTAATGTTTAGAAAACGAGGTTTCTGTTATTGTGGAGTTTTCCAGGAACATATAAAATCACCACAATTAATGAGAGTTGACTGATTAATTTTGTTTAAAAAGCTTATAAATATATATATTTATTACTATTGTGTTTATACATAGTAAGCTCTTTGTATCTTTCAGTTTAGCTTTTTACTGAATAAAAAGATGAGAAAGAAGTCAAGGAGTATGCAGACCAGAAAAAAAGATTGGGAACCCTCTTTACTTCACAAGATCTTATATTCATAAATGGATCTCTGATCTTTTTGTTCTTTTCTATGTTGTATTTTCATAAATTACATGCCTAAGGAAAACGTTAGAAATTTTTGTAGCTGAAATGTTGCTGTGTGTGTGTGTTTTTTTTTTGTGTTTTTTTGTAATAATGAAAATGTGTTTCAACCATCATAATTATACTTATCCATCTCCCATTTATTCAGAAATCTTAAGTTGCAATCTGGCAAAATTGATTGAGATGTATGTAAGATAAGTTACATCAATCCATCTATCAAATGGAGGTTGTATAACAATTTCCATTTAGATTTGGGCATAGGTTGTGATTAGTAGCAACACATACCCTACACAGAATATTTTCTAGTCTGTATGGACCCAGGTAGCATCAAAAAAGAAAGTTAAAAAATATTTATAGGTCAAAATTGTATCTTGTTAGTACTGGCCGCACTTTTATATTTTATGTATTTAAACATTTCTTTAACATTTATTGGAATAAAACTTTGATGTAGTATCTACATTCCCTGATTTATTCTTTCAGTGCTGTCTCAGGAGCAGTTTGAAACTTTACAGATGCTGGTTAGTCCAACGGAGAAATTTTTTCAGGTAATTAAAAGTTTGCTAATAACTTAATCTGGCTTAACTTCACTTGTTTTGTAAGATGACTTTGAAGATTGTATGATAACACCTTTATTATAGATTAGTTGATGCTGTGCTAATGTAGCTACTTATTTTACTTATATATTTATTTCATGCTATATTACTTCTAGATGTTTCTACTTAAGATTTTTATCATAAAATTGCTGCAACTTCCACTGTTACTACACTGAAATTTCAATGAGAAAATGGTGATCATTACCTTGTGGAAATGAAGTTTCTCAAATTTAAAAAACAAACAAATAAAACCAAGATGTTATTTATTTATTTCAATGTCAGCAAGTACTGCTTTGACACTGAATTGGAAGAACTTGTGGATATCTCTGCATTTTAGAATTTAGTGATCTCTCCATAAACTGAGCTGGGGGTTACTACAGGAGACATTTACTTTTTTACTTCGAATTATACACAGCAGTGACAAGATTACCCAATGGATGACTGGAAGATAATACGTAGAACAACTGATAATTTTGGGAAGAGTAATTTTAAAATCTATGGAAGAAAATACTTGTGTACACAATTCAAATGTGCTTCTTGCAGTTATAAACTTCTGATATTTGCAAGAAGCACATTTGAATTGTGTATACAAGTATTTTTGGTGATGAAATATTGCCAGGCTAAAATGAAGCAATGATATCTGTTGTTGTTTTTTTTCCCCTTGATGTCTGAAAGAGATACATAAGTATCAAGAGATGATTTTGAATGAGTCATTATAACAGTTTTGCAGTGTTTCTGTATTATTCAAATTCAGAATAATGATTCAAAAGTTTTATTACTACTAAGATATTCAGATTTGTGTTAAAATTAAGCAGTCAATCATTTTTTTTTTTTTTTTTTCACATTAACAATATAAAGTAGTTGTGATCCTGTATCTTTGTGGAGTTAGTATTTCTTTCTAATTTAAATTTTAGGTTATTCGTAAATAGTGTGTTGATTCAAATTTAAAAAAAGGACCATAAACACTGAGGACAATACACATATATTTAATAAATTCAGAATTTGTCATGTTCCGAGGCATCCTTACAAGCCTCTTCTTCAGACTACAATAATAGAATACGAACTAGGCTTTTCCTAAATTACGAAACAGCAATAAACATTTAATACTATTTAACAATACTCAAGTATTAAATAAGTGCAAACACATATTAGTATCTTTTCAGTGTTAATAAACAGAGAAGCTAACCTATAATAATAAAGTTAATGGAGCTGATACTGTAATGCATTTGTGACTGATACTTCTGTGTTATAGCATATTTTTGCTTTTATCAATAATGACTCATACAATTTACGCAAGTATTAATCAACAATCATACCAAAAATGAACGGTTTATCCACCATTAATGCATGACCAGTATTTTTGTGGTGGATCGCTGTTAAGTACTGTTCATTGCCTTGCTTAATTGCTCTGGTATGCTCCTGCATTCGAATTTTGACCTTCCTTTTCGTCTCGCTGGTATATTGTCACCCCCCCCCCCCCCCCCTCTTCCTGGTCTACATCTAATACCGTATACTACCCCAGTTTTATTTAGTGTTTCTGCATCAGATATTTTTTTATTACCTTCACTATTTAGGACATTCCTAAAAGGACTTCCTCTAAAAAGGAACTGAAATATTGATGTGTGCAAGTTAGTACTTAAAACATATAAAAAACTGAAATTTCTGATCTTGTTTTAAAAATGAAGTATGTATACCTACATATTTCTCAGAATATGAAAATTTTTCCAGAAAAAGAAAACAACTTTGATATAATCATTTTCATATTTACTAGTTGACCTGTGCGAATAATTCGCAACAAAAAATCATCTTTGAGAAATAATAAACAACTCCAAAGCTGTCGTGCATGTTAATTAAACTTATTATCAATAGTTGCCGTCAATATTTTTTGTCATTAGCGGTGAACGGATCTTCAAAATGATATCTCAATCATTGATTTTCATGAAGTATTATGGGAGATAAAAAAAAAAAAAAAAACACCTTTGAGAAATAATGTGAGAAGTCGACAAATTTTTGTGTTTTTTATTGGAATAAAATCGTTTATTTGTATTAAAATATAAATCGTTGTTTGTTTTTTTATCTGTTCTTATTAAATAAATGATGAAATATCATTTTAAAGTGCATTTTTATTCAAAAAAGAATATATTTGAAATTAACGGCGCTACAGAATTATTTGACATGTTGTTTCGCTTTCGAAAAATAAGCTGCTTCTGTTAAAACGTGTCTACATTTTTATAAAAAGGTTTTTAAAATAAAGTTTTTTAACGAAAACATTAATTTTCAACAATTTGTTTATTTTTCGTCATTAGCGGTGAACGTAATCTTCAAAATGGTGTCTCAATCATTGATTTTGATGAAGTATTAAGTGAGATATGGCGTACCCACACAAAAACACCTTTGAGAAATAATATATAAGGATTACTTTCTAAGATCACTTTTTCATTTGAAATGACTTTCTTACTTGTAAAACATTTTGATTTTATTTTTAGGAGCAAAACAATCCTGCCAAGAATGACGAAATTGAAAAGCCTGAGCCACATGTAATGCAAGGACTCCGAGAAATTGGAGCTTTTGGCATACAAATTCCTCAAGACCACAGTGGGTTGGGCCTTAATAACACTCAGTACGCTCGAATGGTTGAAATAGTGGGTGAAAACGACTTGGGTGTTGGAATTATGCTGGGAGCTCATCAGGTAATTAATACAGGTTTTAAGTATAAACTCTGAACTCCATTTTTATTTAAATAATACAACATTAATTTCCCACTTAAACAGATAATAAACTCGTACTGCTAATTTACAAATATAATACTTAAATGTTAGAATGGAGATATAATTTTAATGCTTGTTTTTTTTTTTTTAATCATGTTAATTTAAAAAAAAAAAAAAAAATCATTACTGATGGAAAACTAAGAATTAATGCTTTCTTGAAAAATTATTGTTAAATGTTGAGGTTTTCTTTTTTTAAGGTTTCTAATGGATTTGAAACTGAATTATTTATATCAATTTTTAAATTTTTCTACTTAGTTCTTGGAAATACATTATTTTATTATTTAAAATTCAGCTTAAATTAATTTGCAGAAGCTTGGACAATTGATTTTAAAATATTTTTCTGCTTCATTAGAAAAATTTCATACAATAATTTAAAATTTACTTAATTCTATTTAAGATCTTATTTATTCTAAACTTTTTATTTTTCTTATGGAGTCCATTTCAATTTTTATCAACTCTTTGTAGTCAATAGGTTTCAAGGGGATTTTGTTATTTGGAACTGAAGCACAGAAAAAAAAGTATCTACCAAAATGTGCCACAGGAGAACATGTTGCAGCCTTTTGTTTGACAGAACCATCATGCGGATCAGATGCTGCTGTATGTTAATCTGGTTTTTTTGTTTCCTTAAAAAAAAGCTTTGAATTGTTTTTTATGAAAAATTTACAAACATTTTTAAGATCTTTAATATGTATTGTATTTGCATTTTAGTCCATCAAATCCAGAGCTGTACCTACTCCTGATGGCAAGCACTACATTTTAAATGGAAGTAAAATTTGGATTAGTAATGGAGGAATTGCAGAAGTCTTCACTGTTTTTGCTCAGGTTTTTAAAACAATCTTGTCTTATCAAAATTACATGTATATTAAAGTTAAAATTTAATGTTTACAACTAGTAATTTAAAAGTCTTTAAAATTAAGACTCTAAGACATTTAAAAAATACAAAAATTAGGAAGCAGACCAGTTCGGGTTCTTTTTTTATGATGGATTTAGTTTTTTCTGTTACCCTACATGTTAATTGACTTCACCTTATCAATTGTAATTTGATCGGTTCAATAGCCTTTTTAAGACTGATTCTTCCTTTCTCTCTCAGTTGCGTTGATAAAGGGTTTCTGAAAAAAAAAAAAACGAAACTGTCCTGCTTTTTAATTTTTTGTATTTTTAAATGTCTTAGTGTGTCTTAATTTTAAAGATTTTTTATAATACATATATTGTTTTCAATAGTTGGTAAATGCCTCCGAATTCATTAATTTACAAAAAAAAAAAAAAAAAATCTGACTGCACAGGTTCACAATCTTAAAAGTTTAAATACTTCACTTCTTCATCAACTGAAATATTAAAAAGTATAGATAACTTAAACTTGAGAATAGAAAACATTATTGCAATTTTCGAAATTGGTATTTTTTTTCCCCCCATTCAGATTGCTGCTGCAGTTTCAATAACTTTTAGCTAAGTAATTATATGTAACAATAAAATAAGCATAAAACCCAGTTTGGGTTCCTGGTACAAAATTTCCAAAAGTAGTTCAGGGAATACTTTAAATATGTGCCTTTTGATGCTTATGGTTATCATTCCAGGAAGTAATGATATGCTGCCCAATTATTTCAAGGAGTGGTTGTAATATAAGATGATTATTGCAATTATAATGATAGAAAAGTTATTGCCACCTCAAAGCCTTGTGGAAAAAAGATGATGACAGCCACTCTTGGGCTTGCTTCGAATCCTGTAGGCTACTTTCTCTTCTGAAATTGTTCAGAAATTACACTTGAAGTTTGTAATGGAAAGCCTATGATTAATTATAAGAGGCAGTATTTCTTCCCATCAATTAACTGTGATTGTTCATTAGATAATTCTCAATGTGAAAATTGTTGAAAAAAAATTTTTACTTGGCTAAATAGCAGAAAAGTTTAAAAAATATAATTCTGAATCCTTTTCTATTGAATATGCTATTAGGAATTTCATTAGGATTTATTTGGGGGGAGTGATGGTATATTTATCTTTTCAAAAAATAGGGTGGATAAAAGCTTCTTAATGGAAATCCATTATTTTTAAAAGCTTCAGTTAATTATTCATGACAGTATCATACTTCTTTGTTACTATCGAAATAAATCTTCTAATCCAAAAATACAGAATACAAACTTCACATACCAGTATTTCATCTTTAATACCTAAAGACTTTCTCAAGGTTTTTCCTCCTTACATAAATGATAAATAACAGAAGAAGAAAAGAAACATTCTTTTCTCATACAAATGAAACATAATAATGTAAATGTGTTAAGATAAGATAAAATAATTAGTAATACTTCAGTTAATTAATTGATTATAGTTCGTGAAAATTTACTACTTCCTAATCTTCCATCCACTTACATTCTAAATGTTTTGCAGACACCAGTTACTGATGACAAGGGAGTCACCAAAGACAAAATCACTGCCTTTATAGTAACAAGAAGCATGGGTGGACTTACAAGTGGTTTACCTGAAAAAAAGATGGGAATCAAAGCATCCAATACAGCTGAGTTGTACTTTGAAGATGTGAAAATTCCTGCAGAAAATGTTTTAGGAGAAGTTGGGCAAGGATTCAAGGTAAACATTTAGTGTTTGCTTTTCAAATGATGATGAAAAAATAGAAAAGTAAGCTCTTAAATTGAAAAGTTGTCAATTATTTACAAATGCTTAGTAGAAGCAAACCATCTTAAATTTCAATTTTCATTGATTTGTTTAATATTGAGTTTTGTTTTTTTTCCCTTTCCTTTCTGTGAAGGTGGCCATGAACATTCTCAACAGTGGTAGGTTTGGAATGGGTGCAGCACTTTCCGGAACAATGCGAACTTGCATAAGAAAAGCTGTTGATTTTGCCAAAAACCGTACACAGTTTGGACAGCACATCGAAAATTATGGTGCTATCCAAGAAAAAATTGCACGCATGGCCATGATGCAGTACGTTACAGAGGTAATGCTGTTTATTTGTGACATATGCAGTGTTTGATATAATATAAAATTTGGCATGCTTTAGGAATCGAATAAGTGCCTTTTCTGCATTGCGCACAATTACAACACCTACTTTTCTTAATTTTTATTACTTTCTAGAAAGTCTTAAGTTGACAATATATTTTAATCTACATTACTAAAATCTTTTATTTCTTTGTCGGTCTGTCTGGTGCAATTGTTAATTTCCTGTGAAAAAATTACTACAATGAAATGTTTGTGGCAGGAATAGAACCTGCAACCTTTAGATCTGAAATCAGATGTCTTATCCATTAGGCCACACGGACTACATTCAAATTATTGTTTCTTATCACTCCCTTTGTGTGTGTGTGGTGCAATGAGAGAAGAGCCAGAGAAAAAAGAAAATAACACTTTAATTTTAGCTTACTACATTAAAATTTAAATTTCAATGTTCATTTTTTTAGCTTCTCTCCGTCAACAATGGCACACGCTATCAAGTAATGAGTTCATTTAAAAAGGAATAAAATATCACTTTTGCCATAACCGCTTGGAATCGATTCTTCTTGGATTATCTCATACTTATCAGGGGGAGATGGGGGGGGGGGAGTTACTTAAAAAGTCTTAAGTTGACAATATATTTTAATTACTTAAAAAGCTGATGTTTTATTTCTAAGCGCATTGCTGTCTTCCATTGATTAATCTGTTTCTAATTCTGTACAGTACAGAATAAGTGATGATTTCAAATTACTTTTTTTTGATCACATAAAAAGAGGTTGGGAAATTACTGGCAAAATACTGTCCATTGCCTTTTTTTTTTTTTTCCCTGCATTTGGACGTTACGGAGACTGGATTAGATTTGCTTGTGTTCTAATGTCTTCAAATCCACTGATCATTGAATTCTTCCTTTCCTAAAGCTGAATGTTGATCCTCTGTATACTCTTTACAGATTCAATTGTCTGTTTTTTTATTGACTGGCCTCTTTGTAATAATTGGATTCGTGGATTCTTTCATCTTCTTATGATTGTTCTGAACGATTTTGCTGGAACCTGTTACTGCATTTATGCAACTGTTCATTATATTGACAGGTGTATTAGATTCTCAGAACCTATGTTAAGTTTCTCTAACTTTCTTTATAGATATGCTGGATTCTTTTGGACAGCTCTTGTTTGTCTTTACAAGAATATTAATTCAGCTTCCTTCATCTGCTTCTTTACTGGAAACTGTGGATACTAAAGATTGCTCAGTTTTGAATGTCTGCAACTTATGTGACTGTTGTTAGACCAATATCCAAATTCGGCTATATATCTATCAAGCTGTTTAACAATTCTATTATTAGTGTATAACTTATCTTTACCTGTTGTTGCTAGAATTCTTCTCTGGCTCCTGTTTAGATGGATCCCAATCACAGTCAGTCTCCAGTTTCTCTTGTGTGAGCCCTAACTCATTCTGTCTTTCACAAAAGAATCTTTTATGTCCCTCTGGAACAGATGATTCTATTGATTGACTGCAGTCAAGCAGTTGACTTGTTGCTTTGAAATGGCAGCCATTCCCCTTTTCTTTGAAGATAGCTTCATTTCATTGGGGAGAGAATTCTAAAATAACTTCTTGGTACTTCTGAACCTTTTGCAAACTTAAAATAGAATCTAGGAAATTACAAAGTGACTCTCAAATAAAGAAATATGCTAAAATATTGCAGTATTGAAACCAGTTTTTAAAGGTGCAAAACCTCTACATAGTTTACTTCATAAGAAGGATAAAAAATTGCAATCTGTTTACATTTGGATCGTTTCAATATGATGTGTTTTGGTGTTCTTTGTTAATGCTTGTAGTTATATTAATCATAAACTTATTTCCTTTTGATATTCAAAGTTTCTTTATTATTTTTAATAGAGCCTTGCCTATATGGTGTCAAGTAACATGGATCGTGGTATAATTGAGTTTCAAATTGAAGCAGCCATTAGTAAAATTGTGGCTTCAGAATCGGCCTGGTTTGTAGCTGATGAAGCTATTCAGATTCTTGGTGGAATGGGCTTCATGAAAGAGAGTGGCCTTGAGCGAATATTAAGAGATATTAGGATTTTCCGAATTTTTGAAGGAACCAATGACATTTTAAGGCTTTTTGTTGCTTTAACTGGTAAGCTGAAATTTCTTTATTGTGAATGACTAAATTATCTCAATGAATTTTTTAACCATTATTATTTACCCGACTTTAAAAAATGTTTCATTCTATACGATACACCTACATACCTTCTTATAAATTTAAACATACACTTTCATTTAGATCAGCACTATCATAGCCTGAACATTTTTTGCATCTGTCTTGTCACTCTGAAAAAGATAAATTTCAGTTGCACTCTGGTGTCCCAAATTGCTCTAGTACTTCTCGAGAATTATATCAAAGGGATTAGTGGGGATGTGTAAACAAAAAAAACTACAAATTTAAATAATTAAAAACAAGGAATTAACAATGGTAAAATGCACGCACTTCTTTAAAATTAATTGGAGATTAACGCAACAGTTTTCCATCAGGGGACAACACAAGATAAATAACACATGGTGACAGTGTAGGAACAGCTGAAAGTAGTGGCAGGCGTTTTGGTGACAGTGAAGGAACAGCTAAAAGTAGTGGCAGGTATTTAGCCTGCCAGTTACCAGATTATGTGGTAGGATCCAGCAAATAGGTGGGATATTCTAATGAGGTGGGGGAGGGGTTTGCATCTTAGAATTGGGAGTATATTCTGTTTCATTGAAATGTGTTTCTGTGCCTTCACAGCCCAAAGACTCACCCGATCATATGCAGCAACATATTTTACTGAGACGGGGGACATCCTCAATTTTACAGATGTCAAACCCTATCCCTTTATCCAATGAAATAGATGATCCCACCATTTTACTTGTTGAATCCTACCACGAAACATGGCTTAAAGCTGTAATCTGGTAACTGGTGAACAAAATGCCAACCACTGTTATGAACAACTAGTGTAGTGTCACCACTTGATATCTTATGGGTCCTATGTTTCTGCTATTCCCTGATGATGAAACCCATGTAGTGTTCCTAAAGAGTTGAGTTAACCCCCAGCAATTCATTTAAACAAGTAAGGGCGGTAAGGGCATTTTACCATTGTTTCTTTTCTTTATTTCATAGAAGTACATTAAGCCACCTTATTTATTAATTAAAAATTAAATTTTAAGTTAGGGAAATATCTATTTTTTTGAATAACATTTAAAATAACAGGTGTTTAGATGCTTTGGTAAAAGAAATGAATGCTGAACTAAAAATAAGAGAGGTATTTTTTTTTCTTTTTTTAATTAATAAATTTACCCCCTAATTATTTTCATTGGAATGATTACTGCTCTGTAAAGTTTAGGAGTACAGTTATTGAATGGGCTATTGTACTTGGGTGGAAAGAAAAAAAAAGAAAGTTTGAGAATTGTTGCCATATAGTGTTTCATATTGATATGTTTATTACTTTTAAACTAAATTTGAAAAATAATTTAGCTAGCTTGAGATTTATTTTGAAAATGAAACTAAATCCTATCTTTTCTAATGATCTTGTGCTTCAATAAATTGCTAGTATGAATTCCAAATTTGTTTAAAGAGTATAAATTGTTAAACTTGTAGGTATTCAGAATGCTGGAGGCCATTTGAAAGAACTTCAGAAAGCACTGAGTAATCCTGCGGCCAATTTGGGAATAATTTTTGATGAGGGAGCCAAAAGAGCAAAGAGGATGGTTGGATTGGGAAGTGGAATTTCTCTTGGTCCACATGTTCATCCAACTTTGAATGAAACATCTGCATTAGTAAGTGAAGATTTTAAATTTAGCTATTAATGTAATTTGTAAAAGAAATTTTCATAAAAAAACGCATTTTATGTATTTTTAAGAGTTCAGTTTTTGCCTAATTTTTACTTGCTTGTTACATTGAAAGTGTGTAAATAGTTTAATGTTTAAGTAGTTTTCTGTTAATATTGAATAGAATCTTTAGTATTAAAAATAGGTTTTCTCTCATTTCAAATTTTAATTATACATACATTTTCCTAAGGGTTAAATATAACACTTTTATTCCTTTTAGATATCTAAATGCATTGATGATTTTGGAGCATCAGTAGAACAGTTACTTATTCAACATGGCAAAAATATAATTGGTAAGATATTTTCAGTATTACAACATATCACTTCCCCCCCCCCCCCTTTTTTTTTCTAAAAGTCCTTTTACGAAACAAAAAATCTACCATTAAATTTTCAAATAATATGTCAAACCTAAATATTTTTTGGACTCACAAGGAATACTTTTGGGTTCGAACAAACAAATACGCACCAGAATTCAGAGGATGGTGATTTTTCTGACCTCGGAATTGATTGGTGATAGTTGTTTTTCTGTAGACCTCTGCAGTTGTCTGCTAGAGGTCTCTGTTCCAGCAAACCTCGAACCCATTGCTTGCCTGCTGCTATGCCACCACTCGAGACAATATATTTGCTTGTCTCACACTACCTAATAGGTTTTTTATGAAGTGAAACGAAAAATGGTTTGAACAATGATGATCAATCCATCTAATGTAATGAATGAATACGAACTTTCTCCAGTAAAGAAATGTCAAGTGTCATCGCAATGTTTGATGACAAGACATTAGAAAATATCTTTGATTATCATTTCCGAGGCCACAACATGTTCTAAAGAAAGCTGACCATCGGTAATGAAGCAGGCATGTCACTGTCCTATGTATAGATATGCATGTAGATCCGATTCTTAACACTTTGGGGTCTTTGCCCCTAGGTGCTACAGGTGGTTATAGATTCCCTAAATTTACGTTGCTTGGCAAATCTCCGAGCGCAACTTTCCCATTGCTTTGTTTCCCTTTTGAAGGTGTTTATGTGAGCATCGACCCAACATGAATGTATGTATACTATTGTAGTTAAAAAATCCACCAATAGATGGCATTTGCTGTCAGTATTATCTCTTGAAATCCCAATGGAAGTCACGGAAATATAGCAATGTGCTGCCATGTGTTTTGGGAACCTGTGTATAGTTTTTTTCAAAGCATTTCAAAATGGCTCACTTTTATATTATTTTTAATATAATTGAAGGGGTCAGAGAGATATAGTCGTAAGCCACACTAATTTAGTTCTGAGTTATAAGCATTTTAAAATTTTGACAAAAATCTGTAAATCTGCAATTCAAACTGCAAAAATTCTTTTTTATATTAAATGATACTTCAATATGTTATGAAACATACTGTAGCATATATATACATAGTTCTCTGCCAAGGGCAGGTCCTTCACTGCAAACCCAGCATTCTCCAATCTTTCCTATTTTCTGTCTTCTATGGAATGTTATTTTTGTCACTATATGTTGTTTTTCTATTTTTTGAATTGTCACTTAGATGTCACAGTCAAAAACTTCAATCTGTCACATACTGCCATCTATTATGAAAACTCCAAATTTCTTTCTATGGCTTTAAAAGAAATGGGTTTAGAGAATGTAGTAACATAAGAATCTCAAAAATGACGGAATGGTGGCTTATGACTATATCTCTCCGAGCCCTTCAATTATAACAATATAAAATATAACTATGTTGTTTAGTAAATTTTTTTATTTTGTTTGTTATATTCTGTATTTTTTTCCTATTAGAGATATAATGTAAAACCTTTCTTTGTAACTAAATTTCTTATTTATAATAATACTTACAATAAAATCTAATATACGATTTTGAAGACAAAGATTAGCTCTTTATTATTACTGATCCAAAGAGTTTTTCCAATTATACTTGTGTTCGTAACACATGCACTTTAAAACGAGCAAAAATAGTGCGACCTGTGGGGGAAAGCAGGGGCACAGAGGGTAGGACCCCAAAGTGTTAAAGCTTTGGCATGTCCCTTGTCCTCAGAGACCTCTAGTGAACAAGTGAAGAGATTTACAGAAAAATGAGCAACACCAGTGAAGATAGAAGTCAGAAAATCATCATACTTTAAATATATTTGTTACATATTTGTTTGCTCGAACCCAAATGTGTTCCTTGTTAGTAATTACAAATTTTGTATCCTATTGTAAAAATATTTATTTCAGTTTTAAGACAAGGAACTTCATTTACAATAGAACGAAGTCACATTACTATTGAGAAAAAGGAATGTTAATTCTTACAAATCCTAGATGTATAAGAAAAGTGAATCTTCCTTTAATCAGAATTGTATAATATCAGTGGAGAAAATCCAGTTTCTTACAAAAGAAAGTTTCTAGATATCATCAACTCATATTTCCAATTCCCTTTATTTTGCTCAGATTGGCCTGGTACCATCTTGCTCAGACCCTCTTTGCATGAATAAAAGAAAAAAACAAATTCCTGTAATATGAGCCTCCAGATGCAGCATTTTATTCTTATCTTAGTCTTGTAGTAAATCTTTCAACTTGTTTACTAAACACTTATCTACTTTATTTCTTTAATTTCCTTTTATATACAACCTAGAGATGACAAAGAAATTACTTCTATTATGGATTTTTATTTTTTAATAATACTTTAATAATAATATTTCAGGCAATCTGTATCAATTCAAATCATGGCTGAAAATCAAGTTCAACCTTACTTTCTCTAATTCTAAAGAAACTTGCTATGGCTTGTAGGTTTAATTAAAAAAAAAAAAAAAAAAAAAAACAAAAAAACCCTAAATTTCTTAGTTCCAAATTCAAATTGGCAATTTTAAAAAAATTTATAAGTTTTAAATACTTGTAACTCTATTTAGGTCACTCAAATGTTGTAAAGCTCTTGAATAGATAGCTCCCAGGTGATAAGAAACATTGCTCAAAAAGTTCTTAAAGAACAAGTTTCAGCTCCTCTAAAAAGTTATTATGACATTCCTTTGTAGTTCATCAGCTAAGTTACAATTAGGTTACAAAAATAAACCCCAGAATAAATCTGGATCCTTTCTCTGAGACTAGTACTGATTATTTTAAAACTATAATATACATGCTTTCTGATAAATTTGTCTGAATAGGAACTTGGAAAGGAGATGTAAAAGTATGACAAAGAACTCCATTCCAATTTGGTTCCTTCCTGAAAAACTAATACCTTCACTTAAAAGAAAAGAGACTAAAATGTTAGTGATCAATAAAATGGAAGCTGACGTGAAACATGTTAATGCTTATAATTCCCTTGGCTTGGCAATGGCTACTGTATCAACAATTATGGTGAATACTAAAAAAAAAAAAAAAAACAGCCAACAGATAAAATTACAAAATTGCACACATCAAATGTAAATTACACTAGAAATTTTCACATAGAAAAAGATGGAACAGTTACTAATACTGTTACTGTGAGTTGACGATTTAAATCATAAAAGAATTCCTCTGACTCAGCGTGCTATTGCTACAAAGGCTAGGAGTCTTTTTGACAAAATTCAACAAAAAAGAAGGTGGAAACGAGACAATCACTGTTTAAACAACGGTCTCAAATTCATTGCATAAAAATTTTAGTGGAGAGGTGCCAAAATTGAAGCAACTAGTTATTCATCACTGAATTCAAGAAAATTCTTGAACAGATCTTGTTTTAACGTCAATGAGACGGGAACGTATTGGGAAAAGTTGCCATCAAGAACTTATGTCTTGAAGGAAGAAAAATTATATGGCTTTATGTCGGGGATCACATTATTCTGCTCTTTAGAGGGAATGCATCAGAAACACTAAAATTAAAGCCATTACTGGTGTATCACTGAAATTCCCCGAGTAATGAAAGGCATTCTAAAATATCATTTGCCATCATTTGGACTTCAAACAGAAAGGCATGGATCATGCAACAAATCTTCTCAGAATGGTATGCCAAGCACTTTTGCTATAGCACATAGTGTTATAGTTTTGCAATCCAAACAATTTGCCTCGAAAGGCTCTTGCTTGACAATGCTCCAGGGCATCCACCAAATTTGGGAGATATTAAATCAAGAGCTCTGATAGTTTTTGTTGCCCCCCCCCCCCCAACACACCTCAATTAAAAAGAAGTTTTAACTTTTTTTATAGTCTTTGTAACTTGTTTACTCGATTTACAATATAATCTCCCAACTAAATTTAAATCGAGTAAAAATATTTTATTCCTTTGTTAAGATTCAGAGCATTGATTAGAACTTCAAATGGGTCTACTTTATTTTTGGATGTGTATCTTCTATGTTGTAATTCCTTAATTCAATCCTCCTTGGGATTTGAGCCCCTCGTCTCACTGCCAGTGACAGTCTTAATGTCTTACAGATTGATTACAGAAGTATTACATTAAAACTTACACTTTAACTATGTGGCCCTTAGGGTCGTGGGAGGTAAGGCTCTCGGCGTTTCATGACCAATGACACTTAAGTTGAGATCTGGTGGTCAGCCTGATGCCCGTCCGCCTTTAACTCCAAGGAAAGAAACCCATTCAATAGGGCTGGGTAAATCCTAGGACCATTTGAAGGAGAATGGAAAAATACAGCCACCTCCAACCCGCAGCCAAATTACAATAAGGCTTACATTAGGAAAAATTGGATTTGTCAAATGAGCATAACTTTATTTCCCATTTGTGGGACCAGTGACCTACCCTGTAAAACACAGCTTTTAAAACTCTGACAGGAAACGGGGAACTTTTTCTTTTTTATGCTAAGAGTAACCAGTGTTAAGTGTCTTTTGCAAATCCAAAATGAATAAAATTTCATGAAATACTGCCAACGTCTAATGAAAAACCTAGGAAAGAAAAATTTCCAATTTGCAGTGCATTAGAAACTTGAAGATCATAGTAAATTTCATTAAAATGGTAAATAATGTTGTTTATTCAGTATGTAATGACTCATTCAGTGAGAAGCCAATGTCAGTTTTCAATTGATGAGCAACGGTTAACTTGAAGAGAACTAGAAAGTTTAATAAGCTTATCTAAATTCTCATTCATATTAATGTTTTCTCTTATTTTCATTCGTGTAAAATCTTTAAAATTCTGCCTTTATAATGCTGCTTTGTTATTTTATTTAGATAAACAGTTTTTGCTGAAACGGTTAGCAGATTCAGCAATTGATATTTACTGCAGCGTTGTTATTTTATCACGAGCGAGTCGTTCCCTCAATAGGAATTTAAGCTCCGCTGAACATGAGCGGATGATGGTCCAAATCTTTTGCACTGAGGTAGGAAATGCTAAGATAACCATCTTTAAAAATTATTATTTCTTATTTAATTAAAATTTGCATTATGTTTAATAGTGTAGCTTTCTTTCATTTCATTTCATAGATTTTTATTTAAATATGTTTTAACTTTCACATAAAGCAAAATCATGATTATATTGACACAATGATAAATGAATGTCCCAGATTGTTTAATCCCTTATTAAATACCATAAGAGGAAGAAAAAAAACAAATCAACTATAACATGACATTAATGCATTGTAAGCAATTATGAATAAACTACATTTATTATTAAAGAACAACTTGAAGAATCAAAACATAACCTTAATGTTTTGAAAACTAAACTAAAAAAAAAAAAAGTTTCATTTAATAAAACAAGTTAACTTGTGTCTACACTGAAACTTTTGATTGTGAAGTCTATTTAGAGACTAAAAAAAATCTCATTTTTTGAAATTCCACTAAACTTCCAATTAACAAAACAAAACAAAAAAAACATTGTGGCGTTGTTTGAGATTAAATGAATCTAAAACTGTGAAAGGTTTGTCCAATTTCTGTGAACAAAACAATTTTATTAATTACAAGTAACTTGAATTCCTTTATTGGTGTATCCTTTCAGTAAATAGTTTTTGTGTGTTTTGCTGAACTAACTTAAATCATCATGAGTTAAAATTCTTTTAAGTAAACCAGAACAGATCTGGGTTGAAACTCATGTTATTTCAAGATTGAGAAGCATAATAAGAAATTTTATTATTTACTGAAAAGTGTCTTAACTCTAAAGATAAGATGGCCGTGGCTTGTAGACGCAGTATATATTATGCTCTAGAGGCTGGGTGTGGCTTATTGACACAACAAACTGGAGAGGGGAGGACAGGTGTGATATATAAGCTAAATTTGAAAAATTGTTTACTTCTCCTCTTTTTCTGGCATCCCATGCAGAAGCTTCTTTCGAAATACCCTTCCTTGTGAAGTGATTAAGCTGTAAATAAGCTTAGTAAGAACAACTTAAGGAAGCACCAGGTTTTTTTTTTTTTTTAATCTTAAATTTAATTTAAAATTAAGTTTGTAGCAATCACTAATTTCCTTTGTTTAACTTACATAATTGACAGTTTTATTTTTATTTGAAATTTTATTAATTCACTTGTTGTCCAATTTATTTTGTTGAATTTGCATTTTAAATTTTATTTATAGGCTGCAGACCGTATCAAGTATAATTTGGCAGCCCTATATTCTCCTGTACACCTGAAAAATTTTAAGAATATGACGCTCATATCTAAAGAGGTTTGCCAAAGTGGTGATATTGTTACTGCAAGGCCACTCGGAGTATAATTCAAAATATTGATTCATAGTATAGTCGCTTCACAAGTTCAAATTTTGGGAACATTACTTGCATAGGCAATACTACTGTAACTTTTAAATGGTCTAGGGTGAAATAAATAGGTGATTTACACACTTGTTCTACACTAAAAAAGACTAAGGACACAATTGTATTTATGTACATAACAATCAAATATGGAATAAATAATTGAAAAAATAATTCCTGAATAAAACTGTAAATAACTTTAATAAAAAATTAAAAAAACAAAACAAAAACAACACTGGAAGTCTTTTTAAATGTTTTGCTTGATTGCTGTTAATTCCTCTTAACATTGTGAAAATTGTAGTGTTGAATGCAACTTAATAGATGCAATAGGGTAAAAGTGAAAGGGCCAGATGTTTGATTCTCATTTGAACAGTTATTTCTAAGAAATGTAATTCTCTTGTGCCTTTGTGGAGTAAAAAGAAAATAATGAAATGAAAAATCATGTAGTGAGAGGAGAAGAAAAAGATAAAACTTTGGAGACAAAACATAATAATAGTTGTTTTCATTATTAATTTATTGGATGTTTTGAATGTAGGACTGTTTTAAAGAATTATAATCAGGATTGGTTTCGAATTTTCTTTAGTTCTTGTATCCAGTAAGCAAAGTAATCCACATGAGTGTTAATGAGCACCAAACAGCTGTCCTTGTTCACATGTTATGTCTTGTGTGTGTGTTTATGAAATGTGCAGTGATTACACTTAATATGCATTAGTAAAATAATGAAGTGCAAAACTTGATTATTCAATAAGAGGGTAGGATGAATTTCCAACGATTTCACATTGCACATTTATCAGGGAAACAAATAAGAATGACACTCAGATGGAGGACATCACAAAATGCAAAGGAACCAGACAGGAAATTGTACTCTAATGGCTACAAGCCTCAAAATTAATACAGTAGACTCCCTCTTAACCGGACTTCGTTTAACCGGATCTCCGCTTTAATCTCTAAAATGTAAAAAATAGCTAAAAAAAAAAAAAAAAAAAAAACGTGTTTCATTATTTAGTATCAGTATTGCACGTATTTCAGATACAACGTATCCAATACAGTTGTAAGGGGTGGAAAGAAAGGTTATTTTGGATGAGCAACGAAATCATTGTTTGTTCTCGGTTGTACGTGGGAAAAGAAAGCGTGAAGTGTGGTGTCCATTGAGTTGCGATTAGATGCCTTAAAAAGGATTGATAAGGGCGAAAGTTTTTTATTGGTATATAGGTTATAATACTTTGAATAAAATGGCGCAATTCTGTATTTTAATTATGTATTTATTTATAAGACAAATACATCTGAACTTTAATTTATTTCACTTCTCCAGTTTAACCGGATTTTTGCTTAACTGGCTTACCCTCGGTCCCATGTAAGGCTTTTAAAAGGGAGTCTACTGTACTAAAATTCCATCCCAGTCTTTTTTATGTTTGTGCTGTTTTTATCTTATGGAATATAAATAGCACTCATATTGCTAACTATTGGAAATTCATCCTAGTCATATCAAGCAAATGCTTTTTTTTCTTTTTTCCCCATCTGTGTTGATTCACTGATATATCGAAACAGCTTTAATGTAGTGCTTATATTTTATTCTAATTCAAGTAGATATAAAATGTTGAAGGGAAGGGGTAAACTCCTGCCTTTTGCTAATGTACACATTCAACAAAAGTTGTGTAAGAGGCCAGTAAACAATATCTATGATTGTATTTTTATTTAAGAAATGGAAATGTTCTTCATTATTTCAGTACTGATAGTAACATGTTGCTCATCCAATGCAAATCTTTTAAACAAGTAATTTTCATCAGTTATGAAAGAAAAGACAAAAAAAAAAAAAAAGTCAACGGATTTTTAAGACTTAGCATAATTAAAAAAAAAAAAAATCATTAGATCTGTTCTCAAGTGTGAGTAGTAACTGGTTTTTAAATCTTGATATATTTTTAAGATATGAAAGTAGATTAGATGGCATATAAATATTTCCCAATTAAATTTCATAGTTCATTAATTTGTCACTAATGATCTAATTTGTCACCAAATTTTATATTAAATAATAACCAAAATTAAAAAATAACCAAATTTATATTAAAGCTGCTTATTAAAGTTTTAAAGTAAATTAACCATTTTCACTTGTCTCTTGAAAAATATTTTTTTGTATATTGTGATTATGCATCAGCAATTATGAAAATATTAAAATCGAAGATTTTGTAGTAATTTCCATAGTAGCTCCTGTCTTTTTTTTTAAAAAAAAAAGTAAGGTGATCATCATTTTCAAAGTTTTATCCCTATTTTCAGCAATAATTGCTAAACATCACTGATTATTCACTAACATAAGTTGAACTGAAAACCCAGTCTTTTAGAAGTTACAAGTTTAAAGAAGATATTTTTATTTTTATTCAAGTGGACATTTTCTGTAATCGGCAAAAAAATTGTATAAATCATTTAAAGATATATTCACAGCCTTTCTTACGAAATTACAGATGAGGATAATTAAATCAGTTCAAAGTATTTTAACGTGTTGATAATTTGATAGAATTTAAAAAAGTCTACACACAATTAACAAAACAAAACGTTTACACGAGCAGTTTCTCTCGTTAATTCACTTGATGAAACTCGTGAATTAACGATAGAAACCGGTCATGTCAGTATTTTATTGTTAATTATTTTAATTATGTATGTAGACCTTTTAATTCTAGTAAATCAATTCAACTTTAAGAAAAAATACTGTTGGCAGAATATAGCTTGTGAATCTATTAGAAGATGAACACCTTATTCATTTTCACCTTTGAACATTCAGTTTTGCTTCAAAAATTAATACTCATTAAAATCAAAATTTTCGAAGCTCACGTTAGACTTTATTTAAAATAAAAAGCATAAAAGAAAAGAACAACATTTGATCCAATTAATAATTTAAGTTGTAAGGTCAAATCTTGTAGAATGACTGCAAAATCTAGGGAAAAGAAAATTTCAAGGTGGCATGTAAATTTTCTAGCTGAGGCTGCTATTTTTTGATGCAGTTGCTATCAGGAGTGTCATTGGCTTTGGCTTTCTTTAAAACGTCAGCTTGCTAAGATGATTAATTCTTAAGTTATTTTGATTGTGCCAACTGTAAAATCTTATAACACTGGAGCATGTAATGTTGTATTTATGTCTGTGAATCCATTCTGTACAAAATAATAGGGGGTGGAGGGAAATAACATTTAGATCTTGTAACAAACTCCGCTTTCAATGATACTTAAGTTTTCAGTTAATTTGACTGAAGACGAAAAGTTTGTTTCAATTGCCAACTGCTTCGTAATTTTTTTCAATCTTTTAAACCGTATGAACTGTGAAACCTCAGATCTTCTACCCTTGAAGAATTAATGAAAATTAGGTGGCACTCCTTCTCAAGGAGTCCTTGTATTATATAATATATATATATAATATATCTGATGGCCAAACTCAAATGACACCAATTCGAGTTTAGCAATGCAAAGATTTCAATCAATCATTTGCAATTTAGAGAATTTAGAATGTAAAGAATATAAGAAAACTAAACAAATAGCCGGACAGCTATCTGAAATTTAAAATCCCAATACAAATTTCTGAAAACTGTTTCTGTGAACGTACGGCCAAACTACATTCACTTCATCAGCGGCATCTGGTGTTAAATTTTGAAACTAAAATTTGGAAGACACAAAAACGCATTATTTAAAGAAATTTGCTCTTTTTTATTGTATATATTCTTTAAGTTTTTTAATTTTATATCATTTTTTAATTTCTTTTATATTATATACTTTTTTTGCTTTTTTTATGGTTTTATATATATATATTAAAAAAAAATAAAAAATAGATGACAGTCATCAGATTAAATTCAAAACTTCCTTAAATAAAGGATTTAATTTTGAATTGTCATAAGATAACTTAAATGATTATAAATTAACAAATCAAATCAAACAAACTATATATGGCATAGTTGAATGATGGATTACAATATGCAACTGTTTGTAAAATTAAACGGTAGCCATTATGGTTACAATACAGTAGCTACATTACGTGGCATAGTCAGTAATACTCATTCCATAATAGAAAAAAAGTACAATTTTCATCCCTTTGCCGTTTTTCTCTTCAAACAGAAAAAAAGTCCAATCTTACCTAGAGCCATGATACTGGTAAGCCCTAACAGTATTACTAGTTAACAAATGTTTTTGTGTAAGAGTTTTGAAATGAGATTAAATATTAACATTCAATAATACAAAATATTGTAAAGAAAGCAACAAAAAATATTTTAGAAGGAGAGAAGGGTCTGGCAAGTGTATCTTCTCAAATTTGTTGAATCGCATTAATTGTAGGGCAAATGTAATCTTAAATTTATGAAAAATGTTTCATACATTTAAAATTTCATTTTAAATAATGGTGTCTTAATAGTTTTTCCTTGTACTAGAAGATGTATTTTTTTTTTTTTTAGTCAATATCTAAGCATCTGAGATCAAATGATGCACAACTTCTAAAAACAGCTCGATCACCCCTCATAGCTGTAGTTAATATGTTACAGTTCTTTAAGCTGTCAATAGATGGCATACAGTGTAAATTATTCCGAAATGGAATGATGGCCTAATGAATAACGCTCATTGGCATGAATTTTAGTTGTCTTGGTATTGTGTTATAAAATTTATCAAATTATTTTAATTGGACAGTAAAAATCGCAATTTTATGAACTCTTGCTTGAAAATACTAGAAATGGGGTAATATTTAACACACACTCACTCCCCACCTTTCTCCCAAGCATTTTTAACAGCGAAAAACATGTTGATGACAAAAGGTTAAATCTTTTAAGATTGCTTATTCTTTCCAATGTACCATGTTTGTTAATATCTTTGAAGCGGGTTATCCTAGAAAAGTATCCTAAAAATGTCTTTATAAGAGCGAAGACATCATCTTTCCCTTTGGTATTTTTTTTTTGTCTGACTAACACTTCATATCCTAGACCCACGTAACACAAAGCGTTGGCCCAACGTTGGGTCATGGTTTGGCTCGAGCTAATTGGTGTAGCAAAAAAAAAAATAGATTTGAGAGTAAGAGGAGACATCTAGATTATTCTGAAACCAAGTTATTCCGAACCCGGTAATTAAGAGACAGCGAGAAAAAACGCAAAAACTATCTTTTTGTTCTTTATATCTGTTTACTAGGCGATGTCATGAGCGATTGCGATGTCTTTGTAATAACGACTCCGTAGATTAGCTCCATTCCTGATTTAGATATGTATCATGAGATCTTAACCATGATTCTAACATCTTAAAGAGAAGATATTGTTAGAGCACGTAAAAGCATGCGATACTGTATATATAGGATGTCCCACAAGAAAAGGTCAATATTTTGGGAAATCATAGTATTTGTTGATCTAAGAAAACCAGGTCATATGAAAGTGCGTTCTTTTCCAATCGATTTCCGAGATTTAGCTACAATATTTCGAATTTGTCGCGCAATATTGTTCTTCTCTCCGTCGAAATGCGCTACTATTTGAATCACGTGGATTGGAGTGAAGCTTGATGTTGACAGAATTTTTATTGTTTATTTACAGTTTATGTTAACAAATTTGTCACTTGAACATTAATATTAGAAACAGTACGTAGCATCTCTTTCATATCAATAATTTTGCAATTGAACAATTAAAAACCGTTCTTTGTCATGCAAAGGGTTCGGAATAGAATACAAATAAATTTTCATACTATGACCTTCCAAAATATAGGCCTTTCCTCCTGGTAAACTAAAAACATTGTCCCAGGAGAAAAGGCCATATATATATATGTATATTAATTACTATTACTACTCGCGAATGGGCCCCAACGGATTTTAGCTCCCCTGACAACGTCAGGACAAGGCTAGGAAAGCAGAGACGAGAAATCACTTCCCGTCGAGGATACATCTGAGAGTAAATCCCAGGGGGGAAACGGACGAAACACAGAAAAAAAAAACAGCCATGCCACAACCAGGATTCGAACTCGAGTGCCGGCACACACGAGATATATATATATATATGGTGTTTCGGAAATGGTAAACAAAGCGAAGAGATACGGGTTCCAAAGGTCATTTTTGAGTCGAAAATGTTCTACGACATTTTGTTGTCTGGGCCGTAGTTTTAGAGTTAGGAAATGAATACTTTGGGAAAGGTCCCTAATCAAACAAAGTTCAGTTCTGGCCATTTTCAGCATTTTCTTTAATTATCATACCTGTTTTTAGTCATGACATTTGTTATCCGTATTGCTTTTTGTAATAAACCTTTACCTTTTTATTTACACTTCCTAATGTGAACTGAGCTTTCTTTGATATATCCATATTATTACCTGACAATGTTCTGACATTCACTTCTACACATAACGAGCTCTCAAAGTATCTGGAATAACACCAGAGAACATATATTTTAAAAACGATAGTTAAGCATAAAACTAGCCTATATTCTAACATAAAAATATAATAATGTTTCTAAGAAACACCACCTTTTTTATGGAGGCCCCAAAAAGGACTAGGGGCTATTCAGACAATTGGTCACGCTTGATGGGGATGTGAAAGAGGCGCAAAATGGGGAAAGGGGAAGGACTTTTATTTATTCCTCTTTGATACGATGGCCTTATTGACCGTGAACTGTCCTTGAAGATATTAAAGTGAAGATAAGTACGAGTGTTGATATTTAATAAAAGAATGGTAATAAGTTCTAGCAATTTCTACTGTTCAGTGTTTGGAAAAAATTCAGACTATTTTCTTTTCTCAAACCTTTACGACCTGTGATTCTTCAATTCCAGTTTTTTGACGAGAGAGACTCAAAAAGCGTTCGAACTGCTAAAGTTGGAGATGATCTGAAGATAATCATAAGTCTTCTATAGCACACAACAGATTGAGCTATATCATAGATTTATTCGTATATATAGTAACTAATCTATTCAACTTATTAGGACCGTACTCTTTCAAGACCTTTGTTTTATTACCAATTTCTGTTCTGAACCAACATCTTTTCGTATTTCCATCAAATTCAAACCTGACTCGTAGAAAACATTTGAAATCGAGAAGTTGGGGTTTGTATTAAAAAAAAAAAAAACTTTCCTTAATCACTGGTGATAAGAGATATCAATTTCAGTTTTAAAGCATGGTTTCAGCTGCAGATTTCAAACGGATTTCGCCAAGTCTTATTAATAGTTAAAACAATGATCAACCAATTTTTGAATGCGCAGATGATGGACGGCACTGTCACGCCTGATTCCACTAATAACGATTAACAGAAATGTATTGATTAATCAATAATTATTCCAATTTACTTAGAAATCGGTAACACGAGCTTATTGGGAACGACTTTGAAAAAGTACAACAGTTTTTGAAAGATCGCTGATGTGGAAAGGAGCTAGCTTTACTAAATATACCACCTTAAAGAAGAACAAAAAATAAAACAAAGAAAATATAGTTGATTTATTCAACTTTCCAGAAGTCGTATAGTAACACTCAAAAATTGTTGCTCTAACAGATAATGAACCGTTAGTTTATTTTCCGGAGGAATGCTACTCTTATAAAATCATGTCCCCCTAATAACCACAAAGGAATTTTTGTATTTCACATATATATATTTATGGACACAAGAGACTGGCTCCTGTCTATTAGATAGATGTCTTTCACGGAACTGATAGATGTAGGTATATAAATCAGTTGGAAGTGCAATGTATATCTTCAGTAGTTTTCCAAATGGATCTTGTGGAGAATTTGCATAGTATTTGCAGAGATAAGATTACAAACGAAGCAATGAATTTCTATCGATTTCTAAAATAATGTCTAAAAAAATACTCCAATTTAAAACAACTGTATTTAGACGATCCAAGTATTTACGGATTGCATTTATTTCCAGTAAAAGGAAAATTTCAATGTTACATTCCGTAGATATTGTAATTAACAAATACGGAGAGAAATTATTCTTTTCAGTTAAAAAACAAAACAAAGACTAACAAAAAAGGCTCAACATTCTAAGAAAGTAGGTTTTACGTTCTTAAGGGAACTTTTTCATCAGCCTTATTCTTTCAGTTTCGACTTTTATTTAGTTGTTGTTTACTGTGATAATAGCACTTTAAAGGCAGGAGAACAAACAAACAAATATTTTCTTCTTACTACGTTACTGTTTAGTAAAAATGAAAGCCATTTAAATTAGTCAACGAAGAAACCTTGGAATAAAAGAAAAGCAGATGTCATAGCGAATATACAAACATCGACCAGATTTTTTTTATATCGAGAAAAGCCAAAATGTAAGATAGCACTTTGTATTGGATTTATTAAAGGTGAGGGTTTTCGATTCAATAAAAAGTCTTCTCCTTTTTGTTATCTCGGAAAACTACAGTTTTAATATCATTACAAAATGTTTATCATAAATGATTTATCATAATACGAGTGAAATAATTCGTCTGCACAAATTCAGGGAGAATCAAAGTAATAAAACGTGCCGTCACCTAAGTTAAACTAAGTGCACCACAGACATTTTAAAACCACCACAAAATTCGATTGGCAACTATTGATACCATGCAGGGTAGATTAAAAACATTAGTTTGCACAGCAGAACGAACAATTCTTTTTCCTGGGCAACCTAATAGTATAAATTCGTCTCTTTTTTTCTTTATTAATTTTGTTTTTATTCTAATACTTAACGAAACACTTTGGGAGTACGAAAAAACAGACTGAGGCCATTTGCTGTGAACATATTTTTATTAAGTTCAGGAATGTGCTTATGTCACCGAACAAAGACTCATATGTTAAAGGTTTTCCAATTTCCTGCTTAATAGTGGATGTAACAGTTCCTGTTACATAAACGCAACTGTTAATAAGCAACTTGGTATCTTATGTGGTGAGTGTGGGTGGCAAGGAAGCCGAGCACCGCGACCGTTGGTCTATTGTGCTATCCCACTGAAATAAGGACAGACGGAGAGAAAGACTGAGAAAGTATGGTGGGAGAAGTGCAGGGGAAATGGGAGAACCCCGAGAAAACATGCCCAGTGCGGATCGTCCACCACCACGAAACTCACATGAGAACCGAACCTCGGTGCTCAGAGGTGAGAGGCCAGTGTCTTAGCAACAAACCAACCGCGCGGCCTATTAACAAGTATGTGAAGTTGGCTATGTCTAAATAGAGAGGCATCATGAAATGCAGTTATCATCTGTTTCATCATCCTCACAAATAAACATTTGTTGAAATGTGATCTTGTGAATGTGAGAAATACAGAACTGTCAGAGGAACAGAGATGATACTCTCACTGACACTTTGAACATGATGAAGATACACATTACACATTAGAAATGTTACATGTCCTGAAGACATTTTTCAGATCCTGTTCAAATTGAGGAAACAGTTTCTTCAAAGTTTGAATTGACCATTACATACGTTCTTGTTCTCAATAAATAAGGTCCTATAGAATCTATGGACTCGGATAGATATTGTGCATCATATACGCCAAACGACCTCATTCCCTAGATATTATTTATATTATCACATTCCCTAGATAATTGTACAATCCTTTTTTATGAGATGGAGCTGAAACTGAGTAGCTTAGGTCTGTCGGAATACTTTTTAACTTTCCCAGGGTTAAAGGCGAACTAATCCTATCTTGATTCCGATGGTTTAGTATCATTAAAGCTATATCTCCAATGCTCCGAAGGGCCTCTATGGCCTGTGAAGCGAGATCCTTAACTTGTATTGTTAAATACGAAATGTAAACCACAATGAGACGAAAATCTCATCAACCTTACATTGAAGCAAACTACGTAGCCTGTAAGTAGAGTTCAATAGGTTGTGTTCTGTACTAAGAAAATAAACCCACAACATTTATTGATCACAATATTGAGGATATAGTCACCAAAAAACCCTTTTTAGCCCCCAAGGACCGCTAGAGACAGTTCTTGCTTCGCTTTGTTAGCAACATGGCGTTCCTAGACATCAAGTGAAGTACGTGATCATACAGATTCTTTTACAATGAAATAAATTAAAAGCAGTTTCATGAAAATGATCAAAGCGAATCAGAAACGTCTTATATTATTACTCTTCAATTCGATTTCAACATCTCTTGTCCTTCCGATTTTTAATTACTCTCAGGTAATTCTTAGTCTCAATACACTGTCCTGCCAAAATGCTTTTTCTTTGCAATGACTGAGCTATTCCGGACATCATCTTTGCCAACTTTTTTTTACACTATGTAGTTTTTCCGTTGTGTGTATTGCAGAAAAAAAAAATATTACTTTTACGTGTTTGTAGTTAATTTTTGGTGGATGAAAAGAACATTATTGAATTAGCATCTTTTCCCATCGAAAATAACAGGATATTAATGTCGCGGATTCATACCAGATGTCGACGTCATAGAAGATACTATTAATTACTGAGAATCAATTCTGAAGAAGAAACGACTGCTAGAAGAATACTGTGGAATTAGGCCTATTGTGTAGCGTTAGAGACAAGAAAATCTGTACTAGTTGAGTAAAACAGTATTTAAAATGAGCATTTACGAAATAGAAACTAGAAACACGATATCTAGAAAACTTACATTAGCTGTTGTAATTTCATCTGATTACACAAATGACACACATCTAATTCACGATAGTCCTAAATTAATAGCACTAGAACTTTTGAATACATTGTAAAGTTAAGAATTTCACCTGATGTCTTCTTGGGAAATTCTTTGAATCTTCCGCCATCGGAATCGCACACATGAATATCCACAGCTGATTAGCAACGTTATATCACTATGTAGAACTTTGCACAAAGTGAAAATTTATCGGTCCTTCGATAATACTAATGCATCTAGGCTTATGTAAAAGTGACGGACTTTGGTCATGGCAAATTCATCTCTAATTTGCGAGGAACACACTTAAGAACAAATACTTGTTTGTTGACTTGGTAATCTTTACGGGGAATCGAATCACAACTGGTTAGGAGAATTTGCTTATCTCCAAGCTTTTAATCAGCGTAAGTGAATCAGAAACACACACAATCAGCCCTGATTGCTTATTACTTTTCTATTTCTTTCATCCACCGAATATCACCCAGGCAATCACAACAGCTAACACTTGCATGACCATTGTTGCTGTCTGATATCATGAGCGATTCATTGCTCAAGAATGCGTCACACATTAAATTATTATTGGAACCAAAAATCACTTCTTTCGTCCTTAAATTCATTCCAGTCAAATACTAATCGGAAGCAAAAGGCAGTAACTGGGATCAATTATTTTTCCTTTCTTGCCAAGATGTCTGATTCAAGAAAATGGATTTAAGGATGGTAATGAATTTAAGGATGATAATAATAGTATTATGTTTACTTATTAAGAGTTTGTTATGAATTATGATGATGATAGTATTGTTTGTACGTACTAAGAAATTATTAGAATATTGTTTTTACGTACTGATAAATTATTGTATTATGTTATCAATTCTTTATT
Organism: Thereuonema tuberculata; assembly: GCA_023159025.1. Lineage (NCBI taxonomy): Eukaryota > Metazoa > Arthropoda > Chilopoda > Scutigeromorpha > Scutigeridae > Thereuonema > Thereuonema tuberculata. The sequence continues at coordinate 58,743,886 of JAFIDM010003189.1, read as the reverse complement.
TACGTAATAAGTTCATATTGAATGTGAATTAAACAGGAGTTAAAATATATCCTGGAATTATTCATATGAAGAAGTTTAACCGATTATTCGAAATATTATGAGTAAAGAGTTTGTTTTTATAATGATCTAGTTGAACGTTATTTATTTAATAAATAAAGATGAAGTTTGCCTATATAAAATGGATTCCTAATTATAGTAAGTAGCTGCATTTCTAGATATGCAAGTTATTGTGACGGACGAAGCTTGGAAATTACAGTATTTGTGACACAAATCAAACATTTCATATGCATTGATAGAAGACAACATTATTGTTGCTCGTGCATCCATTGTTGCTGATACATGCGATTCGAAAACATAAGGTCGAAAAATATGATTACAAATTACAATTGCCGAAATAATTCTAATTTTCGAATTTTAAAATCTGTTCTTGCTATTTACTATTTAATATTCATTTTCAAATTTTATTAATAATCTTTGAATCTTTTGCTAAAATTTTAATTAGAAGGCTTGCTCCTAAAATATTCTTCATTACATTGAAGAAATTGAAAAAATGTTACTAATTTGCTCTCATTTTATAAGAAAGTATAATAAAATAAAATAAAAAAAAATAAATAAAAATCTTAAATCATTTAGAAATCTCCAATTAAAAATGAAGAAACGATTTTTTTGTAGTAGAAATGTATTTACACGATAGCTGTGATATGCGCCCTCTGGCGGAGATTATATTTTCGAAGCGTCATATTCTTTTACGTAGGAGGATGTATGTGTAGCCCCTTTAGCTCAGAGGTAGAGCACTGGTCTCGTAAACCAGGGGTCGTGAGTTCAAACCTCACAGGGGGCAAAGACGAATCTTTTTCAATTATTCTTTTTTATTTATTTTTTTCCTACATCATAATTGTAGGAAAAATGATGATTCTACTTTTCAATGATGATAAAATCAAAAAGAAAATATCTGAATTAATCATCATATTTTTCGGTTTCCTTTTCTTTCGTTCGTGCCTTGCCGATCGTAATACGAACAAAAGATGAGAATAAAATAAATAATAATTAATAAAATAAAAAATTCTCGAATTCATAAAATCTCCTTAAAAACTATAAAATATTTATTAAATATTAGTAATAATAATAATATGTTTTTATTGTTTTAATTTCGAAAAAAAACAACCCTAGAAAAACGTTTAAGAATTGATTTACAGAGCTGCATATTTTATCATAGCTAAATCCAATTCTGGTATCCTGCGAGATCGTATTTTCGTTTTGTTGTTTTGAGGAAGTCCGCTTCATTGATCGATAGCAGGTATGGCTTCCTCCTTGGGTAGGTTTACATGACATCGCTCAACAATGGAATGACGTAAGACGTTCTTACCAACAGTTTTATCAGATACGTAACGATTAATTTCAAGGGAGGGAAATAAATTTATTGATAAAAAAGTAAGATTATCCTTAAAAATATATATAAAATAAAAAATTTGCAGCATGGAAAAAAAAATATTATTTATATATTACTGGAATTATCGCGAAACTAAATACAATCAACTGCTTCAAAAATGTATATATATTTTATTAATCTTACGTCTTACGTGAACTTAGTTTCTTCCTAATTGTCTGTCATTCTGTACATCTGTTACTGGCTTTTGTGCATCAACAGTAAAACCAATTTAAGTAGGTTTCACCTTTCATTTCTATAAAAATCATTTCTGAATCCTTAATGACCGGTTTTTTGATTCCTAGCTCCTTGTGATACAATTTGCACACGAATCAACAAAGTTGGCGATTGTAGTGGAAAAGTCTATTAGTGAAAAAAATCAACTTCCTATAATTCAATAGCTGTTGCGTTATTGTGATTAAGGCGCTTTAATAGCAAAGATTTTTACCAAGTTTAGGTTCGTAGTTTTTCATCTATGGACTCAATACATAAAAATCAACAGAGGTCTTGTTTTAAAGTGGCTGAACTTTCCATTGAAGTTTCAGCTTCCTAAGGTGAATAATCTTAATCACAGATCTGATTTTGTATTCTTACCCCTTTTATTTCCCCTTCCTTCGATCGTTTTAAAGATGTTAGACTAAATAATAAATATCCTTTGACAGAGCTGTTTACGTGGGGGCTTATAAATAATAAATATTAAAATAATACCAATAAAACATTTGGAGGCGTCAAGATATTATATTTCTTTAATTACAAAATAGTGATAGATTAGACACGCGGTCTTCCAGGCCAAACTTTCAGTACCCGGAAATTACGAGGAGCCGACACCCGGCGCCGGGTTCCCAATTCCGGGAAGTAGGTCCTTTGAAACCCAGCTCTTTTTTATTACTTTTTTTTTAATGTTTTCATTTTTTAATTGGATGGTGCGAGCTGCCGTTTTATTTTATTTTTTTCTCAATCGCAAATTGGTTTTTTTTTTTGCACGTGCTCCAAATAGAGGCAATACCAGGCAGTTTTTGTAGGACCAGACACATCAATATGAAAAACTTCAAATTATTTAATTATTTTAGTAATATTAAGTTAAATTGGATCCGACTCCTATGTTTGGATAACAATTTACGAATGAAGATATCGCTAAAATAAAATAATATCGTTTTTATAATACTGATTAAAGGAATTTTTTTTTTATTTATTCTTTAGGTAATAATCTGTTATTAGGATTATTACATTGAGATAAAAATATTTATTTCAAATATATTAAAAGTATATCGTATTAAAGACATCAGCTTAGTTTCAATTCGTCTTAAGTGTTGCTAATATTTGTAATTAAAATAATTGTATGTGATTTTTCGTTTGGGGAAAGTTAGTTGAAAACTTGGAATCTTTGCAAATTTTCTTGATTGTTTTAATATCTATTTGGTAACCACAGCTACCAAAGGATAGTCTAACATTAGCATCACACCTATCCTCTCCTACACAGCATCGGAAAAAAAATATATCAAGACTATTTAACCTAATATTTTAGAGGTAGGGATTTAGTTTATTAAAATGGCGGTACCTACTAATTTTGGTACATTTTGGACCCGTAAAAAGTTAGGGTCTAAAATTCACGAATTTTTATCATAATCAGGATGACCTATTTCTCCTACAACGTGGAAACTTTTAATACAGTGGCTCTTAAACTTTGATATATTTCTGAGCTATTTTATACAGTATATGGCTATGATGTTGTTGTTGTTTTATTTTAAATATAAAAGTAATTAAACAATTATTTTTATTTAATGTATTCTTAATTTTACAGTCAAATAAAGTTGTCAAACTATAATAGTATACTTGTTGTTGTTTCTTTTAAATATAAAAATTCACTGGAGTTTTGAGAAAGGCTACACTTAGCAATCTTTGTCAGAGACGCTACAATATATTCTAAAAACCAGGCAGTAATAAAGATAGTGTTCAGATTATCTATACAAGATTTCTATTGAATATAAGATCTATAGTAGTTACAGGTAAATAAATAGAAGTATTTGCCGTTCAAGCAATCACGGCATCCCCAAAACTACTTATCTTGGAATGCTGAAATTTAGTAGTAAATGGATGTTGCTGATCCTAAACTGATTTTTTTTGTACAAAAATAGGGTGAAAACATGACTTTTCGTTCAAATACTGTTATTATGATAAAAATAACGATTATCTAGAAAAGGGGAAAGTTTAGACTGTGTTTGAACAAATATTTGCTGTGCTTCCAGTGCAGATTGTCGAAATTAGTGAACTTCATTTATTTATTTATTTATTTATTTATTCAGCTTCATTTATTTAGATCATGTACCTTTTTGATAGATACTGGAATTACGTACGAGTGAACAAAAAATTCGTTAAGCTATTTTTTTTTTTTTAATGGTAAATCATGCGCAAAAAAACAACAACAAAAGAAAACAAGTGTGTTCGACGTAAGCATTTGGACGATGGCGGAAGCCCAAAAGGGGTCAGTGTACCATCCGCCTTCCACTAAAGCAATGTCAAGAGCAGGATGTGCTCGTGTCTCTCTTGGCCGAACTGGGTCACATCCGCCACGACGGGAGCGTCGTATTTAGAAACGCCTGCTGCAAAGGCTCGGCATCACTGAATGAGCGCACACCCACGCCTGGCCATTCAGATGCGGCTGCTACGGGCTAACCCTTACGAAAATGGTTGGTAGAATCATATAGAGCTCTATAGGTTTCTATAGACTACTCTATAGGATCCCCAGTCAGCCCTCTATAGAAAAGTCATTCTATAGGAATTCTATAGCTGTT
>JAFIDM010003189.1:58655955-58702724 GCA_023159025.1 Thereuonema tuberculata | reverse complement strand
AAAAAAAAAAAAAAAAAAAATTAATAAATAAATAAATAAATTAAAAAAATTGGCGCAAGACAGTTAATAAGATCAACTAACTTTTTCATTTGTTTTATCTCTTGCCAAGAATAAGCGAGGTTTTTACGGCGTTCAGTGTTTTAATTTTTTACTTTTTCAAAAAAAGGATGGTGAAAGTGAAATGCACGGTCGGTGGGCGATTGCTTCGATCTGTGCTCTATGTGATTGGATCGGCCTTCGCCGGCGGCTGACAGCGACCGATCTGGTTCGCGATCTCCCCGCAGCGATTGCCGGAAAGCATGCAATTAGTATTCCGTTCGCGGGGCAGGTGGCGTTGTATTCGGCGATTTCAACTTCCTGTTTCCTTTTGACCAAACAGATCGGAAAAGTTGGGTGTACACTTGATATTGTCGGAGTGGATGATTTCGCCACAGTACGTATAGAGATTTTTTTATTTGTAAAAATTGCTTATTTGTAAGATGCTTTTGCCTTCTCAATCGACATTTCACAAACAATTTATTCTTTGCTGAACTACTTATTGGTGTCATTGGCTGGTTTATTATTTATTATCGATAAGATGGCATTTTCATCTTAATTTTACGAAAATTTCTTATACTAAACGTTTATAAAAATTTATAAACCCAACCATTAATTTTCCAAAAAAAAAAAAGTTTTTTTTTTCTTTTTCTTTTAAGATTTAACCTTTTCATTTTTTATATCCTGATATCTCGGCAAACTTCAAAATATTTATATTTTTATTTTACTGCTTTATTTCCATTTATTTCTAAAAACTTGTAAAATTTCAATTGCTTTTTAACTTTTTATATAATCGATTATTGTCTCTTTTTATATAATTTGAAATTCGACTTATATTTTAAAAAATAAATAAATAAGTAGAGAATTAGGTAATTTTGAAATATTTTAGAATATTTTCTAAATGTTTCGAATATTATGGGAAAAAAAAAACAAATAAACAAACAAACGAACGAAAACTCCTATATTTCTATAAATCTTTTTTTAAAAAAAATAGTTAAATTAATGTTAGCGCTTTAGTCAGAATTACTGTATAATCATTGCACTGCGATTAATTTTCTACTTTCGTGAACTATCGTAGTGATTATACATTCTTACAAACTTTTAAATATGTAGAAATAATTAAAAGTAAAATAAAGCATATGAATTATCATAATTTTTCTAATACATATATTGATATTAATAGTAAAAAACGTGACTATTTTTATTTTATTATTTTCAAGGAAAGAATTTGAAGTTGATACCTGTCATTAGTTATTTTAAGAAATTTATAAATACACGATGCCTTAATTTTACCATTCTCTAGATCCCATTTGCACTCCGAAATAATAAGAAAACGAGAAAGATTAAAAACTACCGATATTAAATTTCCTGTTACGGTAAACAGACACAAAATATTTCAAAACGGTACTTAAATAAAAGAAAGCAAGCTCTACAACCGACTAAATGACTTCACGGCTGTAATTAGCAATTAAGTACAATTAACATGCACTTATAATTAACGGTAATTAAACACAATTAAAGAGAAGAACATGCTGCACCACACTATTAAATCTGTCCACTTTCTTGTGGTTTTTATATCTTGTTAGTCGATCACATTCATTGGCAGTTCGAGTCCGTCAGGAATTTTGGAATTTTCATGGCTGTTTTTGGTCCATCGTATACTTCTAGTTTAGAAATCCTTGTTAAGTTTCGTGTTTCCGCTCTACAAATGATGTTTGTTTTGAATATAATGATGGATTATGAATAATATAATCTACATAGAGTTTTATGTTAAGTTTATTATTTTCAAAATGCGAATTTAAAGATTTACTTTATCCTAATAGATATGTTTTTTAATAAGAATTTAAACATAGCTCCTATAAAAACTAAATTTTATCTAGAAAGAATATTTTTTTAGTGACTAAAATATTGATAAGTTTATTTTTCTGATTGCTGTTTAGGAAGTTTTGCATTCTTCTATCATGTTACTAAGTGGAAATTCTGATTAAATGTACGGTTTCTCATTTATACTGGGCGCTGTACTTTTCAATTAGCTGTACAGGCGAAAAGGAGCGTTTCATTTATTTGTGAGCTGGAAAAACTGGCATCTGGAGAGTTGTTTCGGGCTTTCATAATTTGTATTTTTAATTCGTAAGTTTGGAGAATCTACTGTTTCCTATGGCGAAGTTTCAGAGCTGTAATATATCACGCCCACAAGGCAGAAAGAGGAGCACAACAGTTGAGCTTATTGGTGGAATGGAATCACGTGATCCCAATGGATATCAGGATTAGTTGGTAATTATTTCTTGTTTTTGAAGAAATATTTTCTTGCTGATAAATCGAGCATTATTTCTCGAATTATTTCTTGAAATGATTTTATTTATTTATTTACTTTTTTAATTTATGCCTATATACATGGAAAACTTAGGAATATTTCAATTATTTTAGAGGGAAAAAAAACTTTATATCTAAGGAGCGCAGTCGTTAGAATGATTCTTTTAATAAAGTATATTATAGTAAGCAAAACCTAGCAGTGCAGTAAGCACTTATTCATTCAGTAAAGAATGAATGAAGGTCTGTTCAAGATAATGTAAATAAGAATAACTGTAACAAGAACAATATTTACGATACGCCATTAAAATTATTCAGCACGTTCGGTTTTCAATGTTCCAATAGTCATCATTTGATGGAATCCTACTCCGTGATTCTAGCATTAGTTATAAATGTTTTACAGAAAAAAAAAAAACTTTCTTAAAACCATTAATTTATATCGAATTTCAAAGAAACTAGAGTTGGTTGTCGCATTTCGTTGATTTCGTTAACATAGCTATCATGAATATTGGGCTATTGGCCATAAAAAATTTTTTATGGAAATAGGTAAATTTTCGACAACAGATGATCTTCGTTCTAAAGCTAACAAAATACAAGCAAAATCCTTGTAGAACAAATATACTTTTCGTATTAGACTAACTCGAATATACACTGTCCGGCCACTTCACTAGGTACACCTATCTAGTAGCGTGTTGGACCTCCTTTAGCCCTCAAAACAGCCTGAATTTGTCGAGGCATGGATTCCACAAGATGCTGAAAACGTTATTGAGGTATTGTGCACGAGTGCACCATGCAGATATGAGTGTGTCACGCAGTTCCTGAAGATGGAGGTGTAGGCTGGAGCGAACAGCCCGTTCCAGATCATGCGGTAGCCCCCCTGACAACATTAGGACAAGACTAGGAAATCTAGAGGCGATAATTCATTTCCCGTCGAGGATACACCTGAGAGAGTAAGTCCCAGGGGGGAAACGGACGAAACACAGAAGAAGAAAGAAACAGCCATGCCACGACCGGGATTCGAACCCAGGTGCCGGCACACTGGCCACATACGGCAGACTACCGTCTGCCGTATATCAAAAAAGTCTCGTGGTATATCAGTACAATCGAATAATAAGATTACAAGTTCTATTTGGAATAATCTTTCAGTTCAAATCTCGGTCATAGCACATCTCCAGTCGAATGACGATTATAGTTGTATCTGATAGCCTTCCTCAGGTCTCACGTTGAATGATGGAAGGAACCCAGCACTTCGGAAAAGAATACATGTTTCTCTCGAGATTTAAATTGTAAAAGTAGTATTAAAAAAAAAATCTATATATAATAGGTTTTATTTACTAATAGGTTGAAAAATGTGAACCCCAAAGGACTAATCAAATGCCTGATCTGTTATTACTGTATGTCCTTTACATCAGATGAGCGTTCCGGATGTCATATTGTGCTTGCAAACAAATGTTCCCAGTTTTAATCTCAACATTCGAAGCGTACTAAGGCATTCCTTTAACCTCTCTCTCTCTTATAATGAATCCACTGTCTAAATATTTTCTCGTTAATTGAGTAGTGACTTTTTTCTCTATCTGGGACGTTATGATCAATAATCAAAGATAACTATTGAAGACAAATTTAACAATCAAAAAGAAAAAGAACAATGATTTTTTTTACATTGCTATTATTTGAAAGAAAGTTATTAGAAAAAAAAGTTTGATCTTTCATTGGAGAAGTTGTTGAAGATCATTAGCGAAGAAAGATGGCGTCATCAGACAATGCAAAAACAAATATGGCTGAAAAAATCAATACTATCAATACAATCAATACTAACAATACTACACTTGTAAGTGTACGCTAAACTGTCCGTTGCATAGTGAAAACTCAGCTCGCAGCTCTAGGGGACCAACTTCAAAGACTGGGAGGGAGTAGAGGACAAAATAATCGTGCTCATATTTTATATTGGACCGTAAATAAGTACCTTTCCAAATTTTAAAGAAGTCGTTTTAGTAAGATATTTTGAGAGTTGCTTTTGTCGCGTGGATACCAGTTTTATGTTTTAAGTTTTAACTGGTGTCAAATTTCAAGGAAATCCGTCCACGACGTTATAGCGTGATGCGAGTATAGAGAAACAAAGGGGAGAAAAATGTTCAAGCGGAATAGAAAGACTTGCAAGCTGAGTCAAAAATGTAGATCTCATTTATGTAAAATTGTAGATCTCATAATCGATACTACATATTGAAAACTACTGTAAATAAACAATTTAAAGTAAATATTAAGTTTTTCAAGTTGAATTATCTTTTTCCTTTCTTTTATTTGCATGTTTTTCCACAAAGTGTATACTGATTTTCAATACAAAGTAGTTAGTATTTGTTATTGTTTTTTTATTCAGAACATTGTAATTCTAAGGTTGTATAATACGACTAAATACTACTCTTGTAACATAGTGATCGTATCCGGTGTAGTACAATTAAAATTCAATTGCTCCTTGTGAGAAAACCATTAGCTTTTGTTGTATTTTCGGCGTGATTATCCCCGTGAGACTGCAAGGGTCGCGGGGTCGACCTTCTATAAGAGGAACTAACTAACCCACATCCGTTTCTTTTCAGGTCGAAGAGTTCATCGATGGGGAACGGAATCTTTTTGAGGATCACTGGCTTGTTGTTAGTCTTAGCATGTCAGGTAAGAAACCATATAAATACCATTCGTCATACACTAAGGAAACTGGAATAAAAATTAACATGGACGCGAATTTACAAGCGATCGTTTAAGAACTTTCCATTATAAATTGCAGTTAAGAAAATTATTGTAATTATCATTTGATGATATTATTATCATTAAGATTACTTTCTTATTTTTTATTTATTGGATAAGCCTTAATGATTAGGTCATTTTTCCAGTTCACGGCTTTTATTTATAATTGACCCTTTCTTTTATTTTTTTTAAATTTGCATTTCTAGTCACTTTTCTAAAACATTTATGCAAAAAATGGATAAAGATGAAAACGGGAAAAAACTCGGGAAATTCGTAAATTCGTTTGCTTTTCACGCATTGAGTCATCATCGACAGCAATCTGGGACAGCTGTTTTGTCCTTATTAGAACTCATCAGCCAGATTTAGCTTCGATGATCAAGCTCAGGTACTCACGCGTTCTGAGCTTGATCATCGAAGATAAATCTGGCTGATGAGTCCTAATAAGGACGAAACAGCTGTCCCAGATTGCTGTCGATAATGGCTCAATGCGTGAAAAGCAAACGAATTTACAAATTTGTGCAGTCCGGAGTTTTTTCCCGTTTTCGTATTACATTCAATGCACGTTAAACCTTCTTTCATGGATAAAGATGTTTATGTATAATATCTTTACAATTTATTCTTATTTTACACCAAAGTGTTGTATTTTTATTGGTAAGTTCATCTGAGAACATTGTTAGGTGGCTATCAACTACGTATACTTTCTTTCTATTGGACCATCGTATCAATGGGTTTTAATTACCATTATTTACTGTTGCAGTGACATAAAAAAAATGATGCATCTAATGTCCAAATCACACGATCCTAATCTTAGTCATCGTTCTTGATCATTGACACTTTGATCCGTTATTTGCAACAGGTGTCACAATTTCCATCACCAGTTTCGTTATTGAAATGGCTCTAAAAAATTCAGGGAATTTCAATCAAAAGTGATTAGTGAGCATCAATCTCTGCTGGCGAAGCTGTGAAGTATCAGTAAACAAAGAAAAAAAATCACATATTCAACGACGACAAACCAGCAAGCGCCATTTTTGTTATCTCTTCGATTTAATCCAAAGTTATTATGAAATAAGTGGCATAGTCAGGAGATTATCTTTCAATAATAAATATTTTTAATAAAACAAATTCATTCTATGCATTAGAATGTGCAGAAGTCTATTTATTAAAGAGATTTTTCATTTCTTGTTGGAAAGGCACTGCGTTCGCAAAGTACTGTGGGAGTATTTGTCGTTATTCGAAAACTTAGAACTTGCAGTCCAAATTCACTCCGCTTCCACGTAAATAATAGACATGCTAAAATATAATAAACATTTTGTTTCGAACAGATTCTCAGCTTGTTAAATATCATTTAATATTCTACGAAGTTGCGTTGCCTAAAGGCTGCTTAATGGTGGATATTGACGGATAATCCAATGGCCAGCAACTGGCCGTTTTTTGGCGCCAGCTGGACGGCGCCGCATTTGATCGACACTTGGAAATCTTTACTGAGTTTGTGAACCAACTGGATGATCAGGAACTTGCAGATGGTTACTTCCTATAGAACGGTGCAACTTGCCACACCTCCAATAAGATCATGGCAGAAATTCGCAGCTTTTTCCAGGACAGGATTATCTCCAAAGACCTGTGCCGCCTAGGTCTCCCGAACTGACACCCCCAGATTTCTTTCTCTAGGGTCTTTGAAAGATAAGGTTTATGCCAACAAGCCAAGATCGATTGAAGAACTGAAAGACGACATCAGACGTGAAATTGCTGCAATCAACATCCCTACTCTACATCGCACATTCGTCAATATGGAGCGTCGGATAAATATGTATCTGAACGCTGGTCTTGGACACTTCCAGCATTTTCCCATTTCTATTCTTATTTGCCACGGACCTAGATATGTTTTACATAAAAATGTTCTTCAAATGTGATTTTGCAATTGTGAGTTAATTACAAAAACAAGTGTTCAGTCCCGAGTGAATCACCCTGTATATGAAGATACCTACAATTAAGGCTTTTTGCCCTGGATAACTGTGATAAACAGAGATCCAGAGCTAGCTTGTAAGTAATCTGTTCCTGATATTCTCGAACCTTCTTTTATTTATATAAGCGGTCGTTTATTTCTATACGAATTTTACCCTTGGGAAAAATTTGATGATTTGAATTACATAATTGGCATCAATCCGACGAACTATTAAATCCATTTAGTTGTTAGTGACACTAATTTAGGAAAATGCAGTAATGTGCTAGTTTGCTGTATATTTTTCACTAGCTATAAGTCTCAACTTAAAATAAAATAATAAAATAAAAACATTTGTCTTCTACAGCCAGCGAATTCATAGATATTGAAATAGGGTGACCACGTTTTTCCAGCATTAATCCGGGACAAGACAACTTTGAAGACGTAAAAAAAAAAAAACCCAACAATTTCTTGGACTATGATTCAAGTCTATATCAACAAAACTTATTCGATATGATTGTTGAAATTATTTAATTGATATCGTATCATTATATCGAAAAAGAAATTAGATGACACTAATTGACAAGGAAAGTAATGAACGAAAAAAAACAAACTGCATATCATTATTAATCTGTAGTATGTTTATTTCCTATTTACACGCTGGATGGACCCTAGGATCCGGCTGAAGGGTAAAGCAGCGTGGATACCGATCTTCGCTTGGTATTGAAACAGACTCCTCCAGATCGCAGTATTTCAGTTGATTTATTGGTCACATTCAGTGGCGCCATTCACAAATTATTGAATGAATTATTTGGTAGCCTTAGCCTCAACACCAAAAACGTAGCTTTCTGGATTTTATCTCTGTTTAGGTTTCCCTTTATTGTTTTACCTCTACTTTACTGGCGCAGTAGAGGCAATGTTGCTTTTACGAAATTAAACCCAATCAACTCGATTCGTAGACCAAATCAAAAATCTATCCAGCTAAAGCAAGCGAGGGAGGAGAAGTAACTGATGCAAGTTAACGTGTTTGTACAAAATTGTCTTCTACCAGAAAATCAACTCGGAGTGTAAACTCTCAGCGCCCCCCTCGGTTCCCTTCCCTACATGTCTCCATATAGAGACTTTGGCTGTAAAATTCTGCTACGTCGCCACTGGTTGTAAAGCCGTCGCAAGATTTGTAGTAACAGTTTTAAAATAAAATGCAGGTGGAGAAAGAGATAAAAAGAAGTCATTTGCATTACATCCTCCATTTAATTCATGCTTTAAAATAATTCTGATTCTAACTTATTTATTTAAATAATTTTTTTATTTATTTACTTTTATTTGGAGGGGATAGAAGAATGGCTTCTCAGCTATCTTCTTAGTATATAAAAATTAATGTTTCTGTGTTTGTTTGTCCCGTATGCGTTCCTATACCATTCATCAGATTGCGATGAAACTTTGGTGAGTTGTTGTGCGCACGCCTGCGAAGGTGTCTGAATTAGTAGAACCATTTTATAATATCTGGTTGCAACAAATGAGTGTATTTCCTGTTTCAACGTTTGCAATTTCCGATGCGACTCGCATTTGCAATGACCATCAACAAAGCACAGGGACAATCGCCACAAGAATGTGGACTAAATTTGGAAAATCCATACTTCATACATGAACAGCTGTGTGTGGCCTGCTCACGCGTCGGAAAACCTTCTGATTTATTCGTGTATGCACCAGACGAAAAAACAAAAAATAATGTATTTCCAAAAGCACTTCTATAAACAGAATTAAAACACAAACACTTTCTTTGAGTGGCATTGCAATGTATGCCGGGTACAGCTAGTAAATAAATAAAAATAAGCCGGAATAAAGTAGTATTTATCACTATTTTTATTTAATATTTTTTTGTTTTGTTTGTTACTGTATTTTTATAAGATCTCCTGGATTTTCTTATTAATTCCTGATAGTTTATTTTTTCTTATTCTTTTCTACTCGAAAGTAAATTCTTTCCTATCGATCACCTGACAACTCTTCTACTCATTCTGACGTCACGTGGGACACGTGTCCTTATTCAATTTAATCGCTGATAAATATTCCTGTTTCGCGTTCCAGTGGTTAATTTGACCTCCCATGTTATTAGACCGGAGTATTATTGTCTTGACGAATGCCAAGGGACTCGCAGCTGAAGGGCGGGAATAAATCTGATCTGCCATGAGGATAGTAGGAGGCAAGTGTTTTCGTTAAGTAATAGCTTATAATATTAAAACACTTGTAACAAAGAAAAGGAGTAGTGCTTCAAGAGGCAATCATTTACCGGTAATAAGAAATAAAGAAATAAAAATTCAACTGAAAAGTAATGTCAAGATAAAAGACACTACATGGAAAACATTTATTCCAAGTTTGGTACGAAGTTTGTTATAACATAGTAGGCTTGAATATCAATTCGACTCCTCACCATCAAATCGTCATTTGCGATAATAAACAATAATAGCTCCGCGAATTTCCGATGTCAGCAGTAGCATCAAAAATAATAGGAACCCCGAAAAATAACGCATCATAAATATTTGTCGGGTGCGAGGGTGATTTCCACTTATAAATAAACATCCCATATTTCTTCTTCAAACCTTTTCTGTAAAGTATACTATTAAGCATCTTCCACTACACCAGAAATAAATGTTAAACACTATATTTATTTCGAGAAAAAAACAGCAAATTTTCGAGGAGAAAATAGAAAAAATAAAAATATCCGTTTATATTCACGGATATTGTAAATTCAAAATCTCGTGATTTAATATTAATATTATTATTTGTAAAGGCTTGAAGAAGAGGAGACTTTTTTTATTTTTTCTATTTTCTCCTCGAAAATTTGCTGTTTTTTTCTCGAAATAAATGTAGTGTTTAACATTTATTTCTGGTGTAGTGGAAGATGCTTAATAGTAGACTTCCACTTATGTTCACGCCTTTCTCGATTTAACATCGGTGAGAGTGGATCGGGCTGATGAGTCCCAATAAGGACGAAACGGCCGTTCCCGATTTCCTCCGATGATGAACTCGGAAGGCGTTTTTATTTATTCATGTGCAGCCTTGGTTTTCATTTTAAAAAATATTTTTTTTTTCTTGTTTATTTCTTATTTATTTTGGTGGTAAGCATTAATAGGAAATAGAAGTTTTAGAAACTTTCCTTGTCAGTTTTTTTTTTTTTTTTCTAACTAAAGTACGATTATTTTTTTTTATTGTCTTTTGGATTAAATACCAGTATATTAATAAAACTTTCATAAAGAAAAACTTTCAAAAAAGCCTCGGACTTAAAGATTAACTTTCAACTTATTTCATATTATTTTTATTATTTTACTTAAGTAGCATAATTCCATAGGTATGTTTCTCCGTCACAATAATTAGTGCCAGCCAGTCGACGCAGTTTAAATAAGATTTAACGTTTTGAACGAACAGTTTCACCACGATTTTTAATAGAAAGGAATTACTGTAATTACACATTTTAAATTGAATTAATGTTCTATTGAATATAGGCTCCATGAAGTCCTTTGCTGTAAATTTAGTTCCTTTTTGCTGCTATATTTTTCTATCATCTTATAAAGGAACATATACGCTAGTTATCTTAAAAAGAAAACCTATCTTAGTATTTCAAAAAGCCCAAAAACATTTGACTGTGTATTGTAGTAATTACTCAAAAATTTTACTAAGAAGACTAAGAATTTAAATGTAAATTACTTTTCAGAATAAATAAGAACAAAGTACACACTCGTTTTTTATGACCAAACACTAGATGTATAGGTTCCCATCCTAAAAGCCAAAAGGACATAGTTCTGACCGAATGGCTATTCCGACGATAGCTCGCCCTTCTGCCTGAGAAGGAATTCGAATCCATTTTACCGAGAGATTGATAGGTCCCAGTACTCGTTTAGCGCTGAAATAACCTTAGAAAAATTCGCAACCTTCGCCGCGGATCGAAATAAATCAATAATAATAATAATAATTATAATGATCAGTATTCTACATAGAAATTTATATTGTAGAGTAATGATTATTATTATTACAGTAATTAAATATTATTGTTATTAAAGCAACACATAATAATATAAATTGTGTTACTTTTTTTTAAAAGAAAATTGTGCTTATAATATAAGATTATTTAACGTGCCATTTTATTAAATATTATATATACCTACTACATTGGCACTTGAAAGGTATCTAAAATTAGTTGCCTAAATAATACACGAGACGTTTCGGAACTTCATTTACAGGTTAAAGGAAGAAGGAACCTGTAAATGAAGTTCCGAAACGTCTCGTGTATTATTTAGGTAACTAATTTTAGATACCTTTCAAGTGACAATATAGTAGGCATACGTAATATATAGAAAATTGTGCTTCTTCTACTTTTAGAATTGCAAAATAAAGTTCACCTTAGTTTTACCTTTCGATATCGGAAGAATTTTGTATTTCAATATTGGAAGACAACAGTGCTTAACAAAACACTTATTTTAAATAAATACTATCACAACTGTAATCAAAGCTCATTATTTATATTATGAATTGGTTGTAAAGTAATATTTACAGCAGTTTTTATTTGAGATAATATCAGACACCTGTCTTGAAAGTGTCAAGAAAAAAATTCGCAATAAATCTGCGTTGACTTTTTCAAAACCGTTATCTGATATTAATTCAAATAAAAGCTATAAATGTTTTTTTTTTTTTTTTATCCAGAATACATAGTTATTATTAAAGTGAACGTATACTTTTAAAAATAAGATTTAGCTAATTATTTTCTGATTCGAAATAATAAATCGAGAATAGTCATCATAACTTATCTAAAAAACTGTCTAGAAGTTAAAATGGAGGAAGAAGTTTTGCAGGAAAGCTTTTTGGGGGTCGATTGTTGAAGGCTGTGCAGGGAAGTTAATCACCAATTTTCAACTAAAAAAAAATATCATTTACGAAAACAAAATAGTATTAGTCTTATTTAGGAATTAAGGAAACTGAAAAAAAGAGCATATAATACGTAATTCTATTAAATCGAAATTGAAATGCTTCTGAATTACGTTATTAAATGCTAGAAAGCCGTTCAAGCACAGTCGAGCTATGTATGGAGTGGCCTACTGAACTGTTTGATATGTCTGAATCTTGGTTCGAATCCCGGGGACGGCATGGATGTTTCTTTGGTGGGTTTGTTTCCTTCCGGCTGTATTTGACTGTTTGGCAAATTCCGGATCGATGCAATAGGTCCCTGCGATGTACTCACGGCCCTAATAGAGAATATACTCATATTGTTAGAAATTATTTTTTCTAACAACTTTAATTTCATACGTAAATCAAACAATCTTTTTAATCAAAGACTGCAGCTTTATTAAAAAAAATCACAAAGCGATTTATAAAAAGAACGACTGTTTCTAATTTACGTTTTTAAAACTTAATTTCCGGCATATAAAAAACCTGTAAGTAAGTTCAAAGTACTGTAAAATAAGTAAAAGCATTGTTTAGAAGTGCAATAAGCAAACCAATTACAATAACAATAGAATAGAAATTCTCGTTTTCAAAAAAAGGCCCTTAGAAGCAATTGGTAAGAAAATCGCAAATAACATTAAAAGTCTTATGGTTAGTCGTATGGCGACGACAGTGACTGCGCCGATTGTGTCAAACAGCGAAATAAAAATCCTGTCATTTTACAAAATTCATGTTCCTCTTTTAAACCAGATGTACAATGCAAGCGTTCATAAATATTAACTGCAAAATTACCATTTATTTACGATATTTATATAATGGGGTTGATCCTTAAGGTGAAGGTAAATGATAATTCCATCCCTTGCCGACAGGTGTCACTCCAATCATTTATTATTCTCTCTTAAAGTCTAGAAAAATTGCAGTCTTGCTATCATTCATATTTTCTATGTACCACTAAAGTCTTTCCCAATGTTTCAGGCAAGGCCTCCGGTGAAAGAAGAATTTTCCTGTAAACTTTGATCACGTGACAAGGCCCAATCTTGAACTTTATCTCTCTCATGAATCTAACCGTTCATGCATAAGCCAGGAAGAAAACATTTCAATTCTATTAGATTTTCTTCTGAGATATTGCACGGTAGAGACGCCGTGATTATTGTAATTTATAGGAATCGTGACAATCAAAATTATTTCGCCCCTGTCTACTAATATACATCAACGATAGAAACGTTCTGTAAATTTTTAAGAAAAACTTGAACAATAAAAATTAAAATGAAGCTAAAATAGGGACATAAAAACTTTAGTTGGAGACAAGTTCAGTGGATATTTTGGAAAGTAAAAGTAACTGTCGCCCGCTACTAAATTATAAATAAATAAAAATAAATATTTAATTAAAATAAACTTAAAATTGTTCATTGCCCTGTTTAATAGAACTTCTTTGTTAACTTTTCGATGTTCTTCAATTTTAAATCTGAACAGTAATTTTATTCAGTTGCAATGCGTTAATAATGTAAACAATAATACTTAATTACAGCGCGCGTTGAATATTCATTGTTGAGCTGTAAGTTCTTTCATTGAGTTAGTTTCGAATTTTGAAAAATAAAATGACAAGATTTAAAGATGTGCATAGATCTTACTATAATTGGAAACACAACAATGACGATTTTGTAAAGGTTGAAATATATTTTTAAATATAGAAAATATATTTCTATACTAAAATACAGAAAAATTTTGTAAATCCGATTTTTTTTTTCTTTCAAAAAGATGTTAAAATTAGGGAACGGGGACTTTTGCCACCTCCTTTTCAATGCATCCGACACCGTCTCCACCTTCTGAGTCTGCCGTGAAAACTCTTCAGGAGTCCCAGATCTTAGATGGACTTCATGCATAAAAAAAAAAAAAAAATCTTATTTACATATTAGATTTACTTAATTTTCATTTAGTTTAGTGTTCAAAAATGAAGCCTACGCATCTGTCTAAAAACTGAATGACAATTTAATTAAAATATATATACAGAATTAAAAATAACACGACCATGGTTTCAGTTCAATAAGATGAACTATTATCAAGTGAATAGTACAACATTTGGGAAACCTTTATATAAACTTAAGGGGTGGTTTGACTCCGTGCAGACCCCGTAGCGTCAGAGAGAATTTGCATGTGACATTACGTGAGCCTTCAATGGAAAATTTACAAAAACATTACAAAAAAACATCACTATATGAGATTAAATTAGATATAATATTTCACATCAATATCCAAAATTTTTTATTTATTACAGAGACCAAAATCATAATGGAAAACTTTATTTATTATGACAAATGACAATAACGACTGCTGCTTTTTTTTTTTTTCATGTTAAGAAGAATTTATATTTGTTTACATCTAAGGGATTATTTATATTTGGAAGACGAAAAGACTACAGTAGAGCCCCGATTATCCGCGGAATTGGGCAAGGGCTTCGCGGATAACGAAAATCGCGGATAACCCGATAAAAGACTAAAAATAAGGTGTAAACACGAAAAAAAATATTTCAGTATAAAAACTACGTTTTATTATACAAAAAACATATTATGCAAAACTTTTAAAATGTGTACAGTAAAGCAGAAACCTTTCTGCAGAGCAAGAGCCTGCCACTCATCTACAAATTCCGAGAAGGCCTATAGGATTACGATGCACAATAAATCCGTCAGTAATTTTCGACCTTTGC
Source organism: Thereuonema tuberculata (assembly GCA_023159025.1). Taxonomy (NCBI): domain Eukaryota; kingdom Metazoa; phylum Arthropoda; class Chilopoda; order Scutigeromorpha; family Scutigeridae; genus Thereuonema; species Thereuonema tuberculata. The sequence continues at coordinate 58,688,067 of JAFIDM010003189.1, read as the reverse complement.
ACTGTAGGGCCTATTGTACTTTCCCTGTTGTTGGCTTGGATTAAAATTGTTTATTTTTGAGGTTCGTAATTAAAAAAGTTTTTCGCGGCACTCGGGGATAATCGAAAATCGGGTATTTTATTTTTGTTCCATTCTTTAAAACAGTGTTCATTCCTAATGCATTGAAATGGACTTTTATATTCATCATTTAATATCTCAAATCTCCAGAAAATGTGTTGTTTGAAGAAAACGAGAAATTTCAAGATTTCGCTCAAAAGAGATTTTTTTATCTATTACTTCTGACAACTTGAAGAAAAAAAAACAGATTCTCAAGAGAAAGGCTTTGGAATCAAAAATAAAAACACTGCAATTTGTTTTACTACACAGCTGAGTAGTTCTTGTATGTGGGCGTCCAAATAGATCATAGAAAAACTGTTAAGAAAGTTCAAGCCACCGAAAAGTTTCAACTTTGATTTCAACAAAAATCATCCATCATTCTTGCCACTGCAATCAAATTTCTATCATTAAGTATAGAATCTGATCGCATTTCTTCATATTTCCTTTTTTAATTTCGATGCTAAGAAATGTGTATTGATACAGAAAAATACCGCAACACTTGTCTTTAGTTGTTTCTCACCAAGGATTTATTCAAATCGTAATTTGATGTAATGAAGATGGGAAGTTTTTGTAACTTTCGGAATTACAGCAGTAGAACTTCATTGAATGTCACTGTCGTTATAGGTATAGACGATTGTCATATTTCTTCATGTGTAGGGGGCAAGTACTCAGGGCGTATCAAAACTCTCTGTACAAATTTTAATGGGAGATAGGAATCATCTAGACAAATCTTTTTTCATCTATGAATGCACGTCCGCTGACGGCAACCTTCGGTGGTAGAGGGCACTATTTAGAGGCGCTGCAGTTGGCTGGAGAGGAGATGTGGAACACTAAGACAAACCTACACGAATGGAAACAAGTGTGTAAACAACATGTTTATTCAAAGAAGGTGCTCAAAGTTATTGCAGCCGGCAACAGCAATGCATGCACGGCAGCGTCGAAGTGTTGATTGCCAAACATTTTGAAGCATTCCCGGCATTTCGCGAACAGTTGCAGATGCATGTCATCCATGGCAGCAGTCGTGATACGCTCCATATTACCAAGTAATATGTCCGATTTACGAATGCCACGGCAACCATTAAGTCCTTTCAACGTTCCCACTTCGCCTCTACAGCCGATTGCAGGGCCGCTCAATAACCCCCTTCTAGCACCGAAGGTTACCGTCAACGGACGTAGAGTCATAGACGAAAAAGGTTTGTTTCATTATCTCCTAATAAAAGTTGTACAGAGAGTTTTGATACATCCTGTATAGTAGGAAGGATTGTGGTGATTCTCATTGCCCTTCAGAGGGTCGCAGACAACTGAATTTTAAAGGAAACTAAAAGATCTCCTCCCCAGCCTGTTCCACTAGAAGTTTAAGTAACAACTCAGACCTTTGCTGATCACAAGTGCATGACTTAAGCAGCTAAATAAAAAGAAAAACAAATAAAATCGACAATGAATTTTGTAGGATCTTTAGAATAGATGACCCCTCCACCATCCTGAGTCAGAAATACCCTATTTTTCAAAATTTTCTCAGTAACAAAGAATATATCTGAAAAATGATAAATTTCAGAATGTCAAATGAATAAAGAATGCTTATTTTTTATTGTAATTAATGAAAGTATTTTATAACATGAAATTATTTAATTTTCAGTGTTAATTTTTATTTCTTCTTCTTTTACAGGTCAAAACAGAAGAATCGAGTGCTCAGCTTCCGGTAGAGCATCGATCCTTCGACACGAGCTACGGCCTCGCTAACAATGTCGAGCCTTGGGCCACGAGTCGAGCAGACATCCCCCTCATCAAGAACCTCAACGTCAACTGCGAGAAGAATCGTATGCGTGTCCACATCGAGTTTGATCGTCCCTTCCACGGCATGATCTTCTCTAAGGGACACTACGGCGACGACAGGTGTATGCACATGGGACCCGGCACCGGTCATCTGTTTGTGGACTTCGAGATTGGACTCAACACGTGTGGAATGACTGCTAGCACCGCGGCGTACACAAAGAACGAAGCCGGAGGCGCCTACATTGAAAATACCATCATCGTGCAATACGATCCTCTGGTTCAGGAGGTTTGGGACGCTGCCAGGCGAGTCCGGTGCACCTGGTACGATTACTACGAAAAAAGTGTGGCATTCAAACCGTTCAACGTTGATACACTCCAAGCGGTCACCGCCAACTTTCTCGGAGACAACTTGCAATGTTGGATGCAGATTCAGGTCGGTAAAGGACCGTGGGCAAGCGAAGTGTCAGGCATTGTCAAGATTGGTCAGACTATGACCATGGTGCTCGCCATCAAAGACGACGAAGATAAATTTGACATGTTGGTTCGTAATTGTGTGGCTCATGACGGCAAACGTCAACCTATTCAGCTTGTGGATCAAAATGGCTGTGTCGTACGTCCCAAGGTTATGAGTAGATTTCAGAAGATTCGCAACTTCGGTTCCAGTGCATCTGTAGTGTCTTATGCTTACTTCCAAGCGTTCAAGTTCCCAGACTCCATGAACGTGTACTTCCAATGTGTGATCCAAGTCTGCCGCGAGCAGTGTCCAGATCCTCAGTGTCCGGGAGGCGCTGCAGTACCTGAAATTGATTTCCGCGTCGATCCTCGAGGCCACCCCCGCGGCCCGGATACGTATTCTTTGACGGCAACCGCTAACTTGGAAGCTACGGCGAGTCGCGGGCCCCAGGCACTCGTAGCCAGCGACAAAATGCAAGCAGAAGCATCTGGCGGTGAGAACTATGTGTATCCTAGCCAGGTCTACGGAGATCGGCCACTGCCAGTGCCAGTCGCTTTCGGTATCGGAGGATATCCGGGCGTTGGTAGGGTTGGAGTTGCTGCTAACGCTACTGCGCCGAATGCCAAGCCTTCAGCGAGTCCACAACCTGCCGTTCACGTAGGTCCAAGGGCGTACGACGAAAAGGAGCCCAACGACTCGGCCACATCTCGTAGACGACGATCCAACCCCGAGTCGACCGACGTCCGAACCACAGGAATCCTACAAGTGGTGGCTCCTGGAGACGTGGCCTTTAATCTGGGCGCTACTGGAAACGAAACCATTACAGTAGTATCGAACCTGGACATTGAGAAGAGCTCCATTTGCCTGCCAGTGCCAGGCTTCGTAGGTGGATTGGTTATTATTCTTCTTCTCTTGGCTATCGCTATCCTCATTGCAACGTTTCTTTTCCTTCGTCTCAGATCGTACAACAGCAAAACATCAGATTACGAAGTGTACGATAAAACACAATTCGTCAAAACACCTCAGTGATCTTCAACTTCAGTTGCTGGACGAACTGTCTCTTCGAGAACATTTTACTATTTATTTTCTAAGAAATCGACAAGTTTATGTGTCTTTTACAGCCTAAAGATGGACTGAATCACTTCTATGACGTATTGGTCATTTTTTTCAGTAAGAGAAGTGGTTTCAGGCGACTTCAAGCAAAGACGTCCATTAGACTTTTGCAGGCAAAAAAATGTACCTTTTTCCTTTGGATGAATCTAGTATAGAGAGTGCATTGCTATACAAAACAAGACTATAACTTTACTTTTTTTTATAAAAAAAAAATATTATTATTATGAAGCAATATAAGCTGAAATTATGCATCAAAAAATAAGAAAAGGTTTTTGGAAAAATTGTAAATGCTATTAGTAAAATTAGATATGAAAGTGACTTTCAAAACATTAATATTATTATTAATAATAATAATAATAATAATAATGCAGATGTTCTTAATTAGGTAATCTGACCTATGCTTGTTAAATTTCCTAATTAACACGTTAGTTTTTCATGTTAGCAGTCAAGTTTCAGAAACTGATTATTTATTCATTTAAGAACAGTCTCTCTGTAACTTAGGCTGTCAGAAATAACTCAGTACATTACTCTAAGCAAACACTGGATTACATGACTGTTATGAACGAGTTCAGTTCTTGAAAAACAATTGAGGAATCTTGACGAATACAAATTTTTGTAAGCATTTTTCTCATACACTTGCAATTATTCGTATTCGTCTTTTCCATTCTTTGTTTCGGCAACAAGTGATGAATTACAGTGAGCCCGTCGGTAGCGATCCTGGTGGCCGATTATTGAAATAACCGTAGCTAAAAATTTGCCTTGGGTCGCTAGCGATTGCTCATTTGGCGAATAAGAGAAAACTACGGGATTGGCTGTAGTCGAATTCTTTCAGTATGGTCATGTGACACAGTTTTGACTTAGTAGTACAGTTAGTTAAAAACAACAAACCAGAAAGTTCCTGGAGAAAAAAAAAAAATCCATCAGTGATGGAAAGTAATTTAAAATGGTTGCATGTATTTCAGCAAGTTCGCTAACCGCTGTGCAGACACTGCGAACAAGCCAAGTTACTGCGCCTAAATTTTCCAATGTAAAAAAAAAAAGCAACAAAAATAACTAAATGTTTAATTGAAGTTGACCAATATTGTAGGTCACAGATATCACTAACGATATTCGTTTATTAGAACGTAAGGCTTACATTTAAATTAGCCAATTTAGGATTAACGTTTTATTATTATTTACGACGTAATATTGAGTAAAATTGGCTGGACCAGTTTAACGTTATCTATTTATTTTCTGTTTTCATAATTATTCGTAGACGAGAAATGAAAAGGACAATTTCAAAGGTCAGTAAGAAATGAACGGGTGCGAAAAGTTTTTTCAACTTTATTTTTTACAATACTGACATTTTTTTGTCTGTTTTACGAGAGCTACTTACTATATGTTCATTAAACATTTTTGCAGTAAATATTTTTGTAAGACAAACATAATAATCTTCCTATTTCAAATTATCTATTATTTTATGTTTTCAATTCTTGTTCATTTTCTCATTATAAATAAGAATTTTTTTTTTCGTACTTAGAATTTATGTTTTGATTTTAAGACTCCCTGTAATTTTTTTTTTCTATCTTTATTCTTAAAGATTTAATTTGAATTATTTGGTTGAAATACTGTAACTTTAATGGAATGTCAAACGCAAGTAAGGAATAATTGATCTAAAACGAACAGAACTTAATCTAAACTTCCCTTGAATTTAAGAAGGTTTTTACTCTCCAGCTCAGACTGGAAAATCTAGAAAGATGAAACATTGAAGAAACTATGCTAAAAAGTTAAAGAAAAATCCACTTCAATCTTAAATCGTATAGATAGGAAGAGGGTTTCTTGTGATGAATCGAGCTTAAACAGAGACATCCCAATCTGTACTGTCGCCGTATGCCACGAAATGAAAGTTTCGAATCTCCCCAGGTAAACACGTCTTTTACCTAACAAGATGAAATGCGCTCTTGCAATACAGTGGGCTGTGGTGACGTTTTGTTTGTGTTGTTTCTGTAAGATTTCTTCATCTTTTTTTAGAAATGCTTTCAGGATTTCCAGTCTGTGGATGCCGATGAAGTAAGGCACTAGGCTGGACGTTACTATAGGGACTCTGGGTGAACAGGGTGTGGCACTGGATGTGAATGTGTGTGTGTATGTGTGGGCGTATGAGGGTTTTCCAAGGAAAAAAGAAACAATCGTTAACTTGTCTTCTGTTCTTAAGAGCCAGTCCTATTAAGGAAAACTTTCCAAAGATATTTATTAATGTTTTGAACTGCATGACTTTTGCCTACTTATCTTCAATCTTTTCTTTATTTTTTAATATTTAAAAATCTTAAAATTTTAAAAGAAAAGGACTCTGCCTCCGTATCTAAATTTAATAGGAAATTTTCTAAATAAATTCATTTTATGTAATATAATATATATAAATTACTAAAGAGTAATTAATATTCAGTTGATTAGATACATTCATACAAAATTGGAATGCATTAAATGAATAAATAAAAATGTTGAAAGGTCTCATGAATTTAGATAGCATTCAATTATTAGGCCTAACTTAAATAAATGGCGTATTTTTTTAATGTTGACGAGAAATAGCTAAACTTAAGTTCATTCTAATGTCTTCTTTAACTCAGGAAATATATAAAGAATCTCAAGTATTTCTTAAAATGTATGTGTTAATCCATTCCTATAACCAAAATATTTATTAGAATAATAGAAGCTTTCATATACAATTATTTCATAACTTATTGTATAATTGTGTATTATGAAATAGTGTATTTAAACATTTTTTTTTTTAATTTATATAAAACTGTGATTTCAGTTCAGATATTGTAATTATTTTATTTTTTTTCAGTTCTTTGCAATTTTTTTTTCTTTTGTGATAACTTATTAATGTGCCTATTAAACTTTTCCTATAATTTTGTAATTTATTTTTGATTCTTCTGGTCAATAAAAATTGTTTTGTACAGTTTGATAAATTCATCGTTCTTATTGAAATTGATTCACATGTTGTTGCTGTTTTATTTTATTTATTTATTTATTTATTTATTTATTTATTTATTTATTTATTTATTTATTTATTTATTCTTTTTTTTTTTTGCTATAAAGAAGCAAATATTCTTTTTATTATTCTAGTTTTCATTTTAAGTTGCCGTAATTTGGCATTATTACTTTTTCCTCCGCAGTTTCAGAATATAAATTAATTACTCATTAATGATTTACTAATATTTTTAGATCCTTGTAAACGGGATAAATTATTAAAAACCAAAAAAAAAACCAAACATTTAATTATTAAGTATTGTTCCTTGAGTTATTGATAGCCATTGATATTTTCTTGCAGCTTCTGTCATGTTACACCCTTCGCTTACTGGGTATTTCATTCGGATTCTGTTTGTATGAAGCATTTAATAGATTTGTTTTGGCAGTTTGTTGCTGCTTTTTGTCATATTCTTTTCCCCGCTGTTTAAATCTGATTTCGTCTTTACAAAGGAAGGTAAATAAAAAGATTTAGAAATAATCCGTTGCCAAAGTCTATACTACACCATTGGAAAGAAACGAATACAGAATTAAGAAAACAAACATACAAGCCAGGTCTGGGATTTGAACCCAGGTTCAAGAAAATTCATGGCGCGACAGGCTATCAACTTCATCATTGCCACACACGCTCGAACAGCAATTGCAATACAACTACAGAAATGTTTTGTGATTGTGTAAATGTAGGAATTAGATGAATGCAGATGATTCGTTTACGTAGGCCTACTTATTTGTTTTTCTTGTCCGTTAGATGAAATATCCTACAGCTGCCAATAATTTGAATTATTTTAATTTCTTTGCATCACGAAAAATGCTTTTAGTTCCTGCGAAGTAAGTTCGATTTTAAACGAACATAATTTTGTTGAATTATTGACTTCCTATAAGTTTAATAAGTTAACGTTTAAAACAGTAAATGTATTTTAAAATTAAAGGAATATCCTAAGATTGACTGAAAATTGTGTTTTTCAAAGAATGTTGGCGTTGTTTATCATGAACATTCCTGCCAAACCCTTCTCGATATTTTTAGCTGAAGCAGTTTTCCCCTTCTGAAATTGTTTCCCTTTGAGGTAGAGGTCATGGACGAGGTCACTCCAAGTGAAGGACGATCTCAATCTTGCAAAATAAGTTTTGTTTATTTTCTTCTCGGGTAATCTTTTACATTAGATTTTGCCTTTAAGTTTCTTCCTTTCAGAACGTATTTGTAACGTCGATTTTTTTTTGATTTTTTTAATTTTGATTATAAATTTACAAATGAAAATTAGTTACTGCGTTTAAAAAACTTGTTTGAAAAGGTATTAAATATCACGAATGATTTACATCCATCACCAATCACATTTTTTAAAAATTTATTAAAAATATTTACTCGTTCTAACTTGTTTCCAAACTGAAATCAAAAACATCGAATGCTTCAAATGTCTTCTGAGAATTTCTTTTTCTTAATGTTTTCGTGACAAATCGTTTCCACGTTTATGCAATTGAAACACTTCTCCGATAATATGGTCTTCAATGTAAATATAAATGCAAATTTTAATCTTAAAGTTTGAAACCCATTTAGAGGTATCTTTCGGATAGAGTTTTAGGAAAACCTGGCTTGTTTTTTTAATCCGGCCTTTATTTTTGTTATGTTCATGAAGAGTTCATATCGAAAGTGCGTACATATATCTTAAATGCTTAAAAATGTTAGGCTGTATGTACGCTTTTATATGTCTTACGCTTCTATGTCATCAATAACATAGCCTGAATTATTTTGCAGAGCCCGCAATAATCATTTTCAGATTTAAAGGACGATTCTTTGGGGAAGGGTCTAATCCACTGAAAAAACTGTTATTTTATAAAAATAAATGTTCTAACATCATAAAACAAGAAACTGTTCTTTTATATTTTTATATATTTCACTACAACACTATTAATTCCCAAAGAATGAGATAAAGGAATCTGTATGTAGTTTTTATTCATTCTTTTTTAAGATAAGAAAAAACAATACGAAACTCCTACATTATTTCCAGCTTTTTCTCATTGTTTATCAACATTTTCCACTTTTTGAATAATGTTTGTAGAACTGCCCTGGGTTCGCTCATGCAAAGATTGGTCAAGACAAATTAATTTAATCACAGCTATAAACAACCAATTGAGGACCGATTTGTTTATCAACACAGTTCAGTTCAGGTCAGTTACGAAAACGCAAATCCAAGTGGTAATTTTTAAAAGAAAGGTTAAAAGGTGCAAAGAAAACTATGTATGCATTTAAAAGTCAAAATAGAAAAACTGAAAGCAATAATTTGTCCTAAACGAAATCGCTGAAAATTTCCTCAGCCAAGATCTTTTGATTTCGAAGCCAATTTGGGGAAAAATTAAAAATTCCAAAAAAAAAAAAAAATAATCTTAATAATAAAAATGTGTATAAATTTGCAGTTAGTAAAGAAAAAGAAAAGCGCTAAAAGCAACGAAACTATTATGTTGTTAAAAAAATAAAAACTTATTGAAAGAATAGGGTTCACTTTTTTTACTTTTTATTAGTTATGCTTTTTAGAAAAACAAAATATTGGCACCCAAACTGACAAAATAAATATTAACGAAATAAAATATTAACAGTTACATTATTTCTCTTTTTATTATTATTTTTAATTTATTGTAAATTTTCATGCCACTTTTATTTGGTAGCAATGGCGCCGATCTATTAAGTCTTATATTTAGTTTCTTTTTATTTAGTAACAGTAATAATAAATAGAAATAAATAAAATTTATTATTACAATATACCAGAAAGAAAGCGTATATCAGTGCCGTGGTTAGTCATTTTTAACAACAGTATAAGAATTTGAACGGACTGTGAAGAATCGAAAAGTTCCGGAACGCCGTTCCAGACTTTCGGCCGAAGAAAAAAACCATACTGCTGTATAACTTTTTATTTATTTATTTATTTATTGTTGTGACCTTATTTTAATTTTTATTATAAAACACAATAGTTTTGGTCGCTTAATCAACAAAAGTCGCTAATGAATGAACTCACAATTCTTTCTCAATTAACTTACGCTGTGTTTAAATAGGACATCTGAAGTAAAATTCCGAGTAGTTGTTTTTCAAGAGACCCACTTTCTCGAACTCTCCATTGTATAAGGTCTGGAGTGATGTGTGGGAGGGGAATCATAACGGTTTTTTTCACTGGGTCAGGTCCCCTGCCACGTGACCCACTGCTCGATCGGAGGGTGAGGCGATACCCGGAAGACGGTGGGAAAGTCATCCAAGGTCAGGCGCCCCCAGGCGACGGCCAACGCGGGGTCAACGACCGAGTGTGAACTGCGAGGCTGCATCTCTCCCGGATCCTATGGCGTTGGCTTTTGTGTAGGTAAAACAAACACCTTTTACTCGCTGTAAGCGAAACATCTCGTAGTGCACTCGATTATGCAAAGTAATAACAGAGAGAATGCGCGCCACATTCCTCACCGTAACACAATCACCAATTTGCTTCAATTTGAAATATTTTATTATAATTTTTTTCGAATGAAATTATTAGGTTTCGAAGTTACGATATTCTTTTTTAACAACTTATTATTAATAATAATAATAGTAATTTATTCAAAAGAAATCAAGACAGAATTTTATTTATGATAATATATAAAAAAATATTCAAATTGATTCAAGTCGCATAATCTATTTTAAATGTGCCATCTAAGTTATCTTTATTATCAAAAGTGAAATAAAAGGTCTTATTTACCTTTCAAAAGACGTATTTTAATTTATTAAAAAAAAAACATAGGTCTAAATATTTTGTAAAGCAGTGATTCCAATTTCTAGTTCGCGAATCTGCAAGGAATTCGAGAAAAAACAAGACATAACTGTGATGGGGGTATTGGTTTTTTTTTTTTGGTTTGTTGGATGATAGGAAGATGATAGGAAAAGATTTAGGAAGTAAAACAAAAAATGATTCGGAGAAAGGTTACGAACATTACATGGAGAATTATCGAAGATCAATCATTCGCCAAAAAGAAGCTGAAGGATTTCCGTTATGCACCCCCCCCCCCCCCCCCCCCAAAAAAAAAAAAAAAATCCATCATTTCTTTCTTTCCGTCTCTTTTCTTTCTCTCGGCTGCAATGGAAAAAGCCATCGTATCATCTCTCCCGTCTTGGCACGCCAGTTGAATCCGATATTAATAATCTTACATTTCTATTTATTTTTTATTTTTTTTATGTGCTACTTTATGGAATGGAATCGCTATTATAATTGTGATATTTTATAAAGAAATATATAAAAAGTATATAAATTGAATGCTGTTTTTTTTTTTGGCCAAAAAAGAAATTTTCAGTATACTGGGAAAAGAAATTTTCAGTCTCTGACGGGTTGAATGGACATAAAGTTGTAAACACGAAGGTTGACACAAGACAACACAATTAACCAACAAGTCTTCTATTAATAGTCTAATGATATACAAAAGGACGTTTATTTAACAAAGAAAACATCAATGGGGCACCTTTGTAAGGCACGCGCATAGGAAGGAATGTTTATATCGACAATGGAAGAATTGTTATGTTGTGCGTGCTTAGAACACAAGAGTTCATTCTGATATCCGCCATTGTTATTTGCTGACCTCTCAAAAGCGCCCTCCAGCGAAGAAAATGATCTTCATTCAGATAAAAAGAAAAAAAACAAAACAACAACAATGTTTGGAATTTACTGACATCAGAAGCCTATTTATGATACAATTCTCAAATGTCCTTTACAAAAATTACAAGTGCTCTCAATCATAATGATGTGGATAACAATCCTTTCAACTAAACAATTTTCCTTTGATGTTTTCTACATTTTACAAGACAAAATTAGGAGAACTATTAACTAAGGAATGAATTCAAGGAATAATAAGGTTGTAATTATTTATTTTTAAGCTCTATCTTGTTCAACATTTGAGCAGTGAAAACAAATCGCATGGTTTCATAATATTCATTTTTCAAATAAATGTAATAAAACACTTATTACAGCAACAGTTTTCTTTAAACCGCTCTTAAAATTTAACAGGTTTGCTTTTTTTTCTTTTTTTTTTAGAATGGACTCACTATTGATATTTTTTCACTGTCTTTCGATACATACATATATACAGGGCCGTAACTAGGCAGGGGCGTGTGCTCAGGGCCCAGACGGAAGGGGGGGGGGCCGAGAAAGGCCCAGAAAGATCGAAAGAATTCCCATTGTAATAAAAAAAACTGTACGCCTTTCAACAACTTTTTGGAACCTGTCCGAAAAATAGTAGCCCCCTCCCTACCACTGTCCTGTCTCGTATAAAATTTAGTGTAGGGGGCCCAGTGATGGGGTCTTACCCAGGGGCCCAAAAAAAGCAAGTTACGGCCCTGCATGTATATACACACATTTATACACAGTTATGTACGGATCCTTATTTCAAAAATAGACTACTTTTGAGAGAGATACAGAATAAAATATTCCAGAAACAAATAAACAAACCGTTCATTTTGTTGTTTTGTTCAATGACTTTTTTTCTAATTTCGAAATGATAAAATAAATGAAAAGATAAAAAGACGTGGCTATTATAAATTCAATTCACCAATAACTGTATAATTTTCATTTTATATTTTCTTATGCAACTATAAAAAATATTATTATTATATTATTTGTTGTGCAAAATCACTTACTTTCTCCTACAGTAAAATTACTATTGTTCTGTTACAATAACTGCCACTGAAACAGACACATACGTGTATATGCAGTCACTATTCGTGAATATATTAAATTTCGGGAGGGGAAAGAAATTTGATACTGATATCAAAGAGATTTGCATTAATATGTAAAGTTAAATCGTCTTCGAACAATTTTTTCGTAGCATAGGTAGTGATCTGCTATGACGATGACCACAGCGCCATTGTTTGCTTTGTAGAGAGCGAAACCGAAAGAATCTCAGACTTTGGAAGACCAGAAAAAGGAAAAAAAAAATCTGAAGGAAATCTCCGCTGGCAGTTTTTTACCCTTGAGGGCTTCGCAATACTTGAATAGGGAAAGAGGAAAGAAAGAAATCACCCATAGTTCTCCTGTTATGTAAATCACAGGTAAGTTGCTTTGTAGAAATAGCCCCCAACCACATTCCTTGGCGAAGGGGACAGCCCTTTTATTATCCCCTCTCTCCCCTGATGTTGGTGAACAGATCATAACATCCGGCTGCCCAGAAGGCTGACACCAAGGGTACAATCAGAACAATAAAACTAGAAGTAGGTTATTTTTTTTCTTCTCTCTTTGTGGTGTCTGCAATCCACCGGAAAATTTTTATATTGAAATGAAAAATGACCCAACAAGCTAAAAAAACTCAAAATTAAAAATTAAAAATTAAAAAATAAAGTATTTTCTAAAATATAATATTTACAATAAGATTTATTGTAATTAAATTAATTAGGCTATTATTAATTACTTTATATAGGCTAAGCCATTATATATAGTAACGTTGCAGGCTTGTTTTTTTTTTTTTTTTTTTTTTTTAAACTCGTGAAATAAAAGGGTTTAAAACAAAGGAAAAGTCTTTTCTTATTTAGACTCCATCAAATAGAATTTTCAAATTTTTTCCGGTTTCTGCCAATTTAAGAAATCCGCAAATAGTTTATTGTCTAACTCTAAATTAAAGATGACAGTAGCCTTTTCTAAGCAGATTCATTGGCATTGTTAAGAGTATAGACAGAAGTTCACTGTTTCGCCATCCTCACCTTCACGCGTAAATTGTTGAATTTGATCAAGCTACAAGAAAAAGTTTCAAATACAACAGTTAGATCGTCTTCTGCCTGTAAATATTATTAATTTTGATTTACGACTTTAACAAAAGTTTGTTTAAATAAATAATGTTAATTTTTCAAAGGAACCTCAGGGATTTCGAAAACATCAATTGAATGTAAATTCTTTTTCATTTAATCAAAATAGTAAATCAAAATTAATAGGTCCATACAATGCATGTGAATCCCAAGTAAATTGGAATGTGAAGATGTATTCAACAGGTAATGGTGGAAGAAGCACAGAATGACTGAGAGTCAGTTTCAGTAGAAAATAGTGTAAAACAAAGGCTAAAGATAAATGCTAGAATTAAAAGTTTTTTTTTTTTTTTGTGTTATATATTAAAAAAATGTTTGCATGTATGAAATGAAAGCTTTTGGAAACTACATTTACCTTGGTAATGAGTTTAGGAGAACATTTATTTACAATAACTTCTCAAATTATACTGTATTTTCGAAGGATGTGATAGATTATGTCCACATCACACGATCATAGTTATGTATCACATCACTTCAAACACAAATCAGGAATCCACACGCAGAAATTTTCAGTATATAAAAAAAATAGATCATTTCTTGTCTTTAACTATTCATGACGGATTTCAACAAAATTCATTGGTTAAAAAAAAGGGATGATAAAATCAGCATATTCATTTTCTGTGTCCAACTTAGGAAAATACGGTAAACCACATTCATTATTGATTAATTTTTAATAAAGGAACCCTTTTGTTCACAGTGTTTCACATTTTTGGCACTCATCAGTTCGGATTAATTAAAAACACTGATATCCATTACTACATAAAGCGAGTAATTCTTGTAAATTTTATCTTGAAAACGGACCTAAGGATTTTGATTAAATGGAGTGAATTTATCGTTTTCGGGTGCGAGAGAGCGATTTAGCTAGGTCTCGACTTCGGGAAAATTCATTTGGGGCGAAATGATTCACTTGGGACCTGGGTACCAGGTTATTGTTTACAGTATTCGTTTTATTTTATTTTATTCTAAATAAAATTCGTGTTCTCTGCGTTTTTACGTGTAATAAAACAATAATTTTATTTTTATCTGTAGTAAAATAATAATTTTAGTTATTTAATAATAATTTTTAAAGTTTTTTTCCTTTCAACGTCACGGTGTATTCATTGAGGAGCTGTCTATTTTCCCGAAAAGGGTTAAATAACCAGGTGATTGTCTACTTTATTTTCGTTTTCCAGATACTTAATATTTAAATGAGCTTCTAAAACTATAAAAAATATATATTTTTTTCATTTAACCTCTTTAACTATGTTTTAGAACGAGGAGTTTTTTGCGAAAGTCAGGCTTTAAAATGAACCAGTTTTTTTTCTCTGTCTGGTTTGTTTGTTTACTTGTGGTGATGTATTGTGTAGGGAAGCTTCTTTTCTTCCCACGCGTTGTTGTTGAGTGACTCCCACGATTAATGCTCCAGATCCACTTGTTACTCATCACGGTCACTGTTAATGGAAAGCTGGTCACTGGGATCACTGATGACTCCTTCATTTCATGTTGTTCTATTTAAAATAGACGAAGCAGAGACTGTCTCCTTCATCTTCTCAGTACATTACACAACGACTTTTCACCAGAATTTAACTAAAAAAAACTATGATTGGTTTGTCAATTTATTCTAATACCTGTTTGTAGTTCAAGAAAGTTAGAACATAGACAAAGCAGTAAATTTTGATAATCTCTACTTAGTATCGCCAAAAAACTGTCAAATCAATAATACGTTAATCATTAATTTAGTTACTTTTGCGTTTACAAAATTATTATATAATAATAATTTAACTTGATTATTTTTTGTTATATAAATTGCGCATTAATCTTTCTGCTACAAGATGATTTTCTACAACATATTTGTGACTCCTTTGTAACATATTACAGAGATATGATTATGGGTTACTTTTAATCAAGGAAGATTTAATATACAAATATTATATAAATAAGGAAATATTAAAAATAATAATAATAAGTTATTACTATGTACTTTATACTCTATTTTAACATCTTAAGAAAATATTTTAGTGAGTGAATTATACATAGTTGAAAGATTACTGTTTTTAGGTTTTTTTCCAATAGTAATTTTGAGTAATCAATTAGATTCAGGGTGTCTACTGAATCTCAAACAAAAAATTCCCGTATATTTAAAGACATTTTCACAAAAATTTAAGGACATTAAAACTTGGATCGTATCGTAAAGTATTTAAAATACCCCAATCCTATTTTAACAACCAAAAAAAAACAAAAAAACTTTACATCATGCTCAAAATTTAAGGACGTAGTCCGATTTTCCCGTACAATTCCCGGTTTCCCGGATTTCCCGATTGATAGACACCTTATAGATTAGATTGAAGGGAGACCAGGGTTGTTTACTGAACAATATATAAAACTCGATGATTAGCCCCAGGCTAAATAGCAAAAGCAGGTGTTTTTCATTTCCCCCCCCCCCCCATTATTTTTGTTTAAAAGTCAGTTAAATTATACAGACAAAACTGGCAAGTGGATCATTTATGCGAATGGGACTAAATTAAGAACTTTATAATATCCCAAATTTGTAATTCTTTTAAAAGAAAATCAAATATTTATCATATTTGCTTCTGAGAGAATCCGAAATTTTAAGGGATTAGTTTAGGCTATCTTGATCGTAAAAGAAAAAGGGATTAAAAAAATGTTCAAACAGAAAAGAAGTAGAAGACATTTGGACATTTGAAGGCTAAAACTTAAGAAGAAAGAAAAAGTAAACAGTTCAAAGATCAACATAGAGAAGGAAAATGTATTACAGGGAAATGAGCTCTACTTTTTGTTCAGATATTGCGTATAAGCTTTCAATTTATATATAGTTTCAAATATATATGTAGTTTCTCACTAAAGGCCTATGTGGACTCTTGAGGTTGCGGAAGAGAGGATACAACTAAAGAAGGAAGAACGTAAGAGATGATAATCTTGTGGCGGAGATATATCGTAATTAGTTGCAACAGACAGTCATCTAGTGACAGATTTTTGTATCTTCTCTCAAAACTTTCCAAGGCTCCCGGCCTTTCCTGAACAACGGACTTGTAAGTTAGGTTGGTGGCCAGCCCAACTTCCGCCGCCTACCTTTAACCCCTGGGAAAGAAACCCATTCTACAGAGGGCTGGTTGGACCCTAGGACCCATCTGGAGGAGAATTATATGAGGAAAAATCACCACCTCCAAAGATCGAATCCGTCTCTTCCAGCCTGCAGTCAAGTGCCCTAACACTTGGGACCACAGATCTTCAATTAATTAGGAAGTTATTCGATCGTAGCCTTTTTTCTATTGGTCCAAAATCAATAAAACTCCTTAAAAAGCCTAAACCTACAAAGTTTCAGTTTTTTTAGGATAAATAGTTTTTATATGAAAAGCTTTTTCAAGCACGAATTTCAAAATACTTGTGTGGTTCCCAAGTTCTTCTCTCAACACCCACATAAGCACTTAAAGACTTCCATGGAAAAGACATTCATGTTATCTTATTGCCTATAAACTGCTACCGGTTACTACTTGGACCAGGGAATTTTCGATTATTGAACTGATGCGCAACTGGTTTTCCTTATTTTTATTTTTTCCGGATCACCAGTAAATTTAGAAACTGAATCCCAAAAGTGAGTTCAAGCGAAGCTCTCTCTATCACAAACCTCCATCTGGAATTGCACAGCTTTATTCGATGATGTGGGAGAATTTTTGTAGGGACATTTTTACGGTAACTTCGATGTGGAAAGACGAGTGGACTGCTGAGACGGAAATTCCAAGGATTCAATTTCAAATTCTGAATTAAAAAATATTAAAACGTATTTTTTAGGACAAATATACAAAGGTATTTAACACTGAAGCGTTGTTCTGAAAGGGATGTGTTTCTTCTTGGATGGTAGCTTTATTTTTACGTTTTTCCTGTGAGTCTACAACAAAAGATTGGACTAGGAAAGTGATAGGGAGTGGGTAAGTGAAGTAAACTTGTTTTGGAGCGCCAACCTCCCGGCAATTTATATTTAAACTTTTACTTAAAAAGAATGAAGATTATTTTCTTGGAAATTGATTATGTGTTAATTTAAAGAGAAAACATCTTAAAATTAAATCAATTTATTTACGGCTTCAAGTGACTATTGCAGTAACTTAGTGAGGGGACACTCCTTTCTCAGCCTCTCATTCGCAATATGTCTTTATAACGTTATTCTAGTTAAAATTCTTCATAAAAAGCGATGAAAGACGGTTGATGCATCATTCAACAGTCCATTGTGCTTTTTTGTCCGTCCATTTTTGTCCCATTGTGCTAAAATAGCCAAATAACAAGGACCTTGCTCAGCCTTTGGAAGAAGCTCTTTCTCGCTACCCTCCACTTATTCAATTCGAAGGCTTCCAACAAAATGGAACGCGCGGAATCACCTAAACGATGATGTATCATTTTCAGAAAGAAATACAAAGATTAACCAAACACACGTAGGAAGTAAAGTGATCTGGTATCAATCCGTGATCTTATAATAATCTGCAAATCTTGCTGCCCGGGAACATCTTCAAGGGTGGTGTTCGAATGAAAGCTATCCCTTTAATTGAATGTTATTTAATTTCTATCAATTTACGTATAGTCAATCCATTTAAGGAAGACAGTCCCCTCAGGCGTTGGGACTGAGAACTTGAAAAAATAGGGGAAAAAGGGTATAAGGTAAGTGAGGGTAAGGAGGAAAGATTACAACAGTGTTTGCAGAGCTTGACCTCGTTATTATCAGTTTTAAGTTCATAAACTAGTCAAGTTCATTCCCAGGAGACTGAAGACACACCTGTAATCAAACGTAACAGAATAACGTAAAAATTCATTCATAACTTCTCACTGAAGTAGCTTTATTCTAAACAAATAAAATACAAAACTTACAAGAAATCATTGCCTTGGGTTTTCCTTATTACGGTAACACGAAAAGTGGAAAGATAGATTCTAGTCTAATGGAAAGAAAAAAAGATTGGGAAATAAAATACACCAGTCTATCCCTACTGTTTTTGACTAGAGTTGATCAAAATCATTTATCTTAGAAAGCTAAAACTTGATGGCAAAATTAATCTATACAAAGTCCTATTGTTTTTCATCTGAACTGGACTGCACGTAAGAAGATCAAAAACTGCCGATACATGTTGTGTTGGCGCAGCTTAGCCGCAGCTGCTTTTGCGCCATAAAACACCAACCAACAACAACAACATGTTGCCTGTAATGTGTAATCAAATAATTTTTCAAGTATCTTGAAATATTGACTGCTTTTTTTTAAATTTATTAAAATGAATGTCATTAATCTTAGACAAAGAATACTAAGAAGTTATAACTGCTACGTATTTAACACTCGTTTTTAAAATTTCAAACTTTTATCTGCATTAGTCAATTACGATTTAAAATGATTCTTTAATGTTTTAAAGTGATGATCTGAAACGACCTTAAATTTAAACTCATCTTAAGGTTCCAAAACTATTTTCGTTATCGTTATTTTAGCAACTAATTATGCTACGAAGATGAAAGATTGGGCCGCGCGGTTGGCGTAGTCGCTATGACATCGGCCTCTCACCTCTGAGTACCGGGGTTCGGTTCTTATGTGGGTTTCGTGATGGTGGATGATCCGCGCTGGGCATGTTTTCTCGGGGTTCTCCCGTTTCCCCTGCACTTCTCCCACCATACTTTCTCAGTCTTTCTCTCCATCTATCCTTATTTCCGTGGGATAGTACAATAGACCTCCGGTCGCAGTGCTTGGCTTCTCTGCCACCCACATTCACTACATAACATAAGATGAAAGATTAGAGGTTTGTTAGATTTTTCCACTGTTTGTCCCTAATTCGTTTTTCATATTGATGGCAGGATACAAAGAAATTCTAAATTTATAAGTAATAAAGACTGCTCATGGCTTACCAAATTATATACATATATTTTTTTAATTCAAATTCTTGATAAGTGTATAAATGTAGGAAATTTCCACCTCCTTCGGCTTTGCACTGAGAACGGTATAGAAATGATATTTATCCATATTACTTATTTTATTACAATAGAAAATCGCTGTGACCAGTAACAACAGCGATTTTTCTATTGTTTTATACGGGTCCGAGAGCGGGAGCAGGATCCATAGGCTTTCATGCATTCTGAGCTTGATCATCGAGGGTAAATTTGGCTGATGAGTCCTAATAAGGATGCAACAGCTTTCCCAGATTCCCGTCGAGGATGGCTCAAGGCGTGAAAGCAAACGAATGTACATTGCCATCATTTTTCCGTTTTTCATGTTACATTTAAAGCACGTTAAGCTTTCTTACATAATATTTATCCAATTTTCCTTTTAATCTGCCTATAATTTCTATGAATCACACTTCATAAATCATGTTGATGAAGCGTCAAATAACACAAAAATAACATGTGAATGACTTGATCGAACTGAAGCAAAAAGAAACAATTAACAATTAATTCTCAATAGTAGGATAGAATTTAAGAATTAAAAATGCTAATTTATGTTTTCTTTTTTTTTTTCTTCTTTTTTTTTTTGTTTTACAAATTGATTATATTTTAAGTTTACTACAAAATAAGATGTAGTAAATTTAAATTTGGAACATTCCAATTCTTATTTTAATAACAAGTTTTATTTATTATGTTATTACAACTTCTATTATTTTACTAATTGCAATTAAGTATTTCATTTACCTTCCTCTTTTCTTCCAATTTACTATCTTTCTCACTACAACTAAATTTGGCCTAAACGTAAACGAAAATAAACCAAACGTAAGAACAACACCCATTGTAAATTACTTAATAGTTATGGAAGAAATTGGAATGACAACCACTACATTCTTCTTATCCTATATTTGATCAAAAAAAAAAAAAAAAACAAACGGAATAGCCAATTTCTTTACGAATAATGCTTTGTTGGTGGCGCCATCTGTGGTTCATTTTTGTTACTAATCCCATTTAATCATTTGGAATTTTACTTTATATTTACAATTGATCACAATAGATGGCGACATAAGTATAAGTTCAAAACGAAATAGTTGAAAATTTTGTAGATTTTATATTTCATTGCTACAATTCTTTTGCATCCCTTTGCCAATTTAATTTTCTAGACAAGAAAAGATTTTTTTTAATTGAATGTGTCATTAAGTTAAAAATAATTAAATAAATACGAAACGACTTTCTTGTGCTTCACAATCCTAACAGTAATAATAATAACAAAATTTAATTATCCAAATTTCCAAGTTTTTTTTATTACTTTTTTAAATATATTGATTATTATTCTTAGAAAAGAAAGAAAGGTAGAAGAAAAATATTTTGTTTTATCAACAATAAAATTATTCACGGAATTATTGATGTAGTTAAGGAAAATACGTCAAACTCACGACAAATGGCGTTTGGTAAATACTATTTCAGATTGAGTAACATTTATTAATAAACAATTTAATGCCTGTTGTAAAAAGACTTTAGATCTATTAGCTGTAATATCTATGTAGGTTTCAAATTATACTGAATTTGGTTACTGGAAATGAAAATTTTGATTAATTCCTATTCTTTAAAATATGTTTTAATTCTTTTAGATATCTTTTAAAATAATAAAAATTAAATTTAAATGTAACAGATAACTGAGAAAATTGACGGTTAATATAAGAAATGACATTTAATTCCAAATATTTTCAAGAGTTAACAGTTTTTAATGCAAATAATAAACTGCCCACATTTATTTTCATTTTTATTCAATTTATTCACATAAATTTAATTTATTTTACAAATGAAATCTTATCGTAGGTTTATGTAATACATAATATAAATGAAATGATTGTAAAAAAAAAAATACAATATACAAATTTTCTTTTTAGTAATTTTAATATTAATTTTTATAACATGGGCATGATAAAGATATAAATGACATTAATATTTAATAAATTTCAAGCAAATGTATTAAGTAAAAAATAGCAACCTAAAATGAATTGAATAAGTCTAACTTTCAGATTATCTGTTTATTTGTGCAACAGGCTAAAACGACTGCACCGATTTTCTTAATACTTCGTACAATTTTTATTTATGGTGAACTTTGTCCTCATGTTTTAGTTTTATTATTCTGGTCTTGATCCTTCCCCTCCCATCCCTCAAAATAAAAAGAGATTTTGACCACCAATATAAATAACACCGAAGGCAGTCACTATGCGATAGATACTGAGCATATACATAATACGAACTTATGTAACATATTAACAATAAATAAATCCATAAAATAAACAACATACATTAAAAAGTCTTATTTCTTCTATAATTTTTTTCTCGTTATACTGGTCCTGAAATAGTTGGCCCGATGCAACTAACAAAATAACGATAAAAGTCCGTATGAACATGGGTACGTAAATGTTTTATTCAGATGTTACAGAATGATGAACATGCACATAAGCTATGGTGTAGCCACTGTACCTTGGCCGTTGGATTGACAGCAGGACGAAAAGCTTGCCCTGCACGCTCCCTCGATCTAAAATCCCCTGGACTTTTTTCTCTGGGCTCTCTGAAAACGCTAGTGTACGGTACATTGGGAACCATGATTCAGGATACCCATGGCATTTTTGAGCGTATCCAGCAATCCTCACGACGACGATGTGAGACATATTGCTGCTCCTGGTGAAGGCCACTTCGAACATCTCATCTAGCAGTGGCTACACCTATCCTATGTATGCGTTAATCGTAATACCTGAATAAAGCATTTCAGCACCCATATTCATAAGAACTTTTTCCATTATTTTGCTACGCTGAATCGGGCCAACCATTTCAGGTCAACCCTGTATACATTGATAACATCAATGTACAGACATTCCCCAACGTAAAGGATTCAAAATTAAGGGATTACGTAAGGGATTCCTTCCTCATATCTTTGCTTACGTCGATTCTTACGTAGTGGGAGCGCCTCATCTCGACATAAGTTTCAACATATTTTTCCTATTTTGAATATTCAGACAAAATATGTAATATCGGTAATTACAAAGAAACAAACATATGGAAAAGAAAAGTAAAAGCTATTTTGAATAAAAGTCACTTTTTTTTCTACTTGGTCGCTTTTGGCCATGGTGTTTAATTACTAGCAGAAATATTTGAAAAGGTTGAAACACTTAGCACAGAAATCAACTTTACACAAGGAGACTAACTGGTTGGATGCTGTCTGGCGCTGCGCAAGATGTAATATACTACATCGCATCGCATGTCTTAAACCGATCAAATGTTCATGTTAGCACTTTGCGTAAAGTTTGGGCAACTCGAAATTTTATTTTTAATTTCGACGGTGTACGTAGGTCGTGACTACAGGAGTCGGTGACCGTCTGGACATAATATTTACAATAGGTTTATATTTAATCATATTCTGTTATTAGAAGATATAATATATATTATATATACAGTAAACTCCCGATTATCCGCGGTTGCCGCGTCACCCAATTCCGCGGATAATCGGGAGTTTATTGTATATATAGTATATTTCCCGTGACAGCAGGATTATCATGCGAAATCAGTTTATTTTGGGATTACTAAGGATGTTTTAAAATTATTAAAACTAAATTTAATACTGAAATAAAAGATCTACTTCTAATCTTACCAATAAATTACGTAACAAAAAAGCAAGAAATATGGAATTGTTAAAAATAATAATATGACCAAAGTTTCACAATTTAAACAGATTTCCAATGAACTTATATGTTTATGTAATAAAAAGAAAAGCTGTGGCATTTGGCTAACAACTTGTCAATTGCCTTGGCCCGGTCATAATCGATCACTATCTATTGCTTCCTAGATTCTGTTTTATTAGTTCCTTTCGACTGATCAAAATATTCCCTACACGGCTCAACAGCGACGAAAATCTATGAAACCGAGTTCTTGCTTGAATGCGGTGCTTCAGCTAAAGTTCAATCCAATAATAAAAACATAAAAAAAAAAAATAAGAAGAAGAATAACGGTCGTTTCTATTACAGTATCTTTTTATTCAAAAAAAAACAAAAATATATCTATCGAAAGCATAAAAAAACTCCAGGGCTTCGTGCTACGTTCATCACTGTGATGTACTAGCAATATATTTCATTAATTGAATTTTACAAATAATGAATAAATTGGAAGAATTCTCATTTAACATTCACTAAAAAACAGTGTAAATAATCTTATTAAAATTTCATTAGACATTCGACTAAACAGTTTATTAACTATCTAACAATTAGATTTTAAATGAAAAGGATCTAACGTGGTCTTGTGCCTTCTTATTTGTGATTTTCAATTAGATTCAAATTCAGCTAAATGACTGTTTTAAATTGTGTCGAATATATGTACTGAATATATTTTGAATAGGTTTTTGAAAACTAGAAGGACTTTTTTGAATATATGGATTTTTCCAACAATATTTACATTATCAAATTTAAAGAAGTTATAGGAAATTACTTCTTCCCAAACAGACTGTTTTATTAATACTTAATTATTTATTTTAAATATTAATGAAATGCTTTCCAGAAATTACTATCTATCACTTATCTGTGTTTAATGACTATTGACATCTACTGAGTTTCTGTTATCTTTAGAGTATTGTTAGGATCTGACCTTATAATACACTGGTTTACACGCCCGTCAACAATGTGACGGCTTTTAGTAGAGATAGAGTATTTGCCCGTCATTTGCAATTTCTTCATTTATGTCGAGAAATGTCTCTAACGACTCTTTAGTTCGTCGCTGAGGGTGAGTTTCTGCACCTATTGCTCTTCTGGCCTGCGCTTGTAGTAGGCTAACAAAATGAACATTGAAATTTAAATTTTAATCTAGTAGGCTAAAATGAATGAGTTATTTTTTTTTTCTCCGGCTTTTCTCTGTCTGCACACACAGAGGGAGTGATAAGAGATATTTAACAACAATTTGAAAGCTAACAATAATTAATAATTCGTGCCTAATAGATAAGACATCTGACTTCGGATCAGAAAGGTTGCAGGTTCGATTCCTGTCGCGGACGTTCCATTATAGAAATTATTTCTATTTTCACAAAAAATCAAAATTATTTTTTTAAATAAAAGAAGTGCGTTAGGCACAGATAGATCTGGATAACTAAATAAAAGATAGTATAAACATTGCATTTGTAATGGATACATTTTATATATCAATAATTATATTGATATATATTTATATATTTATATTGTAAGCTCTGGATTACCTAAAGTCATCGTTGTGAGGGCTTCTTAATTTGAACTAAACTATTTTAATACCAACAATCTTTAGTCAATCAGTAGGTCTTTATTCTTTTTTTTTTTTTATTGATAAAATTAATGTTGATAAAATAATTAATGTTCTTCATTCGTAACTCATAATAAAAAAAGTTATAAACTGAAGAACGTTTCCATTATACATTGTTTTTTTTGTTTTTTTTCAAACAACATTATATTGAAACCAACGTTGAAACGAATGGAAATTCATCATTTCGTTAAGCGCTATCTAGCGGAGTGGTTATAGATTTCATTGTTATATGCAATCCGATCATAAAGCAAGAGTTATCTCGATTAGGTTCCGAAATGATCAATCAAATAAGATTGGTAAAATGCTTGATTATTTATTTCGCTTGATTGTATTTCTGGGTGAGAAAGCGTATCGAAAACTCAACAAAATAGTTATTAATACTGAAATAAATTAAGATTAAATTCTGATTTTGGTAGGGACCGAGTGGGAAGTAAAATTGTTTTGGAAAATTGAGGGGGGTTTTGGTATTGGCTGGGTGTTGAGAGTTTTGGACGTAGAGATTATGTAAATTCTGTCGCTGGGGTGAAAAATGTCCACTATTGGACGAAACTATTTTTACGACGAATGCCGCGGATGAGCGAAAGTGTGAAGTCGCGATAACTGTCTGCAAAGGATCCGTTAAGCCCCGCGAACACCATGCAATTTTCCAGCAACTTAGTCGTCCGATTTTGACGTCACGAGTTGATATAGACAGTTTTGAGTCCGTTTATACGCAACTTGACTGCAACTTTTGTCATCCGACTCGAGTTGTTTCTACACCTGCAACTCGAAAAATTGCATCGAAGTCGCTGGGAATTACCCAATCACAGGGCAGCATTGGAACACGTCAGTCGTGACGTCACGCCCATAGAAGAAATGGCGTCGAAAATGATATTTGCCGATTCGATTCGAAGACATGCTCATACTCAATGAATATCAAAGTATTGCGAGTTTCTTTCATGCATAAATAAAGTTTATACTGAAATGCAGAAATTGTATGCGGCAGAATTTATCAGAGAGGTTTCAAAACCTCGATTTTTTTCGGATTTTCCACATCGGGGTTTGGGAAACGCATTGCATTGTGGGATTCCTTTTATCACGGCCGACTTCATGCCGAATTGCATGGTGTTCGGGGTTTGACAAAAGTTTATATCAACTCGTGACGTCAAAATCGGACGACTAAATTGCTGAAAAGTTGCATGGTGTTCGCGTAGCTTTAGGTCACATTAGATTTTTATTCAAATTTTTCTTTAAAGTGGGAATTAAAAAAACAAAACAAAAAAAAAAAATCACATTTTTACTTTGAAACAGCTGTAAACCCTTTGAGAAGGGAAGTCACAGGAAACAACCTATTCGTAATATTTTCAAAAAAAAAAGAAAAAGAAAGAAAAGAAAAGAAAAGAAAAATGAAGAAAGAAACTTCTATTAATGCATTCCTCTTCCAATCTATTTAATCAAGTGTGTAATTGAACTTAAGTATTTGAAATTTGCAATTAAATATATAATATTTAAATATTATACATTTGATATTTGTAGCGTTTGTTCCACTTTTTCCATTGCACATTTTAATAGATCTTACAAGAATTTGCAACTTGAACGATCAGCATATTAGAACAGATCAAAGATTTCTTTTTTATTATAATGTTTTGCTCTTTATAAGAGAGTAGAGGTAATAAATGCTGCATTAATAATTCGTCCTGAGCTTTTGGAGCTTGACAAGAACGGCCTTTAAATCTAGAAAACGACTGAGAGATTTTTCTTTGTTAGATTGATTTATTTTCTGTCTCCCGTCAACTCGTCTGCTTCCAGCAGCGCCACCATTATCAAAGAAGAGAAGCACATTTTTCATTCACCACCGTTATTCCTTCTGTCGCGACTGGAAATGGAAACAAATAATTAGATTTTGCAGCAGTGAAAACAATTTATCTTTCTGTTCTTTTTCAAACTTTTAACTTCGTTTTATTGCTTTAAAATTACTTTAAAAAAACGAGGAAATGAAAATATGTTAACTGCTTAAGTAAATGAATAAAGTCACTGTTGTAATTAGATAGTTTTATTGTTTTACAGTCGGGATCTTTAGTCCTTCCTTTAGAATGAAACATCATTTTATTCGTATACAATTTTTTAGTGAAAGTGAATGACTATTAGTGAAAGGCCTGCTTCAGCCAGAGTAAAACCAGGGAGTCGATTTTTTTTTTCTGACTCTGACTTAATTTACAAGGGAAGTGCGTGACCTCGAACGCTGAGAACCGCATGGAAATGTGTTTAGAATATAAATCGCTCAACCCAAAAACAGTGGCATGAGCCATTCTCATTCAAAACTGAATACTTACTACGAGAGACATTTGAATGATCACCTATTGAAGGTCCAAGAGAGGAACTTTGGTAACGCGAAGTAACAAAACAAAAGATATAATAGGACCAAAAACACACATATTTCAATGTCGTGACTGTATTGCTATATTTCCTTCTGCTTAAAATAATTACACTATCTGAAAGTTGATTGTATAGCACAGAGTGAAATGACGATCGTGTAACTTTACTTATGGTTTTCCACATTGTAGTCTTACAAATCAACGATCCTTCTCATGTAGAGCTTATATTGCCCAAAGAAGTACACATCAAGAGGTTGGCAATGTTTTGTTGTCTTCGGTGGCAACATCTTGAGATTAAGTACTTGTTAGTGCAGGTACAAAATGCCACCGTCGTATGGCGCTAGCAGACAACAGCTGAGTTTTGCATGGAAATGACTCAGACCACTGTTTTTGGGATGAGCGATTTATATTCTAAGTACATTTTCGTGCGGTTCTCACGTTCGAGGTCACGCACATCCCTTGTTAGTAAAGTGCTACTCCACGACGCCGACACTGACTCCACACTGACAATTGCTTTGGAAGGTCAAACCAAAATTCAGAGGCTGTATAAAATACTGCGGTTTTTTTTTTTATTTTTTTGTATTCTGTGGTTGTATGATTATTGAAACCATGATAACATTAATTCCAGACCGTTAAAAGTGAACTTTTTTTTTTTTGGTTTAATGTTATGGTTTAATGTTTAATGTCTGGATATGATGTCGTCTGTGAAGGATATTCCCACTCCGGGTTAGATTGACTCAACATTTCAATTCAGTTTCTTTAACCTTCTTCAGGAGTTGCTGAGTGTTGTATGGAGTTTAGCGCTGTTGTTTCGTCAATGTTTTGAAGAAATTTATATAAACTCCATGTAACACTGAACAACATTCTGACGACGGCTGAAGAAACCGAGCCGACTTTTATCCTTAGTGGGAAATTCTCTCGTAGAAGAGTACATCCAACTCTCTATCAGGGCCCACTACTCCTTCAGATCCAAGTGTTGTGATGTCTTCCTTATAACTGTATACTGTATCATCAGCACAATTACCATCAAGTAAGACTGTTTAAAACAAATATCAACAAAACGAAACTAAGATTGTTTTCTTCAATCTTTCAGTGAAATATATTTCCTGTTAATAATCTATTATAGGTTTTGGATGATCTTGGAGATAAGAAAGAATTAAGAACTTTCAGCTAACATTCTTTTAAAGATGGACTTTTTTTTTCTTTTTTGGCACTCTCGCACTGTTTTTGCTAAAGCTGTGAGTAAGAGAAAAAAAATCCCAAGTTTTTCTGAGATTATATATCTTTTGTCATAAGCATATTTGGGCGAAACTAGGATGGGACATGTTTTGTATTATGACGCACTGTTTTGGAGGGACAGTTAAACGGATAGTTTTATGTCTAAGTGCATTTCAAATTTTAATCTTGCATTTCATGAATCAGAAATGGTTGCAAACTCCGATGAAACAATGCAGCGAAAGACATCTGCCGGAAATCATATTGTGACTGGTTTTCTACAATATAACAGTCACATGTCAGTCGATATCATTCAAATGGTTCCTGGACCTCCAAATGAAATCTCTACAAATTTGTTAAATTTCTCTTACAGCTCTTTTTATGACAAAATGTCGTTGCCATATTTCCATATATAGATTGTATATATATCTGACCCAAGTGCACGTGGTATCGAGAAAGGCAACTTCTTGACTGTAATGGTATTGGTTTAATGGAATGTACTGATCTTAAAAATGATATTCACGAACGTAAGATATTTATTTACATTGTTTATTTGTTCTTAGATGCTCACAGAAAAAGCTGTATTATTAATAAACAGAATTTCCAGTCTCAAAATCTAAACCAGGGATGCACAACCTTAGGAAGTCTGAGGGTCAATCATATCATACTACTATTACAAATCTGAATAGTTTGTGTGTTTGAATGCGCTAATTCTCAGGAATCAGTCTGATTTGAAAAATTCTTTTTGTTTTAGATAGCCCGTTTATCGAGGAACGTTATAGGCTATATAATATCACGCTACGACCAATAGAAGCGGAGCAGTAAACGTAAATGTCAATCAACGGGTACGGCGGCGGCGACGGGGCGGCTTGGCTGCACGACGAGAACCGAACATTACCGAGAAAGGCCGAATTTAATGTTGGTGACACCGTGGGGCACAGCTCGTATTTTTATAAAAGTTCTGATGGAGGGCCTCAGCCTCCTATCCTTCAACCTTCCCCCCAAATGCATTTTACTAATTAATGATTTGATAATGTTATTTATAATAATAATTATTAACACAGATAATTTACATAAACTTCAAATTATCAAATAATGCTTTAGTTGTGTTTCCTACCAACATCCAATAGTAAAGTCTGACAAGTGAGACAGTTGCTATTGCAAGTTAAGACATTTGTAATGATTCTGTTGGCAGCAATCTAAAGGCTCAACTTTAATTTTGGGTTTTACACTATCGGGCCCAGCAAATATACCGGAAGGTTGTGCACCCCTGATCTAAACCTACAGATCGATTATAGTCTCAAGCTGCGAGCTTTTTTTTTCTCGAGAAATTTCGGGAATGAACACGGAGAATACAAAAATTAAGAAAAACGAAATACAAAATTTTTTGTTTACATTAATTAAAACTTCTCTATTCTGACGCATTGAATAGATGACTTTTAGGCAAAACAATGTTTGTTTTCGATGATTCCGAAAACAAATATAGTATTAAATTTATAATAATAAGAATTCTGAGATGGAAATTTTCGATGACGATGGAAATCGGCGTGTAACCTGCAACGACAGAGTTTCGTTGGACATTGCCTTTTTTAATGGCAAATGTAACCACCCTCAAAGCTGCTATTAAGCAACTATTGCTACTAATAGGCTAAGAATGTAGATCCTCCGTTCTTTCTATTGAAGCATTCTAATAATGATTAGTCCTCTATGTAAAATTCATTACTGTGGTGATTAAACAGAAAATAAACATTATTATATAGATCTACGGTATTTTAAACTCGTTTGTTTTTTTAATCTTTTTCGAATCGTGTTATTTGAAGGGAATTCCCTTTTAGGATAACTTAAATTAATCTAATAAATGTTTAGGTAAAAAATAAAATATATAAAAAAAAGTCTCAATATTTTTGTACAGCCATAGTTTCAAGTACATCAAAAAAAAAAAAAAAAAAAACCATCACAAATCAAGAGAGTCTTGCTCAAAATTTTTTTTTTTTATGCCAAAAGCAGAACAACTTAATACAGCTCGTGGATCAATTTCTGTTATAGACATGAACGACCTTGTGAACGACCTACGAGACGTCGTGATAAGATCGTTTTTCTCAATCAATAGAATAAATAAATTAGGAATAAAGAGAACACTTGACTATTGCTGATCACAAACACATTTTAGGCCTAACCAGTAAATAACTGACTGTAAACATACGCTGCAAACCGTTATTAAAGTCATTTTCACATTATTGGGGAACAGTAGGAAATGAAATTTGGTTGAAAATTACAGAGAGGTGTTTTCTGCTGAGGGCTATCACAAGTGATGGAAATACTTATCCCTCCTCTACATTTTTTCCCCCTTCACCCAAAGTAGCTTTAAGGGATTGCTGATGGCGTCATCACGAAGGTCATCCTCTCGTAACCTTATTTCAAGCAAAGGATAAACAAGGGTGAAAGCAAAGAGACCAGAAGCACTCAGAGAAAGTCAGGATATTCATCAAAGCCTTTGCCTTTGGAATAAGGCCCCTTTACAATATTACAGAAAATCAAATGAAATATAAAGCAGTAAAAATAAATAAATAAATAAATAAATATTTAGAAAGTGTATTTCTTTGCAGTTCCGCGATTCGACAATAAACTACAACCCCGGAAACATAACACAATTTTAGATGCTAACATTCATGTTTCAACTCAATTACTTTTTTGGGGTTATGGTTTAACTACAAAAGCCCCATCAAAAATAATGACATCTTGTAAATCGTGAAAAAAAATCAATATGTTGAACTTTATTTATTTAGTTTTTTTATTTATAAAACATTACAAAGTCTGTTTATTTTAATAAAAATAACGAGAGGATGATAAAATTTTATATCTATAATTCATCAGATTGTGATGAAACTTTGGTGAGTTGTTGTGCGCACGCCCGCGAAGGTTTCTGAATTAGTAGAACCATTTACAATATCTTCGTTTCATCAAATGAGTGTATTTCCGGTTTTAACGTTTGCAGTTTCCGGTGCGACCCGCATTTGCAACGACCATCAACAAAGCACAGGGACAGTCGCTACAAGAAGTGTGTGGACTAAATTTGGAAAAATCCATGCTTCACATATGGACAGCTGTATGTGGCCTGCTCACGCGTCGGAAAACCCTTCTGATGAGTGGCATTGCAACGCATGCCGGGTACAGCTAATAAATAATAAATGATAAATTCTTTAACTATTTCAACTTCGCAGAAAGAACAATAAAACCTTTAATGAGGATAAATATGTCCTTCTTTTTCGTTTTGCAAATAACTTGCAAGAGTTTACTGCTTTCTGTAATGATTTAAACCAGCGGTTCCCAACCTTTTTCAGCTGGCGACCCACCTTTCCTTATCGGAATACCTCCACATATATAGGAATAGAAGAATATAGAATAAAACCATATTTGTATCGTAGCCCTTCCTTATATATGATCGATTTTCGATTTTTCTGATCTTTTCTGATGGTTTATTCGATGGTTTCTGATAGTTTTAGGATCAAGTCGCGACCCACCTGTAACCTTTCCGCGACCCACCGGTTGGGAAACACTGATTTAAACAATTAAGTCACAATTCAAATCTTAATAATTGAGCTATTATTCGTGGATTTGTAGTCTTTGAGTTTTTTTTTTTCTTTTTTTTTTTGTCAGCATTTCTATCATTCAGTGAATCCTAATCTGCTTTTCTTCGTTTTCAATTAATTTAGGCAAATTTTGAATTTGTTTTCCGCCAATCACAGGATAGCAAATTTTAAAACAGTTAAAAGTTAGGAGACGGACGGAGATATGACGTCAGTTCAGTCACTTGTCTGAAGGAAGGAATCGATGTTATTAAATAAAAAACTTAAATTTAAAATACAGCTAATATTCATCATGCAATATTTCACAAATTACCTTTCTTTAATATTAAGAAACGTGGTCACAATCATAATTTTAAAATTAGTTCCGATTACGTAAGGTTGCTTTCAGCAAAAAAAATAATACTACGGTATTCTAAACCATACTTCCTCTTTAAATCACATCGTAACATATTGAAAAAACTTCATCTACACTTCATTTTATTATCGAATTTTCGG
>JAFIDM010003189.1:58614750-58645797 GCA_023159025.1 Thereuonema tuberculata | reverse complement strand
TGCCCCAAATAGGAGAGCGAATTTTTCCCTTTTTTGCAATTGACTTGTGGAGCCCGAGAAGGGGCCCTAAACATAAGGTCCCGGTGTCGATCGGGGGTGGGACACTTAGGCCCTTGTGTCGCATCCCTCCCCCACCCAAGTGTGGTGTCCCTGCCCCCCATAGGAAAGCGAATTTTTCCTTATTTGCAATTGACTTGGGGGGCCCGAGTAGGGGCCCTAACTATAAGGTCCCGGTGTCGGTCGGGGGTGGGACACTTCAGCCTTTGTGTTGGCTTCCTCCCAGCCAAGTGTGGTGTCCCTGCCCCAAATAGGAGAGCGAATTTTTCCCTTTTCTGCAATTGACTTGGGGGGCCCGAGAAGGGGCCCTAAATATAAGGACCCGGTGTCGGTCAGGGTGGGACACTTCAGCCTTTGTGTTGGCTTCCTCCCACCCAAGTGTGGTGTCCCTGCTCCCCATAGGAGAGCAAATTTTTCCTTATTTGCAATTGACTTGGGAGGCCCGAGGAGGGGCCCTAAATATAAGGTCCCGGTGTCGGTCGGGGTGGGACACTTCAGCCTTTGTGTTGGCTTCCTCCCACCCAAGTGTGGTGTCCCTGCCCCCCATAGGAGAGCGAATTTTTCCTTATTTGCAATTGACTTGGAGGGCCCGAGGAGGGGCCCTAAATATAAGGTCCCGGTGTCGGTCGGGGGTGGGACACTTAGGCCCTTGTGTTGCCATTCCCCCACCCGAGTGGGTTGGGAGAGCGGATTTTTTTTATTTGCAATTGACTTGGGTGAAATCTTCTAATCTTCTTAATCTTCTAAATCTTCTAATCTTCTAATTAGGAGAGTGAATTTGTCACTTTACACAAAATTTGTGTAGTTCTTATTTTGACCACCAGGTGGATATTGGGTTTTTCAGGGGTTTTACCCCTTTTCAACCCCTTGGGGGGGGGGGCCGGGTTCTAAGGTAGCCTATCTTTTCCGCAGTGTCCTAAAGAGTAATTCTGCAAAGTTTGGTCTAGATAGGTCAAAGGGTAGGCTTCATAGGAGTCTATAAAGGACAAAGAAAGAAACAAAGAAAGATACATTCATTTTTATATATATAGATTTATTTATTTTTTTTTTTCACAGATATCATTTTTATTGTAAAAAAACATTAATTTCTAACTTCATCTTTTCCAGGCACATTTTCCAATCTATCTACTGTTACGACTTTTCTCAACTATAATGAGAGTGACGGGCGATGTATGCGTATATTAGAATAAGATAATTAATCCTTTATTACAATTAATCCACAATTCAACAAACATTGCAAGTTCATCTCTGAATAATTTCTAATTTTGTAACCCATCTCACCCCTAGACATATACTGCACCTTGACTTGACGTAAATAAAACGTACCATTGAGAAATTTCTTGTAAAATAATCTTACGACAGCGATTGGTAATATTCTTTATATAACATTCTTTACTATTTCTAAATTGCATTGATTGATTGAAATCAATGCCACGTGAAACTGTAGCTCCGGCTATGAGTTTTGCCGTATGTAACTTATATACAAAGGAGGGCTGTGGAATTTTTTTCGACTCCAGTAATTCAGTAAGTACGTTTTTATTCCAACTCCGCATCCTTGAATATATATAAAATTTAAACCATAGAAGTCCTGCTTAAGAAACCCTCTTGGATCACAAGCAAAAAAACATCTGCCTTAGCTATTAGCCCCAAATGTCGGATAGAAACAGCGTATTTACTAGATGACACTGTCTCGGAATTCCAAACAGCTTCGAACAAACAACTTTATTAGAAAAAAAAAAGGGAATTTGCATCAATACTGAATGGTTGGGTTTTTTTTTTCTCTCTTATGGGAAATCTAGGCATCAAAGATTTCCACACGTTAAAAAATTGAACCTTCATTGTTGTTTCTGTTTTCTTATCACAACCACAATAAATAAATAAATAAATAAATAACTGGAAATAATAAGACATCACAGTAACCCTGTCGAGCTTCCGAACACAACCATCTCACTCTACAGCCCAAGCACCAAAGGTGAAGATTGGATAAAACTACTGGTCAATGATGATGTGCAACTGAATCAGAGACAAAAGAAAAACCAAGGAAGGAAGCAAGAAGCTACGAACCATCGCACTGTGGTAAAAAGTGACTGTAACGAAGATAGGAAAGCTTCTTTTCACTGATTAATAAAGGAAAACAAATCAAAAACAAAAACAAAAACTTTTCAAATGTGGAATGGAAAAAAAATATCAAACAAAAAAGAGGAGAAACCTAAAGTGCAACATTAACAGTAGACATGTTTTAAAGCAAGGAAAAGGTAAGACTTAAAAGAAAAGAAATATAAATTCCAACTATTAGAAGCTTGAAGGTAAAGTTCCATTCAAGAGCACTTGTGCATTTATGAACCAGAACAAGGGGACTCATCTAGTTGATTAATTCATGAATTCTACCCGAAGTATTTAGTTATTTTCATGTAGTTTAAACGGGAGTAAAATTTTGTAATATCACTTAGGTTTAAATGTACTGTTTCTCTGTTTTGTTTTTACATTTATTAATTTATAGATCATTAATCTTTTTCCTAAAGAACTTGAACACTAATTTATTACTTTAAGGATATGTCTAATAATTGATAAGTTTTCTAATTTTGAATATTTATTCTTTTTCTTTTATTTAGACAAGAAACTTTAATATGTAAAGTTCCCATATTTTTTTAGTAGATGTCTTCTCCTAATTCTTCTACTATTAAATATTTCTAACACCACACCAAATTTAAATGTAAAAACTACATTTAATATGAAAAAGCAAATTTTCGAAAAGATTACACGTCTTTTCTTTTTCAAGCCTAAAATAACAATAAGTTGAAGAACAATACTCCAAATTACATTTAACTCCTCGAGAAAATATTAACAATATTTGAAACCAATACCATTTACTTACAATCTTTGTTTTCTTTAACATAATATATGATACGGCTTAACAATATAGTTCTTTGATTGTAACCTTATTATTACATTTTGTGCACATTTTATCTACAAAACTTTTAGCTAATCTTGTGAAATATTTCTCTATTTCAAAACCATCATTCCTATTCATATTTTTTCATATTTATATATTGAAAGAGACACCAAGATAAGAAAGATAATAGAAAGTATGTGTATCCGTAACACAAAAAGAAAATATACAGGTTCTTTTTTGATTGAATGATCAAATCAGACACCCAAAATAAAAAAAAATTAAAGAAAACTGTTTTTTTGACAGAAAGATCGAAATTAACTTGCCCCCTCTCTACTCCTCCCCCTCCATCTCCGAAACAAACAAAAACAACTCTTATGGACGCTTGTGGTACATGGTGTAGGAGTATTGTTGAACCATCAGGTAGGGCATTGCTACGTAATAATAAAAGAAAAGAGCAGAATGGAGAAAAACAAGAAGCTGACTTTAAATTACAATTTAAAGGCTCTTGCCAATTCAAAAAAGCAGAAAAAAAAATAACTAGGATAAGAAGAAACAAAAAATTGAAAATAGGAGTTAGGAATAAAAAAAAAGAGATTAAAATTATTCACTAAAAGAATTAAAAAAACAAACAAATAAACAAAGAAACATACCGCTAAAGAGAAAAACGAAGATAAAATAGATTAACGAAGAAGATAATTAGGAAAGCAGAAGATGTAGGCGTTGTTGAATGGAAAACTGGTATTTTAATTTTAATTTCGAAGAAAGAGAAGTTTCGAAAGGTAATTAAATAACTTAAGTCACGGAAATAAAAATAAAAAAGATTTATTGTTTTCTATTCTTTGACTAAGTTGCGATAAAGAGATCCTTTAGGAAAGCTCAACAGTGTAAACAATTGAAGCGCGAGGCGAATGGCCTTCAACGAAAAAGAACAAAATTATCTTTCCACCAGAATTATTCGAATTGCGAAGAAATGAAATTAAGTGATTATTGCTTCGAAACGATTTTAAAAAAAAAAGAAAATTATATTTAATAATTTTTAAGATAGCAATTTTTTAAGTTAGGAAGTTATTTTTCAATACTTTATTAAACTGCCTAACGTAAAATTCAATTTTATCTTCATTTGTCTTTTGTCACTTTATTTAAAACTAGGGAACTGCAAAACTTTCACATAAAGTTTGGATGTCAACAGTTTAACAACAACAGCAGATGATTTAGTGCTTGATGTAGTAAAATAAAAGCTTGTTTCTACAGCACGTCGCGAGCGTTCCTGGGCAGTATTCAGAAAGATAGTCATTCGTTTCGCTTCAAGACAGATACGAAATAAACGAAAATAACGGGCTGACATTTGAGGCTTTTTTTTAGAGGCGCTTTTTCAGTCAACTTGCTAATTAGATTTAATATTTTAACGACACAAAGAGTAATAGTTCTGTCCGTCGACACCTGTACAGCTCAAACTACGAGTCGAACAGACATGACTGATGCCTTAAAAGAAAGTTAAAAGAAAGCTTACGACTTGTAGAGGTGGGAACAATACGAACTCCGGTCTGCGGTCACTTCTTCTCTTAAAGAAATTGGCCGAAATGAAATATGCACAGGGTCGTTATGGTTTCGTGTACAATATGAAACCAGTTTTTTTGC
Organism: Thereuonema tuberculata; assembly: GCA_023159025.1. Lineage (NCBI taxonomy): Eukaryota > Metazoa > Arthropoda > Chilopoda > Scutigeromorpha > Scutigeridae > Thereuonema > Thereuonema tuberculata. The sequence goes on along the minus strand of JAFIDM010003189.1, from coordinate 58,641,209 downwards.
CTTATTTACGGTATATTATTCACTATATATAAGTTTTATCTTCTTTTATCTATATAAAGGAGGGTGTTTGTTAGTTTGTTTGTTCGCTATACACTCCTACGCCCTTTGACCAATCTAGACCATTTGCAGAATTGCAAATAGACACTGCAAATAGACACTGCAGAAATAACAGGTTACAATTGAAACCTGGAACCATCTCCTCCTCCCTCAATTTAATCCCATTCTGACTTATATAATTTTCAAGTAGAGTTACCGGGTTCAAATCCGCTTGGTGGCAATATTTATTTTTCCTGTTTTTTTCCTTTCCTTCTTTTCTTTTCATTTGGTTTATTTTGAGATAAATATTATTCTTACTAAAATTAAATTGGAGGCCACAACAAAAAAAATAAAATTTAGGAAATAAAAAGCCAGATAATAGGCAGGCTGCAATATGTGAGAGTGGGCAGACAGGAGAGTCCAATTTTGATGACATAAACGGTAGAGACAACATCGCCAACAATCTGGGATCATATCAAACCGATCTCGAGAGGTAGGAACTGAGAATACTCACAATATAATTTTTTAAAAAAAGGTTAAAAATAAAAAAAAAAATCATTCAGACATAAAATTATTTTGTGCTAAACTATTTTGTTTTATGGTTGTTAAATGGCAAAAATAGAATAATAACGACAAAATCAGAAACATTTGAAGGTGTTATTACTTATGGAAACCGTAATGAGAAAATCTTTGCACGGAAAGGTTGTCATTATAACAGTTGTTGTCATTATAATATCTTCAAATTAAAAAAAAAAAAATCTGTTTCTGTCGTTATTTTATTTTTCTCAATTACGGGGTTTTCAGGTAACAGAATCAGAATATAATATTACTTTGTAATCATCATATGCTTTTTTTTACCAACTGGGGAAGATTTGAAATGATAGGGGTTGGAGAAGGGTAGAAAGGGGTGGGAAGTCTTATAGTCTCCGATCTCGATATTAATTCATTCTAGGGCTTCTGAAAAAGGAGTTACAAAATAGGAACATAACATTAATTTTAAATGCCATGGGACTTTTTTACCAACAGGAAAAGTTTCAAAGTCATCTCACAATTACAATTTCTTCGTCCTCCACATCCCAACAACTTTTTTTTGTAACCCGAGGGAAGCACGGGTATTTCTGCTAGTATTACATCAACTAAGCCTCTGCTGATGGAAGCCAACAGCTTCTAATGGAACTCCTGCTGTATTATAAAGTAATAAATATTAAAATAAGTATTATAATTATTATTTTTCCAAATCTTCTCTTTTCAGTTCTCGGTGCGTTGCAACCGATATAGTAGCATTAAGGGGCCAAAATAGCAAACCTTATGCTAAGCTAACTGATGGTACTGTACATTCAGAACAGTGCGAACTCTAAGGCATGTCTCCAAAATCACTGACAATCACAGTTGTAGATTGGATAGATTTTTATGTATCAGACCGGTGGCTGTTATAACAATAGGAATTATTTCTATGGAGTTAAGCTTTTTTTATTCTTCTCCAAAGTATTTGGCTATCTTATCTGATTCTGTTGATATTGTTATCATTTGGATAGGTGATATCGATTAGGAAAGCTTTTCTTTCTTGAAGCCTAGGAAGAACTATATCGGGCCTGTTTAAATTGATGGTTTTATCTGTGTGTAGCGGTAAATCATAGTAAAGTCTAGTCCTGCCGCCTTCGAGTACCGCTCGTGTATGTAGTAAGGTACTACTTCTCTTTCCTCTACGAGGCCAAACTTTTTAGCTAGTGCCATATGACTTATATCTGCTGTGAGATTATGCCTGTAGAGGTATTCCGTGTTTGCCAGCTGTGAGCATCCTACTGTTATATGATCTATTGTCTTAGAATGTTTATAGCAAATTCTACATTTATCAGATAGATCTAATTTTTCAATGTATTTCTTATATAGTTATTACCACTTGATCCTGGATAGCATGTATGAATCCCTTTGTCTCAGCAAAGACATCCATCCTTTAGCCAATGTACTGAAAATTCTTTGTTGATCCTCTCTAGTGAATTGGGATATCTACGATGTAGCATTTTAACCTTCCAAGATTAACTCGTTTCTTATATTGTAGTAACAGTCGGGCTAAAATTTCCATTTGACAAATGAATCGGTGAATATGAGTGGTCGCATTTAACTATTGCTTGATGAAGGCTCGATGATTATACGCTCTAGTAAAAAAAATATTTTTTCAGATTTATCATTTGTTTATTATTATTATTATTATGTGTAAAACAATGTGTATCACAGCTGCCAGTTCTTTAGCTGGTGTTGGCCTTCAAACGCATCGAATTCTTCCCAAGAATCTAGGATGTCGTAATGTATCGGCGCAAAATATGTGCTGATCCAAGCAGTGCGGCTTTTTGGAGTTGACCGATGGAGATTTTGTCAATATTTAGATCTTGTAAGTGCTTACCAAGGTTTTTTGGTATAGCACCCAGTGTGCCGATAACCACTGGAACCACCACTGCCGGCTTGTGCCATAATCGTTGAACCTCGATTTTTAGGTCTTGATACCGTGTGATTTTTTCCAGTTCTTTTTCTTCCACTCTACTATCACCAGGTATGGCTATATCAATTAGCCATATCTGTTTCTTTTCTATCACTGTCAAATCTGGCGTATTGTGTGCTAAGATCTTATCTGTTTGAATTCTGAAATCCCACAGTATTTTCCCACAGTATTATTATTATGTTTGTATGTTTCAAACCTTGGGTTTCCCCAGCAAAAACAATATGGCGGGTCAAGGACCAAAGCACATACTGCCAAGTGTAAAGACGTGTGCAAGAATGATTAGGGATGTGTGGTTGCGTCCATAAATTTCCTAACTATGCGTATAGTGTTGAGTACCACAGCCTTCTGCAGTTGGGCATAAGTGTTTTTGTGAAGTCCCAGTGTGCTGAGACTGTGGTGCAATGTGTGAGGCACCAGACCAGTGGCAGACAGAACGATGGGTACAACACGTACTCGATCCTGCCTCCACTGCTTCTGGAGCTCGTGTGCTAGATCAGTGTTTTTACTGATCTTGTCTGCGTGAGTTTTCTGCATGTTCTTGCTGATAGGCACTGCAATATCAATTAGATAGGTCTGTTTGTTGACCTTATCAACAAGTGTGATGTCTGGTCTGTTGTGATGTATGGTTTTGTCTGTGTGAATGGGGCGGTCCCAGTATAGTTTATATGAGGGTGACACTAATACGCTTTGTGGTATGTACTTGTAGTACGGGACCATGCTCTTAATAAGTGAATGCTTGTGTGCTAGTTGTTGATGAACGATCGACGCTACCTGATTGTGTCGGTTGAGGTAGTCTGTTTGAGAGAGAAGGGGACAGCCTGATATTACATGGTCGATCGTCTCATGCGTAGTGTGGCATTTCCTGCATTTGTCGTCATGTGTGTTTGCATCGTGTAGAATGTGTTTCTTGTAGTTGCGTGTGGAGATGACTTGGTCCTGTATTGCGATCATGAACCCTTCGGTCTCCCCAAACAGCTCACCACTCGTCAGCCATCTGTTCGACGCTTCCATGTCGACATGAGGCTGGCTGAGTTCGTGATGATGTCTGCCATGGAGTTCCTTACGAGCCCATGATTCACGCAGCTGCTGAGTGTGGGTGTCAGGGGTGGGGAGTGTTGGAGAGGAGTTTTCGAGGTTCAGGGGTGTGAGGTGTGTGTCAGCCTTGACAATGGCTGAGTGAAGTGTGGAATCTTCTGCTCTTTGGTGGAAATGTTCCCTAAGTGTATGTACTTGTTTTTCGTGTATGGTGATGAGGTTGATGAGTCCTCGGCCTCCCTCCTTGCTGGGAAGAGTCATCCTTTCCGTAGCGGACTTGGGGTGGTGCATGTTGTGTTTCGTGAATGTAGTGCGTGTTGCGCGTTGTAGTGCTTCGAGTTCGGTGTTTGTCCATGTTATTATTATTATTATTATTATTATTATTATTATTATTCTCATATATGCTCTACATAAATAAACAGTATTACTAATTTAAATAAGATTTTTTTAAAAGAAAAATTAAATTTGCGAATATTAAATTTTACATAAATGTAAGTATTGTCTTACTATAGTTTATGATATACTAAAACATCATAACTTATAAGATTTATAATGTGTATATTTTTCCTTTTTGGATTATGTTGTATTATGTTATACGCGTGAATATGATATTTCCTATGGAAACTATTGTAATTATTGAATTGTTATTAGGACATTATTTACATTAATTGAAGGTCTACAATTTTAATAAAATAAAGATTAAAAAAAGGAAAAGGAGGGGAAAAAAAGCTAATAGATAACATTAAAATTCGCAGCAAACCTAAGCACCTGTTATGTATTTGCAACTCTCAAATTTTCTAAATATTAAATTAATTAAATAGTGTTATATTTATAAAATATTTTAAAGTTATCAGAAATTTTATTAAATACCAGAATCTATTTGACAGGGATCTTAAATATACGAAAATAAATATTTTTTCTTTACTATTATTATTATTATTATTATTTTACAAAATCTAGTTCTATTAGATAATTTCTTTTTTAAATTTAATCTAACAAAATTAAAATAATGATAAAAATATCTTTCTACATATTTTCGGAAATATTTCCAATTTCTCCCATTCAAACTCGGAATTGGGTTTCCGATTTCCTTGGTAAGCACGCACTGGGTGAGCAGAACCTCCCCTGCGTTCTTCCTCGCGGTACCTCAAGCTCGCGTTCGTTGAAGGTCATGGTCATCTTTAATAAGGAGGCAAAGACGCTCTTGTCTCTCTTGGAAAGAAAACAAAAGCAGAGAATACAGTTTTCGAACTGGATGCCTCGTAATCGAACCGTGCAGTCATCGGATCGGATCTGGTAACCGAATGGCAAAGTCTTTTTACGAGGAAGGGGTTTGGAGGGGGCGGGCTTTCTTTGATCCACGTAGTCTCGTGTGGTAAACAACGGCTTGCCCAAAATAGAAATTCTTTTACTCTCTTCACCCTTACCTGGGTGATGAATGGGAATTACCGCTTGAAAAACAGCAGCAAGGAAATAACTGTTTTTGTGAACAAAAGGATTGTCACAATTCCGGAAAAAACCTTTTAAACATCAGAACTAAGAAACTGTGTCATCCGTTGCTAATGACTATAAAGGACAAAGTTAGATCATAAATGTTCATTTCTATAAACTAAGATCTTATCTTAACATTCGATAGATGAAAATAGGAATAAATGGTCCAGGGAAAAAGAAAAAGTCAGAAACAAGAATTGGTCCATCCAGGGAATCTTTGCAAACTGAGTCTCTGAATTACAACGAAGCAACTCAGTAATTATGTTGACCTTACGAAATATGTAAGACGTCCTCAAGGAAGAAGATAAGACTGACAGAAGCTAAAAATATAAAATTCTAAGACAACGTAACAATGACTATTTTTTTTATTCAATAATACGTAATAGAATGCCTGAAGCACCTTTAAACTACGAAAGAGACCTACAAAATAAATTATTTTACTTCAACCTTGCCTTTTCGTATAATATCAAACCTGAACGAAAAATAACTGGTTTTATAAGCATCAAACTTTGAAAATTACTTATAGCTTCCATTGCGTTTGCAACATAAAAGACAAAATAAAACAAAAGGTCCTGAAAGAACTGGATGCTTAGTTTCCTTAAAATGTTTTTAATTTTTTGAAAATCTCGAAAAACAATTCAAAGAGAAAGCCTGCGTGTATTTATATATTGTAGTATTTAGCAAATATATATAAAAAAAAAAAAAAAAATCTTCAAATCTTCCGTTTTTATTTGAAGTTAAATCCGCAAATCCTTACTCAAGTTTCCAAATCCAATTAATCTTAATCTTACCAAGACATTCGCAGATGAAAGATGACAGATCAGTAAACAGTTTAATGTATGAGGGGCTAGAATCAAAGGCAGCTAAATTCATTTTAATTATTCAGTACATTTTAATTATTCAATAAAAGAATAACCTGTCATTATAGGCGTTCAGTGTGCTATCCATTGAGTTCTAATTCCTACTCTAAGTATTTTGAAGATTTCTACGTTACCATATTAAAAAAAAAAAAAATTGTAAAATTTCAAGACATGGATTTAGCTGCCTTTGATTCTAGCCCTTCCTTATATATATATATATGTGTGTGTGTGTGTGTCTATATAACTTGCTAGCTTTCCTAAAAAAATTGTTATCACTGTTTTTTTTGGGCAGTTAATCAAACAATAAAGTTGCAGTAGTTGCTTGTCCGTAAATTGGCATGTAAGTTTCAAGAAGTTCCATTCACCGACTCAAATGATAGGGATACACTTATTCATATATTTTCCAAGCATCAATTTTCTTAAGAAAGTAGACTTAAAACAATAAAACAAATTTAGATTTAATTTATACAAAAATAATTGTCTAGAATATGATTATCTGTATTAAAAAAAAATTAAAAAAAATATGAAAATAAGGGACCAGATACATAAATATACAATATAGAAAATAATATAAAAACTTCATTACATGTTATAACAATCTGAACAATCTAAAGAGGAGGGTTGTTATAATCTCGTGACATGTAATGAAGTTTTTACATTATTTTCTATAGGCTATTTTATATTTGTGTGTCTGGTCTCTTATTTTCAACCTTGATTTTTATTCTGTTGCAATTCCCGAAGAACTGAAAAAAAAAAATTGGCATATTTTCTATTACAACAAAAATATTGAATATATATATATACTATGGTTGTTTTTATCGAAGCTAATATCTACACTGCAATAGTTTTTGTACGTAAATCACGCATAATATATCTTTTTTCTTCTGATTATAAAATTTGAAGTGATATCAACTTTACTTTACACAGATGGTGGTTAGTGTATTTTTAGTTGTTTCTTAATTTCCGAACTACGGAAGCAATTATTTCTAAACCCATTCATTCCTAATAAAATTTCGTTCGCCGATTTGGTGATCAAGATTTTCCAGTCCACTTGTTAAATCACATTAACTTCCAACTGATGACGTCACTCCCTTCCAATGACTGCCTGGTGGCCTGTGAAACAAATTGTTTTTTCCTGATTCATTCAACTCAAATTCGTTGTAATTTCGACCCCGCGGCACCGAAACGAGAAAACTTCTTTCAATTCATTAATCGAGTGTTCCTTCCCAAATTTTGATGTCACGCCAATTAAGATTGTTTTTGTAAGAAAATGATAAAGGAATGTTGCAGTCAACAGCTAGGACAGACACGTGTATCGATATATTAAATAAACGCATTGCTTAAAATAGGTTTTCGGTCATTTTTGAAGGCCTACTTTATTTTTATTTTTCTTCTTCTTTATTTTGTAACGTATATATTTTTTTAAAGTGAAGAAAACAATACAAAGAGAAAGTCTCCGTCACAAGAAGATGATAAAAGAACTCGCATTCACTGCAGATTGGACTTATATAATGTCTTCGTATAATATCTATCAAACAAAATCTATCTTCAAATTTATATTGTCTGAAAACTGATGAAATCTGCAAGTAATTATGTTTAAGTCGCCTAAATCCAATTGATTTTAAACACATCAAAGCATGGGCAAATTTAAAATGAATTACATTCTTTAGAACTTCACTGTTTATTGTCAATCAGAGTTAATTCTTGTGCTTCTGACGCTTGCTATGGAAATTTTTTTGTCACATTCAAACAGATTTCACTACACGAATATAAATTGATTTCACCTTATACAGAATTACGTACAATTTTATATAATTAAAATATTTCGAGTACAGAAAATTATAAGGGTGAAATCAATTTGTAACCGTATAGAAAATCTGTGTTTGAGTACGGAGTCATATTTAATTCGATATATCGAATTTCTGTGGTTGTTGAGCCATTTACTTAAATTTCATGTTGCAATAACATTTTATGTACGATACTTCTGTCACATATTTTCTTTATAACGGGATTACTTAATACGAATGCTGACTATCCAAAAAAAAAAAAACAGTAAAAATCTTTATTAAAAAAATCATAAGAAAATTTCGCACAGTTATATTTGAGGAAAAATTTTTAACCGATGAAAATAATCATAATAAAAGTTTTACGTTCGCTCTGTCCTCTACAGTCCAAAACTACAAGTCGGACAGACATGAGTCATGCCTTAATAGAACCCTTATTACTTGTAGAGACGGGAAAAACGCGAGTTCCGGTCTGAAGTCACTTCGTGTATTACAGCAAGTGACCGAAAATGAAACATGTACGAGGCTCTATGATTTCGTAGTACGTCAGTTTCTTTCTGCCTTGTTTTCATATCAGTTACATTTTATATCATAGTTCCTCAGTTATTCCATCAGTTCTGCCAACTCTGGTGATCTTCTGAGGAAGAACTGTCAGTGTCAACAGAATCAGTTTCTTAAAGAATTTGAAGTGGAAGATGACCTAACTTTAATAGATTTAATTCATCTCATCCCATAACTAGAGATTTTTGAAAGAAATTTCTTGAATGAGAAAATAGCGCTTTCATTAAGTCAATTTCGATTGAGATTGAGACTTGTAACAACGACCTCAATGAGGTTAAGCAGCACAGGAGTTAAAGGTTTCGTCAACCTAACAGGAAAAGCAGAGGTTCAATGTTCAATCCAACATTATCCACTCCTAATTCAAAGGAAAGGGACCCGAAGTGACACCTCTACGATCCATCTACAGAAGTAATTTCCAACTACCATTCGGGACCGAATCCAGCTCCTTCAGCTCGTAAATAAGCGCATATACAACTTGAGTTACTGGTCCGAACAAAAATGACTTAAGATTGATTTTTGTTTTTTTGTTTTTTAAGCTTTGTTTTTGTTTTTTGCATCATTTGCAGTTTTTTTTTTTTTTTCCTTTTTTATTTTTTTTAATTTCATGCACTTAACTCGTGTTAGACCAGTTCATTCAACAGTTGACTTTTTTTTTTTTTTAGAAGCTAAAAAAATGCAAGATTATTTTTTTATACTGAATTAAAATAAATTATTTAAGCAGAAGGGTATGAAAAAAAAATTAAATATTTTTCAATAAATAATTAGACGAAACAAAACATGATTTAACAAAATTCTAGAAATACATAATTAGAAAATAAGACATTAAACAGAAATAAATTTATCCCAAATGCTAGTAAAGATTATTCCTTGATATTTGATCCTATTCCTTCCATCGTCTTAAGAAACCGTTCTGAGATTATGCAAAAACAATTATTTAGGTCTGTATATAAAGTAACTCATAATGCGATGTTAATCCGAAATTACTCGAATCCGATGTCAACCGTGTAATCGCTGGCCCCAATGACCTGCAAACAGTGAGGGAGTCATTAAAAAAAAAAGTTCTCGCCTTTCATTAAAAACAAAAAAAAAAAGAGGGACAGAGAATTAAACAGAGAGTATTAGCGTGTGAACTACGTTCTCCTTTTTCTCAGTAGAGTAGTTGTTAATTCACTGTCCAGTTCCGTATCTCAATAGATGGTTTCGAGATAAAGTTTAAATTTCATTCATCTTTTATAAATTGAAAGGATACGGCAGTTATTGTTTTATTTTTTTGTTTTTGTCGTTTGTAAAAAAGAATTGCAGGTGACATTTTCTTTCTTTCTTTTTCCTGAAGCCGTTTTTGGTTAAAACGTTTTCATGTTATTATTAATTTAAGGTGCATTAAAGAAAAAAAAAAAGAAAAAAATTTATAATATCAAAAGAAAACAGCCGCCTTCACGATTGCTTAAATATCTCTCGTCGACAAAATCGACATTAGATTTTTTTTTTTTTAATCATCTAGAAAACTTTGGTACAAGTAAGAAATATATTGTTATTTTTTTACTAATTCTATCCGTTAATTACAGTCATACGTCATATTCTTCATGTCGAAAAAAAAAGTATATATAAAAAGCTAAATATATTTATACTGTATATATCTACATATACGTACATCTATCTATCTATCTATATATAGACTTGCTACCATTCCAAAATCAGTTAGGACAATAACTAGTTCTCTATTCCATAAAATATTTATTTTTATATTTCGTATTAGTGGCTGCTAATACGTTGTACTGTACGATCCCATTAGATCACGTGGTCGCCTTGACATTCACCCAATTCTGTCTAGAATGAATTTCCGAAGGGTCGTTTGATTCATTCTGGATGTGTCGTTTTTAAAGTCAATTTTTAACTTTTCAGCGCTAAACATTAGGAGCATCTTCCCTGGCTGCTCAGCGGCCCAATCTTCTGCTTCTTCGGAAAGTCTTAGAAATGAAAACCTAAAATCTGATAGCTTAAATATTGTTACGTGAATACTTACAGTTTAAAATAAAACTGTAACTTAATAAAAAAAGCAGTATTTTCTAATTAATTATAAGTAGAAGGGAATGAAAGCTAATTTAAATGCTAATTAAAAAAAAGGCTCGAATTATAATGAGTTTTTTTTGTTTTGTTTTTTAAGAAAAATCCCATAGACTTTTTATTGAGGTTATTGTCAAGTTTTTGGAATTAATGTCATTGCTGATCCTACGAAAATGTTAATGAAAACTTCTAACATGAGTCCCTGAGTTAAAAGATCTGTAATTCTATTTTTCATTCGTTTTATTTTGTTAATTATTTTTTGCAGTACGATGAGGCTCACATTTGTAACTGGTTCTAATTTTAGTCATCTCTTTTACAAGTTTTCGAATATTAACAGATTTAAAAATGTCTTCCAACATAGTGCAAAATATCATTCAAAACATCTTTATTTCTCTTCTGAAGAAATAAGTCCGTATATTCGTAATAATAACTTGGCTTGAGAACGAGAAATTCCGACCAGCAATAGGCCACGCTAGTGCAGTAGTTCAGATCTCTTACGAACTAATGTTCTACGATAGAACAAAATAATTACTACTTCATGGACAACTGAACGAACAAGAAAATAAAATGTAAACAAGCAGTAATCTTGAAGTTAACGAGCGTTTTTTGTCTAACTGACTTCCAAAACATAGAATTTAATAAGGGAGGATTCTAAAATAGCACAGCACTTAAACAAAATGTAGTTATTGATTTGGATTTATAAGTAATGAAATATAATTTACTTTCATTATTATTGCAATAGACTACTATGATTGTTGAAACTTTTTTTTTTTTATTAGTCATTTTGCCAATTTCTGAGGAACAAACTGTAATTGTGGAGGAACGGTTAGTAATGATGAAATTATAACATGACCATTAGGTCATACACGAGGGCCATACAAATATTTCAAATGACCAATATAAGGAATTAAAAATAAGGCGAACAAATTGAAATGAACAGTTTGTTTTTAAATTGAAATTGCGGAGTCTCGTTTTTAATTAAATAATAACTTAATTACAAATATTTATGTATAAATAAATTATTAATAATTTTTAATATTTTTAAATATAATTAAAATATATTCCATTTTTATTAATTATTGTTAATAATGTATAAGGTATTAATTATTTTTTTTATAATATTGAAATATCCATAATTAAATACTTAACGCTTAGTACAGTGCAACTTGGATAATTCGAACGTCTTTAATTCGAAATCGTGGTTAATTCGAAGATTTCTCTTAGTCCCTTGAATTTCTTATTAAATCAATGTTAAAAAATCGTGGATAATTCGAAGTTCAACTTTCTTAATTCGAAGTTTTTAATAAAAAATTTCGAACCATAACGACTTTTCGGCGTTTCATCGTTAAGAAATTCGACACGTGACAACTGAAATCCCCTTCCCGCCACCGTTCGACACGTGACGCTTCAGACGCCATTCGAGCTTCCTGCTATCAGTGTCACTATGTCTTTCAGTAAACCACGCGTGTACTAGAATTTAACGTTCGCTGAAAAGGTCGCCGTCATTCGCGAGGTGGAAAAGGGTGTGAAGAAGAAATGCCAAGTCGCCAACGAGTACAGGAGTACGGGAATTTCGTCAGTACATTGAAGGACAAACCAACGTAAGTGAAGCTGTTTTCCGTTCACTAAATATGCTTGATGATTTTGCTAACCTTAAGCGACTGTATTCTACAAAACAATCAGACATTGCACAATTTTTTGAAAAACTATAATTTTCTGTATTGAATGTAATATGTACTGTAGCTTACGTAATATAAATCTTATTTTGTTTACATACATATAGTGTTTAAGTCTTTCATACCATGATCTTTCTGAATAAATATTTACTTATTGACAGAATAATCTTTTCAAGCATTTAGTGGACCTGAAATTAAAGTTAAAAGATGTAACTTGTTTAATTAGAAGTCTTGGATAATTCGAAGTTTTGTAGTGGTCCCTTCAGCTTCGAATTATCCAAGTTGCACTGTATTAACAAATTTAAATTACTAATATTCAATGGGATAATTGCAAATCAGTAGGAAAAAACACAAATTTTCAAGTCTTTTTGAATAGACTACATTAAAAGATTAATAGATTTAACAAATGTTAAAATTATATAGATGGATCAAATTTTAACAATTTCCGAACCCTATGTGATCTACTGTTACACAGAAACGAGGACTAGAATTAGCTACAAATATATCTTTTTGAATCTGAGGAAGAGAGCCGTTTACTTCGGGCTTCTCGAAACACGTCATTTTTTTTTTTTTTTTATGTATTGTGCGGTTTTGATCATTTCATTATTGTTACCTCCCGCACATTAATAATCGTCATTACATCATATTGACTTAATCACAATTTATGTAAATAAAAAAAAAAGGGAGAGATAAGTAAAACTGATTTAAGTAAAACTAAGTAAAACTTCACTTTGAAAAAAAATAATAGAAATAATAAAGAAACTATGTAAAAAATAAAATACATAATTAAAATGTAAATAAAAATAAAAAATATATAATATCAATTTTTAAAGAAAAAAATGCTTGTTTAAAATAATTAATTAAAGTATATAGTAAATTAAGGTGAGTTTATGACTGAAGTATTTAATTTATTTCGCTAATTATCTCAGATCTCAATAAATTTTGATAATATTTTTGTGCCTGAAATTGCACGATTCCTAAGTGAAGATATGCTACTGTAGGCTTATTCCAAAAAAAAAAAAAAATAAATAAATAAATAAAAAACAAACAAGGAAAAACTATTGTTTTGATTTTCATTTATCCTAATTATAAATTAGAATAATTTTTTTAAACAATGAGATTTTAAAAACAAAAAAAAAACTTTAAACTAAAACTAAAAACTTTTAAAGTTTTTTTTATGTCATAATTAAATAATTAAATGCCACTTTTATATCGATTTTTAAGGCATTCTTTTTTAATTAAAAAGTTATTGAAAATAAACATAACATAATTCAAAGAAATAACAACTTATATATTAATAATAAAAATAATAATATATAAAAAAATAATAATATTGAATTAGTTTTTTTTTTCTTTTTTGAATTCTTTGTGTTTATTTGTAAAAAGGTCTTTCATTGTTATTGTTTTAAGTAAGGATTTAGATTTTCAACATTATTTAATTTTTTTTTCAGAAATGTAAGAAATGTTTACATTACATAAGATGTTACATTCCATAATGAAAAATACCCTTTGTAGAATTTAGTATTTTTTTTTGGCAATTTTTATCTTTATTATAATATTATTTTGTATTTTTTGACATACAATCATACAAATCTATTTTTATTTATTAAAGAAATGTTGTGGAGGAATGTACATCAAAAAATAAAAATAAAAATATTATTATATTTTAAAGCAAAATGAAATTTAAAATAACCGTGATGGATCTTTACTGTTCAGATGTTAAGAGCGTTGTTGATGATTTTATACAGAATGACTTTCTCCCGCCCAAAATTTCAGGTCATGCTTGTTTCATTGGCGCTTGAGGGTGCGAACGGGGAAGAAGTGTCACAAACATCCCGAGTCTCCCGGTTGCCAGGCAACGGCTCAGCCTCCGGCGTGCGCGCTGATCATTGGTTGCCGGCGTGACGTCAGCGGCAAGCGGCCTCTTCCATAGGCTCTCGGGTCGCGCTCAGTCAGGGGTCGCTATATAAACAACACGAACACGTTTCTCCCTTTCCATTGATTGAATTCTTTCGAGTCGGGAGACACAGCAAAGTGGATTCGGCGTCGAGGGGTCGACCTTCTATTATCAACTGACCCCCTTTTTGTAATATCAGGTAAGAGTCAACACCAAACACGTACTCATCTCCGCGGCTCCGAAAGCCGTCCCGTAACTCTTCATGCTGCCAAACGGATTAGTAGCGGATTACGAGCAGAGAGTGGGATGGTGCTGGACTGTGGGATGATCACTTTTGCGTTGGAAGTAGTTTCACTGTGATTTTACACCGTCATGTGTTCCAATGTCTTTAAAACGGCAACAACCAAGTGGCACGAATAGTGAGTAAAAATAATACCTCGTGAGTATTATTTTTTTTTTCTTACAGCTTTTCTATTATCTCAGCACTTTTTCATTTATCTCATTCAAACAAATTCAAAATAATATTGAAATAATAATATTGTGTACTCCGGTGTAAAAGTATTTAAATTATTTTTTTATTATAATCATTTCTCATTATATTCGGACCAAAACAATCACCGGTTTAATCTACCTTTAAAGTTAAACAATTTTACACGTTGAATATAAAATTCCGAGTAAAATTTTGTAAGATAAACATCGATGCATAAAATTTCGTTGAACTTCCTTAAATGATGATAATTTATGACATTGTTTTAGAAGATTTAAGTTAGTTATTTGTAATTGAGGGGGAGGAGGTTAATTTCTATTTAATCAATGTAGACATACATTTTAACTTAGATTCAGCTTTCATAGTCAAATTTATCTATCGCCGATATTTTTATTAATGTTTCTCTTTCTGAATATACTATATCTTATGTAGAAGGAATGTTATAGCTAATGTTTAAATTTAATATATAAAACAAGACGCTCAATGAATGAAGAATGACTTTGTGCTTGAAAGTAATCCCTAAAAATGAATGAGAGGGATGGGGAAGGGGAGTGCGGAGAAAAGAGTGGATAAGTCTGCTGTGCAGTTACATAATTTATATTCTTTTGAGCTAATTTTTTTTTGAAATTGATGGGAATTGAAAACAGAATTCTTAGATAAAATTTGTAGAATATAATTTACATAATTTGAAAGAAAGAATATTTTTAAATAATGGAATTTTTAACGTGTATATAGCTGAAATAATGGAGACGTACAGTGATTGTAAAAATATATTCATTATAGTGAAATTTATTGAGATTATGTTAGATAGCTAAAACTGACATTGATATTTGATCAATGATCAATCTAATATCTCTATTAGATCAAAATAATAATAATAGTGACATGTAAAATTCATATTAGGGTGATATAATAGAAATAAACGAAACATCAATGTAAAACACTATTAATCGCCTAACATTACTTTCAAATAATTTACAATTGACAATAAAATTATATCGTTAATTTATATCACTGCATTCTTCAACGTTAACATTATTTATTTTGATTATGAAATCTGTGATAAGATTCAAACCGTTATATTGAGTACAGTTACACATTTTTAAGGTGTGTGTTTTCATTATTTCATCTACGTTGACTAATATTTACTGGACACATAAAAGCTATAATAATTTTTTCATATATGCATATACTGTATTCTTTCTTTCGATGGCCAATATATTAAAATTGAAAATAATTATATTCTGAAAGTCACGAATTCTCTGTGAAACCTTCAATTTGACGTTATGAGACAGAATCACTTCAATGACTTTTATGAATTCGTTGTCTTTTTTTTTGTATGAATGGTATTTGCTTGTTTGACCTATGCAGGGAAGTTACATTTGATCGACTGCAATTTACTTGTTTACAATATTGGGGAAAAGAATTTTAGTTTGATTTTGTTTTTCCTAAACTAACTTCCGGACATAGGAAAAAAAAACGAAATAATATTTCGTAATAGATGAAACGATTTTTTTTTTTAAATCGACAATTGATAAGCTGTTGTTAATATAATAGTAAAAAATATTTCACTAAGGAGGAAAAGATATTACAATATTCATTTTTAAGATTTAAAAATCTACTGATAATTTTTTGTTTTCTTACTGAAAACTTATATTTTGAATGCTCCAAAAAATATTTAAGCTATTTTAAAAAGTGAGTTTCTTAATTATATAAAAAAATGTTGACATTTTATTGTTAATAGCTGTATTATTTAAAAAGATTATTTACATTGGCTTTTGTCCTATGAAATACAACCGAAAAAAAAAATACCATGAAATTTTCTGAAATTTATTAAAAACCAAATCATATTTCAAATCGATTCTTTCATCTGTTATAAATTTTGTATTTATTATTCTTAAATTAGAATCTGTTACTTTTTAATTTGCTTTTTTGTCTGAAAAACGGAAAAAAAAAAAAAAAAACGATGAAAATTCACAATCGTAAGTACGAAACAGCTGTCCCAGATTTCCATCTCAAGGCGTAAAAGTATACGATTGTGTATTTTCATCATTTTTTTTTCCCGTTTTCAGAATTCATTTTGCCGTATCGTCGTCATTCAGTTCAGTAATACATCCAGTTTACTTTGGTAACAGTAGATTTCCTAATAATTCACAGCTCTTGAACTAAATACGCTAGCATTAAGGATACCAAAAGAGAACTGTGATATTTATAAACAAAATGATGATCTAAAATTAAGGATAGAATACGATTGTGTCTACTCTTTGCCTTTCCATATGAAAATATATGCTACATAAGTTTTTTGAAAAAGATTTTTCACAGTGAGATTTCTTCAAAATTTTCATTTATTATTTTTGGATTTAGGATTAACTTCTAACTGTAATTGGATTTACTTGAAAGCAGATTTTAAATATACACGTATTTCAACGGTTTACTCTTAAAGTTTACACAAGTTCGACATTTTTAAATTGAATAATTGAAGTTTTGTTAAGAAGATGATGAGAGAATAAATTAAAGAAAATGAAATATGTCTACTTACAGCTACTTTTTTATCGATATAGATTATAAAATTGATCTTTCAGTCAGTTACATGAACTTGCTTAATGTAAATTAATATGAATTTTAGTTATGCTGTGGATCAAGAAGGGTGGTGGTGGGTGTTGATGGCAACGTTTATCGATTGTGGACATTTATGAATTTTGGGTTTAGAAGTCAATAACGTTTTTCTGATGATTTATTCAGTACGATATTAACTTGAACTACTTGAACTGGTTTTTTTTTTTTTTCTTTCTAACCGAAAATTTCAGAGATTTCCGAATGGAAAATCGAGTAGCTCGAATCAGCAAGTAATTCATCCAACCAAAAAAAAAAATAAAATTCCCCGACATGTTTCGGACCCTTAAATCAGAGGGGCACTATTGTTTATTAGGCAAAGTAACGACATTCCAATTACACCAATTACACTTTAATATCAAACTGAATGAATCTTGAGCTTCTTTAGCTCAACTACATCATTATAATAATTGAAAACATTACCTGTAATAAATGATTTACTAATCAGTTGTATTTAATCCAGAGACAACTGTTTCCAAATCTAACCTCTGCAATGTCGCAAAATTTCACTTTTAACAAAAAAAAAAACAAAACAAACTAAACTGGTTTTAGTGTTTAAGGTTAATTAATTCGTAAAACTAAAACGAATTTCTTAACTAGTTTCCTAAGTCGTTGGCCTATTTGTTCATCTGTTGGATAAATAATTAACCCATGTCATCAATATTTTAAATGTTAACAAGTGTACGTTCTTTGGTTAATACTGCCTTCCTTATAAGTAAATGATTTACGGAATTAGTTAGAGATATAATATATTTATATTACTTTAATTTTAATGTATCCTCTTTCGTGTATATCAGGGTAGAAGATCAATTTAAATGGTTATTGAAATTTTTTTAAAGAATACATTGCTTTTAGTAACTTTAAAATTGTATTTCATTTAATAACTCGTAACGATTTGATATTCCTGCAGACTCTAGATTGTTCTGGCACTTAGAACGTCGTTGAATACATAACGATCAAACCAGCTATAACTAAATCGTCTACAGCCATTTCAAATGAAAGGAAGACCTAATGGCAAAGCCGTAAACACATCACTTCTTTACCTTAACTCTGACCTTCCGCTGGATTCTCCCAGGAATGTCCAGAACAAAAACACTTGAACTTGACTCCGCTCTCATCTGCTGACCCATTCACTCAGTACGAGACAGATCCACGCAGATCAACACTTAGCCTATTGTGCTCGGTGGTTCAACGGTTTAACAGGACTGTTACTAAAGAAAAAAAAAATATCCGAGAACAAAAGAGTTATTTTTGAGCTATTATTATTATGCAGAGGGGAAAACTAGTGATGACACTGGCCTGTTACTTTATTATTTCTGTTTGAAAAGTCATTGTTGTTTTTCTCTCTTATGAATGAATGAGGCAATTGTTTAGAAAGTGACTTACTGCCATTTCCTATTATTACTTTCCGTAGACGTTGAAACTAGGCTGGTAGGCAATGCGACGGTTCGTAGTTCCTACAGACAACGCACCTTACTCTGCAAATGGCCGCTCTTTGAGGAATTCGATATATTTCTCTCTATTTCTATCTTTCTCGTTTTTGTTCTGCAAATTTGATAAAATGGGACTAATTAAAGACCGACAATAAATTAGAAGAAACATACTTTTTAAGAGCGACTGTAATACCGCTTCTCAGTTCGACTTTAACCAGTAAAATTAGGTCATTACACGTAAATTTTTCAGAATAGCTTCCTTAGAAAAATAAAATCAATAAATAAAGGGAAATGTCATTTCCAAAATAATTATATGATTGCACTTTTGTAAACAAATTTAACATTTTATTTTCGCTTTCAGTTATAGCTTAATTCACATTATGATTACATTACATTAATTTCACATTAATGTATCATTCTTACAATTCTTCTGCTGATGCCTTCCATTATTAGAATACCGATAAATAGTTATTCTAATAATGGAAGGCATCAGCAGAAGAATTGTAAGAATGATTTACTCTTACAGCTGCCTAGTAATAACTTTTTTTATTTGTATTTTCTGGATTTTTTTTTTCTATCTTCCTAAAAGAACGCATTTCAGTAAAAATTTAACTTCAAGGATAATTTTCGAATTATTTAAAGATGTGGAAAATATCAAAGTACACCTGTAAACTACAAATCTATTAATTAAAAAAAGATTCAAATTGTAGGTTTTTGTTCTTGTTTACTGATCAGTTTCTAAATTGCACAAAAATATCATTTTGATACTAGTTAGATATGAATTTATAGATTTTTATAGTTTGGTAAATTAATTGGAGGGGCGGCAAAGATGAAAAATCGTTCACAAAACCACTTTTTAGTTGAAATGCTACAGCACACATTCACTAATTTTTCTCTAAAATGCAGAGTTAAGCATTAATATAATTGTTGGTACATTTCATAGTCATTTCAGAAAGAACAGATAATATACTTCAAGAAAGCCAGTCCAAAGAACATCAATTCTCTAACTACTAACTTAATAATCGGATTCTCCAACTAATATTAGTATTAGCTTAGGTCGCAACTAAAGTGGATTCAAATGGATTTAATCCAAGGAGTAACTCACGGTTAGTTGTTGAAATTGGCCGTAAGAGTTGGAGAATTATAAAGCTTCCTTATCTGCGGGAATTAGCATACAGCAAAAGTTTTATACTTTAAAGAGTATACTTGGCATTTGCTATGAAATCGTGTTTTCATCAATACAGATGCAACTGCCGAAAAGCCAATGCACGACTTTGTAATCCGCTCAGATCTTTATAGATCATTATTAACAATTGATGTATGCTTTTATTAGATCGTCTGAATAATATTTTAGTGGAAATTAAAAATTCGTTCTTAGTCATCTAACAATACTCCACAAAAATCTGATATGTACTGTAATAGGAAAGCCTTACACGTGATTGTACTTTGTTTTGTTTGGTCTTTCTTCCGTACACCGTACTTTTCTGTATTCCTGCTGCGTCCAAAATAAAAGGTTGCTGAAATTTTAACTTTCACTTCCATTAATTTCTGCTTTGCCTTTTGGCAAATGCTTTTGTTGTGAAATTACTGGATGTTAGTGAACAGAAAGTGCCTTTGTTATTGGAAAATCAAAAACTAAATAACAACGATTTGTGGTCAAGTGAACGGGGAAGAACACGCCCCAACAGTGAGACTTTCTCTTGGCTTGTTTATCCTAGTGGAAACCCAACCGTTTTTCACACAAAATCAACTTTCTTCAGTAAATAACGATGAGAACCTTGAACCGTCCTAATGGCAGCCGCCCTTTCTAGGTTTTCTTCCTTATATTTTGGATGTTCTACAAAATTGGGCGTAATTGGCGGGGCAGGTAACGGAGCTGTAGTTTGAAAAGGGTTTACGGGATAATCACTGCTTCGCGATCGTGTTTTCAAAAGCAGTAATTAAGGATAAAACAGAAATTAGAGGTTTAATGAGAATAGTTTTCTTAGGAAAACTTCCGCTTTTAAAGCGAAATAGCTCTGACAATTATCTAAACCGATATCGTTTTCAAACTATTTAATTTTAAAGTTTACAGTTACTTCCGTTGTGGTTTTGATTTACACTGTGTTATTTTTCTAAGGCCGTTTGACTTCGACAATTAGCCTAAGTTGCTCGCGAGTTGTTGTTTGCCGTTCGAGATGTTTTCCTGCGTGCCCAACAAATCAACCGTCAGGCCATTAAAGGTCAACAAAGCGAGAGGGGCCTCATTTCCCTCTCTTCTATGCATTCGTTTACTCTTCTTTTTCTCTCTTTACAGATTCAACGCGAACGCCATGAGACGCCGCTTTCTCACCCTCTTCGTCCTTCTGCTTGCAAAGGTAAGTTTCCTGTTAATTTACTTCTTTATTTATTAATTAAAATAAAGCAGTGCCGTGACAAAATTATATAAATTAGCGAGATTAAAAAAATAAATAATTAAGAATAAAATAAGTGACATGATCCGCTCGCAAGTTCATGTAAGCCATTGTTATGGTCATTATAAAAGTTCCAGTGGACATCCCTCAAGAAAGAAGATACATTTAGGAATTACAGTAGGAAAAACAAAAGGAATTTATGGATGATAGCTGACGTCATTGCCGCCTTAGAGAGACTGAATTGGAAATTTGAGGGACATGTAGGAGTAAAAGAACGTTCAGAAAAGAACTGCAGAAAATCCAAATTTTTAGGAAAAAACAAAAGCAAAGGGAACGCGCGAGCAGTGAATGATGGAAGGAAATCAAGAGCTTTGTTGGATTGGCGCAAAGTGTTTTGTCGAAAAGAACTGTAAGATGGATAGATAGTGGATAGAACCTGATTACAGATAACTTCATTAATCGTGGTAATTTTATGATTTGATTAGTAAAACTTTCACCGGATCCTATCAGAGGGAAGTCTGATCCAGTCAAACGGTAGCCACCAAAAGCGAGTGGGATGATGCAGTTGCATTGATGGGACATTTTCATTCCATGAATTCTCCTTCTGTTTAAAATATTAGTAATTTTCATGGTCTGATTCTGACTAGCTTTTATTATTACCTCTTTATTAGCCGGGTAACGTCGCTTCGCTCCGGAACCCTTGCATACATAGCACAAAAAAAAAAAAAAAATTATTATTTATTTAGCAAATTAATATCGAGATCGAAAAATATACGAGTTCCCAGTCCGTTGTGGCCTTCTCCGGATATCTCAGATGTATTGCGGGTTGGCGCCACACGCCTATATATCGATAAGGCAACTTTAAAGCAAAAATATAAATCCTCTTTATTCCCTATCCCGTGGGAATTTCGAAAAATCCGGCCTTATTCCTTGTCTACATCATAAAGAGAACCTCTGTGCAACATTTCAGCTTTCTAGGTGCAAGGGTTTGGGCTGGGCGTTGATGAGTCAGTGAGTGAGGAGTCAGGACTTTTCTTTTTATATATGTAGATTACTGTAACTGAAATTTCTTTGTCGAGGATGACTACAAGTAAAAATCTGCCGAAACGAGAAAATCTCTCAGCTAAAAACTTATTTGCTGTCATAACAGCCATTTCTATGTTTAGTCTTACATAATGATAATGTAGCCAAATTGGAGTAAGAAATAGAAATGGTTTTTATTATAAACACAATAAGGATTTTTATATGTACAATTTAATGCAAAAACTGCATCAAAAGAGAGTTAACTTTGAAGTAGTAGAACAATACCTTAGCAATGACTTAAAGCTATAGTAATCTACTACTACAGTAGCATCTTTGTTTTTTTATAAACACTAGTTAAATAGTAATAATAATAATAATAATGTAGTAGTAATAATATTGCGCTTCCGATGTAGTAGTTAAATAGCTTTTATTTTATTTATTTTTTTAATTTAGTATTTGTTATAGAAAAATCATGCCTACTGTTATGGTTTGATGTGACAATGGTTTAGCCTGAAGATACCTATTTTTTCTTATCTTCGTCCCCTTTCTTATCTTCCCCGAAAAAGTCAGTTTTAAAACTATCTAAAACCGCAGGCTTTTCGATTCTGTTTTTGCTGAAAAAAATTCATTAAGGCCGGCGGACTGCTGACACATGAATTTTGCATAGAAAATCAATCCGTGCATTGAATTATTAATATACAACAATGGGTGAGACCAAACTGTTTGCAAAGTGACATCCTACAACAGCTGTTTCACGCTCTTTGGCGATCATCAGCTAGGACCAGTCACCAGTACACAGCGAGGTTTCGGTACTCGCTGTTTATTTGTGACTGCTTCTAGCTGATGATCGCCAAAGAGCGTGAAATAGCTGTTCTAGGATGTCACTTAGTAAACACTTGGTCCCACCCATTATTGTGTATTCGTATTTGCTTACGGTATCAATTCTTTTGTGTATGTGTGTGTGTGTGTCAGTCTTTCAAGATGATTTTGTCGTGTGATGCTGTCAGACTCATAAATAAAACGATTAAGTGAACTGGAATGATCAGCAACTGTTCTTAGAGGGTGTTCCGGTCTCAGTCTGATTATTTCTTATGCTTTGGCTGTCAATTCATAAGAATACAATTCGAACTCAATAGACAAAGCTTCAAGAAGACATTAAATGTGTCATCTCTTGTGTTTCTCCAGCTGTATCTCACATTCCTGTCGTTCTCCACCATTGTCGCTTACTTAGGAATTTAAGAGTCAACATTGACATACACGTGTTCTTAAAAATAAATTTCACTTGCCCTTGAATTAAGAATACAATATTCTTAGGCTACACTAAAATTGATGTTTCAGATCCTAGATTCAGTTACACTGTTTCAGCATCGGCGTACTCATAAATATTTACATGCTTTGGGGAATGGGGAGAGGGGTTATGATTATCCTCGCAATTCAAACAAAAAAGATGTTTTTGGGGATTTGGGGAGGGGATTACAAACACGCATTACAAAATGCTTATTTCGTTTCTTTTTAGCATGCAACAGCGGAGAAGAAAAGTTCAGAACCCTTACAAACGTGATATGTCTACAAGATCTTTCGCTAAAATCTTCTAGCTTATATATAGGACATACACGTTAGTTTTGTATTTAGTTCTGTTTTAAGTATGTAAAAATGTCTATTTTAACCTATAATTTTTGTAAAGAAATACGGTACATCTACATAATTTTGCCATTCCGACATAGCCTAGTGGAATAGGCTGTGGAGGCCTCCCACGAGGCAGATGTATCGGAACCTGGGTTCCAATCCCGGCGCCGGCATGGATGTTTGAAAAATTTCCTTTCGTGTGTTTGTCTTCATCTTTCTCTTCAGGTCTGAAATCATTCCTTAATCATTTCCTGAGGAAGTCACCGGAAACCACCTCAGTATCTTTCCCTTGAAATTCTATGGATTCTTCTCGGGATTCGCCATGTTGAGAACACTAGAGGTCCATAGAACACGGGCCTTCGGACACGAAGATGGCACTTCTGTGAGAACCGTACAGCAACAACATATTTTTTGTTAAAGAGGGCGAATACTGAGGGGCCATAACATCACCTCCAAAATGTCCTCGAAAATTTTTAAGTTTAAGTTTCTGTGTAATTTTCCCTTATTAGTTGTAGCTTCTTTAACTAGGCTGATAAGTGCCAGACTATTTTATATAGACTGTTTGGCAAGATATATGGTAAGGATAAACTAGTAATTCAAACTAGCCTTGAAGTAGCACAGTAATAACAATAATAATAAAAATGATCCTCATGAGAACTTTTGGGACTTAACAGCTAAATCATCATGCCTCTATCCTCAAACGCTGATGGGAATATAGGAGATAGAGGCTCCTGAGACCAACAATAGTTCAAGAGAATTTGAATTGAAATTTTTGGAAAAAGTTAATAGCGGAGGAAGAGTCTGTAAAATTAGGATCATCAATGGTATTGTATTTTTATTTATTATTTATTGTATATATTTGAATATTCATTTTTTTATTACAACTTTCAGATAACTTTAAATGATAATATCTTTTAATTAGTCTTCTAAAATTTTATTAGAAAGATAATATTTTATTTAAGAAAAGGATAAAAAATAAAGATGATCATATTTTTCTATGTTTTCATACTAACCTATATCATAAAATGTTGTCAAGCAAAGAATCTTAAGAAAACTTCTACTTTTTTCTCGATTTTTTTTCTTCTAAATTTTACATGAAAAGTTATTAGATAATCATTTACTGCTAGTGGCGATTCAAGATTCGTTGTGTAAAATAAAACCAACATAATAACAGCGACCGAGTCAACTGAAAACAAATCTATTTGATTAAAATCCTTTCTTCGAGTTTTAAATGAAATAGAAAAAAAAAAGTAGTGAATGCATTCGTGATCCAATGCTATTAAGATGTGTGTCACAACGCAGGAGTCATTTCCTACCGGTAGTATGTCAAGAAGGTTAGAATTATTTCTGCCAAGCTGATGCTACTAATTTTTTTTTATTTATCACGTCTCCTCAGTTTTTGCTGTTTGTATTTTTTTATTAACTTTTTTTTTATTTCATCACATAACTGAGCCTCGCCCAGAAAGCAATGTGGGGAATTCTGCCGAGCTGACCCCATACCAGCGTCGGCCAGGCCCTGACCTTGCGTGTCCCTGCGTACTTCCTCGTCTGCGATTGGCCGCAGGGAGGTTGTTGGGTACCCCGCTCGCCCCCCCGTGCCTCCATAACGGGACGGACGTGCGTTGCTGCCGGCGACGGCAACAGGTGCGTCGTGGCTTCGGGCGCGCCTTCTCATTAGCTTTCCGAGCAGATGCGGCGTTCGGTCGCAGTTCCGCTTTTCGTTTCGGGTTCCGTATCTGGTTTTACTTTTGCTTTGGCCTGACCCGACGGACTGAGTGATTGGGCAAATGGCAGCTCTGCACCGCTGTAAACTCTGGTGGCCCGCAGTTTGCCGAGGGGGCAGCACTAGCACAGTCCTCGAAAACAAGCGGCGAAAACGAAATTTATGACTCGGCTGGGCTTAAGATGTCGAGGCGTCGGCTTAATGAAACGCACTTGTGTTTATTTAACATTCGTTTCCTGGTTGATTACGTAGGCTACCATTTATAACCGACGAAACTCAAACAACCTCAGAAGCATTACATAACAAATAATAAAAATAAAAATGTAAAAATAAAATAAAGTTTAGAAATGTTCCAAAAGAGGCCAGACACACAAACTATTTAAAAATATGGAAAGCATAAAAGATAAAGTTAGCTAAGGGTCCAGCTACTTTTTTTTAGAAACAGATAAATTTTATAAAAATTTGTTAATTCTTCGTGTTTTTCTTTCAAAAAGAAAGAAAAATCAAAAAGAAATATTTTTAAAAGATATTATGAAAAGGGACGGAAATACATTTATAAGTTCAGATCCGATCATAAGGAATAATTTATAAAAGAAAAAAAATATAGAAAGAAAAAAAAGGGAAAAAAAGAGCTTAAAAACCGTATCAGCAAATTTTTATTGAGTTGTTTGTTTCTCTTTCAAGTGGAAACAAAAACTGTAATGGTCTTGAAAATGATCTTTTTACAGCTGAACAAAAGGAAGATTAAAACAGTAAATGATTCAGAACTAGGTAACATTTATTAAAAAAAAAGGTTTGCAAAGGTTCCTTCATGGATTGTAAAATAAGTTGAATAAAAAAGAAAGAATTAACAGAAAACATTTTTATCAACAAAATCACAAAAAAACCAACAAAAAAATCATGAATAATTTATAAATAGAAACAAAATTCAATACATTTCATATATGAACTTTATTAAGAATGTCTTACTAAATGTCTTTTAGTGAATTAAAAGAGTAATTGATTATTTAAGATCTAATTATATGATCATTCAAACTCAAATCTTGAATTCATATGTTACAAATCTAAAATAATTGATTTCTATTACTAAGATTAAATTCAAATTAATAGATAAATCAACATTTCTAAATATAGTCATTATCCTTTGAAGAGGATTAAACTACGATCTTGAATTTCAACTTATCTTCTTCACAAGTTATTTGTGTATGTGTATACAGTACTTGTGTATATATATTAATTGAATGTGATTATATATGTGTA
>JAFIDM010003189.1:58594855-58609750 GCA_023159025.1 Thereuonema tuberculata | reverse complement strand
CTATTCGCGCATGCTCAACCACCCCCACCCCTTGTTTCCGGACAGCAGTATCCGGCCAAGAAGAACGACAATCTTCCCGTAGTCATCAAGCAGCCCCTCACCGATGCTGAAGTGCAGCACGGTCCTCCACCCCAAGGGGGTTTCTTCATTGAAGCGCCTCTGGGGGCTGCGCCACCTCCTGGGGCCGTGGTGGCGGTTCCTGCCCAGCAGGCACCAATGCTAACCAACACCAACATTCTTGCTCACCCGATTCACGCTGAAGGACATCCGATGATGGCTCAGCTTCAAGGACCACCACTTCCAGGTGCAGCTATCGTAGCGTCCCAGATGAACGGAGTAGAAGCGTCTCCTGCAACAGCCAATCATAAATCAGCTCCTTTTATTGCTGGAGTCGATCTACCCAACGACATTCCGTCCGGAAATGGCATCTCTGGTGCAGGATTCCCAAGTCTTCCTAGCGACCAGTGGCCACAGCCAGTGCCAGAAATACCTCAAATAGTTAACTTAGATGTGCAATGCGAGCCAGGACTAATGAGAGTCCATATTCAATTCAGTAAGCCGTTTAACGGAGTTATTTTTAGTAAGGGCCATTACCGTTCTGCCAATTGTGTTCACTTACCTCCTAACCTTGGTCGTCAGAGCGCTACGTTTGAAATCGGTGTTGCAGGTTGTGGAATGCAAGGTAATTCTCTCAGTGGCCAATACGGTCGTGGGTCTCAAGGAGGAGGCGGATCCTTCTTTGAAAATACCATTGTTGTTCAGTATGATCCACAACTGCAAGAAGCACACGATCAAGCGAGACGCCTTCGTTGTTCGTGGCATGATCAATATGAAAAGTCAGTAACCTTCCGTCCATTCCCAGTTGACATGCTGGACGTTGTGAGAGCGGACTTTGCAGGAGACAATGTTGGGTGTTGGATGCAGATTCAGGTAGGCAAAGGTCCCTGGGCAAGTGAAGTGTCTGGAATCGTTAAAATTGGTCAAACTATGACCATGGTCCTGGCAATTAAGGATGAAGAGAACAAATTTGATATGCTCATTAGGAACTGTTTTGCACACGATGGAAAGAGACAACCTATCCAACTGGTAGACAATCAGGGCTGTATCGTGAGGCCCAAGCTGATGAGCCGATTCACCAAGATTAAAAACTTCGGTTCCAGTGCCTCAGTGCTGTCGTACGCCCATTTCCAGGCCTTTAAATTCCCAGATTCAATGGAGGTTTACTTCCAGTGTACCATTCAAATCTGTCGGTATCAATGTCCCGAACAGTGCGCCCAACCCGCTGAGAGCGCTCGGACGGGAGATAACGTGTTTGCCGAAGCTACTCATCAAGGCTCTTTCAGCGCTCTGGCTGCAGGACGGCCCCGTGTGGAGCGTGACACCGGCAACAGTGAGGAAGAAGAGACAGATGAGCAGAAGGAAGTCGGTGTCAAACGCATCATCCAGGTCGTATCGACGGGCGACTTTGCGTTTTCCATGGACAACGCCACAAACCCTGCTACCATGGTTTATCCGTTAACTGCGGAGGAAGCTGGTCTAGTTTGCATGTCAACTCCCGGATTCGCGGCAACAGTAGTAGTACTGCTCGCCATCCTTGTCATCGCCTGCCTCTTATCGGCCTTCCTCTGCATACGGCATCGTTCATATGAAGAAGAAGATTCAGCATCCTGTGAAACACCCCTTTCCTTCTGGAAAAAAGCCAAACACTGACTCTGATGAAACATTAAGTCTTAAGAAGTAATGGGTCACTTCTGTTTCGAAAAAAACAGAACCGGAAGTTTTCTCTATACAACAACGAACTTCTGCCAAATGAAACAATAAAAATTAGAAAATAACTAAATAAAAAAGGAGGAAACTATCATCAAACGAAAATGAATAAAATAACTTAGCTGAAGACTATTAAATAAACAACTGCTAATGATTTCACAAACTATTACGAAGTGAAGAAATCATCATAAGTGTGGTTACCGAACATTTCTGACTCTAAATAATTTATTACTGAGTGCATCGGTTCAGTTGTATCAACTAGGATTTTCATAAGGGAGAGTATCACAATTACTGGCTCAGGAGGGAGTTCAAGGGGAAGAATAATAGGTTGTTTTTCTCTCTTTACTAATATCTCAGACTGTCCCATTCCGACAATTTCCTATATTTATTTTAATGTTGCTGGGTTTACATTGACGGAAGGTTAAGATTTAGGAAAACTCAGTCTTGGTTATTGCTTGTTCTAGTTTTTTTGTTCCTTACTTTATTATAAATAATTTAAATATTTATTTCTAGAAAATTTTATTTTAATGTTCGTTTAAAAAATGTAAATTATTGTTAAACTCGACTTGACATCAAGGAAGTTTTATTAAGATTGCAGTTTAAGTAATGCAACCATCTTTTTTATTTAACATGTTATAATTAAAAAAATAATCAAACTGTAATACTAAAAACAGAACCTCACAGCTAATGTATAGATGGAATGAATAATTAAAATTAACAACTGCAAATTCCAGTCCATGCAATGTAGTATTAATATATAATAAGGCAGTATACTTTAGTAACATTAAAATTAATATTGAAATTCATACATTTAAGTGAGTTTCGAACAGTGACACACAGTCAATTGAAAACTAGTCAGTTTTCGAAACTGTCACTGAAATGTATTAATTTTAATATTAATTTTAATGTTACTAAAGTGTGTTGCCTTATTTTATACTATAATTAATAACCACACGTTAAATGAAGACCTGACCATGCAATGTAGTGAACTTATAATAAATTAGTAAATAAATCCTGTAATAAATCTAAAGCTTTTACAGGAACTAATTGGATTATTTAATAAAAAATATTTATGTTTCTGATGAAGTTGATAAAAAAAAAAAGCTTAGGAATTGTTATGAACTGATGATTTATTATTGAAATAATAATTGTCTCTAAAACATGTTTTCCCTTAAAACTAATGTTTTTATTTTTTTTTCTGTAAAAGAAAATATTATGTTATAAAATATGAATACATAGCTCAGAGCTCTTCGTATTTAGGTATTTTGTTATATATGTATGTATGTATGTATGTATGTATGTATGTAAGTATGTATGTATATATGTATGTATGTATGTTTGTATGTATGTATGTATGTATGTATGTATGTATGTATGTATGTATGTTTATACGTATGTATATATGTATGTTTGTATGTATGTATATTTCAGAAGAGTTCTAAGCTACCTTCAATTACATAAAAGAAAACAAAAAATTATTTAATCTGAATATTGAGAGTTTCACATGAAAATTTGAAATGAAGAAATTTCACGACAAAGTTCTTGAACGATATTTTGGTCCAGTGACACTCGGTCCTTCTTCAAGTGATTAAGTGAATAAATACGTACTTTTAGTAGCAAAGTAGATTTAATTAAGAGAAGTTCCAATGTGACCTGAAAAATAATTGGGCCAAGAATCAGGAAAATGGAAAATCGTTCATGGCTTTTTTTTTTTTAATTTTTATTTCTTTCTTTTTAATTGTTGTCTTCCGAATAAAATAAGAGTTCCATCTATGTTGTTTAAATACTGTTATCAGAGAAAAATTAAACAAATCGTAATTTACTTCATCAAATATTTTTTCTCAATTGAAAATTTGCTCACGGAGTGGGTCTGTAGATTCATTCGTATAGTTATGTATATAACATAATTAAAATATATCTTCCGAGTTTAAGGAGTTACTCACTCAGTATTTTCGTTAACGATGTAATGTAAATTATTTATTTTGATTAAATAAATGTAATTTTTTAATAATGGTTCGTCTCAAGTTTGTTCAACATTAAAAAAAAAAAGAGAAAAAAATATTTTTGATATCTCTCCCAACAGAGTGAACACCATAAAAAATCTTTTCTCAACAGGACACCTATTGAACCAGAGTGAGGACGCAAGGATGACTGTCGTTCGCCAGAAATTTCTACACGAACAAGGCAGATATCAGCTATTGCTTGTATGCTGATAATAGGTTTAATAAGAAAAATAAAAGCATTTTTTTTTCTAGTTGATAAAACGATTATAAGATGTCCGCTTTATACGTTCGTACCAAAAAACTGAAGTATGAATGGGAATGTACAAGTCTGGTGTCGATTGTACAATGTCTGAATTCGATGCGTTCGTAATTCATACTTGCCCGCCTTCTGCTTGTTCCTGGGAGACAGATTGGTTTGAAGTAGAAGTTAAAAGGTGTTGCATATAAGGTAAGTTAATGTTTTTTTATCTGAATGAATAAAATAATAGATTTTAGAATTAAAAGTTACTATGAATTGCGACCGTAAAAAAAAGAGCAATGGTGAAGAAAAAAAAAAATAATAGTCCATATATTAACATTCAAATACCAGCATCGTCAGATCCAAAAATACTTCAGCAAAGGAAATAAATAAATATACAAATAAATAAATAAATAAATGAATAAAACATTGTTCAATGATTAACAACAAATTGAGAACGTCCCTGAGGAGGACAAAAGTCTTTTGGAGGCTAGTAAAAATCCATTTGATGACAATTTGAAAAAAAAAATTAAAAATAAATCAAACTTTAATTATTAAAAGTAAGAATAAAAGAAAATGAGAAGCAAATTCCAATTCTTGAGAATTAGTGATGGTTGAATGCCAACATATCTTTGGGATTTTGGGACCTTACTTCCTCGTATAAGGATCGAATTTGTACCAAAATCAATAGAGATCTTCCATTTAAGCACCTAATTTGTACTTCGCATCACAGGAGTTGCTTAAGCCCTGGGTTTAATGTATCTGTTTTAAATTGCACAATGCAATTTAAAAAAATAAACCAATTAGACGCTTAAATGCTATTGTATACTATTTGTAGAACATTGATGTATAGAATATACATTCAAGTCCGCCTGTCCTACTATGATCAAGATCCACAGAAACTATTTATCCTAGTAAGATGAAACTAGGAGTAAAGGTTATTTCGGAATAACTCCTAAATTAGGAGTTATTCCGGAAATAATAGTAAAACCACCATTTCTCAGCACCATTTTATTAACGAACAATGTAGGGTAAACATATGCAAGAAGAATTAAAGTAATCGGAATATGCAAATTAGCAGAGCATCCCATTTTCGCGGGGGGGGGGGGGGGGGGGCACTAAGTGACGGCAGGTTGGGATGAAATTGCTTTGGTCTACAAGTACATATCACCTCTTTAGTAGAATATATGGTCAACCGAGAACTCTAATACACTTTGATGCATCGGCAAGACAAGATTGTCCAGTAGTTCTTATGGGTGAGGATTCTGGGTGAGGACCATCTAACGAAGCATCAGAGGAGGTTTGTTGTTCAATCGTCTCCAAGAGCAGCCTAAGCATATTCAATGGAATTCATTCTGGTGAGCACGCAGGCCAGTCCATAAGCTCGAACTCGGCATCCGGGAGCATGATGTTCACTATCTGTGAACGGTGGGTGAGTGAATTATAATCCCTGAAACCCAAAAGTTTTCTCTTCACGCTCCCATGTAGGGTACAATTGCAAATCGCAGAATTCCATTCTGGTATCTTACAGCCGTCAGGGATCCATTTCGGATGATGTGTAGATCAGGGCGATCGCCAACATATGACTCCATCACCACCGAAAGAGTCCCTTTCATACACAAAAGCCGGATTATCTTTTGTTCCTCATTCGCAGTACATCACGTGACGACGATTTTCGGCTGTAGGCTGAACCATGTAGAAGAGAAATAAAGACCACGGGTCCCTACTCCACTTGACGATGCTCTTTAGCCCTCTTTAGTTCTGAGGCTCTCCGGTGTTGAGAGGCACGAATATAGTCAACTATGGTGCAGCATATTTCATATGTTTTGGGTGTACACCTGTCGTCCTGTGGTGGAAAATAAGCTGATTCCGTAACTGCGTTATAGTGGATAGGCAATTCCTTTGTACAAGTAATGATCATCTGGTGCTACTGTGGATGAGGACCGACGCTGCCCTCGTCTTCTCCTCAACGACTCAGTCGCTTATGACGCTTTGGAACGTTCCAAATGCAGCCGCCTTTGTCATCTGTATCTTTCCAGTGGTCAAGTTTTCCAAGCTGTTTGTCTGGACAAATTATGTTTTACTCGCAACTGCAACTTTTGCTGAAATACAATCATCCATATAGTTTGGTCCTGAAGGAGGAGTGAGACATATACAGTATAATCATCCAATGAATCCAATACTTAAAGCTATATTGCACTACAATATCGTCTCTTATGATAATGGGCATGCTCTGCTAATTGCATATTCCCGAGACTTTTAATTCTTCTTGCATTTGCTTATCCCTCATTGTTCGTTAATCAAACGCTGAAAAATGATGATACTGATTATACAGTACCTTCCGTTTCTTTTCACAGTATCCCGTAATTCTTTGGACCGGTGTAGTTTTGATTGAGCCTCTTTTCCTTTTTATTAATGTTAGGGACATATAATTACATGAAAATAAATTAATATTGTTTTATACGAATTGCCATCTTTATAATTGTTAAAACTTATAGAAAAGTTTACAGATATAAAGTCTTTGATTGATATGGCGCGGCGCCTGGTGCTGGGGCACTACTCGCACTATCCTTACTGCTACACTGATTATCTACAATACCGTAATACTTCTACTGTAATACTTTTTTTAACTATGCTTCATATATACGGAATTATTCTTCATATATAGATTATATACGGAACTAACCGTTAACGTACCAATTAAAATTCTTTATTCATATAGAAAAAACAAAAATTTCGTGATGTTCATTCTATAAATTTTTGCGGAACGAATACGGATAGATCCCACGTAACATTGACCATGTAATTCCGTCATTAAAACACTGGAATTAACTTCTGAAAAAATTAATAACGGCGTCACAACTCAGACGTCATTATTTAATGCTGGCCGAACACGTAGCAATATGCGGCAATATTGCTGGACAATATTGCTCATTTTTATTGCTGACAACCGTTTCCAGCAATAAAAATGAACAATATTGGTATTGCTGGAAAAAAAGGAACAATTTTAGTTGTCGAAAAGTATTGCTGGTGCGCCAGCGAATCACATGAACGGATGAATCCCGTGACAATGGTGACGTAGAAGGAAGGCGGGACTTTGAAAATCGGAAACTAACTCACTCACTCCGACCATTTTTTTTGAGAAAGAAGGCTTAAAATCAGCAAAATGGGTCGGCCCAAAAAAAGATAATTCAAACAACAACATTTTGTCAATTGATAATGAAAGAATCTTAATTGATTTCTACCGCGGTAAGGCGTTTAATACTAGATCGATTCTGTACGTTCGTAACAAGTTTAGGCTTAACCGCAAGTATGCTTACACTGGATAGCTCCCATTTTATTCGCAAATAAATTGTATAAATAAAACCGATGTCGTACAATTGCTGGGAATATTGTCCCCAGTGCACCTATGCTCTGCTCGTGTGGTGTGTTTATAAGGCGTTCTCACTGAGTGTGTAATGACTAGGGCTCCCTAGTGAAACACGAAGCGCCGTAACCATCAATATTCAGGGCAATACTCGTTTAGGAAAAACTGTGTGTTCGCGCTTGATATAAACTGGCAATATCAATTTTAATCAATATTGCCCAGCAATATTGCCGAATATTGCTACGTGTTCGGCAAGCATAAAGGTTGTTGTCGCAATCGCTGTAGCTAAGCGACGCCACATTCAACAGATCAGTTAGCATTTGACTGTTGTAATGGTTTAGCACGCTTTTAAACACAATGTATTTCATACAAAAGATTTGAAAACTTGATAAAAAGACAATTAAAGTATAATGTTCAAACTCAACTGAAGCGCCCTGAATGGCAAAAGTTTATTAAGACAAACTTAAAGCACAATCAATCAATCAATAATTAAAGTCTTCTTCAAGAGAATTATTTACGTGGGAGACGAGCTAAAACTTTGCGAATGATAAACATTACATATACCGTGTGCATGGTTTAGCGTGGTATATATGTATATGTGAATCACTGTATGTATATACATATATTTAAGTTTGAAACACGCAACGTTACGTATAATGTTAAAATACAATACAAAGAATTTCCTCATTCTCTTTCTTTTGTCTTTGCAGTCAACTTCTTCAATTACTTGTTTTGATGAGAGAATATCGTTTAATGTAGTCCTGGGAATATGGTGTTCAGCAAAAGCTGTTTTCGAAACATTTGATTTTTCAAAAAGTGCAATTAAGTCTTTTTTTTTTCTTTAAAACATAACGAGGTAAGTTTTCGTTTCCCTTGCATGTTAAAAAGGTAATCGAACCACGAAATTGCAAGAGAATAAAATAGCCCTTAGAGCAGTGCTTACTCACTATGAATTGAAGTCACACTCAGGAGCGGTCAAGAAAAACATCTACACTCGACAGAGTCGCATCGAGAAGTGTGCTTTAAATGATTAGCAGCGAGATTCCAAGAACCCGAAGGGGTAGGAAAGGAATGAAGTGACAGGCGTGGTCGAAAATTCCCCGTAAAGGCTTGGCTTTCTTAAAGTGAAGGGGCAAGGCTGAAAAGACAACACAATGACATGCAAAATGGAGAAGAAAGATGCTTTTGGCCATTTTTGAGAATGAGAGTTATCCGGAGTAGAATTAAATTTGGTGACGGGCAAAGGAGGGTTATTTTACATTATTGTGTATGAAACCTTGTCGGGACCAAAGGAAAACGACGACTTAAACGGAGTGACGACTTAACGAGGTTTTACTGTACATGAAAAACGGAAAAAAATATAAAAATGCACGAATTCCTTTGCTTTCATGCCTTTGAGCCATCATTGATGGCAATCTGGGACAGCTGTTTTGTCCTTATTAGGACTCATCAGCAAGATTTAGCCTCGATGATCAAGCTCAGAACGAGTGAAAGCCTATGGATCCTTCTCCCGCTCTCGGAAGTGGGACCCCCACAAAAGCAAACGAGAAATCGCTATAACTAGTACAGCATAATTACCTTAGCCCGATAGGCGCTGGGCACAAAAGGCATTTAATAAAAGGATAAGCCAAATGCATCGGTGAAAAATTAATGTGTAAAAAGGTTTAACGTGCATTAAATGTAAACTAATTGATTAACAGGTAATAACTGAATAAAAAAAGAGCAAAATCTTAGAATATTCCTTTTTTGTTTTCTTAATAAATAGAAATATTCACGGACCATTAATATCAGTACATAAGCTGTGTGTGTCCAAAAAGACAATACTTCAGACTTTATAAATCTGTTTACAGCAAATTACGAGTACATTACAGTCGTAAATCTATTACTTGAATATCTAAGTCACATAATGTTTATTGACGTCATTAATTACTAGTGTCTCGAATCTGAGAGTTCCTTTTTTTACATATTTACTTTTATTTAAGTTAATATTTATAACTGTACATACTTCTATTTTCCAATAAAAGCTTAACTAAAATATTTCAGTATTAGCTGAATTTCACCAAGTTTAAAATACAAATAAAATTTGAAAGTTACTGAAGTCAACATATATAATCTTTAAAAAAAGATGTATTTAAAAAAACACAAAATATATACATAAAACAACAGGTTTGTCCCTCAATATTTTAGGCTTCTTCTGATTATATCAACATAGAAAAAGCTATCTTGATATATTATCTCTTAACAAAGAGATCCACTAAGCCCATGCATTTGCTTAAAAAACTTTTTTTATACGTAATAAAAGTATATTTGCCGTGCTGGCGTGGTCGTGCGGTTTAGCCGGCGGGCTGCCGTTGTGGCCGATGCGGCAGCACCCGGGTTCGAATCCCGGTGGTGGCATGGCTGTTTCTTTCTTCTTCTGTGTTTCGTCCGTTTCCCACCTGGGACTTACTCTCTCAGGGTTATCCTGGACGGGATATAATTCTCGTCCCCCCTTTCTTGAATTTCACTAGCCTCGCCCTGACGTTGTCAGGTTGAGCTAGTCACGTGGTCCCTAGTTGGCCAAAATCGATAAAAGGAAGGAAAAGTATATTTACAACCGGTTTCTGTCCCGAGAAGGACCTTTCTCAAGCTTGAGAAAGCTCCCTCTCGGGACAGAAACCGGTTGTAAATATATATCGAAATTTTCTATCTTATTGTAACCATAAGAAGCCTGAAGTACTGAGGGAGAAATCGGTCGTTTAATGTGTAATTTTTGTGTTTTCAAATACATCTTTTTTAAAGTTATGTGTGTTGACTTCTTTGAATTTCAAATTAATTCCATACACGTAAAAAGTTATTCAATACAAATACAATTTAAACAAAAAGTATTATTAGTTTATAAATAAAATTTGTTTAGAGAATAAAACGCGTTTTTAGATTTTTTCTCTCGTTTAAGTTAAAATAAGTGATGAACGCCAACGAGAATAAAACAACTGTCATGATGTCTTGAGAAAGTCTGGTTCATTTTTCGTATGTTACTTTATTCCATTTATGAAGCTGTAATGAAGTATTAGCGTGACTTTAAAGATTAACCTTTTGTGCACATAAACAGATTTTATTATTTTCAAAAGTGATTCATACTAAATTTTCAGTTGCAGCTTAAGTACGATCTTTTGTTAACTTTAAACCATCCATTTATTTTTGTTGAAATTCCACAGGTATTTTTAAAACATATATTTAACTGTAATTTGTTGTGTTAATCTTTATTTTCAAAATAGATTACAGAAAGGTTCGTAATTGTCTGAACCTGAATAGCTGATCTTAAACATTTTGGAAGTAATAAAATAGTAGTTTACTTGAGAAAAATTATATCGTTAAAGAATATAACATTCGTCAAATTAGCTTCAAAGTTTTTCCAAAAATTCAATAGACTCATGATAAAATGACTTGCACATGAATCCCGCCGTTAATTCTTACAACCCACTAAACATAAAAGTTTTTAGTATTTAAATATTGATCGTTGTCTATTATTCTCTTATAATCGTGATAATAATTTCGACAAACTTAAGAAAAATGGTCACTTAAGCTTAAATTTACGGAAATAATGAATTTTTGTAACTTACTTCGGAAAAAACATCTTTTACGATACAAACAAACTGCTTCAAACAGGCATGTTAATCAACCATCTCAACTCGGATGGTCACATGACGTGACGTCATCATCATTCATTTTAAAAGCGCTTGTGTCTTTGAGCCACACAATTATTATTGTTTAACTGCGGATATTATAGGAAGTATATATATACAAATTATTTATTTATCTCTTTCTTTAAAGAAAAGTCAGTTTCTAGAGAAATAGTAATTTTAATCAGTAAACATTTGTATCATTATATCTTCAATCAGAACGAAATGCTGAGTTAATTTTTACTAAAAAAAAAACTCGTTCTTTTTTAGCAAGTCATGCAAAAAGCAAAAAAAAATCTTATAAATTAATGTTAAGTAATTTGTAGAAATCTAAAAAAGAAAATCCGGAAATAATTTAAAGCTTATTTTACAAGTGTTTCACTTTTATTATTTTGTTTGTTTGTTTGTCCGTGAAAACAATGCAAAAAAAAATCTTCCAATTTCTAAATTATAATTTTTGTCTATTACAATCAACATACAATAATCTACGTTTATCTGTGTCATTACCTGAAAATTGATTAAATCAGCAAATAGTTCGGTTAAATCGCTTAAATATTATAATCAAGTCAAACACGAAGAAACTTAAAATGGATAGTGAGGCAATGTTAGACGTCGAGGGATTTTCGTTGTTTGCCATCAATGAGAGAAGATAAACACTAAGACACTACCTTCCTATCCAAGCAGACATTAGAAAGCAAACGGTCCAGACATGATCCTCCGTAATTAAGAAAACTGAAATCAGTCGAAATCAGCTCAATGGTAATAATCTCTATCGGACTTATAAGAAAAAAAATCTTGCATCTCACCTAATAAGAATAATAAGCCTACAAGTAAATCTAATTAAATTGTAATAATAATTCAGAAATCAGTCATCCTGAAACGTGCTGTACAACCATTACTATTTTTAGTAAGGCATCTGAAGTTGGAAGAATTGAGTTGTCATTCAGGCCCTTCATATTTTGTTTAATCTGAGGAAAATTTTTGAGAAATAATAACAAACAAACATCAACAGAAATATATTTCATCAATTTCGTAATGCGATTTTTGGCTTGAATGTAAATTTTTGTTGACTGTAAACTAAAACATCTCACTTATTCCATGGGAAACAATGAGTAAATGTGATAGTGTTTTTCAATCAGAGAATTTTTGTTTTTTTTACCTTGAGAAACTTTCTCTTTATTTGGGGATAAAACTTTTATCTTAAACGTGTACTTAACACTTAACCAAATAGACTTGGACACAAGGATAAAAAACAAAATAACATTTTTATTTCTTTGACGGAGCTAATCCGTTTACAGATCAAATACTTCACTGGGACTAATGTCTTTTGATTAACACTTGTATGATAATAAATTACTTTGCATTTAAATATTAACTCAAATGTCCATTCGTTAATATTTATATAGACTAAGAGTTCTTTAGCTCTTTACTATTTTCATAGTTCTTTAACTTTACATTAATCCTTTCTTTCGAACTACTTTATATTGGACTTCACTCTTGAACTTAACTTTGAACTTTTCGTCCGAAATACTTTGATATTTTTAACTTGAACTGCTACTCTTAACCTTTAACCTTTCATAGTATATATTTACTAATCCTATCTTCTAAGGTCAGAATCTTCGGATAGAAAAATACAGTCTATATCCTTGTTAAAACTTTTACTCAAAACCTTTAATGCTTTAATCTTTATTTATTCATCTATGAGTCCTCGATTAATATCTTTTTCAATTAAAGTCTTTTAAGCCCTTTGATGATTCCTTAATCTTTATTATTTCTAGATCACAGATAAATCTTTAGCCCTATCTTATTTATTGCGACTAATATTTTATCTTTCAAATTCTTCCTATACTGGATTAATCTTCATTGCTTTTATGCTCTGTTAAACTTTAACAACTTTAACCCTTTAACGATTTTACTTCTATCGTCAGGAATATATCACCGCAACTATTAATGGAAAAGAAATAAATACCTTACATTATTTCCCAGTAAAGAAAAGTAGATTCTAAACATCATAGCATATCCTTCTTTAGATCAAAACTCTTCGAACATTGGTTGCTAAGCAACATGAAAATTCCTGGAAGAAACATTGGAAAAGAGGGTTAATAACTTGAGCCTTTCAAAGTTGAAAATCTTACTTTAACTTTGAGTAAACGATCGTAATTATTCAGAATACAATACTGAAACGTCTGTCGAATAAAAACGGCGGGTCCTTTTTAATAATCCTTGATAATCCAGTCAAATAGAAATCATCGTGACATCAGGTTATCTTTGAAACGGAGCATCCTCTCTCCGCCAAATCGGAACACACATCCCAATATGGAGCAGTCCATACAATCACTTCACTGTGATGTCCACGTAAACTCATATCATTGTCACTTTTAACAATGAGTTGTAGACCAAGAAGTTTCGCTCGAACCTTCCAGTCGCTGATTGTTGTTTAAACAGTCGGTCACTACAATGAACGTGTTCCGCTGTAATAATTACCTCTTCTAATCTATTTATACAACATATAGTCTGATCTATGCTATTGTAGCGTACCAGTACTAGCATTCATTTACTATTCATTCTGTCCCTTAAGCTATTCCAACACATACTAATTAGTAGCTGGAATTAGCTATTTAAACCAACATCCATGGAACATAAAATAACAACCCTGCTCGCACTGTTAGAATCGAACTACGGTACCCCGCATCATGTATCGTGCATCTATCCCCTAACCTATTCTTACATGTATTAATTAGTAGCTCGAATTAGCTATTTAAACCAACATTCATGCAGCAAAAAATAACAACGTTTCTCCCACTGTGGTAATCGATGTAGGGTATTCCGTCTCAAGTATCATGCATTCTATCCCTTAAGCTATTCCTACATATGTTTATTTTTGGCTGGAATTAGCAATTTAAACCAACATTCATGAAACATAAAATAATAACATTTCTCCCACTATCGGAACCGATCTAGGGTACTCCGATCCAGATAAAATGTATTCTATCCCTTACGCTATTCGTACACATTTTAATTAGAGGCTGGAATTTGCTATTTAAACTAACATTCATGAAACATAAAAAAGAAACGTTTCTCCCACTGTGGGAATCGATCTAGGTTACTCCGTCTCAAGTATCATGCATTCTATCCCTTAAACTAGTGGTCGGCAACCTTTTGTTGTAAAAGGGCCAAATATGTTATGTGGGGATTACTGCGGGTCGCACTTGGGCCAAAAATTTTAACAACCAAAAAAAAAAAAAAAAAAAAAAAAAAAAGGGAAATCTTACTTTGACAACCAAAAAAAAAATTCCAACACGCCCCGCGGGCCGCACCAAAACGCTTCATGGGCCGCATGCGGCCCGCGGGTTGCCGACCGCTGCCTTAAACTATTCCTACGATTTTAACCAAAAGAAAAACATTTGTCTCACTGTGGGAATCGATCTTAGTTAGTCCGTCTCAACTATCAAGCATTCTAGCTGTTAAGCTGTTCCTACACATTAATCAGTGGCTGGAATTAAACCAACAATCATGAAATATAAAATTGAAACATAGGGTACTGCGTCTCAAGTATCATGAATTTTATCCCCGAAGCTCTTCCTACACATATTATTTATTGGGTGGAATTAGCTATTTAATTCAACATCCATCGAACGTAAAAGAAAAACCATTCTTCCACTGTCGGAATTTAGGGTACTGCGTCTCAAATATCATGCATCCTATCCCTTAAGCAATTAATACACATATTAAGTAGTGGCTGGAATTAGCTATTTAAACCAACATCCATGGAACATAAAAGAAAAAATATTCTTCCACTGTTGGAATCGAACTAGGGTACTGCGTCTCAAATATCATGCATTCTTTCCCCTAAGCTAT
>JAFIDM010003189.1:58570160-58594845 GCA_023159025.1 Thereuonema tuberculata | reverse complement strand
ACATCCATGGAACGTAAAAGAAAAACCATTCTTCCACTGTTGGAATCGAGCTAGGATACTGCGTCTCAAATATCATGCATTCTATGCCCTCAGCTATTCCTTCAGATTTTAATTAGTGGCTGGAATTAGCTATTTAAACCAACATCCATGGAACATAAAAGAAAAACCATTCTTTCATTGTTGGAATCGATCTAGATTCTCCGTCTCAAATATCATGCATTCTATCTCCTAAGCTATTCCTACACATATTATTTAGTGGGTAGAATTAGCAGTTGAAGTACGTTACAAAATACATAACGTACATAACAAAATAATAATCTTCTTCCCAAAGTCGGAATAGGGTACTTCGTCTTTTTGTATCATGCATTGTACCCCCTAGGCCAGTTCTTCTCAACCTTTTTTGTCTAACGACGCACTGATATTTGTATAAATCCTGCTGCATACCATATCTTGATCCTATATTTCGGCGTATACCAAGGTTTTTCACAGCTTTTATTGGTGTAATATAATCCTTTGAAAAACCACGTAGGAATTACAAATGAATATATTAATGTATTATTAAACATTTAAAGATGCCGTGAAAGAAAATTTTTAAGACGATATTTTATTCTAACGATTATTAACTTTAATTGTTAGAACGAAACAGAATGTAATTTAGTTGCTATTTCTCTTTGTTCTATATTTTGTTCTAAATTTTATTCTAGGTATGAGCATTTGTCTAATGTGATGATAATGCTTTATTACAGATTCATTTGAGAATTTCCTCACGGCACATTAAAGACATCCTCACGACACACCACTTTGTCGTGGTACACCAGTTGTGATGCTGTGCCCTAAGTTTTTCTACGCTTAGTAAACAATGGCTAGAGTTAGCTATTGAAACCGACGTTCTTAAAAAATAAAATATTAATGATCTTCTCACTATCAAAGGTCCTAAAAATCCTAGGAATCGAACTAGGGTTTCCCTGCAATACGTTTTATCTACTAGAGTACTTCCACACTAACGTAATAGTGTGTTGAAACACCATGGGGAAAAAAATAACAACCATTATCGTATATTCTGTTATTTCGGTTTCAGTGTCCTGTAAACTCCTAAGCTACATCTATACATAGTAATGATAGTACAGAATATATTGAATCAGCTATTTAAACCTATATTGATGGAAAAGAAAATATTCAAGGACCAGATACTCTGGATTCATTATTACATTTTTAGGGCACATCTATATGTTGTTTACATTGTTTAGAATAGGGTATTTTAGCCAACATTGATGACGATTAAAATATTAAATTTTTTTTGCAAGTTGGAATCGAACCCAGGAATGGTAAGTGAATGTCATCTCTACTCCCTCTCCTAGGCTATTTCTCTATAATAGGTTGAATGAGTTATTTAAACCTTAATTCGGTTAAAGATAAGGAACATTTTCTTCTATTAAAGATTTAAATATTTTGTAATCGCACCCGTACAATGTGTAACCTACGTTATTTTACAATATAGAATGCTGGAGGATGAACCATATAAGGTATTTAAGTCTATATTGAAGAAAATAACTTCTCTTCTCGAAATGTGAACAAAGACTAATAGCCCGAATGGTTAAACGTAATCAATTATTTTTAAGTAATTTCATTATAAATTTTATTTTTAGTTTTATGTTTCTTGTATAGTATTTTTATATTTTAAAAATAATAAAGCAATTACACGAAAACCATCCTTATGTTGCATTATTATTTGTCATTTTCGTATTAAGAGTTTTTATATTAACTTTCATGAATGTATATATTTTTATTTTTTATTCTTTTTTGATTTTAAATTTGTGCTTTATTTCATGTTTTGATATGGATTTAATTGTTTGGATGAACGCTAATTGCTAAATTAATGAAGTTTTTATTCTGGCTACTGAATTTGTGTTATTTGTGTTTAAGCACGTTAAATATGCTTATTATTCTGTTTCTCAGTATGCATTATAATTTACAAACACACACAAAAAAATAAAAATAAAGCAAAATTTTAGGACAAGTTGGCTCATTTTCTTCCAGAAACTGGTTAATTTTAACTATTTCATGATCAGTTTTTTTTTGTTTTTGTTTTTTTTTTTCTTTTTTTTGTCATTTTTTTTTTTTTTCACCCTAGATGGCATTTACATCTAAAGCTATGTTTCATAATTTTACTGATCGATTCGAGCCATAAGACAAAACTTCATTATTCTGATAATTTCGTTTCCCAATTAGATATCCTGTAATTAGACATTAATAATACTGTATTTAAACGTAGATAAATAATCAAATATTTCATCTTAAAAATAACACTGAAATTAATTTTATCTTAAAATGTTTAATTTAAATAACAATTTTTTTTAAAGAAATACACAATTAATTTTACTGCATTACTTCTATAGTTTCCCTCCACTCCTCACTACAAAAATCCTGCACTTATCCCTTTAATAATTGAGCGCGATGGTACTCCACATTCGAGTGGCCGGTGAATCCAACGCAACGAGGGTCTCCCTCGGGAAAAGTGTAGGTGGCGGAGAGAAGGGCGCTATCGAACGAACTACTGCAAAGAGTTCCTGTAACCCACAGAATATCCTATAAATACAGACATTCTGTTCGTCATCAAGTGAGCTATAAATCTGATTTCTCTTCGCTCCGATGCAAAGGCACTTAAGAAGAAAA
Source organism: Thereuonema tuberculata (assembly GCA_023159025.1). Lineage (NCBI taxonomy): Eukaryota > Metazoa > Arthropoda > Chilopoda > Scutigeromorpha > Scutigeridae > Thereuonema > Thereuonema tuberculata. The sequence goes on along the minus strand of JAFIDM010003189.1, from coordinate 58,592,172 downwards.
TTCGATTGGCGGATGTCTCGTGCGTTGTGTTTTCTTTCTACGTCAAAATTAGTTTTACTTTACTCGAAATAAAATCAATCAAAACGTCAAAATTAATCAACCGGAATTTTGAGTTGTTTATAGTAACTTTATTCTGTATATAAATGCTTGTAATATTTCAGGTATCCACCAGATGGAAGAATGTTATTGCTTCGTTTACAATCGCTTTAATGTAACCCAAACTTTAATTGTGTGTTTTTTTTTGTGTGTGTAAGTGTGTGTGTGTTATTTATTCAAAACAAAACCCAGCACGACGAACGATGTTGTCGGGTTTTTTAGTTCCTGGCATAAGGAAGGCTAGCGTGAAATTAGCCAACATTTTTATTAGTTTTTTTTTGGGGGGGAATTACTTTTATCAGAACAAATCAGAATAAACCAGTCACAAACGAATCACGTTTTCCGATTTCTTTTTTCTAACTTTGGAGAAGCAAGTCCATTCGTTTTCGTTAAGTCCATTCCTAACACAGTAATTCGATTTCGGGAGTAAAAAATATCCGAACGGAAAAAAAATAGACAATTTCGACTACAAAAAAAAAAATAATAAAGTAAATACAAAAGTTTTCTTTTAAATGTTGAATTGTTGATTGTTAATTATAGCGAAGATTGGATAAATTATTGGAATTTTACGCGCAACTTAGAATTTTTTTTTTTTTTTTTTTTTTAAATTAAACACTTCCTAACAAGAAAAAGGAAGGGGAAAAAAATCCAACGCTATGTTTACAAGAGACTTTTCACAAAAAAAAGATGCCAAAGAAAAAAAAGGCCAGCAAGCTTCAAAGAGAAATAATTTTGCAAAGAAAGCCACGGTGAAAGTCTCTCAAAAATGCCTTCTCCTTCTGCTTAATCAATAACGACTATAAAAGAGTTTTAAAAAAAAAATATTGCAGAAATCCTTTTAAAATACTTTTATTAATTGATCAGTAATTTGGTTGTTATTTATTCACTAGCAAACAACTAATAATAATGTAGGGTTCTTATCAATAAAACTTATCAACCTTCAGTAATGATGGGATAGTTATAGGAATCTACAAAACGTTACACCGATTTAAAGCTTTGTTCATACCTCTGTTTCAAAGTTTTATAAATTAAAAGGAAAAAACTAAGCAAAAATCGTAATGCCATGGACTCTCCCTTTTTCTCTGCCCGAATTTTAATAATGTAAAATAGCGCCATACGTTGTGCAATTAATAACTGCTTGCCTGATATGGATGTGGCTTGGTCGACCGACGTTGCCTGAATTACAGCGTCTGTTTCAGTAAACATTTGAATTGTTGACAAGTTGTTGTTGTCAATCATCGACAGTCGCAGCTTTCAGACAAAAACACGTGACATTATAATAGGTGCAATTGAGCAGTGCCTTTCTTTCCCCGGATATGTGGAAAGAATACTGAACTGGATGTGACAAGTAAACTGAAATCCAAAGTAAAATAAATCACTTTTTTTTTTTTTGCTGCTTAAATGCTAAAATTTTTCCTTAAAACTAAATAACTTTTTTATAATTGAATTTTTTTATCTACTTAGAAAACATTTTTTTTCCTAAAGACAAAAGAACAAGTAAAAATTAACAAAGTACAGGACATTATCTCTTGAAGGATTATACTTTTTTTTTGTTACGTTGCACTGTTAGCCTAACGATCAGCAAGAGACAGATGAACAGATGAAAACAATGGACAGTTTTTCTTTTATCTTATTTAAATGAATTTTCATTTAAGTAGTTTTTTTTAGTATGACATACATTTAGGAGATACAGGATAGACAGGCAGTATAAGAAATATAGGAAACAAATATTTCCTGTAAAAAATACAATATAGGAAACCAATCAAAAAATTTTATAGTTGGGTGACACATATTTATTTAGCATTTTGTGTGTGTGTGTTCCTATTCACATTGTCGAGTAAAGCGCATTTTTAAAGAACGATCCTCGTATTTAAAGGCTACTTTGTTTGAATGTTTGTCTGTCCATACAGCTTGATTTCCATAATTGTCGGAAGCACAGTGGAGCCTCAAAAGAAAATTAACAATAAAAAAACTCACTAATGAAAAATTAGTGAAAAACTTGATGTGCCAGCAGTCCGCCGGCCTCAGTGATTTTTTTTAAATGCATAAAAAATTCAACCTGCGCATTGAATTATTAATAAACAACAATGAGTGAGACCAAATTGTTCACCAAGTGACATCCTCAAACAGCTCACGCTCTTCGACGATCATCAGCCACCAACAGTCACCAGTATTAAAAAATTCATTGAGGCCGGCGGACTACTGGCACATGAAGTTTCTCGCTAACATTTCATTTGTAAGTTTTTTATTGTTTATTTTTGCTTCTGAGGCACCACTGTGATTCCGACGGTTATTCATATTAGCCTCAGTATTGAGACCTCGTTGTTTACTGGTGACTGCTCCTGGCTGATGATCGCCAAAGAGCATGAAACAGTGTTCCAGGATGTCACTTGGTAAACAATTTGATTTCACTCATTGTAGCTTCATTTCCAGTTCACCGCTATTCATGAAACTTGAAATATTAGAGACATCAATGAAAATTTAACGAACAACATCAAACTTCATCAACATTGGATGAAAATGAAAGATACATGTGCAATTTTTCAGAAAAATATTTATTCGATAACCGAATTAAACATGTAAATATGCTGTAGAACGTGTTCATCTAGTGGCTGGTTTTTGGAACAGTGCCTTAAGAAATGCTACGTGCTAATGTTGCTCTTCTTTAAAAATAGATAATATGTCCAACAAAATCTAATGAGATTATTTATTCTGAACTTTTAATTGCTAAAGTAATTAGTAAAAAGCCTGCTGTAGGAATAAAACAATAAAACAACTAATCTGCATAGCTAATAATAGTACAAAAATCTCTGCAATTGGCAAGAAGTCAAAGCTTGAAATTGCCGGATCATTATGAAAATGAGATTTTAATGAAGAGAGAAAAGATGGTTATGATACTCGAGGAACTCAAAACGATGCTATAATGCAAATATTTAATACAAATGGCTAACAAGTAAAATTTAAATGATTTGAAAAAGTTAAAAGTTTAAATTTTAACAAAGCGCAATCATATAAAATAAGATTGTACTATTAATTAAGGATAGAACCTTGGAAAATAAAAAAAAAATAAAAAACTAGCTGATGAGGGCCGGGAACGATTTTGTCCCAATATACACTATCACTCGAGACGGATAAATACAGATGAGTGCGGGAACCAAATGTTAACCCTGAATCTGAAATAAGCACAGACGAGTTGACCCGTGCGAATAATTCGCAACAAAAAAACCAACTTTGAGAAATAAATCCAAAGCCATCGTGCATGTTAGTTAAACACACTGTCAACAGATGGCGTCTCCCTATTTTTATAAAAAGGTTGACCCGTGCGAATAATTCGCATGGTATCTTGATCAGTCCCCGAATGGTAATGTGGAATAAATAAATGAAGAAATTGTGAATAGATGGCGCCTTCTACATTTTTATAAAAAGATAATTTTTTAACGAAAACATTAATTTTAAATAATTTATTTAATCTTCAAAATGATATCTCAATCATTGATTTTGATGAAGTATTAAGGGAAATAAAAAAAAAAAAAAAAACTTTTGGAAAATAATATATGAGAAGTTGACAAATTTTTATGTTTTTTATTGTAATAATCGTTTATTTTTATTAAAATATAAATCTTTGTTTTTTTTTTATCTGTTCTTATTAAATAAACGATGAAATATCATTTTAAAGTGCATTTTTATTCAAAAAAGGATATATTTGAATTATTTGAAATGCTGTTTCACTTTCGAAAGATCAAGTCGCTTCTGTTAAAGCAAGTCTACATTTTTATAAAAAGGTTTTTAAAATAAAGTTTTTAAACGAAAACATTAATTTTAAACAATTTGTTTATTTTTCGTCAGTAGCGGAGACCGTAATCTTCAAAATGATATCTCAATCATTGAGTTTGATGAAGTATTAAGGAAGTTATGAAATTCCGACACAGAAACACCTTTGAGAAATAATATATAAGGATAATATATAAGGATAGTTCTGGTTAATCACCATCCGATATTCATTCTCTCCTTATAGCCATTCGAGTTTCTCCGACGGCGGCCGTAGCCGTTAATAAAAGCTTAATAGCGATCATGAAGCTCGCTTACCAGTACAACATCGCTGCCAGATATTAGATTTATAATATTAGATTTTATTATTATTATTATTATTATGTTTGTATGTTTCAAACCTTGGGTTTCCCCAGCAAAAACAATATGGCGGGTCAAGGACCAAAGCACATACTGCCAAGTGTAAAGATGTGTGCAAGAATGATTAGGGATGTGTGCTTGTGTCCATAAATTTCCTAACTATGCGTGTAGTGTTGAGCACCACAGCCTTCTGCAGTTGTGCATAAGTGTTTTTGTGAAGTCCTAGTGTGCTGAGACTGTGGTGCAATGTGTGAGGCACCAGACCAGTGGCAGACAGAACGATGAGTACAACACGTACTCGATCCTGCCTCCACTGCTTCTGGAGCTCGTGTGCTAGATCAGTGTATTTACTGATCTTGTCTGCGTGAGTTTTCTGCATGTTCTTGCTGATAGGCACTGCAATATCAATTAGATAGGTCTGTTTGTTGACCTTATCAACAAGTGTGATGTCTGGTCTGTTGTGATGTATGGTTTTGTCTGTGTGAATGGGGCGGTCCCAATATAGTTTATATGAGGGTGATTCTAATACGCTTTGTGGTATGTACTTGTAGTACGGGACCGTGCTCTTAATAAGTGAATGTTTGTGTGCTAGTTGTTGATGAACGATCGACGCTACCTGATTGTGTCGGTGGAGGTAGTCTGTTTGAGAGAGAAGGGGACAGCCTGATATTACGTGGTCGATCGTCTCATGCGTAGTGTGGCATTTCCTGCATTTGTCGTCATGTGTGTTTGCATCGTGTAGAATGTGTTTCTTGTAGTGGCGTGTGGAGATGACTTGGTCCTGTATTGCGATCATGAACCCTTCGGTCTCCCCAAACAGCTCACCACTCGTCAGCCATCTGTTCGACGCTTCCATGTCGACATGAGGCTGGCTGAGTTCGTGATGATGTCTGCCATGGAGTTCCTTACGAGCCCATGATTCACGCAGCTGCTGAGTGTGGGTGTCAGGGGTGGTGAGTGTTGGAGAAGAGTTTTCGAGGTTCAGGGGTGTGAGGTGTGTGTCAGCCTTGACAATGGCTGAGTGAAGTGAGGAGTCTTCTGCTCTTTGGTGGAAATGTTCCCTAAGTGTATGTACTTGTTTTTCGTGTAGGGTGATGAGGTTGATGAGTCCTCGGCCTCCCTCCTTGCGGGGAAGAGTCATCCTTTCCGTAGCGGACTTGGGGTGGTGCATGTTGTGTTTCGTGAATGTAGTGCGTGTTGCGCGTTGTAGTGCTTCGAGTTCGGTGTTGTCCATGGAATTATGCCGAACGAATATGTTAGTGTGGGGACGGCAAAAGTGTTGATAGCTTTAATTTTATTTCTGGCGTTGAGTTGTGTTTTGAGGATTTTGTGAACTCGAGCAAGGTATGTGTTCTTCAATGCATTTTTGATGTTTGCGTTGTCAATGACGCGCGCTTGCTGGAAGCCCAGGTACTTGTAGGTCTCTCCCTCTTCCATGGATTGGATGGCCAAACCATGGTCCAGTTCAAAACCCTCCAAATTCGAAGTCTTCCCACGTATTATGTGTAACTTGCGGCATTTGTCAATTCCAAATTCCATCCCAATGTCTTTGGTGAACTGTGTGGTGGCTTGTAGTAAATTAGTAAGTTGTGCATTGTTTGTGGCATAGAGTTTAATGTCATCCATGTAGAGTAAGTGTGTGATTTTATATGGTGTCACAGTGCCTATGGTAAGCCTATAACCGTGTTTTGTGTTATCTAGTATATGGCTCAGTGGATTCAAGGCGAGGCAGAACCAAAGAGGACTCAAGGAGTCTCCCTGGAAAATACCTCTCCTTATGGGAATGGGATCTGTAGTGATGGAGGTGTTAGAGGTGCGTAGGTGTAATGTTGTGTTCCAACTCTTCATCGTGGCAGCTAAGAATGCCGTGATCTTGGGGTGTATTTTGTAGATATGAAGAATGTGTAGGAGCCAGGAATGAGGGACAGAATCAAATGCCTTCTTGTAATCGATGTATGCGATATGTAAGCTCCTATTCTTCGCGCGTGCCTGGCGCAGGATTACAGAGTCAATAAGGAGTTGCTCCTTACAACCCTGGGAATTCCTGCGACAGCCCTTCTGCTGTTCGGAAAGAATGTTATATGTCTCGATGTGTGTGTAGATCTTGTCTGCGAGGCAGGAGGTGAGGAGTTTGTAAAGTGTGGGGAGGCAAGTGATTGGGCGGTAGTTTGCAGGTTGCGCTGTTTCAGTGTTCTTGCTCTGTAGGTATGTGACACCCTGTGTGAGGAAACGAGGCATATGTTCTGGGTGTTGGATTATGTCAGTGAGTGTAAGCGCTAGTTTTCCATGCAGGGACGTGAACCTCTTGATCCAGAAGTTCTGGACTCCGTCTGCACCAGGAGCCTTCCAGTTGTGTGCATGTTTTAGTGCTGTCTGTATGTCTGCGAGAGTAATCTCATGGAAGGACATGCAGGGTAAGTGTTCAGTGAGTTGCTGTTCCTCTGTTATCCATGGTGCTTTATCATTGTGGGGGATAGGGTTTGACCACAGAGACGACCAGTATTCTTGTAAAGCCTCGCTGTTGGGAGTGTTTGTGTTAGTTGCAGTAGAGGAAGATGTAAGGGATCTGTAGAATTTTTTCTCATTGTATTGGAAAGTATTGTTCTGTTGTTTGCGCAGAGTGCACTGTTTGTATCTCTGTAATCTTTTTGCAAGTGCACTGAGTTTTTGTTTTAGTGTGTCGAGATGTTCCTGAACCTGGTTATGATTTGAATGTGAAGGGCGAGTATTTATGTACTTGAATATCTTTCTAACCTGGGACATAAGTTTCTTTGTTTTGTTTCCTGCACAGTATTGTGTGAGCCTGGCTATGTCTCCTCTAAGGTCGCTGATGCGGCCCTCAAGGCGACGTCTCCAAGGGGGGATGTATTCTTGTGTCCGTGCAGTGGGAGGTATGTTGTGTTGTTTGATTCCAAGTGCCCGAATGGTTCCCTGTGCAGCACAGTAGAGTGTTGTATGTATGTCTTCTAATGTTTGGATGTTGTCAAGGTGTTGTGGGATAGTGTGTGTGTTGAGATGGTTATTATTATTATTATTATTATTATTATTATTATTATTATTATTATTAGATTTTATGGACTGTTTAGATGGACTGTACTATGATTATTTACTATGGATTTATTTATTCTCTTTGATTTGTATTTTGAATATTACTATATATTTTTCCTTATAATAATCTGAAAAGTGTTTGGATATACAGGGTGAATCTAAAATAGGAGGGTAAACTGCGGGGCGGATTCTCCATATCAAATGAAGTAAAAAGAGATCAGATGAACATATGACTGGAAGTGCATGGTTGCTGAGTTATTCCAATTGAAAGAAACGAAGCCACACTACAATGGACATGAACTTATCTTTATTGGTAGCATGTAGTTCGTACAATACCACAATCTGGTCACCGCACACATCGTAGTAAATGTAATGTACTTCAGTAATGCTAGCAATTAAGATACTGTTTATATCCATTGTTTCCATTGTAGTCTAGCGTCGTTTCTTTGGATTGGAATAACTCAGGAACCATGCACTTCCGATCATTTGTTTATCTGACATTTTTTACTTCATTTGATATGGGGAACCAGCCCCCGTAGTTTGTGCCCTGTTTTACATTCACCCTGTATACTTACATATTAATAATATGTACCGAATGGTATCTGATCTACTACACAGGGTGTTTCAGAACTTATGTTACAGAAGAATATGGTAGATAGACGAAAACAAACAGTTTTCATTAAATAATAATGTCCCGTTCTGCACCGATACGACGCTTCAGTCGTTTTAGTATTGTTGGTCAATGCGCAAGAGGGCGTGATTGTCTGCTGTTACCTATAGTACAACCATTCACAGCGTGGTCAAATTAGTCAACATTCGACGTCAATATTCGACGACGCCTCATGGAAACTTTTGGTGAAACATAGATCGGTAATCGAGGTCCCATCCCAAGGCCTCCACGATCGCCCGATCTTAATCCGATTGACTTCTTCTGTTGGGGCCATATAAAGAGCGACACCTATCGATATAGTCGATGAACTGCATCAACGAATTGTCGAAGCCTGAAACACCATCCGTGTTACATCTGGCATTTTTGAACGAGTGCTGCAATTAATGCTCCGGCGATCCCACTATTGTACACAACACGAGGGACGTCTTTTTGAACATCTTCTCTAAGGCCCCATATTCCAAATAGGCAGGTGGCAAAGGCCCTTCCACGAATGACGGTCTACTAGCCATAACACTAAAACGATTAGAAGCAAATTTCTATTAAAAACAAAATAGAAATATTTTGAAATATTCTTGATAAATATTTCTTTGCTGATAGTAGTTTGTATATGGATGGACCCATTGATAATTTCCTAATCCTAATTCGAATTTTATAAAATATCTAAAAGCCAGCTAGTCATTATTTATTTTTTTTCTATCGATCCTTGTTACTATTTGGAAAGAAAAAGAAGTCTTACTAATCAGTTTTACTTAGATATTGTAAGATTATTAACTTCCTGTTTATCATAATTTGTTTCTTTTAAAAAATATTATTGATTTTTTTTTCAGTCATTTCAGTTGATCAAATGTATGGCCGCCTTAAAGAGTAAATAGGAAGCCACTTTGTAAGCACTTGGTAACAATTGTTAGATGGATTTTTCTTTTTAAATGTTCTTCAAAATAAGAATCCTATCCACATGTTTGAACGAACATACAATTGTATATGTTACGATAGTGGCACTATATATTCAAATATATCATTACAACTGTATTTCCAGTTTATTCATAAAGTTTGGCAATTGTGCACTAGATGGCGTCTCTGGCCTGAACTTTGTTAGTTAGATTTTAATCTAGGAATTAAAACAGCTATAGAATTCTAGACTTTGAATCTTATATCTGAAGTTATGAATAGTGTTATCTATCACACATGTTCACTATTTCAATTTCATTATTACATACTTTTACTGTAGAAGTTCTGTATTTATTAATTTATTTTTAAATACGTCTGATGCGAATAATTAACGATCAACAATGATTATTAGTACATTATTACCAAACCATTATTTCCTAATGACTTTAGTAATTTTGAAAATCAGCCTGGATGAAAATGTAAGATTCGAAAACAGAATGCTTTGTAGCACTTATGATTAGTACAGATAGACTATCGTAATTTACCACTGTTAGTGAGAAATTTTATTTGGCATTTTTGGGGGTTGTTTCAGACACAACGTGTAGCCACGTTCTTCTCAACCCGTAGCGAAAATTGAAGATTTCAGCATTCGTGGGAATCGACTTGGTGTCTCCAAAGTAAAATAAACAACAATGAATGACAATAAAATATAAGTTGAAAAAAATTCATGTGCCAGCACTCCACCGGCTTCAATGAACTTTCGCAGCGCAGTAAAAAAATAAAACTCACATACAAATCTTCATAAGCATCAATGGATGAGATCAAGTGTTTACTTAAGTGACATCCTAGAACAGCTGTTTCACGCTCTTTGGCGATCGCAAGTTTATGAATATTTTATGCGGGTTTAATTTTTTTTAATGCACTACACAAATTCAGTAAGTCCGACGGAATACTGGCACATGAATTTTTTTCAATTTATATTTTATTGTTTCTATTATCTTCCGTAATGAGACCTCGCTGTTTATTGTTGATTACTTCTAGCTGATGATTGCCAAACAACATAAAACAGTTGTTCTAAGATGTCACTTAGTAACCACTTGTTCTTACCCATTGATGTTTTGAAGGTTTTAAATTTCATCGTTGATTGATTTTCGGGTGTAAAAAAAATAATAACCAACATTCAAACGAATAAATTTCACGACGTAGACACAATAGAACTCTACGGTCAGTTTTTGAGATTAACAGTACAACACAACTGTGATTTAACAGAACCATTTTTTTTTTTTTTTTTGGCCTTCTCACTACAGAAGGGGTGTTGAAGATCGACTAAGAAACGAGAAATGTGGCCAAGAGCTGCAAAGGGCAACACAACTAAGATCATCGTTGACGAAGATCTTGAAATATTTCCCTCCTAAAATTGGAGATTAAAGGGAAAAAGATTATCTAATTTCCCCTCATAATTTTACCCAAAAATGTGAGCTGTTTGTCTAGACAGGAATACCAAACAAATCTTTGCGCAAGAGTGACAAAGCTGTGTTAGTGACAATCAATATTCTTCAAGTCAGTTATTTACCAATCGTTCTAGAATGTTTCGAAAAGCATTGGTTTTGATGCGAATTATAAAGTTACTATAGTAATCAGACAGTTTCAATAGTCTTCATTTTAAATGCTTTTTTTTTATTTGCTTGATTGCTTTATTAAATAGCAATCTTAATATTTTATTATTTGAAAGCAGCATTCTTGACTTGATTAATTAACACGAAATAATTGATATCTTCTCGCAGCTTCTGTCACATTTTCCGATTGATCTTCCAATACTCATTCGAGATCTGTTTGCAGTAGTTAATTGATAGCTTTTCGCAGTTTGCTGTTGTAATGCTTTTCTTAATTCCTTTTAATTTTCATTTCATTGTTCATTTCTTCACTCTTCCATTCTCTATATAATGAATATTTGAGTTTTTGGGACGTTAAGGAATCAAAAGAGAACTGCAGCAGAGTAACATATAGCGCTTTGTTTTAGTGATAGTTGCTTCAGACAAAATCGTTAGCGTTTTATATGTAGTAGATAAACCGAATAGCATAGCATTGAAACCGTCAAAGCAGTAAGTATAGTAAGTATATATTTAAATTATCACTGATTCAAACGAATAGTTATCGTATACTGTGAGAGATTTGAGTTGATAGGTACTTGAGTTTTATGTTTATGAAAAAAGAAAATATAAAAGATGGTAAAAATTCTCATAGATAAAAATTAGAAAAGACAAAAATAGATAAACATTTCCCTCACTGATGTGAAATAGTAAGATTTTTAAATCGCCATTTTTTTTTTTATTTGGCGGGTTTTGCTTTCATTAAGTTAAATGGATTGGTAAGTTTTCACCAAATCCAAAAGTAGGTTACATTAAGAGGTTGTGATAAGTTATAAATATAAATAAGTTATAAATGCAAAGGCTCAATAACTTTGTAATTAATTAAAAAAATTAAAAAAAGTAGCTACATTTTAACTGAAAATAGGCTTTAATGGCTTTCGTGTGGTTTTCTATCTTGCTTGTTCATTTGTATAATATTTTTGACTCCTTAATCACTCAAATGGTTCATCATACAGCAAGCCAATAAATGTCGACTTCATGATACAATTTCTAAAAAATTTTCTATTTTTTCCTGCTTCTATTGTTATCAATATATATACTCTTTAATAGGATTAATAATCATCTTTGAAAGTATTCTATCGATAAAATTACATTAAGTATATCGACATACATAGAATATTGAGTTCATATTAAGTTCATTCCCTGTGTGACTCATTCTTCTGGTGTTCACAGGGAGTGGGAAATACGTGAATACAATTTTTTTTGTGTCTACCCAAGAAAAAAATCGGGATATTTGTTAATGTAAGGTTGCTCCTTTTTAAAATTAAAACAAGCGATGATTTTAATCTTTCTGATTCGCAATTACGGTATAAATATACAGCAAAGGGCATTATGAATGCAATAAAGCAAAAAATTAAAAAGTCAGGTTTACCTGTATTTAGCTCTCTTTTTTTTCTTTTTTTTTTTTTTTCTTTTTATCCATTAACTGGAAAATCGGAAATACCTCATTCCTGTTTATTTGGTCCCAACACCTTGGCACTTGAAAAATAGTTAATGTAGACCAGTGGTGCCCAACCTTTTGTAATATGCGGGCCAAAATTGTCTTTGCTGTGAATCTCGCGGGCCACAATGAGGCGGAATCTCCTATTCAACAACCAAAAAAAAAACAAAACCAATCTCCAGGTTCAATAACCAAAAAAAAAAAAAAAAAATCTGCCAAATAGCATGGTATAATTGAAGAAAAATTTCTCTCTTCTGCATGTGTTTCTTTTCGTAAATATATTATAGTTATTTCTGATGAACAAAGATTTATTCGGTCAAATAGTCTACATAAGTGGTGCCCAACCTACGGCCCGCGGGCCATATCCGGCCCACGAAGGTGTTACATGTGCCCCTGAGTGGTATAGGAACGCATACGGGACAAACAAACAAAGAAACACATGCAGAAGAGAGAAAGGCCACTTCAAGCATATCATCCTAGATGGCAGACCAGCGCCTTTCTTAATATATAAAAATGAATGTTTCTTTGTTTGTTTGTCCCGTATGCGTTCCTATACCATTCATCAGATTGTGATGAAACTTGGTGAGTTGTTGTGCGCACGCCCGCGAAGGTTTCTGAATTAATAGAACCATATTACAATATCTGGTGCGCGAGGCGTTTCAACAAATGAGTGTATTCCCGGTTTCAACGTTTGCAGTTTCCGGTGCGACTCGCATTTGCAATGATCATCAACAAAGCACAGGGACAACACATGGACAGCTGTATGTGGTCTGCTCACGAGTCTGAAATCCTGATTTATTCGTGTATGCACCAGACAGAAAAACAAAAAAATATTGTGTATCCAAAAGCACTTCAATAAACAGAAGTAGAACACAAACACTTTCTTTCTTGTAGTGTTATTGCAACGCATGCCGGATACAGCTAGTGAAATAATAAAACATTCTTATTGATATAATCCTCCCTATCTTACTTCTATGAACCATTGTTAGATGGCTTCTTCCAAGCAAAGCTTCATTCTATTGGATCACCATACAACGACGTCTACTTAGAAATCCTCATTGTTGCGCTGATCTGAAAGAAAGGCGCCATCTTTACAATGGTCCACACAATCTCAAATAAACTAAATAAGGGAAGTTTACATTTATTGCATTGTTAGCTCCTTAACTGTAATTACAAGAAATTTAAAACAGATTGAAAAAAATCACTTATCTGACTTTTAACTTTTTTTAAAATCTATTTCAGCTAACTAAGGCATTTTTGTGGAGCTAGAGAAAGATCAAAGAAATAAAAGAAGGAATGGAATAAACTTGGAAAAGATGCAATGATTTGTTGTATATATTTGGATTTATTATTTATTTAGAATATTTGGTTTTTTAATATAATTATGTTGAGTGTTATTTTTGCAGCCAACAGATAATAACTTTTGGGTCAACTTACATTAAAAAAAAGGTTTTTTTTTTTATTCTACTCAAATCAAATCCTGACTTTAAAGTTCTTACTTTAAGTTAGATTATTTTTCTTTTCCAGTTACAAGCGTCGTTAACGTCGCGTCGGAGAAGTTTTTGTTGGGAACTTTTCATGGACGGAACGTAAGCTTTAATTCCATCTTAGATACAAATGAACACAAGACAAGTAGATAAAAACCAAAATGAGTCATCGTAACCAAAAACCACAAGAGACATTGGTTTGGGCTGGATGTAGGTCACAACTAGGATATTCGAAACTCAGTAAAATGTCGCCATGTTTTAGTTGGAAGCTTATGAATAAAGATGAAAAAATAAAATAGTTCTTCTAACCCTTTTTAAGATATCTGAATGTAATTGTTGTTCCGTTAGAATCTATATTACTAAAATCTTTTATTTCTATGTCTGTCTATGTGTCCGGCGCAATTTCCTTTGAGAATGGAAAATAGAAATAATTTTTACAATAAAATGACCGCGACGGGAATCAAACCTGCAACCTTCTGATCCGAAATCAGACGTCTTATCCATTAGGCCACGGGAACTACAACTCACTTTATATTGTTTTTTGACTTATGTTTCCTTCCCCTTCCCCCCATCAATAATGAATGTATTCAACCTTTTTTTTTTTTGAATCTCAAGATTGTTTATTTCCGATCCGTCTATTTATTTGTAATTCGAAAATGACAATTAGAACTATAATTGCCGAAACGTTGCAATATTTTAAATATAGTATTTTTACTTAACCAAATTCTATATGATATAGAAAAACAAGCGCGTGTACACGGGCTTAGTTGTTCAGAAATGTATTGTCCTGTATTTTGTATTGTTCCATATACAGGGTGTCCGACAAGTTCCGCATCATAGGAGATATCATTTGTTTGTCAACAACAATTAAAACAAAATTATGATATCGCCTATGATGTGGGACTTGTCGGACACCCTGTATAAAACAGTTTCTGTATTTCAATTCCTGTTAACTCAAGTAACAGGGAACTCTCAAATCAAATAAATAAATAAGGCTCGACCTGTATCCATGAGGTTTCCATTTAACTTGATTTCATTTAATTTGTTGGGCTTTTACGAGTTTTACCCTTTTATTGTATAGAACTAGTTACTATTGTTGCAATTTGTCCGTTCATTGTCTTGTGTAATAGGTCAAGATCGTTATGTTATTATTGGCTCACAATAAGTATTTTTATCGAAGAAAGGAATTGGTGGCCACACGACCTTATCGCACGATTACGGAAAAAGGAGATCAAATGCAATTGTCCAGAAGAAAATTAATTATCGAATATGCACTTCACAAAAATCTCATTACATACATTACATAAATTTTCAGAGTTTATTCAAACAATTCAAACAATAAAACACCAATGCACGAACAACAGTACTACAATATTACTAAATTCAAACATTAACAACATCCATATTGCGACTACTATACTCATGAAAGATAGTTAAGTGTTTTAGACAGATACGTACCTAGGAAATTGGAATTGGAAAAGTTATGACGTTCAATAAAAAAAATAAAAAAGTTACGTCCTTTTTCCGAGTTGGCTTTCCAACTAACACAAGGAAACAGATCGAAAAACAGATGGATTCTTCCATTTTCGGATGCAATGGAAGCGGTTTCATCCCTACCAATTGCAACCCGTTGGTACGCTAAAGGTTTCAGCCCATCAACATCCTCCTCGATACACCAATGGTTGTAGATTAACTATTAATTACACCACTTCTCAGGTCACACCTTTTTTTTGTTAGTCTTACAGCCTTTTCACAGATCTTTCATAGCTTTCTATTTAATTAATATTCTTCTTCTTCATGTGCCATCTCCGATAGAGAGTTCGGTTGCTAACAAAAACCAAAGTTCTCTGTCTCTCGCTTTATGGATGATGTCTTCTGTGCCCAGTCCAGTCCCTTCTCGTAAGCTGTCCATCCAGCCCAGTCTTCTTCTTCCCTGTGGTCTGCTGCCTTCCAGTTTTCCCTCCAGAGTTAGCTGAGGAATGTAGTAATTATCCCTTCTCAGGATGTGTCCACAATATGCAAGTTTCCTCTTGTTTATGGTATTCAGTAATTGTCTTTTTGTTCGAGCTTTCTGAAGGACTTTCTGGTTGGAAACTTTACTTGTCCATTTAATTTTCAGAATTCGTCTGAGACACCACATCTCAAAGGCCTCAATATTATTCTTTGCATCTTTTTTATGTGTCCACGCTTCACAATCATACAGTAGAATGGGCCAAATATAGCATTTAAGGATCCTAATTCTCAAATTTGTGTTTATTTTTCCTTCGCACAGAATTTTTCTCATGTTATTGAATTGACTTTTAGCTTGTCCAATTCGCCTTCTTATGTCTTTAGTTTGGTCATTATTTGAGTTAAAATGCCTTCCCAGGTAACAGAATTCTTCAACCTGTTCCAGTTTGTTGTTAGCACAGGTAATATTCATTTTCCTGTTTTCTCTACTAATACACATCACTTTTGTTTTCCTGGCATTTATCTTCAGTCCCATCTCTTCATCCTTTGGTTCAATAACATCAATTAGAGCTTGCAAGTCTGTTTGGCTTTGTGCAATTAAAACTGTGTCGTCGGCATATCTTAGGTTGTTTATTATCACGCCATTTATCTTTATGCCTTCGTTTCTACTTTCCAACGTTTCTCTGATGATTTTTTTCTTCATAAAGATTGTAGAGAATCGGAGAAAGGACACAGCCTTGTCTTACTCCTCTTTTAATGTTGATCCATTGGGTTTCCTCATTTCCTAGTCTAATCTTTGCCTCTTGGTTCCAGTAGATGTCTTTAATAATTCTTATATCTCTTGTGTCTAAACCTATTTCGTGTAGTATTGTTATTAGTTGGTCATGTTTTATTCTGTCGAAAGCTTTTTCATAGTCTAGGAAACATAAAAAGAGGGGTTGGTTTATTTCTATGGATTTTTCAGCAATTTGTGCCAATGAGAAAATTGCTTCTCTTTTACCAATGCCTGTCCTGAAGCCAAACTGCGTTATTCCAATCCGTTCTTCAGCTTTTTTATGTATTCGGTTATGAATTATCTTTAGGAGGGTTTTGTTTATGTGATTAGTTAAGCTTAGTGTTCTGTGCTCAGTAGTTTTAGTAGTATTTGTTTTCTTAGGGATTGGGATTATAATAGATCTATTCATTTCGAGTGGTGTTATTCCAGTCTTGTATATTTCATTAAGCAGTATTGTTAATTCTTTGATACCAGTCTCGCCTATGTTCTTGATAAGCTCGCATGGTATACCATCGGGGCCAGTAGCTCTGTTCGGTCTCAGTGAAGA
This sequence comes from Thereuonema tuberculata, assembly GCA_023159025.1. Lineage (NCBI taxonomy): Eukaryota > Metazoa > Arthropoda > Chilopoda > Scutigeromorpha > Scutigeridae > Thereuonema > Thereuonema tuberculata. Next base: position 58,575,493 of record JAFIDM010003189.1, on the reverse strand, counting down.
CAGGGCAAATCTCATTTCGTCTTCTAGAATAGCAGGTCCTTCCATTTCTGTATCGGATTCCTTATAATTTCTTTCATCATCATAAAGTTCTTTCACATAGTCTGTCCAGATATGACTTATTCCCTCTTTATCAGTAGTTATTTTGCCCATTTTGTTTTCAATACACATAGGTCTGTAATGGTAAGTGCCAGTAAGTTCGTTTATTCTTTTATGTGCTTCTTTGGAGTTGTGTGCTGCACTTAGGGTTTCAATTTCTGTACATTTATCAGTAAGCCATTTTTCTTTCGATTTCTTTATTTCTTTTTGAATATTTCTGTGGGCATCTTTGTATTTGAGTTCATCTTTTCCTTTGAAACTCTTTCTTTTATCCATGAGGGTGAATATGTCGGTAGTCATCCAGGGTTTTTTTCTCTCAATATCCCTGAATCCCAGTGTGTCTTCTGCTGTATTCAATATAAGTGTTTTCATGGTTTCCCACTTGTTATTATTTTTGTCCTTATTTTGTCTATCAGATTCAATTCCCTTTCTGATTTCTTCTTGATATTTTGTGAGGAGATTTATGTTCTTTAAATTATCTGTGTTTCTTTTTGTTTTTTGAATTCTTTTTTTGAGTATCTTCAGTTTTAGATTCATAGTGCAACCAAGTAGAGTGTGATCAGAGTTGCAATCTGCACCTGGAAAAGTTTTGGCATTTTTAATGCTATTCTTGAATCTATTATTTATAAGGATGAAGTCAATTTGATTCTTTATTATTTTATCTGAAGTGTTTCCCGGGGCAGTCCATGTATATAATCTTCTAGGAGGTTGATCTTTCCATGTATTTGCTATAATCAAGTTGTGTTTTCCACAGAATTCAACCAGACGGTCTCCTCTTTCATTCCTTGTGCCGAGTCCAAAGGGTCCAACAGCTTCGCCATCTCTCTCACTTCCAACTTTAGCATTGAAGTCACCCATAACAATTGTTATTTCGTGTGATTTGGTGGTTTCGAGGGCTATTTCAATTCCTTCATAAAATTCCTCAATTTCTAGATCATCAGCAGCAGTGGTAGGGGCATAGACTTGCATGATGTTCATTTTTACAGGTTTTGTATTTAATTTCATGATTATTATTTTGTCAGAGTGAGTTTTTACTCCTTCAACAGTGTCGACAAGTTCTTCATTAACAATTATGCCCACACCATTTCTGTGTGAGTCACCTCCGGAGTACCATATAGTATGGTTGTCAATTTTTAATTTTCCTGCATTTCTCCATCTTACTTCACTAATTCCCAGGATCTTTATCTTCAGTTCTTCCATTTCTTTTATGACGTTATTGATTTTACCTGATTGGTAGAGGCTTCTCACATTCCATGTACCAAGATTGGTCTTTCCGCAGATTCTTCGCATCCCTTGACCATTTACGGTCTGACGGAGACTAGGGGCCTTTTTAATGGTTGTATTTTGCATGATGGTTTTTTGTTAGTATGCTTGGGAGCTAATGCAGTGGTTTCCCGTTGCCTTCTGCATCTCAGTGCTGCAACCTTCTAATCACTGTGATCTAGCTTGCAGGTATCTGCACTTGAGCCCGAAAGGAAATAATCTTGTCTTCGGCCTCGAGCCAGTACTAGCAGTGCTGATGACCACTGCTAGGGATTTGTATCGGAGTTGCCTTCTCCTAGGTATCTCTCTTAGTCTGTCTCCTACCCCGAAGACCTTTTCAGCTTGGGAGGCCCTACCAGTAGCAAGCTACGGCTGACATAGCTCTAGGGGTTGTCAGAGTACACAAGCCCCCCCACCACGACAAGGTGAAGATACTATCGGGGGAGTAATTAATATTACTAGTAATTAATATTACTTTTCTAAAATACAGGAATATAGCAATTGTATCTGAAGTAACTAATAAAATATCAACTTATCAAGGAGATGTAACAATTACCGAGATATATCACAATAATCAGATTGTTATTTTTGGCATAAGAGCTTTTTACGACGTAATTTCCTTATGGATAGATAGATGTTTACAGCGCCATCAACTACTAAAATTCGTAACTAACTCTTTTAAACATTAAGAAAACATTCTGGTTGTTGTATTTTCTACAGTTACAGTTACAGGAATTGAAATAATTAAAAACGTTCCACACTACTCCCCTTGCTTGGCTATGCAAAGTTTGTCCTTTCGTGGTTACGCTTATGCGAACACAAACGACGCCATCTTGGACTGACTGCTCGGAGTTCAAGTTGATGACATCATGGCTGGTGACGTTTGTTCCACACAAAATCGATCGCTAAGTAATAACCATATATGGCAAACCCTTCTTTTTTGAAAAAAACTACTATAAGTTTTTTTATGCCCATTGTATTGTATAGTTGAGAGCACTACTTCTTATGAGAACAATTCAAGATCATGAAGATCTGAAAGCTAATAGGCCTACAGGACGAAGAAATGCTGTATGCATTCTGTATAGAGTTATCTGTATGGATGGTCTACATGTTACTTTTTAAAAAAAATGATTGTTTTTTTTTTGGCTTTCCAACCAAAAAGCAGCTCTAAAATAACTAAAATACTTTCGGATGCAATGAGGAGGGTTATAACTCCCCTCCCCTAAAAGTTAAGAGAAAACTTAATTTTCCTTGATGATATATATTTTTACTGATACCTTTCTTTGAAGTTGACATACAGTTACACTAGAACATTTAGATATGTTCAAGTTTGATAAAAATAAATGTCCTGAATATTAATATGTCTTGTATTATCTGGCTTTGGTCGGAGATTGTTGGAAAGCAAAGAATTGTTAATGTCTCGCTTAAGATCTCTATTTAAATATAGGCCATGTTCTATTTATAAGAAGTGTTACTTTTGAAACTTTTACGTTTTTAAACAACTTCCAAAAAGAATGATTTTTCAAATTCCACTCATAAAATTTCGACTTCCAAAATTTCCACTCATATGAAATTATATAAAGCTAAAAACAATACACTTTAAATAGTAAAATACTCCAAGAAATCTCACCAAAAGCATACAACTTCAAAAAACGTCCATCGTAGGTGCCTGTACGCGCTAAAATCACGAATTCGACCATCTTGCCATTACCATTTAAGCTCCCTTCCCTTCGACTACCAACAACACGATAATGGCGACCTCGTGGTCTGATCTCTTTACTGCAATAGTGCCCGATTTATCAATAAATCGTAATTACTCAACTCCTATTAAGTCTATATCCATGAAACCATTTTGTTGGCATCATTAAAACTCTTTTGCATAACTGTGAAGATTTCATGGAAATCGATAAATCCAGTAAGAAGATACGGCAAGTTAAAAAGTCGATTAAATCCATATTCAGAAAAAAAATGTCTTATTCCCTCTCTGTTCCCTAGAGAATCTAGAGATGATTTATACATGTAAAGAAGCACAATTTAATCCTATAAAACTCATAAAACCGCATCAAAATTAATTGAATGGTTAGCGATAACATAAAAGAATAAGAGATAATTTATATTAATTGTAGAATGCAATAATTAAAAGATTAGCGAAATTGTTAGTTTTGATTTTCAAAAGCCATTTTGTCTAATTCGTACAATCCCAGTGAGGTTTTTTTAATTATTTCTTCACTGTTTGAATACCAAATATAGTAAAATGATGCTACTGTCCGACCACGGATATGATACCGCCACTTGGCAGAGTACCAAGAACAGTCTATTTGTGTGGAAGGGCCGTAGATTTTTTTTTTATTTTATTATAAGCAAAATTTTCAACTGTTAAGCAAAATAGTTACAAATTATCTCATCTTTTTTTATTCATAAACAATCTTTCGTCAAGAGAATTTCTTATTTCCTCAAGCTTTCTTCGAAGTGATGATTGAAAATAGTTACAATTTTAAAAACCACAATGTTCACAAAATAAAAGCTGATTTTCCGATGTTCATTTCCGGAATCTTATTGTCTACAAACCATTCCCTCACAGACCTCTTTTTATGACACGGAACATTGTCGTGCTGGTAGAGACATCATCGAAATGGTCCTCCATCGTAGGCAGTATGTAAAAGTCCTTGTACCCTTCCGCATTTACATTGCCATGAAGTGATACAAGGGGATCGAGTCCATTCCATGAAAAACACCCCCACACCGTAATGCCACTCCCTCCAAACTTCACTTGTTGGCACTACATATGATGGCAGATATCGTTTCCAGGGCATTCGTCAGACTCAAACCCTCCCATCGGACCGCCACATGGTATAGCGTGATTCATCATTCTACATCACACGTTTCTACTGTTTCACTGTCCACTTGAATGAAACACGATTCCCCTGATCTCTCGATCAGTCATGGTGCTAGCTAGAGTGTTAGTACTACTGTGAAACTCACGGGTGATTGCTTCAATCGATGTCTGCTTATTTGCACGAACAACTCTTCAACAATCGACAGTCCCGGTCTGTCAGTATACTGGGCCTATCCGGTCGCGGTTTTGTTGTGGTTACGCATCCGTTTTTAATTCACAGTCACGTCACAAACAGTCGATTTAGCAACTTTAGAAGGGTTGAAATATCCCTGACAAACTTATTCAAGTGACAGCCAATAACCAGACCAGATTCAAAGTCACTGAGCTCTGATGATCAACTGTTCTGCTTCATATCAAGCAACACACGACTCCCTGCCTCCTTTTATCGGAGCGTGGCGTCATTATGTCATCTAGGATTCAGTTCACTATCGTAGAGTGGTGGACGGATATTTTTGATCACATAGTGTATAAAGAATTTTCCGTTTTATTTATCATCAAAGCTCCTAAAGCGATAGAAACAGTGTGATTCCGACGATCATCAAAGATCTAAGATAAGATGCAACGAAGAAAAGAATGTGATATCACTTAGAAAAAAATATTAACAATAATAATATTGTTATTTTTCATTTTTTACTTCTTGAAGTACAACATTGTTATCCAAAATTCATAATATAATTGACATTGGTATCAAAGACTAGCAGTATTGCAAACGACTAACCTCCACCTTGTAAATAAAGTAAGTAAGTTTACTTCTAGTAGGTTGAAATTCTTCATGAAAACAAGATCATCTTCCCCCCCCCCCCCTTTTATTTTATTTCTTTTTATATTTTGTTAATGTACAATCTTTCAACTGTAACAACTTCTGAGTGGCTTTGAATTACACAGATTCGAGTTACGCGATTCGTAGATATGTGGTTGCGATGCCTCGACTTAACAGCACAGCGTAACTTTGAACGCAATGTATTTGTGCATTCGTTAGCAATTGTTTCATTTTCTCAAAGTGTTCTTGTCACAAGGGCGTATATAAGGGGGGGGGGGGGGGGGAAGATGATCTTGTTTTCATGAAGAATTTCAACCT
>JAFIDM010003189.1:58536421-58570060 GCA_023159025.1 Thereuonema tuberculata | reverse complement strand
TTTGCCCCCCCCCCCCGAAAATATATTTTATATACGCCACTGTCTTGTCATAAACAGAAACTGTTTAGTTATCCTTTGAAATGAATGTAACTCGAAGATGCATCGTTTTTAAGCATTTTTCTATTTACGTGATTTTTCAGCTTGCCGAAACTTTGACGCGAATTTCTCTTATAATCGAGGACTAAACTGCTGTATATGCAACTAATAATGACAATCATAGCTAGTTATTTTCGCGAATGGTTTATTTATTGAAATAAGTAAGGATATTGAATACGAACTTTTAGAAATTAACTAAGAAGCTTGTTTAATTGACCTAAAAGTGATAAATGGATAAAAAAAAATTCGCCTGGAATTTTTTTAGAATGAGACGCCTACACTTGAAAACTTCCCTCGTTAGATTCTATTCAAGAAAATCGCTTGAATAGAAGATTTCTAAATAATCATATCTTTTATTTAATTTTCTATGTCTATTTTGTATTTAAATAAGGCTGGTTAGGGATGGAGACTCCTAAAAACCTTCATTCTTTTGATTAAAAATAAACTATGTTATCAATCCCAATTTGTGACTGCTGTTCACGTGATCATAATGAAAGGACTCCGTCTTCATTCATGTACCAAGTAATAGAAAATTTATTAATTTGTTTTGACTGTCTGCCATCTTAACAAAGGACGGAAATCGTAGATTATTCTGCCGAATGAATCATTGTCCCGGAGTACACCGTAAGAGACACTCTATTTTGCATCCGTAAAAGAGACAAACACAGAAAAAAGAAAGTAAACCATCCAAGTCATCTCCAGGAATCCAGTCAGGCTCGGATGTAGTAGCTACGATGTGAAACCTTCCCTTTAACACACTGCTACGATTATACAGTGTTACCTCCGAATAACGGACAGTCACGGGATCGGAAGTTTCGTCCCTTATTGGGAGGTGTCCGCTATTGGGGAGGACTATCTTTTTTTCATTTTTTAGCTTACAGCATGCCATTTAATGAATAATTACGTACAATCTCAATTAAATTTCTACAATTATCATTGCGATATGAGAATATGAACAATTGCAAATTATTTACTATATTCCTTTTTAAATGAGTGCTAATCTGTTTGTCTTACTTAAAATAATGACAAAATTAATTACAGTATATAGAGAATTAATTTCTAGCCATCCATTTGATGCCTTAAACGTGTCCAATCCTAAAGTTTGACCGAATTCTCTGGCTTTTTCTTGAAGGAAAACACCGCTTATAGGAATGTTCTTTGCATTTTATGACCACTTCGTAGATTTTGCTTGTTTCGGTTTTACGAAACTTCAAATTCTTTGAATTTTCGTTTGAATTCACCATCCACATTTTTCTAATCTCATCTTTGTCCTTCAAAAGTTCACTTATCTGAGTTTTTCCAACTTTAAAACGTTCAGCAAGACAACGCACACTCAGCTTTTCTTTTTCAGCAACTTCAAGAACATCAATTTTTTCTTTCAGTGCCAATCTCTTCCTTTTTGACGCCATTTTAATTCGAATTAAATTTAATCAACACGTTTATCGGATAGCTTTAAGAGGTATTGGCATTTACAAAGCAACTGCAGTGAAAAAAAGGGCCTCAGATTCGTGCATTGAATTATGGTGGGACACCGATACAATATATCAATGTATGGGACACCGATATAAATACAACCATTTTTTTACAGTTAAAATAACTGTCCGCTATTCAGAGTGTCCGCTATTCGGAGTGGATAACATGGAATGTCCTATTGTAAGGGACTGGGACCCGCAATAATGTCCGCTAATTAGAGGTGTCCGCTATTCAGGGTGTCCGTTAAAGGAGGTAACACTGTAATAGGAATTATTCATCATATTTATTTAATCCATGATTAAGAGGAATTCCGCCACGCGATTGAGGAAAAATAATAATAGTAATAAAAATAAGGATGAGAGACATTTGAGAGTTTGCTCAATGGATTAAAATTTAGTCTTATTGCTGTAATCAAAGTTTCTATCAGATTATTTTACAAACCTCAAAAGATTTTTAAACAAAATGTCATTTTTCTGTCAGTGTAGATCTTAAACTATCCCAAATATGAAAAGGAGGGTAATATTATTGTGCCCAACTATTCAACTGAATTACTGCTGATTCACTGATAATTTTCCCATTCAAGAACAGCCAGCCGAAGTTAGAAGATTTATGGCTGTTTGCCATTCACCCCAAATACATGTATGTAATGGTTAATTTCATCTTTTATTTGAACACGAGGGCTGATCATGAGACACCCTCCTGCAAGATTTTTATTTAAATACTATTTCAGATTCAATGAAATATTGAAATTACTAAAATAATTATTGCCGTTCCCATTTCTCTTTCGTTATCAGTTAAATATCAAAACGCTTGAATCATGTATTTTAAAAAGTTTATTTTTGCTTTGTAGTCATTTTGTAAGTTTAAGTTCAATGTCTTGATAAAACTGATAAAAGACAAATCAGGAGCAATCAGAATATACTATTTATTTTTCGTTTACTAAATAATATTCCGTCATTATTATTTTTTACGGGAAGGGGGCGTATTTTCTGTTAGGATCGGGATGACGGATATCTTTTTTTTTTTTATACATCTTAGAAAACTGGTCAGTTTGCACTTCCCCAAATTAGCCGAAGTACTCGGCATTGCCCGGGAAAAATTCAACGCTTGATTCAGTCTGTTCATCGCACCGTCTTTTCATTGTGGCAACAACCTTTCGAGAAAACAGTTCCGCTTCGGAAGTTTTCGATGAGACTGTGACGATAGCAATCCTATAACGGGATTACTAAGAATTCACGGGATAAAAGCATTTATTGAAAGGCAGTTACTGACCAAGAGCTAAGATGTTAGAGCAAAAGTGGATACCACTCAGATAGTGGATAATGTAATTTTTTTTTTAATTGGGAAATTTCCCTGATTTTATAAAAAAATTTGGGAGGGGAACTTTTCCAACCATTCTTGGCCCTTCTTGTTCCCATGTTGATTTATTTCTTTTTCATGGAACGATATGAAATACTTAGAGGGAAAAAATACATTAAGAACAAGCCTTCTTCTTCATACATTAGATTAAACGTTAAAAATAACTTCTTAATTGTGAAAATTACAATTTTTTTTCATCCTCTTCTCCTTTTTTCTTCAAAAAAAAAAAAAAACTGTCCAGACTCATCCATGTCCAGACTCTCTATACCCCGAACATCGATAGTATATTGTACTGATGTATCTTCTGTTCACTGGGTTGTCTGACCAAAGAAAATAGGAGAAACTTCTTCTGTTTTCTTTGGTATGATTGCTGAAATTAAATCAGTTTTTCTGTCTTTCTTTATTAATATTTCTAACAGTCATATAGTGCTAATAGAGATATGAGATCATGGACAGCTAGTGATTAGGAAATCGTGAACATGATTAATAATGATTATTAATCATTAAAAATGGACATCATCAAAATGGTGGACATTTTTTTTGGGGTTGAACGACAACATAAATCCTTCCATTCCAAATAACCCAATGTAACCAATCCTCAGAAAATCAGGTGATCGTTGTGTTTTGTTGGATTTATCAAGAGAATAACAGATTTTGAAAATGCATCGAAATGCTTCTCATCCATGATGACAAACAAAACGGAATCGCGGAATAGGCATGATTTCAGCACGTTGTGCATGGTTTCTGGTAAAGATAGCCTCATTGACCAGTCTGCCCCTTTCGTTCAACAGATTTCTTTTGCACTTTTTTAAAGATTCGTTTTTATATTCATTTCATGGTACGCTCAGGGGCATACATAGACAACCAACCAGAGAAAAAAAAAAAGCGGTCGTTTTCAAAATTTCAGGGGCAAGGGGTTCCTTTACTCGCTGTACCACCATTAAAAGAAAGTAAATCATAAAATTTCCAGGGAGGGTGACTAGAGTCCCATTGGCTCCCCCTATTATAATACACTAGCACTTCCGGATTTTGATACGGTGTTTGTAACATTCCTGGAGGAGAAAAAACAAAACAAAAAAAAACTTAGAACAGAAAAGTTTTAGTTTGTAATTTTAAGTACAAAAATACATGTGTTAATCCGTGATCAAGGTAACTCTGTTAGCTACGACAAATCATTCAGATCTCAGTACTGATTTTGATGCAGACTGGAACTACAGGTGAAGGTTTAGGTCCAAAAAAAGAAACATTACTTAAAAAAGAAACACGAGTCCCTTTAAAGCGTATCTGTCACGAAAAAAATCACAACTAATTCGAAAAGCTGAAATGGGTTACAAATCCATCAGATGTTTGATTGGAATGCCAACTACAATTTTCTTGTTTCAATTAATTAAAAATTATCGGTGTCCAACAGGTATTCAATCTGATTCATTAAAAAAAAAACACCACGAAAATCATCATTATTAATTTATTTTATCAAGGCTTTCTGAGGATGAGGTCTTATAAGTTCAAAGCCCTTTTAAAAATGTATAGGATAACTTAAAAAATAATATCAGAAAACTATATTTTTTTTTTGCTAATATTGTTCTCAAAATATCATTCCGATTTCTTTTCTAATAATTACAAATCTTTTCTACTTATTTTTATAATAATTACAATTATAACGCAGTAGATGAGAATTCCCTATTTACTTTCTTCTGTATTCGAGTACTTTCTCTGTGTTAGGGGGCGGATGCCGCTACAGTCCCTGTTGTCTGTACATTGACGCCACCAAGGACTCAATGCGCAAGCGCCGATCTGAAAGCGAGGCTCTGAACGTGGCGGTAGGTTGAGTCCATATCTCAACAACCTACGGCTAATTTACGCCGAGAATTCCTCCATTTCTTTTTGCTGGGTTAATTTAAACTCTCAAAGATTTACCTAATAACTTCAAGCATGTCTTCTTCTGGAGATTATGGGAATCCGCTTCGAAAATTCAAGCTGGTTTTCCTAGGAGAGCAAAGCGGTGAGTAAACACCATTCCTTGCCTAATGTCTATTTAACCACTTCGTCAGGGTTAGTCTTGTTGAGGGATTCAATCAAAAATCCAGTATAAAAAGAATATTTCGCTACGTAAAGCAGAGTAATCGATATCTACGTCTTATTGAACAATTCAGGTTTCATAAAAAAAATATAAACTAGCAGTGCTTTAACCGATAATTCAGAAAAAAATATATCCCGACCGATTAATTGATTTTTAAGGTCCGTCATAGGCCTACGAGGAACTCAAAAGGATTGACTTATTATGACTCATTAAGTGAATTGATCTCATTTTATTCAATTTTACTTTAATATTAAGCCTGTGCAGAAATAAATACGGTTACATCATTCACTTTTTGTCACAGCAGTAAAGATTTGCCAATGAAATGATATATTTAAGACCTTAGGAGTCATCGAAATCAGTGGGAGTTAAATTTGAAGAGAAAATAAAAAATCTTCGTTTAAATTCACTTTGGAATTAAATTCATAGATTATATTGCTGTTGGTGTATCAGTTTTTTCTCTTGCTGTATTACGTTTCTTCGTAACTTGAAAGGAAAGGACCTGTGTTTTTTTGCTTCAATCAATTTTCCTAATATGATGAAGGAAATTGAGAAATCACTTTCTTAATGGCTAATTACTAAAATCCAAAGTGCAAGTAAATAAGTAAAAAAAATTAATGATTCAGGATCTTCATTTCCAATTTGACTGTTGTAGAAATTGGATCAAAATATGCCACACTGGTTCAATATTTCAAATCATTAATACAGAAATTGTGAAAAGTATTAAAAAAATAGTATGAATGTAGGAGATCTTGATAATAAAAAAAAAGTACACTCCCACAATTTTGATTTACATTAAAAATAAAGGGGACTGGAAAAAAAAAATCTTGAAGATTTAATTCAAATTGTAATATATTCGTAATGAGGTAAGACACCTTAAAAGGAAAACAATAGGAGTGGACAAGTGTGACCTTTGAACTTTTCACAGCAGTAAAAGGAAAAGAGGTTGAGAACAATCTTGCTAATTTTTCAAACAAATCGAAAATTGACGAAGTAATATAAGATTGAAAGTTACGATGATTTTCTTGGGACTGTATTTCGCTTGTTAATAGGACAACAATTAATATTCAAAAATGAGTTTTAAGAAGCATTTTCAAAGCTTTTTTGTTTATTATTATTTGTAAGTTTTAAAATGACAATTACTCTTGTTCCTCTTCTCTTCAAATAACAATACTAATAAAGGAATAAAACTAAAGTATTTTCTATAGTATAGGTATATTATTAAAAATTGATTAAGAAGATCAAACTCATCATCTTAATTAATTCCTATAATTTTGAAAACTGCATCATTTTACCTTTCACAAGCGAAAATAAATATTCTAAACATCTCACCAAATTTAAATGTAAAAAACTACATTTAATACTAAGATCTACTAAAAAAATACTAAAAAAGTATGGGAACTTTATATAGAAAATAAATATTGCCACTGTGAATCATTTACCAACAAAGCAAAACAAAAAAAATCCTTGTTGGACTTTGTAAAAATATTCAAATTAAACAAGCTTGTTATTTTTGAATAATAAAACTTCACAAACTTAATGAAACTTATATTTTTTTCTGTCCACTCGTGTGTTTCGAAAATTTGTGAAATTGAAAGTTAAAAGAAGACTGAAAAAGATTGTGTTTTTTTTACAATATGATTGTTTAATAGAGCACCTGTAATATTTTTATGCCTATTAATATTAAGGTCACGTGTATTTATTTTGACGAGGTGATTGGTGTCCGTAAATTTGAACAGCTGATCTGCTACGGCGATGCGGTACCTTCCACGTTTAGCTTCAATACACGTCACTCATAAAAAGAATGAATAAATTTTACCTCGTATTTCAATCACGGAAATTTTTTGTACATTATTTAGAAAAAATATTTTCAGCCTGTCAGCGTATACTCATAAAAACAAAATCAATACTTAAGATTCTTGTGTGAATTATAATGAGCTATTAAAACCAATGCTAGTTTCATTTATTTTTCGGTTTTAATAACTTTTTCGAATAAGTCTTCAGTGAGCTGTTGGTTAGTCGGAATTGTAATGCACTTTTGCCAAAGATTTCTTTTTTTTTTTTTTTTAATTGAGAAGAATGATGAAATTGATATTATTGCTCAAATTTCGTTTCCGTTCCAAAATCATTACACCAAAAAGTTGAATTTCATTGACGATCAAACTTGATAGCTTTCACAATATAATAGTTAGAATACTACTTTCAAATACATTATTTTAAGGCAAATTAGCACTGTTTGTTCTTTTATCCATTATTAAAATGCGTTTACTGGTGTAAATTTTACTACCTTGTTTTTTTTAATGTAAAAGTTTTTTCGAATGGTGATTTTAGACTATTATGTCAATACTTTGTAACTTTTGTGGCCGTTGTTTATTTTTAATAGTTTTAGAAGCTAAGTTTTCCTTCTTGTTATGATATTTGATTAAATAAGGAAAACTGTGAAAAGTAAAGAAGTTTTTGGTATTTCTTTCTTCTTTTTAATAATAAATTGTTTTCTTAATGAGTTACTGGATTTCAGAATTCTTTATTATTACGAAAACATGGAATTAATTAGAAATAACGTTTCAGGGACTGGCTTCGGTAGAAAGTATGCAATTCTGGAAGCAACAGTTCCTCCATATTTTATCATTTCCTAAGTAGAAAATATTTACCCCCCCCCCCCTCAAGATGCAGTTTAGAAAATAGACTTAACAAATTCGGATATGCATGTTGGAATTTAAAGAAAATAGTATTAATCAAAGCAGCCTATGATCATAATCAAATTTGAGATAAAATGGGACATGTAGCAAGAAGAAATATTCATAATGGTAGACGTAGAAAATTCTCAGCTGGATTTTTAGAATGAGAAAAGGCTAAGAAATATGTGCTTGGTAGATGGATTAGAGGAAATCAAAGTTTTTTTTTAGATCTGAAAGGACTATTTACAGTACTACAAAAGAATTGGCGGGGAGGAAAAAAAAAATCTTGGACAGACCTTTATCAATTAATGAATTAAAAATGATAAAAAGTTAGTTCTGTTATTGCGGCGCAACCCCAAAGTATTTATCATTTTTTCACCAACCAAGTTTTTTTTTTAATTCTACAAAGATGATTCGTTAATGAAATACTAAGATTTATATTTCTGTTCTGCAGAGGTTTTGCTTCGACTTTAAATCTTTAAACTGTTTCCAACTGTTGAAAAAGAACCAAAAGTAGCTTCTGGTATTAATCATGAGGTAGATGTCGTACAATTGAAGAACCAGGCTGTTGTTACATACAACAGTCTTTTATACTTCCTTTACTACATTTCATTCAAGGAATTGCCACAAAAATGTAAAAATTAATTAAAATTTGAAATCCTGTATTTTAAGAATGAAAACAATAATTGAAGAGTTCGAGTTTTTCTCTGTAGATCTGTAGTATTTCAATTAAGTTTGAAATGTGAGGAAGGGATTTATTTTGAATGACTTCCATGATTGCCTCATTCAACGTCATTTCAAGGTGTAAGGGTGTGAAAGCTTTTGATGAATATAATGTTAATTGTCTTTTTCCTTCTACACGTGCCATCAAGGACAAGGATGAAATCAAGGTTTCTCTAGCATTGATAAAGACAATCGTTGTTCTCATTATTGTACATTTCACAACGTATATGCCTAATGCCAAAAATCACTTGAAGAAGGTTACAGTTTATAGTATTGTAATCGTACATACTGTTTTGAAATAAAAGCTGTGAAAACCAATAATGCATATAATTATTTTTTGAAAAATATATTCCTCTGAAATTTGTTAGTTCTTGTCAGTTCATTTTGCAGAAATATGATTGTTGTTACATTATATTTAATATTTAAACAAATCCCTTAAATAAAATTGCTTTTCAAGTTTTCTAAACACCACTTTGTATATTTTTATAATTTACGACTTCTTACTTTTTTTTTCTTTTTATATATCTCACAAAAAAATGAAAACAGTATAAAATGTACTTCGCTTTTAAAAGTTGTCAATGTAAATTTAAAAGTCTTACTGCCATAAAAAATTATTTATTTTCATTTGTTTTCATCATGCCCATGTTTGTAAATTTGTGTATCCTTCATATGAGTATTTCGCAATGGCCAGATTCTGTGGCAGGAAATAAGCATTTCCTGAAAAATGCCATTTACAAAGACTGAAATTGGCGACTATTCCTGTCTCAACTGGAAACAGGGGATTACAGTTTAGTGACCGTCCTCTTTAATTTTCGAAAGGTGGTTTTTCTCAAGGAGAAATGTTGAGTAGAGGAATTTGTTTAATTTCTTAACTACCTTATTTTGCATTTGTGAACTTGGACTGCCTCGCTAGTATTAAAAGTGAAATGAAAGTAGGTCAGGAATTTTGGCTGAAGCATTTTTATTATTTATTTTTTTTTATCCTTGAAAATTAGCTGAATTTAACCAAAATAATGCCTGCATCATATTTTTGTGCTTATCATTATTCTTCTCCATTATTAAGCTATTTAAATTTCAGACTTTCTACAATACTAATCATAAGATGATAACAAAATTTAACAAACTACTAAATATTAATGTTTTTTTTTTTTTTTTTTTGTTTCCTTTTCCACAAAATATTTAAAGTCAAAAGTTTTAGAATATATATATATATATATATATATATCATTTTGTTTACTTGTTGATTTGTTTCAATTAAGCTATAATTTTGTGTATGATCTATATCGTTATTATATTTTCTCACTGTGCCAGTATGGAAAATCTAACAATTGTATTTTTGTCTTTTTTCATCTGTAATTTTTTTTTTTAAATATTTGAAATTATTGAATATCTGAAGTTTTCTCCTTTTGAAAGGAATTCTATTGGGTCGGTGCATAATTATCAGGCGTTTTTGTAGGCGGGTTTTTTGGTAATAAAAATTGCTGTTATGTTTTCTTTTTTTAATAAAAATAATATTTTAGTTTCAGGTGATAAAAATGCATGTCAATAATCATACTCATATTCGTCATATTATGCTTTATTACTTCGAAAAAGATTGGAAAGTAGAACAGTCATTTCGTGATCTCAACGAACTTTTTGGCCAAGGAATAATTAGCGAAAGTCGATGCAGGGAATGGTTTCCCCATTTCAAATCTGGCGACACTAGCATGGAAGATAAGCCAGGAAGAGGCCGACCATCGGATTTCAACAACCAGGCACTTTTGGCGGCCGTGGAAGAGGACGAAAGCTTGACAACTCGAATGCTGGCCGAAGACTTCAATGTTGACCATCAACCATCGTTCGTAATCTCAAAAAGCTCGGAAAAGTATGGATAGTGGCTGGATGGGTCCCTCACAAACTCTTCGACAACAATAAAGCCGAAATGTCCGAATTTTTACTGATTTGCTGCAACGAAACGAGCAAGCTCCATTTCTGAAGAATCTTGTCACTGGGGATGAATCATGGTTTCTTTTGAAAAACGTCAAAAGAAAGGTTTGCGTTTGGCCAGGAGTTTCACCAAAAGGAATACCGAAAAACGTGCACTGTAAGAAGGCAATGTGGTGTGTTTGGTGGAACAGCAAGTGTCGCCAGATTTGAAATGGGGAAACCATTTCCTGCATCGACTTTCGCTAATTGTTCCTTGGCCAAAAAGTTCGTTGAGATCATGAAATGACTGTTCTGCTTTCCATCCTTTTTCGAAGTAATAAAGCATAATATGACGAATATGAGTATGATTATTGACACGCATTTTTATCACCTGAAACTAAAATACTATTTTTATTGAAAAAAGTAAACAAAACAGCAATTTTTATTACCAAAACCCCCGCCTACAAAAACGCCTGATAATTATGCACCGACCCAATATTTATTTGTGCTTAATTCCCCAATTTATTGGCTATGTAGATTCAAATAAATGGCTTATTTCTGCCCATTATGAAGATATAGTCAATCAAAATCTATAACTAAAGCGAATTTGGAATTACAAAGACTTTATGTGCATTGTTCATTATTAATCACACAAATGAAACCGATGCACCTGAATAAATTGGTTTTAATGCAATAAATGAAATAATACAATAAGACTATAGTTTCTGGCCCATAATAAAGTGTCTATTATCCCACTTGATAATAGGCACTCGATTATGGGCCAGAAACTATAGTCGTCTTGTATTATTTCATTTATTGTATTAAAACCAATTTATTCATCGGTTTCGTTTGTGTGATTAAAGCGAATTTGATTGTCAGACAGTTGTTTATCAATTTCAGTTTGTATCAAAAACCTTAGTAATCTGCAGTTTTGGGATGGAGCAATTGTTGGATTTTCCATACTGGCATAGTGAGGAAATATAATAATGATATAGATCATATACAAGATTATATTTTTTTCCATTCTATATTGTACAAGTAAAATATCAGTTTCTGGATGTCACTGTTTTCAGGTTTTAGAACACACTTCTTATATTAAATATCATCCGAAAAATATCATCTTGAGAACAAAATAATTTCAATCATTATTTGAATTAACTTTATATTGCATAAAGAGACTCCGAAAAGATGAAGCAATAGCCATTCTTTTTCTGAGGACAGAACTCAGACTTGAACATTTGTTAAGAGATGCCACATTGTTCAACTATACAGAACATCTGTAACTGACAAATACTTAAACAATAAAAAAGATTTTATTTAGAAAATACAAAAGCAATACACACATTTTTATGCTGCTTACCTCTATCTGTAGCTTAACTTTACCTATAGCTGTTAGTGTTTCAGTACATTACTAACATGAATTTACCAGTTACTGTATAGCACTGTTTGATGAAATTAAGATATCAAATAATATTACAGTTTATTTCATGTTGAAAGTAAAAAGAAATGTAAGTAATGCCTCTATAGAAAATGTAGAACCCTTTACCTACAATGAATATGTTATGATATCCATAATTAAATTGTCCCTTTGGCAATTAAAAATGTGTAATTGTGTTCAACAATTCTTGGTAGAAGCTTTTTTAGAATGATTTTGAGACTAACAAATTCTTTCACAAGATCTGAATTTGGATTCTGTTATGGCAGTGTATCTTAAATGCCCTTGATTGTAATAATGATTCCTAAATAAGAAGGCTTAACGTGCATGAAATGTAACATGAAAAATGGAAATACAATGAGATGCACAATTGTTTGCTTTCACGCTTTGAGAGCTATCATCAGTGGGAATCTGGGACAGCTGTTTAGTCCTTATTAGGACTCATCAGCCAGATTTACCCTTGATGAGCAAGCTCAGAAAGTATGGTTTACTCTCCTGCGCCCGGAAGTGGGATCCCAAAAAAAGCAAACAACAATAGGAAAATCACTGTGTTCAGTACAGCATAAATACCGTAGCCTGCTAAGTGCTGGGCACAAAAGGCATTTTAAATGAGCTAGATCATTGAGGGTAAATCTGGCTGATGAGTCCTAATAAGGACGAAACAGCTGTTCCAGATTCCCGCTGATGATAGCTCTCAAATCGTGAAAGCAAACGAATGTGCATCTCATTATAATAATGATTCCTGTTTCCAAAATTTAAATTCTAATTACAGGATCCTTCGTAGCCTTGCTCTCCTGGTTCTCTTATTGAAATGAATCTTCTGAACAATGTTTCTATCTTCATGTTAATTCTCCATACAAGCAGCTCATTGGAATTGATTGCTCCTCCCCTGAAGGCTTCTAATTGATCCCTGGTCTTTTTATTTTTTTTGTCTCCATCATACTGTAATCCTAGCTTTGCATTTCCAGAATTTAACCATTATTTCCAAAAATAACCATCCAATATTTCGTTTAAATTTCTTTTCATTTTTAAATGGTCAAAAATTGTTTTGCTCCAAAGAGTTTTGTTATTTGTGACAGATTATCTTTCTATTTTCTTTTCCAGCAGTTTCGCACCTACACACCTGTAACAACAAAAGCAATTTGTAGTTCAGATATAGTTATTAATGTTATAAATAGTCACATTAATTATTAATTTTCTAATTGATACGTATGACAAAAGATCATCTCTAGTCAATGGTTTCATTGATGCTTACAGCAGAAGATTCACTACAATATTGCGTTACAAAATTTTAAACATAAATTGCAGCCCAAAACTGAATTAACAGCTGAATTCTAGTCTTGTGATGCTAAAAACCAGTTTCATAAAAGGAGAAATACAAATTTTCTATCCTAATCACTTAAAACATTCTCTGTTACATTCTGGTGCATTTAATAAATAACTTCTTTTTTTAAATAAAGCACTATTTGCTTTCCTACCAGAACACTTATCAGTAATAGATTTATAATGATGCAAATTCTTTTAAATAGTTGGGAGATGGAAAGGTTTCATGATCTTGTAACACACAGATTAACGGTCTTCAGTCTTTGTTTTGCTGGGTAATTTTCTAAATTAATTGAACAATTAAAAAACATGTTTTAAGTAACCTTTACGTTCCTAGCATCATGGTACAGAGCATATCTTCATCTCAGTCTGCGGTTTACGTTTTTGATGATATTCCACGAAGCTGTTGTTAAATATATATTTTTTTTTATATCATACTTTCATTCATAACAAATGGCCTGTCTCTTTCATCCTTCCAATCTTATTAATGATAAAATTACTACATAAATGCTGTTGAACAGTTATCATCACTATCTTTTATCTTGTTTCAAATTCATGGTTTTCTTTCAAAAATCTTTGGGGCAGTTTAGTCATGTTTGCAACCATGGGCTACTTTGGACTTACAGTTGTTTTTTTATAGTTTTAATTTGTTCTTCCTATAACTTACTTCAGATCTTTCGAATTCTTTAAGGAATAATATGTTTTGTGTTGTGTCATCATTATAAGAATCAAATTGTAGTTCAGTATTAGCCAAATACTTAAGCATTCTCATGTCCTACCTTTGCAGTGATAAATGGAATATGCTTAGTATGTTGTGTCAGAAGCTCAGGTCTTTAAACTTCAGATTTGTAAGTATCCTGATGCCTACAACAGAGCAGAAGCTTATTTGAATGTTATTTCCTTCATTTGCTATTGGTCTATCTTTGATTTGTATCACAGTTTATGGGCAGATTACAAAAACAACCTATGAGTAACAATCATTTGTATTAGTTATACTTCAGAAATTTTTTTAAGAACAGAAACAGTAATTTTGTTAAGCTGGCATCTGTTATACAAATGGTATTGTGTGAACAGATGTTGCAATCTTTACAGAGCAACCAGAGATGTTATGCTTTGAAACTGAATCTTAAGTTTGTACTAGTAAGACATACTGAAGCAGATGAGAAACTTTTTTGCAAGGTAGTTGGGACATATCAGTCCATTGAACACTCATGCGTGATCCTAATTTGCTTCACAGCCGTATGACATACATAAGGATGACTGTCTGACATAATAAAAATATTCACTTGTCAGGCCATATGGATTGCCCAACCCTCTTTTTGCAAATTTGAATATCCCGACATGATTATAGACGAGCAAGTTGCAGAGAGATGGTATCAAGTTCTATATCAAGCCATGTTATCTGTCCATACTTCTTTACAGATGAAAATTTACAATTACTGCATAAGAATTTTAGCCACAAGAATTCTATGGCTATTTACCCAGAAAGGTACAGCGTTATATATCCTTAACGAACCTTAAATTGGACTGTTATTTGTATGTTTCCTTTACAAGTTAATCCTTTACATGCCTTGAGCTAGCAGGGATTAACTTATTGCTCTTTTTATTATTAATTTATATTTTGATGTTTTTTTAAACTTAAGGGTCATTGTTTTGTTTATTTGTCCTTTGTTTATGTTTCTTTTGGTTCCACTGAGCTATTGAGTACTGGGTGAATCCAACCGAAGAGAGATAGAAATCTCGAAACAGTTTGTCTTGGGTTCCCGGTACAAAAAATCCCAAAATTGCTCGGTGAACCTTTGTGTGCGTTTTTATGCTTTTTTCTTTTTATATATCCTTAACGCATGTTAAATTTGACTAGTACAGCATTTCTGTTAGAACAATTATAAGGCTACTTGAGAATTTAATGACTCCAAGATAACAGCATCAGTCATGTGAAAATGACTCCTCTCAAATCTTAGAAGGATATGTTTACAACCCCAGTTTAAAGGACAGTGGTCTGACTTCTTTCTGAGCTGCATGACATTCATTGCTCTTTATTTTAATGCATGGTGGAGAATGTTTGCAATCATTTGTAACTTTGTATTGTGGCAAATATTAACATTGAACAATCCTTTCATTGGATTCAGGATCTATGCACCATTCTGTCTTTATTTACTATCCTTTACTGTTCTTCATTTGTGGCAGTATTGTACAGTAGAGCCCTGATTATCCGCAAGCGGATTATCTGTGAGTGCCGCGAAAATTTTTTTTAATTATGAACCTTAACAAAAACCAATTTTAATCCAAGCCAACAACAGGGAAAATACAATAGGCCCTACAGTGCGAAGATCGAAAATTACTAACAGGTTTATTGTGCATCGTGATCCTATAGGCCTTCTCGGAATTTGTGGATGCAAACATAGAGCAAAGGTTTCTGCTGTACTGTAAATATTTTAAAAGTTTTGCATATTATGCTTTTTATATAATAAAACATAGTTTTTAATGGTGAAATATTTTTTTCATGTTTACACCTCATTTTTAGTCTTTTTTTCGGGTTAACCGCGATTTTCGTTATCCGCGAAGCCCTTGCCACCCAATTCCGTGGATAATCGGGGCTCTAATGTATTTTGGTTTAAATTTTTCAGGAAGCTGTTAATCATTTCCATTTCCTCAATGCCATAAATACAACAGTCATTATAGTCTTATCCTTGTCTTGTACCAATGCTTTTTGTAATCTTCACATTTATCTTTAGAAGAGTCTACATCCCATAATCCTATTCAGTTGTAGCGACTGCAGTAGGCTTACAGTCAGAAGATTTAATTGTTGCAAGGAGTTACAAAGTGAAATACCAATTTTTAGTGTTTTTTTTTTTTGTGTTTTTTTTTTTCCAGAAATGTATAAGTTAATCTGTTGGACTGTTGCAGAGCTAAATTATTTTAACTTCAAGGTATTCCTTAACATTGAAGCTCCTTCAACAGCCCAGCCCATCAGATTTATCCAGCTCAGTTTGATATTTCACTGAATTTTATCATCACTAAAAATAAAAAGGGATAGCCATTCACTTATATACTTCTAATTCAAGAAGGATTTGAATTTTATTTGGGCTGTTCTCAGTGATGTCAGTTAATCAGTGAAATTGTTAATTCCAGTTGTATTGAAGAGATTTGTAGTTCGTTTCTTGAATTTCCAAAATTATAAATAACAGCTTCACGTAAAACCAATGTTTTGCCAAAAAGAAAAATTCATTAAACAATAATGGGCGAGACCAAGTTGTTTTCTTAAGTGACATCCTGGAACAGCTGTTTCACATTCTTTGGCGATCATCAACCAGGAGCGGTAACCAGTAAATAACGAGATCTCTGTTTAGAGGCTAAGATGAATATAGCCTCATTGTTTACTGGTGACTGCTCCTGGCTGATGATTGCCAAAGAGTGTGAAACAGCTCGAGGATGTCACTAGATAACAATTTTGTCTCACCCACTGTTGTTAATTAATAATTCAATGTGCAAATTGAATTTTTTTATGCTTTAAAAAAACCCATTTAGGCCGACTGACTACTGGCACATGAGTCCTCTCACTAATGTTTCATTAGTGAGTTTTTATTGTTCATTTCTTCTTTTGAAGCACCACTGCGATTCCGATGAAGAATAATTCATTCTTTAGAATCTTTTTTTCCAATTGTTTTTTAAATACTTTATTTTTTTCCCCCTTTTTTTAATTTTGTAAATAGTCTTTGTTTGATGAAATTATGAAGAATATAGTTAATATCATGAAAGAAATAGAAAAATAATAAAAAAAAAAATATAAATACATATGTTTCAAATCTTTACACACCACAAATTGTAGACTGTTAAAAGTAGGAAGATTTTTTTAATTTTTTAAAGGGACAATCCAAAAAGCTTTCTTAAAATCATTAATACCTATTTCGTCAACAAGAAATCAGTAAACTCTGGGAAGCCGTTTGGAGTAGTTGTTCTTAGTTTGGTTCCTTTCAAAAATCTTGTGTAAATATAACTGAAGATGAATCTTGGGGATTGAGGTTTGAAGTGTCGTGTCTTAATAGATATTTTGTTGATTTAAATTCCTATTTCTTCTGGGAATCTTTATTAAAGCAGATTCTGCAGAAGTTTTGATTGCTTAACTTGGAATTCAAAAGCTTGCAATCATTAATTTTACATGGTCTGTTTTAGGGGCTTCTGATAATTGGACTTGTTCCAAAAGTTTAAATCCTGACAGATATTTCCAAAAACTGGCCAATTCAACATCTCTCACAGAAATGGTGAGGATTCCTTTGTAGAGAATCAGAAAACATGTAGTTATAAAAGAATGTGAATTACTAATAACATTGCTTCTTCCTAATAATGACAATCTGAATCATCTGATGACTGTTAGGGGCTGACAATGTGGTGGATTTCTAGATTTTTCTTCTGTTCTAGAATTAATTTTTTATTATTAAGAAGATTAAATAGAAGAAAATCTTACGTCTACTATATTATGAGCAACCTCAAAATAGGCTTTTAATATTTATATAGATTTTATTCTGCAATTTTCAGCACCAGCTAAACCTTCCAGCTTGGGAAATGGATCTACACAATAATAATAATACCTTATTCCACATAATAAACTCGTGGCTATTGGTCCTACGGTGTTTGCTTTACTATCCTACATTCTGTAAATGCTCTTTAAATTGTAGTATAGCTTTTGCATTTGATGGGGAAAGGGAGGAGCGTTCTAAAGATGCTGTTCATCTGTTATCAGCCCCATAGCCAAAATATTTGTATTTTAGAACTATCGATCTTAAGAAATGATCCGTACGTAAAATTTATTATTTTTAATGTTTTAAAAACAATAATACAATGAAGTTTTATTTTCAGAAGGATGAGTCTTTGAAATACTGAAAATTAGCATTTCAACGAAAACTGTCTGATCAGTTTAATTTCTAATTTTTTTAGTTTCTCACTGATAATAGTAAAAAATTTATCAGTACCATGCATAAAGTTACGACTACATTAGTAAGAGCATTACAGTTAAATACGAATATATTTTTATACTCTGAGATTTACAAATAACTACTTTCCATTGTCATGGAAATTTCAAAATTGATGATGTATTTTTTGGGGTAAAAATAAAAATATCTTGCATTATCATGGTTTTCTTTTATTTTTAATTACAAAAGTTAGTATTTCAAATAATCAATATGCAGAACAAAAATGCACAACAAAGAAATGTGTTGCAATGTATTCGTGGAACTCCAGAACAATACAGATGACGATTTCTATGGAATCAGCTTAGTCTATATTGAAATTCCGCTCACTATAATTCACTCAAATAACAATGATCTAAGGGTAAAGAGGAAGGAAATGTCTTTTAAAAGGGGAAAGGAATATAACTAGCATAAAACTGGAGGTGCAACATTGAGCTCTCTCGAATGGATTATTCTTCTTGATTATCAACTATTCTTTATTTATCAACTACAAAATCAATTCATGTGTGTTTATTTTGTTCTCTTCACAGCAACTGTTTTCGCTTACAATTTTATTGAGATTGTTGTTTAATTTGATATTATTATTAGTATTTTGTATAAGGAAGGAAGTGGAAATTGCTATCAGATGTTTCTGAATTGTAACTGATTCAGTCTCATTACTTTGCTTGTAGTACATCATAAATAAAGAGCATTGTTTAAATTTAAGGTTTTTCTGACTTGCCAAACAAGTTCGTTCTTTAAGTTATATTTAAATAACAAATGGCTCCTTGTGATATGAAAAATGTAACTTTAAAAAATTGAGAAAGGTGATTAATTCATTCATAAGTTCAGTTACAAATTCTTAACTTCTAAAGAACTGTTTTTTTTTGTTTTGTTTTTTCTGTCACGGCAATTAAACTGATGCATTCTTTCTGTATCATTGATTTTTTTTTCCTTTCCTGCAAAATCACAGGGACTTACCAGATAAGTCTTATTTTTATAGTGTGATTATGAAAGTTAGATATATAAACACCCTTTTACAGCGTAGGTGTTTAATTCTAGAGTTCATAGATATAAATGCTGTATCTGAAGTCTAAAGCTTCCTCACAATGGGAACTGACAAGAAATGAGGTTTAAAGTAATTTTTGATAATTTTTAAGGATCTGCTGCTACAATTAAAAGAATTCTCTCCTTGAAATACTGTAGTTTTGTTTTACATGTAAGTTATGAATCAAGGTTGATAATTCAACATCCTTAATTCTTAAATATTCCCTTGTAAAACTTACACAAAGTCTTTTTATGCTAGAATTCTTACTTCACATGTAAAACATTAATGTTTTCATTGCTGTCAAGACAGGCTCTTATTAAAAATACCAAAGCTCTGTTAAGGTAATTTCATTCAGGTGGGAATTCGAAAGGAACAAGTGCTGCTTATAAAGTAACTAAGAGTCTTGCCGTAGTAACATTATATATTATATCACAAAAACAATAACTAAAATAAAAGTATCATCTGAAGGAATAAAGCACAGAATCTAAAGTTAACGTATTGTACATTGGGATCAGTTGTTGTGCTGATGGAAAAAATGGAAGTTTATTTTATATATTTGTAAGTGTGGTAGAGAAATAGTTTTTGTTTTGTTTTTTTGTTTTTTCAATTCACAGAAATAATTGTCTTCCAAATAATTTCTAAGTTCACAATTCGAGTAGTATCAAAAGCTTCTACATTTTAATACAGGGTGTATCTGAAATGTGCTGCCAAACTTAGAGGTGTTGGATTCAATCATGCAAAACAACTAATAAATGTGATATAAACATGGGCCTGGAAATGCTTTATTTCCAAGATATGAACGATGCAACAATACAGAAGTATTGGCAGTACAGTCGCTCAGTTTCACAGAAAGTGCTCGAAATGTCCTCCACTGGCTACAATGCTCGCAACACAACGTTCCATCGACTGCCGAACACGGTCGAAGATGGCAGGTGCACGTTAAATTGTGTAGCACCCATCCATATGCAATCATGCAGTGCATGGGCGTCAGGAACCGGTGTGGTTACACTAATGCTTTATGATAACCCCATATGAAAAAGTCCGGAGGGTTTAAATCAGGGGAACGAGCAGGCCATGCTGTTTATTGAGGAGCAGTTTAATGACCACGATATGATGTAAAGGCCAACACCTCTGTATTGTTGAATATTGTTTTGAATGATTGAATACAACCTTTAAGTTTGTCAGAACATTTCAGGTACACCCCGTATATTGTTGAAAATTTTTACCCAACGCTGATGTGTTACCAATATCCTTTGTAAACCTTTACCCATTTCTAAAGTATCAAATTAGATTTACAGATTGAGATGCTAAGTTGTTGTTTTTTTTTTTTTTTTTTTTTTTTTTTGTAGCTTATTTACAAACCCTTAAATATTCTGAAGATACTTCATCATTCCTAATTTTATTAGTTCAGTTATTACATTTTAATGCTTTGTAGGAAGTTATTGCATTGATTTTATGTATCTCTGTCTGTTAGTTTTGACTGACGAAATTGCCTTGTCAAATCCCTCTGCAATGAAGCTTTTGGTAGAGCTTTAGTTATTTTTAAAAAGCATTGAGAACTTTATTATGAAATATTAATTTGTCTTTAATTTTTCTCCCACAGTTGGAAAAACATCGTTGATAACTAGGTTCATGTATGATAGTTTCGACAATACTTATCAGGTCAGTTACTTCACTTTATTTGACATTTCATTTTTCTTTCAGATATTTAAAAGAAAATAAATGTAAAAAAAATATTTTATTGTGTATTCTGTTTCTAAATATAACAAGTAAACTCATTGAAGTAAGATAACTGAAATGCTGTAAATTTGTTAGTTTAACTAACAGAGGTAATTGTTTGTCATGGAAGTGACACTCCATTATAAAAGGTATACAGCAGTATTGAGGGAGAAGAATCTTGGGTTACAAATTGATTTTGTTGATTATTTGGGCACATTGTACTTTTGCTTTAATTTCTAGTGGGATTTACTCAAATCAATTTTGGTTGTTCAGAAAAATGTTCATAGATGGCAGTAGCTTAAGGTGTTGAAGATTTTTTTGAAAACTTTTACAAAAGATAAAGAGAAGGGAAGATCTAAATAAATGGGATTACTACCAAAAAAATTGCTTAGTTCTCATTTTTTATAGTAATGAATGATTTAGAAATACTGTGCAAAAATGTCAGTGAATATTTAAACCAATTAGAAAGCAAAGAATAAAATATTTTAGGTAAAATATATTTTCTTTGCTTGGTCTATCTTTAATTTTGAAATGTATCCATTTATTTGATAAGCTGTGACTTGTTTTAAAATATAATGCAACAGGCATTGAATAAGTTGTAACAGACCTTGAATTATTTTACGTACTTTAGCATTTATTTGGAGTTTAGCATTTATTTGGAGTTTCTATTGTTGACAATTTCATCATTAGAGCTTGCTTGAAAAAAAAAAAAAATCTGTTTTTGACTGTTAAACAGATTTGTTTATAAAAATTCTCAGACTCGCAAAACTAAATCGTTTGCTGCACTCTTCTTCAGTATGTAAATAGAAACTATCCGAATAGAATATTCAGGAAATTTAAGCGTATTGTTATTGTTGTTTTGCGAAATTCAGAACTTGAAAAAGCAGAAGGATGGTTTCTGTGAAATATCATTTGTAGTTGTAGGAAATTTGAAAATGGCTTTAAAGAAGAAATATATTTAATATAGGTCGAAGAGATTTTTAATAGCATATTCTTTTAGTTAGCTTATTTAATTTATATCTACGGTATTTGCATGCTTGAAAAACAAGGTAAATTAATTGAATAAAATGTGTTGTTGTCAGTATTTGCAACTTAGTGATTCAACACCTCGATGAAGAACTGATTCAAGATTCGAGCCATGAATTGTTATCAGTGTTAAAATAATGATGACTCAACAGTCTTCAGCTCAAAAGAAAAAGAAAAAAAGGGTGAAATGGGAATAGCAGAGGCTGCATTAAAAATTTAAAAAGGAAGGAAGGAAGAAAAGATTTTTTTTTTTTTCTATTTTAAAACTTGGTTATCTGCAAAATGAAACAAGGCAATTTGAGCTTCTCTAATTGACGAATGCCTAACCTACTTTTTTTTTTTTGGAAATGACTAATTTATTGATCAACAGGCCTTGCTGTTGATGTTTGTGAGCAATGTTTTTATTTATTTATTTATTTTTCCTCAAGTGATAATAGTCTATGCCTGTTGAAAGTCTTTAAATTTCTTAATTTCTATCCATAATATTAAACAACAAGGAGTTGCTGTTAAAAATGTATCAAGGTGAACTTAGTTTTCGGTGATGTCATTACCATCAACTCGAGTGTTATATGAGCCAATGGAAGAGCACAAGTAAAGCAGAAATCAATGATATATTAAATTTTTATTTTGATCTGTCAAAGAGTATGTAATGAATTTTTTAAACAGCATCCAACTTTAATTTAGCTGAAGAACAAAACATTTGCAGAAAGGGTAAAAAGAAATAAAGATATTGGCACCCTTTCTGCTATTCTTAGCTCTGTTAATGTAGTAGCATTGTGTTTTCTTGTCTAATAGAAGGTGAATGCTCTTGGCAGCACTCTTGTCGAGTTCGTTGCAGTGTGTGTGATCTGCTGTCAATCAATAATCTTACTCATGTTCATGACAGAGCAACTCGGAACTATAAATGGCTTGGCCCATTTGCAATTCACTGAAAACAAACAAATTCTCCCTGAAGAATATTTTTGTTTGTTTATTTTTGTTTTAGATGAGCAAATTATGAATGAAAATCCATATCTTATTTATTATAAAGCATTTGTGTTTAGTGTTAACAAAAAAAAAGTAAGAAGTATTGGCCACTGTTAAGCAAAGTAAGGGAACAATGAAACGCATTAAGAGGATAATGAATGAATTTATCATTTATAAGATATTTTATTATTATTATTATTAGATTTAAAAAAAAATGCCTTGTCTTCTGTTTACTTATTTCCTTCACAGTATTTCTAGATTTTTTTAATTTTTTTTTTTTCCAAATTTATTTTTGTAAATGCCTCTGAACAATTTATTTTGTTGGAAATGAAATAAATGCCTCTCTATGTGATGAATCACATTAGGCCAAGTATTCGTTCATTGATTGCTGTTTAAAGGGCAGTTGAGGCGCTGATTGGTTGTTTTTGTTGGCAGCAACAGCCAGTGAGCCTCTGTAGCCAGACTGTCTGTGCTGGGAAGATAGGAGCTGTTATATATCTATCTATCCCTATGTGCGCCACTCCCCGAGACACAGAGGAGCTACTGCCTGGTTCCACATTGTCTGAGGGCATTTGGGGCTCTTGCCAAATGGTTTCAGCTGGTTTTCTCAGCTTCTCTGGAGAAAGGGAGATATTTCAATCTGTGGAATTTTTATCATTTGAATTGTAATCCTCAAATAAAGATTTTTTTTTTTTTTATTAATTGGTCCAAAAAAAATCTTATAAACCATTTTACATAAATTTTATTCAGATATTCTTAAGTAAAATACTCTCTTACTTACGCTTTTTTTTAATAAAACAGTTGCTTATTATATTTTGGGGATGGGAAATTGCTTAAGTTAGATATGTTAAGGACAAGTGGAGAATTAAAAATTTAAATGTTGCAGTAGTGGATAGGGTTGCATTTCATTCTGGAATGGATGTTTGTCTATTTTGATCATTGCTAAATAAATTGATATTTTTTTTTTCTTCCCCATCATTCAAAAGTACTTTTATTATTATTATTGCATTGACTAACTTATTGATTTCCAATATATTGATTTTTTTTTCCTTCTTTTTCTTACATTCTTCTACCTTAAACTCTTACTAGCAGTTTTTTAATTATTCTTTTTTTTTTTTCTTAATTGATTAAAAATGTCAGATTGTGTTTCTGATGTAAATAGTTTTAATTTAATTTAATTTTTGCTGTTTTAATTTTTTAAATAACTTTCCAACTTTTTTTTTTATTATTATTTTATTATTACTTTTTTTTTTATATGTTATCAATATAATGTTTCAATCAGTTGTCAAAAGCAAAGAGTTAATTATGCACTGATTGTGGATGAAGAATTTATTTAGAATTACTAAAATTTGTACTCTATACTCCATCACTGTAGTACATTCATGTATTGAATGTATTTTTTTAAAAGGTATCCCTCACTATAATTTTTTATAAGCCTGTTTGCACAAAAGTAATACAAAACTTCTACATTATGAAGTGGATTATTTTTTTTTTACTAAATTTAAAGCACAAAGATTCATAAATGTATTTGAAAAAGAAACAAACTTTGTTTTCCTTTCAAAACTATGCTCATTAAAGAATAAAGTGAATAACATGCTATAATAATTATAATCAACATCTTTAAAGTTTTCTTTGAACTTCAAAAGCAGTTGTTTGCTGCATCAGGAAGATTGCTTAAATCATTGAAGCAGATCCTTTTGCCTGCAGACCTTAAAATTACTTACAAGTAGATAATTATTGAAATATGAAAAGAATTCTGGAAGCCTAAGATTGTAATTTTAACACATGTTAAAGTTGTTTATCACGAAATGCTGTAACGTTTTAATGTTTTCATTTTTTTTTTAAACTTCATAATATTTTGAGTTTGCAAATTGTATCTCAAAATAAAACATACTTTTACACTTTTTTATTGGTCTTATTAAGGTTTCTAAAGTTAAATTTTTGAATAATTATCATTATTTTTTTTTTTTTTCAGGCCACAATAGGGATAGATTTTTTATCAAAGACTATGTATCTTGAAGATCGCACAGTATGTATATTTTGCATTGTAGTGAAGTATAGTGTTAAAAAACTGATTTATACATGTATTTATCAACTGTTGCAATACATAATACATTTATGTTGATAAATACATATTTTCCTTTTCTTTTTTTTTTTAGCATTTAATTCTTGTGAATAAAAGTTATAAGCAGAATTACTTGTGTTAATTATTCAACACATTAAATCTATTTGAGATATCAAAAAATTGTCTTAGTTTTATTTGGTAATTTTTAATAAGTTTCATAATATTTTCAGGTTCGACTTCAGTTGTGGGATACAGCTGGGCAAGAACGGTTTAGGAGTCTTATTCCTAGTTATATTAGGGATTCAACTGTAGCTGTTGTAGTTTACGATATTACAAGTAAGTTAAAGAAATTTAGTATATTTTCATTCTTTGCCACTCCTGGGTTTTACGAAAAGGATGTGCAGTGTTAAATGTTGACAGGATAATTCTATTATGTATCTTTGAATATCTTTGCAAAAAGTGTAAATAGATAAAAGTGTGTAGCCAATAGAGCTATTTACATTCTACTGAGTTTACTTATATCACAAAGGAGGATAGGCAGCATAAAAGCTGCACTCCTGTGATCACAAGCCTAACAAGAGAAAGTGGTAGATTAGAAGACCAGTCCAGCTGTCACCTGCTTAACTGGTTGAGTGAAATCTCTGATGGAGGAAAAAATATCACCAATCACTATTTGATTTGAGTTTGGTTATTCCAGCCTTTAGAGAAGCATCGCTGTCATTATAGCTATAGTGTTTTACATTCTTTAAAACAAAAAAATAATCAGTACTTATCTCAGGGAATAATA
This sequence comes from Thereuonema tuberculata, assembly GCA_023159025.1. Lineage (NCBI taxonomy): Eukaryota > Metazoa > Arthropoda > Chilopoda > Scutigeromorpha > Scutigeridae > Thereuonema > Thereuonema tuberculata. The sequence continues at coordinate 58,544,434 of JAFIDM010003189.1, read as the reverse complement.
AACTGTTTTTAAAAATATTTATCCTCAACTTAAGATGTCATTTCTTAGCAAAATTAATTTAATTACAGGTGTTGGTGCTGAATTATTGAAACTTCTCACATAATGAAAAGATACTAATTATAACTTGCTTTCATTTCTTATAATAACTTCTTATATAATTTCTTAATAAGAGGTATTATTTGATATTTTTTTCCTTATCGGTGCACTTATATCATTTGAAGTCAATGCTGATCGCTGTATTCTCGTACTTTTCACATATTTAAATGGAAAAATTGTTTAAGACAATTTTGATTTGCCCAGCAATCGCAGAAGTTGCATAAATAGAGAACTCACTGAAGATAATCTGTACTTATTGCGAAATTCCAATAGATAATGAAATCCTGATCCTGAACTTTTTTGTTTTTTCTTTCTTTTGATGTCTGTGTGGTGTATTCTAGTGTTCTCTCCACACTTTCAGCGAACATTCTAGGATGAAGTATTGTTACGTAGAAGTGAAGTAACGAAATAAATTTAATAACTAAGGAAACTAGCTTGGAAAAACTTTCCCTCTCGTTTAGAATTTATAATATAAACGGTTGTAAATTGTCTTAAATAACAGACATCAGGTTAGTACAAGACAGAAAACGAATTCTCAATAAATTAATCTCATTGATGAAAATCAGTATGTACATATGCATGCACAAGCAAATTAAATACAGTAAAACCCCGTTATTACGCTCGTCAAGGGACCATGACCAACAAGCGTAATAAGCGGGATAGCGCTATAGACGGGAAATGATTTATGAGATGGGGAAAGATTTGGACACCATTTTACAGGAAAACATATGTGATTCTGCAATAGATATACTGCAAATATGAGCTTATTTCCTATTAAAAAGATCTTTGATTGTGGTTTGCCCTGTGTGTGTGCTACTGTTATGAATTATGGCATTTTCAATGCGGTCCAGGTAACTATTAACATCAATTGATACACCACTAGGAGCAATACTAATATATTTTCGGAGCAGATTTAGTGCACACTTTACTTTTTTACGTTTGCAACAACCCTTCGCTGCATCGGTAATTGCATCCCTGCAATTTTCGATGCAGGGATTTCCGCTTCGACATTTTGCACAACTGTATCACAGACTCGCACTTCAGAGTTCAAGGAGGATTCCCTCCTACCAGGGAAAAAAAAAAGAAGAATCTTTACAGTGTTACATTTCTTTTCGATACAAAATTTCCGATATAAAAAAGCGCTACAAGCGGGATTTGAAGTGTTATAAGAGGGTAAAAGTATACAGAGATATATAGAAAATTCCAGGGACCTTATAAAAGGAGCGTAAAGAATGGGATAGTGCTATAAGCGGGAGCGTTATATCGAGGTTTTACTGTAGTTAAATTTATAGTTTATATAAGTTTATATAGTTATAGTTAAACGAAAGAATTGTACCTTGATGTAAAATATATCATGCTTGATTCTTAAGGCCTATGCATATGGAACTCACAAAACATGAGCAGGAAGCAAAACTAAAGACACAACTAAAACTGTTTTAAGAATAGTAGATAAAGTTGAAAGCAAGTTTGGTTAATATTTTCAGAGTTACAGTGAAGTAATCCATTAAGTAAAAACTTTCCTACTGGAGCTTAGCATAAGAGTATTGCTGTGTTACGACTGTAATAGATTCTTGGCTCTTCAGTGAATTCAGCAGAACAAAATATTGTTGTAATGAATACATCCAAAAAAGATGTGTTAATCAGAAAGTAATTTGGAGTGGATGGGCCCGGTAGCCGAGTGGGTAAAGGTGCTTTGCTGCAGGTTGGAGATGGCAGGTTTGATCCTGGTCTCAGCGGAGGGCGGAGATTTTCCATCCTCCTTCCCTTCTCCAAACGGGTCCTAGGATCTACCTAGTCTTCTATATAATGGGTACCTGGTTTATTTCCCAGGAGTTAAAGGTGGGCAGGTGTTGGGCTGACCATCAAGACCATAACTTAGTCCTGTTGCTCAGAAGTACTGAGAGCCTTAACTCGTGCGACCCCAAGGGCCTGCAGCCTATTGTGGATACTTCAACTTAAATTAGAATGAGCAGAGAAAGCCTGAAACTGGACTTGCCTCTCATTAAAAATGGCTTGGAGTCAAGCTCGGGGCTGAGAACAGAAGTGAAAGAATTTTATCTTGGCCCTCATAAGGGTTGTTAATTGGAAATAAGATGCTTGGCCTACTTTAATAATGAAATCGTAATTATTCAAATAGAAATGTGGCTTTCTTTAGAGGACAGGGAAGTTTTCTTGTCCTTGATTCAAGAATTCCTTTTATCACTCCTACTGTTGATGATGAATATTATTGCTGAATAGTGGAATTGCTTAAAATAATAAATTAAAACTCTTGATAAGACTGAATAATTATAAAGACACAGGTGTACACATAATAAATACACAGGGCATTTATTAAACTGAGGATTAATGATTCGCTGAATCAGTTGATTCATTAATGCCAAGATTTCCGTTTCCGAACTGTACTGGACAGCAGTGTCTGGCTGATGGAAATAGTGCTAAACTTCATCGCAAGCTTCATATGAACTCCACTTTAGTAGAAATGTGTTAAATGTCTGAAGTCTTAAGGTACAATATTGAACAGAGGATTTTGTTATTGATGGACATTGGAGAGTAGTGGAGCAGAGATTTTATTGCCTAGAAGAGTCTGTAATGGATTAAAAAAAATGTTTAGTTTTTAGCAACCTTGTGCTTATGAAAGTATGAAGGTGGGAATCTGTATATCCTTTTGTCAATCCGTCTGTCACCAATTGTACAGCTGAAGCTATGTGTCGGCCAGACATGAGTCGTATCTTATTGGAGCCTGTATGTCCTGTAGAAGTGGGAGACAATAAAGAGTTCCAGTCTGCACTCACTTTGTGTTTCAGAGGAAGTGGCCAAAAAAATGAACATGTACGAGGTTGCTTTGGTTTTGGGTACACTATGGAATTACTTTATTTGGCTTGTTTTTATTGTTTATGCTTTATGTAGATAGTTCAATAATTAAGTTGGGTGAAGGTTTAATTAAATTAGACATCCTAAACAGTTCTACAAAAGAAGTAAGACAGGGATCCTTTTCATTTTTAAGAACGCATTGAAATCCTGAACAGAACGTTTTTATAGAAGTAAAATTCAATAACTGATTGCTGGTATTTGTATTTTCTATCCGGAAATGAAGTTGAATAACTGATTACACAACTTACAGCTTGTGGAGACACAAAACAACACCACCTGTGTGTGTTGGGGGAAGGGGAGATTTAAACACCTGATTTTTCTAGTGAAAATTCATTCATTTTCATTGATGAACAAAATGGCGTGATGTTGCTGTAGTTATTGCAACTTTTCTAGCATTTAACTTTATTAAAACTACTAAATGTTTCATGTCTCAGACTTCAGTCATCATGCTAATTTATGTAAGCATATATTGAGTAATACTTACAAATAAGTTGCTCTAGGAGATAACCTTTATCAAGAAACAAAAAAAATAAGGAAAATAAAATATATCCAGAGCTTAACAAAATTCTAATTTATTAACTAAAAACACATTCCACCATATTAACAAAAAAGGCATAAGTATAAGTCCATATTTCCTCCTAATCTCCTCTCTTCTAGTGGTCATAATATCATTAAAAATAACCACATCTTCACATCAACAAAATATAGTCAATAAAATACATTTATTCAATATATTAAATCACACCAAATTTTCGGAAAGAATATCTTCCTTCCTTTTTCAAGCCTATTCAACATCTTTTAATCACCATCATTGTCACTGCTTTCATCCTCATTTTAAATTTTGTGTTCCTTTTCATATTTCCTTGCTTTTAAATGATAATCTTTTACCAATTTCTCCGGTTTTGAAATCGTTTGTGACCTTACTACTTTTTGTAATTCTCAGTTGCTTTTTATTAGTGCTTTTTACATGCTTTTATACAGTTACCTTTTGCATTTACCATTATTTTTGGTACTTTTTTTATTTTTCTTGTTTTTGTAGTTCTTTTGTCTGTCTGTTGCTCTATAGACAGATCGTCTTGTTTTTCTCTACAAATATTTCTGTACATAAGTTTTACACAATTTTCTTTATTTGTTGCTTTTTATTTTTCCTATTCTATTCTTTACCTTTCTTGTCGCTGCTTAGCCTCAGATGCTTTTGTGCCATTAAAACTCAACTAACAAACAAAGATAGGTCAGGAATACAAAAACAAACTGTATTCATAGTGGAATGTATGTCCGCAAACACCAACCGATTGTGCTGTAGGGCGCTGTTTGGCAGCACAGTACTTGGGTAGTGTGAGCAGTTGTCATTTCAGACATTGACTTTATGCTAGTAGGATTTTTTGCTTCACTAATGCTGAGAGGGCAGATATGTACCTAGCCTAAGAGGAAGCAAATGGAAATTGATGAGCCGCTGTACGATTGTATTGTGAACAGTTCCCCAACAGACGTGTAATCTATCTTCAAACATTTGCACATTTCCAGCAGAGATTGTGTGAAACTTTGAGCATCTGCTGTGAACCTGTAAGTGTACACCTTACAGTCATATTGTAAACATAGGGCTAATAAACATGTTGTCTAACTTACTTGTTGTCTTTTATTGCTGAACCTTAGCATACCTTCTAGCACATTCAGGTGGCTTTTTCAGATATACGTTCCACTATGAATACGGTTTGTTTTTGTATTCCTGGCCTACTTTTAAAGTTTGTACGAGAATTTTGAATTGCCCTGTAGACTTTGACACTTAAGACAGTTTTTGCCAATCTGGCATAGCAGTTTATTTATTTTTTCAGTTGGGATTTTGCTAAACATTATTTGAATTAATAAAATAAAACACTTTAACCACATATTACCTTTTATTATTAGCAATATTATTTATGATGGAGAAAGAAAGAAGAACAAGAAGATATCATTTGAAATAGTTACGAAAAAACTTAAAAAGCTTAATCCTTCATATGAAAATGAAAACAAAGAAAATTAATTATGAATACAGAATACTTATTTAACATAAATATATATATCAAGAAAGATTCTTAAGATGACAGGCAATGTAAGCAAAGAAAAAGCAAAGTCAAATGTGTATTAGTATGCTTACATCTAGAAATAAAATCCAGATATACCGTATATGCTCCAATAAACGCCGAGTCTCTTATAGTCGCCGGTCTCTAATAAGCGCCGGGCTGCAGAGGGGACACCACCAAATAGTAGCCGGTCTCTAACAGTAGCCGGGTCTTTGATATTTGCCTACCGGTTCAAGTGTAAGCATCCGTACCTTTACAGTCGTGCGTAATACTTTACGGTACATTGCCTTACAAAATGCCGCTGAAACAGTTATTTGACATTGTCTTTAAGATTCGCACAGTGGAATACGTGAAAGAAACTTCCGGTGAGGTGGTCGCCCGTCATTGCGGATTCGGACGATGAATAGCAGCGAAAGGTACAGAAAGACATTGCCATTTATCTTTAACAGTCTTATGTAGCATGTGAAATGCAAATAAAAGTAGCTATTTGTAATATTAGCCGGTATTTATGTGTAAAAATATTGCATTCTGAAGGTTAATAATGGCCGGCCTCTAATAGCAGCCGGTCTCTATTAAGCGCCGGGAGCCGAGGCTAGTTTTGCAAATAAACGCCGGGGGCCTCAATTGGAGCATATATGGTAAGCAAAATACTTGATTTAATCCCAGAGTTGTTATAATCATTGTATTGCTGTTTTATCTGATGCTTTATATTTCAAAATCCTATTTTCAGATGCAAATTCTTTTCATCAAACCTCCAAATGGATTGATGATGTTAGAACTGAAAGAGGTAGTGACGTTATTATCATGCTTGTTGGAAATAAGACAGATTTGTCAGATAAAAGGTAAATTTTGTTTCTTTCCTTTTAATCTTGACATTCATTCAATAATTTAAAAATGACACTTTTTTTTTTAGCTTGCTATGTTTTTTGATTGAATCTTTAACAACGTATTCTTTTCATTTTAGACAAGTATCTCCAGAAGAAGGGGAGCGAAAGGCAAAGGAATTGAATGTAATGTTCATTGAGACTAGTGCTAAAGCCGGATACAATGTTAAACAGGTAGATTTTTATTCTTATTTTACCCATAAGTTTTGCTTTTATATAAATTCACATATGTCCTAATTAATAAAAAGGTGTATATGCTGTTGAGACGAGGGGAATGTAAGGATAACAATTTTTATAATTTTTTCCAGACATTTTAACTGTATTAGATCTTACTATGAATTCATGTTATTTCACCAAGTAACATTAAATTTTACTTGTTGTATTAAAATATATATGTATATATCTCCATTGCTATGCTAAGAACTTGTAGACAGGTCCTACTTATGTAAATTCAGATTAATGCAGATTATCCTGACAGGGCTATGAAAAAAATTTAGGTAACAACATGTTACTAGCATCTCTGTTTATTCGCACATTAATAGTTTCTTGCAAGACAGTCAGCCCATGCAGTGAATGTGTGGGTGTATTTGTATTTCTTAGTGACTTTGAATGTTGATTGTGTACAATCCTGATAGAAAAAAGTGAGCCCATGTATAAATAACTTCATCAAGAGATGGAAATAAATATTTATAAGAAATATGAAGGTGGACAAATTTAAATGGCCAGTTTGAGATTTATGGAGTCTTACATATTTTTTTTTTCAAGCTGTACAAAATGTAATGGCAGCATGAGAATAGGCTACCAAATGTATGAATTTGATTTGGATAAAAAAAAAAAAAAAAAAAAAAAAAAGTGTATTGACATGATTTTAGTAATGTCAAAACTATTGAAGACTTGCAAATGTTTAGTTTCAAGTTCAGAGGGCGTGTTAATGGTCTACATAGTCCTGACATTTTGCCCACAACTGCGGTGGACATCTTCTGGGGAATAACTGCAACTCTTGAAGCTTGGCTTACAAAAATAGTGACGCTACACCATCAAAATTAGAACTTGATGAACATTGAGTTGATTTATTCACATGTGGAGAAATTGTTAAATGAAGTTCTCATTCAATTAGAAATAGCAAAAGTTATTAAAACTAAGGAAGGAGAAGAATCGAGGCATTTTATAGAAAAGAGATGGTATTCTATAACCTTCTGAAGATTCGGCAAGAATGGAACAATACGAAAAATGGATCCTAATGCCTCTCGATTCTTATAAAGTCCAAAAAAAAGAATAGACAATGCTTTAGCCTGTTATCAAGATATTTATGCAGAGAGACTGAACAGTGTTTTCTTTCTTATCTCTTTGATTAGTTTCATCAGGAAAATCATATAGCCAAATAAATAAATATATATATATATATATATAATTTTTATACGGTATTAATTGCATACATTAATAATTAAATGATAATCTTGTGACCATCCTATGAATGAAAAACAGAAGTACCCTTTTAAACATATACACACGTTTAATACTGTATACACATATTGTAAACAAGTAAACAGTAGTGTGCAACGAATGGATTGGGTTACATCTAACTTTAGTAAAATTCATATTACATAAAGGTTTGGGGATCATAACTCTTACACAAGTTACTTCTAGCTATATACCAATACAGAACGAGATGCATATTTCTACTGTTTTGTGTGTGTGCTTGCCAAGTTTTATTGGATTGTACTCATTTTCATGAGTAAGCCTAGTATTCAGTGAATTTAATGAATCATTCATGAACCCAATAATTGAGAATAAGCTGTAAAAATGGATTTTGTAAGTGTGATCAACTGTGTGCATGTACATCTGCCACATGTATAGTTGATGTATGTACGAGTGTATTCATGTACAACTGTTACTTAGATTAACATAAAAGAGGAGCTATGACTAAACTAGACAGAATTCGCAAGTTCAAATGTTGTTAGCAAACTTTGGTCTGAGAGTCAGTATCTGTAGATTTCAAAAACATAACTGGTGTATGTATATATATATATATATATATATATATACTGTATATATTGTGACAATACTCATATGTCGATTTATTATAACTATTAAAATATTAG
>JAFIDM010003189.1:58471959-58536411 GCA_023159025.1 Thereuonema tuberculata | reverse complement strand
CCCGAACAACCCCTGAAGGACTAAAATTATCACGTGGTACCGTTACAATATATATATATATATCAATCCTCTGTCAAGCTGAGCATCACTATAGGTAGAAACCTCTTTTAAACACAGCAGCCCAGTAACACAAACATAGTCCCATTAATCACTTCCCTTAATTGCATCAAAAGAAAACTGACTAGATACCTTATTTTTTCTCTGTGCATTTTCTCCAATTGAGCCAGTGTTGACTTTGTCATTATTGGGAATGGCTGAGGACTAGAAAAGCTCTGCTCTTCTGTTTGGGGGGAGGTTTGGTCAAAGTGAATGTCGCTGGATTCAATACCTTTTTTTTTTGGAGATGCTGTGGTATAAGGATCAGACTAAGATCAGTGTCAACCTGTGGAGGCAGTGTTGGAACTGGATTACTCAATTGAGGAAAGCCTGTATCCTTGTGATTTATTACTAACATACAGGAACTTCAGGAATGAAAAATGTAGATTCATCGTTGCATTTGTAAACATCTGCTTGTATTACAATTTTTTTTTTCCTAAAATACTTTATCGCAGTTTAAAAAAAAAATACAAAATTACTTTAAATATAATTTTAAATAAATTAAAATGTTTCATCCACGTACAGTTCAATATTTTTTTTTTTTGTGAGAGTCTTGTCTCTTTAGGTTAATTTTTGGTCATTATTATTTTAACTGAGAATTAATGAGTGAATAAATTTTGATATGAAGATTGTTTTTAATATATTTATTTTTAAAAAAAATTTATAATACCTGGATTTCTTTATTTTTAATTTTTCTAAATTACTGCAGAAGGGGGGGGGGAAAAGTTAATTTGTTTTTTTTTTTTTTGTTTTTTTGTAGTTCAGTGATTTGTTGATTTACTTTTATTATATATGTGAATGAATTGATCGCTCTTCTCATTATTTGTTAGCCTTGAAGGACTTCTTAATTCACCTCTTGTCTGTCAGTCATCACAAATGCCACTTCATTGATGGGCTTGAGTGCAGGAAAGATGACATACTCGTATATCATCATTATATATTATCTGAAGAATTTTAGAAGCATTATAGAATTCATTTTTGGAATAAAATTCATGTAGCTTTTAAAGCATTGATTGTAATTAAGTGACATGAGGTCAGAATGTATCGTGTTCTCTTCGTTCTATTGTCTGAAAACTGTTGATGATCCAGTAAAATCATATCAGTTCTACAAAGGAACAGATTACCTAAGAAGAATTATCTCTGTGAAGTTTGCAATAAACATTTAATACAACTTGTTTTGAATGGCTTTGGTAAAGCAAACCTTCGCCAAATTGAAAAAATCAAGCAGGAGAGAATGCAACCATATATCTAAGTGAATGAACTTAAGGCATTTTGTCTAAACTGATATCTCAATTGTAAATGATAAATGTACGATCTTGTTGTAAATGACACTTTTATAACCAATTCATAATATCAAGTCGTAGCAAATGTGATAGAGTTGCTATTATAAGTATTTAATTAAGAGTTTTGTTTTTTCTTACACGAGTCGCCAAGTTGTATTACAACTCAATTTCTACAATACTGTCTTCTTTAGCTGTCATCCAGTGTAGGGCATTTTTGTTTTTCTTCCTTGGGCTTATGGGCAACCAGCCTTATCTTGAAGCAAAGAAATTTCTTCATAAATTATTTCTTTTCTTTCTTAATTCTGACTTATAAAGTTTTGCCAATTGGCCCAAATGACCAGTCCACCCATGAATATGGAATAAATGGGATTGAACTACCAATGGCCATAAAAGTGACAATGAATTTCAGTGATTTTTTTTTTTTTTTTAATAATATTTTTCATTTTATTTGAAGTTTTCCATAACATTGACAAATTAAGTTTAATTTATTCAATGTCACCATAGTATTAATGCTTTTAAGAATTGATATTGTAGTCATTTTCTTCTCATTTTTCACTTCTTCGCCCTCAATTTTTATTTTATCAGTGGTGCATACGTTAACTCTTTATTACAGTCCTTTTTTAAAAGGAAAAGAATTAAAATTGAAAATTGTTCCCCCCCCCCCATCAAAATGAATTGGACAGCTTCTGCACATCAAGGATGCCAATTATTTTATTATTAAAATTGTTATTGCTATTTTTCTTATTATTGTTTATCTACCTGCTGTACTATTTAATAATAACGTTTTGATTATTAATGTATTTTTCTTAATTGTAGCTGTTCAGGCGTGTTGCAGCTGCTTTGCCTGGTATGGAAAACACAGAGAAAACAAAGGAAGACAGTATCCTTTTAAAAATATATTCTGAAATATATTTTAAATTTTTGTCATAGATAGTAACTTTTTTGGTCTGTTTTGAACAAGGTAAAGAAATTCATAAGCAGCTATGTTCAGTGCATGCAGATACTTACATTTATTAAAATCTTAAAAATTTAATGTTACTAATAGCACTTTTCATTTCTGAATAAATTCTTTTTCACTTTCACAGATGCATGTAGCATTGGTGGTGGTAATCTTTAGGCCTCTAACTTACTAATCTTCCTCTAAGAACTTATTCCTGCAGAAATATGATTTTTAGGCTCCACTTCCAAAACTTGAGGTATGTGGAAAATAATAATAATAATAAAAAGTTAGGTTTATTTCCTTTTTTTGTTCCTGCTGTTGAATCATTCAACAATAATCTTGTTTATTTGTACCATATCAGTTATGGAAAAAAAAAAAATACTACTGTAAGTGTCTTTGTTGAAATAGAGCTGATCCTTGTTGACTATTTGACGGATGTTAACTCTGTAGCTTGTGATGACTTTTTCAAACTTTAGGTTAAGTTTGTGATTGTTGAGCTGTCATATTTGCAAAAACAGGATTTCTTACATGTTTATAATTTTTTGTAATTTTTAGTATATATTTTACATCTATAGAATACATTTAAGATGAAACTGGCTTAATGGAGAAACAATTACATAAATTGAACCTGGCAATGCTGTTTTTAAACCTGATTTATTGAAAGATAATTCATTCTCGTTTTTAAGTTGCTGATATGGATGAATCTTATCGATATAAAAGAAAACGAATTGTAATATTTAAACTCCATTTATTAGCTTCTTAAGGAATCTCAGTGATCTGTTGCCTTAAAAAAATAAAACCAGAAATGTTGAGCAATTCTGTATCATTTGTATAAATTTTTTGATGAGTCTCAGATTTCGAAACTATCCAATATGCAGTTTCCTTTCGTTACTGGCAAATATGCACTAGGTAGGATAATGTGGCCTTTGATATAATGATGAATTCTTCATAGGCTGCACAGTGGACAAATTCGTTACATTTCAGTGCGTTGAGGAGATCCCAAAACATTTCTTCTAAGAACATGGGAAATTTCAGCTGTTATTCAGTCATTCCTTTAATGTTCAACATATTGAAGTAGTAGTGAAGCTATCTTAATTTCATACAAAACATTGATCTTAATGGATCTTCCATCAAACATTGACAAAGTTTGCATTTGACATCTGACATATTTTTCAGGTTCAGATTTTTTACTAATGTTAAGGAAGTCCATGACATCAGTCTGAAGAAATTCTCTTCCTTCTCATTCTCATATATAAAATGATTTATAAATTTAGCAACTTTCAAAAATCTTTTTGAGTTTTATATATATAAAAGCTCATCAAGGCACAATCGCATTCTCATGGCAAAATGAGCTGGTGCTCCGTCTTGTTGAAACCACACAGTATCACCTATGCCTTTCAACTCGAGTTCATACAGCAATCATTTGTTAATCATATGCAGATAAGTTGTCTGATTCATTGGACCATTGCTATTGAAGAAATACGGCCCAAGCTCTTCTGTTATCCCCACCCAAATAATAACATGCTGTGGGTGTTGTTTGAGTTCTTGAAAGAAATGTAGATTTTGACCAAACATATAAGTTCGATCTTTCGAACTTTGACAGACAGCACATTCATCCCTAACAGATCTCTTTGTTGATCTTTTGTTGGGAAATGTTGGAGAAGCAGGTCGCATGCTTCTTCACATCCTGATAGACATATTCACTGATAACAGGTGAAAAGGTTTCACTATCAAATCCTTTCACCTATGGTCTCTCATGGTTGACCGGTGAATATCCAATTTTTCAGCACACTTGCGAGTTGACTTCATGGGAGATTGTGTTGTGCTGCTGTGGAAGAATCCATATCCTTCCAAAAGCGTTTTAAGGTCTTCCCATCTGATGTGAATCCTTTGCGAATCCTGACGCAAAACTCTTCCATTCCCATGCCAATAATGTTCTCTTGGATGAGTGGTGCCTTCCGAAATCGCAACTGAAAATTGATAATAATTTGTGAAAGTGTTAGTCCCATAAGTGGTCATTTATGAATCCAGACTAGAGTCACTAAATGCTCTTCAATCAAGAATCTGCTTAAATCAGCCACACTTTCCGTCGCTGCTTCCTTCTTTGATTATTACCATTATTTGATTGCTTGCATGTTGTCATTGTGCAAGCAGACAATTGTTTCATTGTTGCTTCCATTACTCGCTGATTGACTTATTTCCAGAAAGGTTATATGTATATTTATTTGACTGTCTCCATATACTTTTATATAATTAGGCTATGGAGTTTTTGCCCACTCTGTATATCAAATGGCAAAACTCATACAGGCAGGGTCATTAATAAAGTCCTTCTGCAATTTTAAATTATTATAACTTTGTCCTAAACATGATAAAATAAACTGTAGAAGAGGGTAAGTGAAAGAGTTTATTACATATTTATGTAGATTTATTCTGGAGATTATTTTTTTTCATATCCATCATTGCCACATATACAAAGCATGGTGAGATTCTGAAGTTATAGAAATACATTTTGCAGTTGATTTGCAGTAACACCTTGAATCACTTTAGTTACCATAGTCCACAAGTCATCTAAAGAACAAGGCTTAATGAAATAAACAGTAGTTATTACAGTGCCCCATAAAAACAAATCTATTGGCCTCAAAATCTGATGTTCAGGATGTTCAAGAGATCGATCTCCCCTCTTACAATCTTTCAGCAAGATGGTGCAACTTGTCACTTTGCTATCAAGTGTTTGGCAGTTTTTGAATGAAAAGCTCTGTAACAGATGGATTGAAAGATAGAGACCAATATTTTGGCCACCACTATCATCGGATTTGAGTCATTGGATCCTTTATTGATACACACACAAATGTGTAATTCAGCAATATCCTTCCTCTTACTTCATAATTCCAGAAATTCATTCACCTACTTCTAATCAATCAACTTAAGCAATCGTTGTGATTTACTTTACTAAATGTTAAATTTTACAAAAGCTATATAACACAAAGGCTTATGTTGGAGTCAAAAGTTAAATAACAGAACTTGCCTTCGTTTCTTAAAGAAAGCATTTCTTCTCCATGTTTATATCCAAATATATTTGGGAATGGACAAAATAGTGAAACGGTTAAAAATACATTTTGATCGATAAAAATAATTGGATTTTTTTTTTTAACCTGTTATTGGTAATGACATCATTTACTTTCTATGTTGTCACGGTTTAAAGGGTAAATGAATAAACAATTAGCAGAATAGTATTAATGCAGTGGAAAATTAAACACACCTGTTGACAGGCCGCCAAGAAGAGGGCGCTGGGCCCATGTAAACCCCCATCACGATTCTAGACAAAGAGAATTAAGCAAGAATGATAAAAGAAAAACAACACACTCAGTTTCAATTGAAGATAAATATATTAAACTATATCAATGAAAGTGAATACAAGAAAGAAAGTAAATCACATCTCGTATACTGGAGACTGCGATTTCACAAAACACACAATTACCTTTAAGAGGTAATTCAATAGCAAAATACAGTGTAAATTACGCAAGGCTAAAAATAGATATTACTAATATAAAATAAAGGGAAGTTTCACCTCCCGTTCGAGCCTTTCTGGTGAGTAGATTGCAACATGTGGAAATAAAAAGAGAAAAAAAATCCACAACCACGTGATCAATAAAGAACTACTTTGGGAGTTACGCACTAAAGGAGAAAAAACAGTTGATCAACAAAGAAAAAAAAAATAAGTTAAAATTTAATGAAATAGGGAAAGAGCGGGAAAAGGATAGGCTCGAAGAGGTGGTTCCACTTCATGCCAGCCGGCTGAAAACAACAACAAGTAAATTTCACGGCTAATAAATCAGTACATTCACAAGAAATATCAATGATAAGATAAAAAAAAATCACAAAGCTTAATTTTTAAAAGTTAATCAGTTCTCCATCTTCAAGTCTACAACTTCAGATCTATGTAGCAATTGGCTTTCTCACCGTAGCTCGTTTCTTACTCTTAGTTGAACTAAAGTTTGTTCCAATAAAGAAGAATTAAGCTGAAGAATGTTTGATCTTAAGCTGAAAAACGTTTTATCAGGTATATAAGATAGCACAAGGTAATTTTGCCTAGTTTTCAAGGTTCCCTGGGTCAGTTACTTCAACGAACCCTAAAGCGAAATAAAAACACAAGTAAGTTTACTTTCAGTTTGTCGATCACCGACGATTCACATGCACACATGCTTTCTATCTCTATATGAAGCACTATAACACAGGAGTTAACTTTCTAGGCCTCTATGAACGTAAGCGGTGGGCGAGCTTGGTCTCCAAATTGGCGTGGTCAACATTTGGATGGCGAACGATCCTCCATTGTCAATAGCAGTGTTGGCTATCTCCACTCTGAATTCCCGAATCGAGCTACAGAAGAATCTCTCCTTTGTTGTTGACGGTTAGCTCAACTCGAAGGGATCACGACGGTCATGGCACTCGGCTAAGGTGTTCAAAACACCCGCGCAAGGCACGGGGTACGTTCTCACTCCAGTATGGGTCTCCCTCAGGAGCCCGGCAAAGCTGCGAACACACGAAGCAACTCGAAAAAATTCTCTGTCTTGTATATTTCAGTTTTCTCTTTTTTTTGAACTCACAATCAAATTAACCAATCAGAGTCTAATGCGCGAAACTTGCGTAAGTATGCTACATTGTAACAAAGTCAAAGGAGACATAGTCTAATTCAATTATCTCGAGAGCTAACTTTGGCTTCGTGGGAAAATGTCCAAGCTGTAAAAGAAACTTAAAAGGCACAGACAAAACGAAGAAAATACTAAAAATAAAACAAATAGATAAAAGAAATAATTTTTACATGATTATAAAGAAATTGGCAGTCTCCTAACAATTTAATTCAAAGAAGATTAATGATAAGATAGGATAAATATGGGATTATAATACAAAACTGCAGCAGATAAAAGAGGATAGATCGTGGCACAGTTTGGAAGGAAAAAAAAATACAGGGGAATAAAAAAAAACTGAACAATGTTAAAAAATACAGGGGGGAGGGGCTAAGTTTTCTGAAGGGCTGACGATACCTGTGTGTCTGAAACGCACGCCATTTGCCAGCTTTTTATTAGCAATTGAAATCGTCATCATGGCAATATTAATGTCTATCAGGCAGCAACCATTGGAAACCCCATTTTATCCAATCTATATTCACAGCTGAAGGGAGGGCTATAGTTCATCCCCCGATCCGCCTATGCTCCCTGTATACTCTGTTGATCTTATTTACAGTTGATCATTGGTGATGTGCAGTTGATAGATTGGTTTCTACCAGGACATCAGGAGGATTTTAGGAGTTGTAAACTTTGACTCTTGCTGTGAAATGAAAGGGTCTCAACAAAGCAAATTGCTCTGTTAAAGATAAAAAATCAACAGCACTTAAAGATTACTGGTTAAATACATTTCAAAATTTTGAACTTAGCTGATTAATTAACTATTTTTTATGTTGAAATGATCCATTTAAATCATTAAATGTCATTGGTAAATGGCAACTTCAAAAAAATATTAAAAAAAAATACCACTATTGAATAATTTTGCTTAGATTTTTTTTTTTTTTAAATCCATTGTTTTTTTGTTTAGTGACGAAAAAAAAAGGCTTGTGAAAAAATTAGGCCAGGATTTGTGTACTGCAGTAATTATTAATTTGTGTTGGAATTTTTTTGACAAGGGATTTTTTTCCCCCCTCTGCATTACTCTTTACTAGTGCCAAGACGAACTCTTTAAGGTTATAATACAGAACAAATTATAAATTGCATTTAGCAATTAGACTTTTGTGATTTCATCTTAAGCATCAGTAAATTCTGCAGTATTTTTTTTTTTTTTTATACATTTCTGTAGTTTTTATTTAAAACTTTAGTCCAAACTATTTATTCTTGTTAAATACACTATATTTTCATAACTGAATGTGTATTGTCTTTGTTAGTGTTTATTGTGTGTTAGTAAATCAGCTTATTGCCATTAAATGGGAATTTGTTACTACAGTGTTACCTCCGAATAACGGACAGTCACGGGACCGGAAGTTTTGTCCGTTATTGGGAGGTGTCCGCTATTCGGGAGGACTGTCTTTTTTTAATTTTTTAGCTTATAGCATGTCATTTAATGAAAAATTACGTACAATCTTAATTAAATTTCTACAATTATCATTGCGATAAGAGAGAATATGAACAATTGAAAATTATTTACTATATTCCTTTTTAAACGAGTGCTAATCTGTTTGTCTTACTTAAAATAATGATAAAATTAATTACAGTATACAGAAAATTAATTTCTAGCCATCCATTTGATGCCTTAAACGTGTCCAATTCTAAAGTTTGACCAACTTCTCTGGCTTTTTCTTGAAGGAAAACACTGCTTATAGGAATGTTCCTTGCATGAGCAAAGCGGAACCATTTTATCACCATTTCGTCGATTTGCTTGTTTCAGTTTTACGAAACTTCAAATTCTTGAAATTTTCGTTTGAATTCACCATCCACATTTTTCAAATCTCATCTTTGTCCTACGAAAGCTCACTTATCTGAGTTTTCCAACTTTAAAACGTTCAGCAAGACAACGCACACTTAGCTTTTCTTTTTCTTCAAGAACATCAATTTTTTCTTTCAGTGCCAATCTCTTCCTTTTTGACGTCATTTTAATTCGCACTAAATTTAATCAACACGTTTATAGGATAGCTTTACGAGGGATTGATATTTACAAAGCAACTGCAGTGAAAAAAAGGGCCTCAAATTCGTGCATTGAATCATGGGGACACAGATACAATGTATCATTGTAGGGACACCGATGTAAATACAACCATGATGTGTTTGTCGAAATGTTAATCGGAAAAAAAAAAAAATTTACAGTTAAAATAACTGTCCGCTATTCAGAGTGGATAACATGGAATGTCCTATTTTAAGGGACTGGGACCCGCAATAATGTCCGCTAATTAGATGTGTCCGCTATTCGGAGTGTCCGTTAAAGGAGGTTACACTGTATTTTACTAAAGCTTAAAAAGTAGCAGACTTGTGGTTGATTGAGGGATTGGAAAAGTGTTTTTGTTGCCTTTTTCAAAATTCTACTAAAGAACTAAATTTTTTGACATTGATGATCCCCAGCAATCTTTAAATGTTTTAAAGAATTCATTACTTTATAATTATGACAAATGCTTTAAACTTCCTATTAGTTTGAAGCAGGTTCTGAGCAGAGCATGATAATTGAAACTTAGTATTTAGCCGAGCTACTACAATAAGTAAAGCATTTCCATTTACTTAAAATAAAAGAAAAGTTTGGAATGTTTTTGAATGACAAATTTATTTTGGGCATAGCAGCTCTTTGTATTTGAAATTGCAGGTGACCATATAGACAAGTAGCCGATACATTTGGAATGAAATCGGTCATAACGAGAACAATCCTAACTTATAACAACAAAAAAATTCAAAAAACATTTAAAGATATTGTAAAATTAGCAGTACCTGAAAGATGGAAAGTTAGAGAATGTGAGAATTTTTTGAAAATGAAATGGTTATCTTTGTTCATATCTGTTATAACCATTTCATTCTGTTATTAAATTGATCTTTGTTGGTTAGTAGTTAACTAAAAAAAAACTGAGATTTATTGCTAAAGATATATCTTTAGAATGAATTATTATAGCATACCATCTTTAACCATCATGTTTCTGTTTTGCCTTTGAGGAATGAATTACAGATAGCTGATAAAGAACCTTCTATTGTATAAATGCATCAACAGTAAAAAAAATCTTGCTTTCCATGAATTAATCTTTCATTAAAAAAAATACAAATGCTATTTACTGTTGAAATAATTTGGCTCTTTGGGATTTTCAGTAAGTTGACCACTGCTGAAGGTGCTACTTGTAACGACTCTTGAAAATAACTTATTTAATTGCACTGCAAAATCAATTGAAGGTAGGAGATAACATTGTTTACAGGAATAAATCAACAAGAATAAACAAATTAAATTTGAAACTTCTCAATTTGCTGTTAATTTTTTTTTTTTTTTGCCTATGTAGCATTTTCTAGTATCAATAATAAAATGCAGTTCAGAAATTAATAATCTTGGAGCATGACGACAAACAGTGTTTACAGCTGAGGAAGCATCCATATCATATTAGACAATAAATAAAACTTATGTGATTTCTGCTTATGCTAGAACATAGTTATCTTCAGAGTTGAATGATGTTGCACAACCACTGACAACAGCACAGTTTTTTTTTTTTTCATGATTTGTGTTTGAGAAACAATGTTATTTTAAAGGTTGCTAGTTGTAAAATTTATTAACTTGTTTATAGTAATTGCAATATAACATCCATTGTAAGGTCACAAGAATATCACATGATTTTTAATATTTCACTGAAATATTCACTGAATTGCTTGTAGACATTTCATCAAAAAAGAAAGTGAACTCTATAACAGTTGACACATTTAAATTTTTCTGTTCTGGTGTTCACTTTACAAGCCTTCTTTCTTTGAATTAATAACTTCAAAACTTATTGTTTAGTGCTGCAAAGACCTACATAATGGTCTCTAATTATCACTTTTCTGCCATTCATATCTAAATTCAAAGCCCGTTAGACCCTTTAAAAATTTCTGATCGGTTTTAATATCAAATGAAAAATATATTAAGCAAAAGTATGAAATGTAGAGTTCTCTTATTGCAAGGTAGAATCTTGGCTGTAAATTTATTGCTTCCTATTTAAATTTATTATTAGCTTTATGAATTTTTTTTTATTTTTTTTTGTTTTTTTTTTTTTGTTTTGTTTTAGGTTTTAAATTCTTTTATCATTTCAGCTGTCGACAATTTGAGTGGCTTTAGATAATGAAGGCCAAAGAGCATTAAAATAGCCATCTAGACATCTTGCTGGTGGATAACTTAAACGGCCAGAAATAATTATGCATGCATATTGTTTGCTTAAATTAGGCTCCTGATATTTACCCTGTAACTTATTAAGCATTTTCATCATTTCATTAATTCAAGAGATTTGTTGATGCATGAAACTGAGTAAAAATCTACTTTCAAAGATGACAAACTATGGAGCTTGTCACATTGTGAATATCAGGAACTTAGTTTACAGTGATGTATAAAATACGCTTTAATTAAAACTTCAGCATTTAAAAAGACTTCTATATGGAAGAATGATTATTCTTCCATAAAGGGGAAAAAAATTGGGTGGGGGATCAAGAACACTTAATATTTTTGTTTTCTTTGAGCATGTTGCAGTTACGGGTTGCTCGTATTGGCTTGAGACTTGCATGCTCTCACAAATTCATTGAATTGGAATGGTAAATTTCAATGAAAAATAGTAACTGCTTGCTGTTTTGCATGTAATCAGTTTATTTTAAAGTTCAGGATGATCTTAAAATATATTTATAAAAATAACAATTCCAAATAATCTATCATTTTTGCTTTAAAATAACAGTTAGTGACCTTTTGTTTGAATTCAGTAGATGATAGAACATTGTTTTGTTTTGTTTTTAGTTGCCAAATCGGAATGATTATTTCTCTGAAAATAACTTCACATAGTAACAGAAAAGCAAATTGTAAATTCATATCTCACTGGAACTGGTTGCATTTTCTGCCATTTCATAATGTTTTGTTTTGATGTGATAAAAGAAACTGGCAATTTGTGCAACCAGTGGCCTGTTTATGGAGCGGCAGTTTGGAACCCATTCCCAAAATGTGTATAATTTCCCCTAAGTATAATTATTAAAATTTAGTGTAAACTCCCCAGCCAATCAAATAACATTACCAAAAGACCACTAGCAGAAACAGATTCCTGAAATAAGTTAACTTGCATGCAAGTTACAAACCAACTTGACCCACTCTGTAGACTACTACTTGTTTTTTGTTGTTTTGCTTTGCATTGCCTGCCTTCATTTAAGCATGTTGTTTGTTTTGTTTTGTGCCTTGTATTTTTGTTTTTATTTGCCTTAACTCAATCTCAGTGACAGAAGTGAAACTCAAGGATTCCCCCGATGAGACTAAAGCTCAAGAAGGAGGCTGTGCATGTTGAAGACTTGAATTTTTTTTTTTTTTTTTTGTTACGCTTGCTATTGCGTTTCCTATGGCAGCCACGTTGCTAATTTTGTTTTCTGAACTGTTGAATATTTTATTATTTTTTTGAAATGCCACTTGCATTTTTTAGGATTTTCTTCAACAGAATCTCATGAAATCTCTTGACAGCTAATTTTTTTCTCATGTTTTTGAATATTATTTAAATTAAATTCTGTTTTAGATGCATCGGCAGGGGTCATTGTTTCCCACTGCAGTTGCATTATTATTTAAACTAGAGAAAACTAATTGTCTCAGCCATTGTCCTGTGATGTTGTCAATGCTTAATCCAACAAAACACATTTTGAGAGAGAGAAAAAAAAAAAAGGACTAATATTTTCATAAATAAATTATGTAAATACTGATAAATCTTTAGTAAAGTTAGATAAAATATATTTTTTTAGTCAATAATAATAGTCACTGTTTTTATAGATTGCTGTGCCTATTAAATATAATTCATTAATATTTGCTTGCAGTTTTATTTAGTTTCATTATTTCAATCATTTAATACTATTTTATAACTGTCATCCTTAATTTATAAATATTGCTTTGAAATCTAATTTCATAGAGCATTTTTATTTAATAATCGTTATAGAATTGCTTTTGTGCTTTAGCGTGCATTGATAAATCATGAAATAGATAAGTGAAAGAAAAAAAAAATGCAGAAGCTTCCAAAAAGATTTGGACATGTTCCAACTGTTTTCAAAACCATGCTCACCAAAGCTGTTGCAGCATTTCCTGATCTTTTTGTAAGTTAGTGCGCTTTTTCCTTTTCCTTATCTTTTTCATTATAAATTGATTTATTTAAGTGTTGATGAACATATAAAAGTTCAGAAATTAATTTTTTAACTTTCTTTTTTTTTTAATATTCTATTATTTTTGAAAGTATTTTTTTATCGTTATTAACAAATATCTTAATTCTTATTCAAGCGATTTGAATTAAGATCATCTTTTGAAAAATCGTAAATATATTTATCATCCTAATAATATCAAGAGCACCAATGCAGTCCTTACAAAGCTGAAAGTTTATCAATATACAGTTAATTGGATCATTATTCTAAATACACTGAAGCTCGGTTATAACAATGTTGTTTATATCGCGAATTCGGATATAACGCAGTTTGGTCTTGGACCCCTTCTATTTTGGAAAAGGTATATAATTGTAAAATTGCAAAATTTACCGTTTTATTGCCTAAAATCAAATCAAAGGTGTAAATTAATATCCTTGTTTTATTATTATTTACAGTAATTGAGACTCTACACCCATCCAATGTCACGAAAATGCATCAAATACAATATATTTTCTAAAAAATACCAGAATCGCGGACTTTTTCGTTTAACCAAAATGAATATCGAGATCTATTTTTTTGCCAATGACAACCAGTAAAGAGGCCCATGTAATCTAATAGGCGTATGAATACCTAGTTTCGATCCTTGTGACTCGTCGTCTGTACAAGATGCCAAGATGGCGGCGCCAAATCGATTTTGGCTAATATAACCCATCAAAGTGTTGAAAAGATAATGATTTATGTATTTATAAATATAAAATTCTCTCACATAGCTCTGAATGATGTAGGTAATCGCGAAATGACCATTTTAAAACAATTTGGAATTGTGTGGGCGATAGTAGGGTGCGATATACGACATTTGACGTCACGAAGAAATAAAAGTTCGGTTATATCGCAATCTTCGAAATCTTGGATCCGAAAGATCGCATTATAACCGAGCTTCAGTGTATATAAATTTGTACTTTTTTTTTTGCTTTTATGAAGATGTAACAGTACAATACTATCCTTGAAGGTGTAGTCAATATAAGAATTTCTGCCACTTTAAGAGACAGTCTGCTTGGAAGGACCATGATTTGATCTCATAGATTTGCATAGAAACTTAAAAAAAAGAGGGGGGTATTTTAATTTATTTATTTATTTATTTTTTAATATTTGATAGTGGATTCAGTTGCTCAACATCTTAATTTTTACATTTCTATCAGATTACAGAAGCAGCTGCTCACGATATATTTTAAATATTTTAAAAAAAATTTCAGTAATGTCTTTGAGGGATATGTTTTTTCCTTCCTTGCAAGTTAATTAATTAAGAGAATTTTTAAGTGTGTAAAAATCCCTGCAAATATTAAAGTACATCTTAAGCACTCCTTTGTAGCGTTGCTCAATGCTCAGTCAGATGCATTTACTTATTAAAACTTACTGATGGAATTGAGGGAACGTTTTGAACTTCATTTCCTTTGTATTCATCATTCTCGGTTCTATTAAATAAAGGAATCAAATGAGATGCCTTTATAATAAAAAAAAATTCCAATTCCTGCAGATAAAGAAATTCTCCCTCTATGTACATTTGAATGGGTGGATAAATTAATCCACAAGTGGCAAAGTTGATTTTTTTTTTAATTTTAATTAGAAATAATGGAATTAAGATATTTGTTAATATATTTGAAGCTTTAGCAAATTTCATTTTTACCATCTTTCATTTCATATTAATTTCCTGCACTGTGGTTACAGCTTCTCTAGTGTGGAGAAATATATAAGTATATATTATATTATAAATATATAAGTTATATAAGATTTTTGTAAATGTTTTTCCCTCTTCTAATGAAAAATTTGTATGCAAAATAAAAAAATAAATGTAATTTGAAAAGAAAAAAAAAAATCATTTTTTTAAAACTTTTTATTAATGTTGAAAAAAATTAAATTTCCTTCTTTCCCTGCTTGATCGTTCTTAGAACTGTTTCACATGATGATTTAATTGGCTGTTTTGTCATTTTCATGTTGACAGATAAAATGAGGGAAGGGTTAGGAAAATGTTTAGCTGACTGCTGCCTAACAAGTTTCATTTGTTTCCACCATTGCTAGTTGATTTATTCTTTTTTAAGACTATCTAAAAGTCAGGACTTAAAGTCAGGAGTGAAAGGGTTTTCTACAACAACTAGAAATAAAGAGAGACTTCGTAGTTAAATCACTTTCAGTTTAGTATAGGGTTTGTTAATAGGTAGAGTTTTGGTCAATTTGCTTATTATTTTGTGCCTTGGAATGAGAACGGAAAACTTAACCATGCTATAGAATTGATTAGTCACACCCAGCCAGCACACTTAAAATTACAGAATATCCCCATTGAGTGAAGTATATAATTTGTAACATTTACCTAGCAATGGTTGAATTGTTACATCAGCCGCTTGAATGTTTTCTGCAAGGATCTGGTTTTGAATCCTTGTATGATTCAAGTGTTTCTTTCACTTGCTTTATTCATTCACATCATGAAATTTCTGTAGAAGATAATGCAAAAAGAACTTCCCTGTTTCTCTTTGCATGTATATTATGCCTAATGATAGACAGACTAAATTTTTAATTGCAAAGCTATTACGTTTGCCATAACTTAATTAATGACAACACTAGTTTAGTCAAAGCTG
Organism: Thereuonema tuberculata; assembly: GCA_023159025.1. NCBI lineage: Eukaryota > Metazoa > Arthropoda > Chilopoda > Scutigeromorpha > Scutigeridae > Thereuonema > Thereuonema tuberculata. The sequence continues at coordinate 58,520,621 of JAFIDM010003189.1, read as the reverse complement.
ATTCTAACAGTATTTTATGCATACAAAGCAGCATAGCAGACAAATTGATGAAAACCTTTGTGCTGTTAGTGCTTTGCTTATCTGGTTTGTTTTATATCTTTTATTACTTAAAACCTTGTTCAAAAAATGACAGAGCCTTCCAGATAGTTCTAATATATATACACAATTTGCATTTGGATAAAGCATGATATATTAAAAGAAATTAACAAAAGAAATCAATCGCAGTTTACCAGACAGCTAGCCTCAAATATTAATTCTCTGCTCACAGGAATTAGTCTGGTAAGAATTCTAAATGATTTTCCAGTTTAAATCACTTCCTTACACTTGAGAAAACCATACCCTTTCTCTCCTGATTTTAAAAATTACATTTCTGATTTAAAGAATTGAAATAAAAAAACGGACAAAACCATATCAGGTTTTTCTTCAGATTTTTACTATTTTGGCAGCAGCTCATTGGAACAAAGGAATTTTAGTAGAAAATAAAGCAGCCTACACAGCCAATATCAGTGATTTTATTTTATCAAACATCAGTCCAACATCTTTAGGCTTTTGCAGTCTTATGAGTTTATCACATAATGTAAGAGACATCCGCTATCTACTAATATCTAGGACAGTACTAGGATAAAGTACTCATATTTTGTGGCATTTTGTTTTATACTAGATAAATTAGTAGCATTTATAATCAGTAGTAATGGATTTACTGAACTGAGAAACATGGTACCACACCCAAGAATAATTATTTACTATTGTCATCACCCCAACTCAAGGTTAACATGTCTGCTAATGCTTCAGATTTGGTTGAAGAATTTTATGTTTTCATTCTGAAAATGTAAAATTACGAGAAAATGTAGGATTGTTGTTTCATTTTGGATTTGCAAACCCTGGTAGGTTGCAATTAACTGTTAACAGTTGAATTTTAACATTGGCCGTTACAGGTGAATAAATTCAGTCCTATAGATTTTGATTAAGATGCTTTGAAAAATAGACATTGAAAATAAGAATACCACAGGTTATTAATACGGCAGAGTTAAAAACATTGTAACTTGGTTTTTCCCTCATAGACAAGAGTAGGTATCATGTATTATTAGAAATGCATGGATATTTGTTTTAATGTCTTTAGACTGCAACTGTTTTTATGCCATATCAGAGAGAATCGTGCCGAGTTATGTTTTTAGTAAATGAACCCGTAGCGGTATCCCAAGAGACTCAGCAGTGTTAGAAGGTAAGTGCTTGATCATTATGCTTTACTTTAAAGGAATCTTTATTAATATATAAAATTAGTTTGTTTTTTTTGTTTTTTTCCCAAGTTGTTTTCTTTTTGTTCATTTTGATATTTCATTATTCATTCACTCTTTCTGGTTTTCATAAAACTTAAGATTAGCATTTCCTATAGTTAAGCTTTAATTGAAAAAGTATTAACTAACTCATTCTCTTTAGAATTGATAAATGTAATATCTCTTGAAATATATAGCAGATTGAATTTGTTTAAAACTTTGAGATGCTTTACATATTTTTGTAGAAATGGGCAATATTTATTAATTAGCTTAACTATTCAAGTGAAGCTTTAATATTTTATTTGATCATTTTAAAATAAATATAAAATTTATATTATATAACTAGGCAAACTTACAAACTTAGTGTTAAAGTTACAGATCCCATGATTATGATCTTATTGTTTACGCCGATAGTTTTTAAAAATATATATAAAAATATGAGTGGTGACATAAATGCCTTTGTCACTCTAAAACCAAGTTACTAACCATGGTTCCAAGTAAAGAATCATGGTTCCACAGTATAATTATTATTATAAAATATAACTTAGAATGTGGGGGTGGTATCTACAGTAGTATCCAGTGAAATTCCGACATTTATGATTGGGGAAAACAAATTGAAAATAAGTTTTTTATCTATAGTGAATTTGGTTTGTTTTTTTTGTTTTTTTGATAAAATGAAATGTTTACATTCACTTTAAAATAACTACTATCCTCGATGGCATTCCATAGAAAATTATTTCTGCTTGCTCGGAATAGCATTGATTTTTGATTTTCAAGTAGACGTAATTTTGTTCGTATTTGCCACATAGGTTTTAGTCTTCATTATAGTAAATGTTAAAAAGACGTATTTTTTATTCTGCTAAAAACTTTTAAGGTTTTCCTTGCTTTAAAAATATTGCCCATTTCCATTTTGCCCTGTTTCTCTCCCTTATATCCTTAACTAGTTTTAGTAATTCCTCTGAAGCCTCAAGAACCTTCTAAGGAACAAACTGATCAAGAAGGTGGTTGTATGTGTTAGACTTGAGGTTGTTGGGGAAAAAGAAAAAAAAATAATCAGTTTGCCTAATTTTAGAACTGTGGCAGCATGCCAAAGGGGCGAGAGCGCATACACCACTGGGAAGACTTCATCCAGCTAAAGACCAAAAACAAAATATATTTAAAAAGAAAACAACCTAAAAAAAAAAAAAAAAAAAAAAAAAAGATTTATCAAGTTCTCTGATTGGTCTGCTTGTTACACCTGACTGTCACAAAATAGTTCAACTTTATGTAGTTTCTGCAGTAGATATACCGCATGCATGCAATCCTGTTTTCTATTAAAAAAAAAAAGAGGGATGGGGGAAGAAAAGGACCTTTTAAAAATCTCATCAGGCCTTCAATTATTTGTGTGTCAGATGCCAAAAGATGTTTAACAACGGGTAAGGGATCAAATCACTAAAACTGTGAACTGCCTGTACTTCAGCTTCCATACCAACAATTGTAAAGGAATTTCATCATCCCTAACAACATTCATCAGTTCTGCCTTAAAAGAAACCAAATGGAAAATAAGTATATTGTTCACGGTTTTGCTTACGAAACTTAAATACAGGTTTGGTGTCTGAAATTAACCAAAGCCAACTCACTGGTTTTGAATGGCATCACTTGTACTCGCTTGATTTTTGAGTTATGATAGGTTTTAATTTCAGTATTTGATAGTTTTGTATATAATATGTATATTTGGAGTGTATAAACAAAACCAACAACAAAAAAGTTCTGAGCCTCTTGTTGAGTTTCTTTTGAGAAAATCAGCTGAACTCTGGCAGTATTAGTTCAATAGATAGTAAACGCGGGTAAATGTAAAAATTATGTAAGATTGTATGAATTACGTTGGAGCAATGCAAGATCTTTATCCTTCAATGAACTTGTGTTAAGGTTTAAATCGTTAACAAAAAAAGAAATAAAACAAACAAACAAGAAGCTTTGATTTACTGAATTATAAAAGAAAAATCGATTTGAATTTTAAAAGTAGTTAATTTTCAATTTTATATTTCTACCTTTATACTGGAAAATGTGATGTGTAAATAACAATTTTATTCCTTTTGTATATAACTTACATTTTACTTTAGGTGGGTAGAATGTGTGTCTTGAATAGTTACAGTATGTTTTTTAGGTGTTATAACTTATTGTTTCTGTAGTTTAACAGCAGGCATTTAAGCAGTTCCAATTCTAAAATGTGAAATTTTGGAAATAAAGAAATTAAGCACAAGTTTTGTATGGATGTGAACTACAAATTTTTAACAGTTAAATAATAAATATTTTATAAACTCGTAAATCTAGCTTAATTAGGACATGAAACCTTATTTTATTTTTAATTTTTTTTAGTTAAAAAAAAATAACTGGAATTTTCTTCTTTCATGAAGCGAGTCGAGTCAAATACTCTGCAATCGTTAAAATTTATAAATAAGGCCTAAACTGATATTTTATTTGAACTTGAGACCCAAGATTACTATTTTGACAATGACTACCATAATTTATGATTTCAATTTTGGGAGACAATGTTCAAGTTGTAGTAAGTCATGAAGTCAAATTCATATCTGTTATGTGTCTCATTGGTATGACTAACGATTTGATAACAATTAAAAAACAAAAAGCCAAAGATTTTAAAGTGCATTAGAACTTCCTAATGAAATTAGGATAGAGGATACAATTAAAACATTTTATCAACAATTTAGAAAATGTAGAATGTGTATGCAGAGGAGATAAAAAAAAAACAAAACATTTTTTTTTTGTCAGTGATCAGTAATCGCATCTACAATCCACTTGGAAGTGGATTAAAAAAAATCACAATTTTCTGTGAATATTTCCTTCCAGAACATGATCTTTCTAACATTGGAAATCCAAGGAAAATACTATGAAATTCCTTTACACTTACGATTGCAATTACTATGCAATTTGCCTTAAGTTTAAGAAGCTAACTGTGTTTTTCCCTTCGTGTTTACCTATATTTTCTCTGTTCTGTTTTCTTTCTTATTTTAATATATTTTGTAAAGGTTAAGAATTGCACAATTAAAGATTCCATTTGCATAATGTTGCTTATTTTTCAGTGTCTATAGATCATATGAGTAGATACAAAGAAAATAAAAGGTTTAAATGTGAAAATTAAGAACTGAAGTTTTATGTCATAAAGACGTTCAGGACAAATTTTGTGTTTGATAAGAGTAAATAAATATTGTTAGTTGACCAGCAAAACAGAATTCTTAATCCTTTAATGTGTCAAGGACATGAATAATCTCAGCTGTTCTGATACAGTTCTGCAGATATACCATTGCTAAAGGGTTACAAAATATTTAATTAGGAAATTTAAAACTTTTCATAAATTGCTCTTGATGTGATCTGTAGTCACTAGTATTTTGTTTTGTTTTTTGATTTAGTCATTTTTTTGTATATTTTTAATGATGAAATTTGCCAACTTTCACCTGAATTCCATGTTGAGATCAGAGAACCCTGCTGCTGCTGCTGCTATACGTTTTGTGATTCAATTGAATTTAAGAGGGGCCTGCTGGATGAATGTAAATTCCCACTTAAATTTGGAATTTCAATGTAATTGCTTACATAGGTATTTCACTCAACGCTCTTTACTCATTCCTGTTTGTGGTGGTAATACTGTTGCTAATTTACTAGCCATATTTCAATTCCATATTTTAGACCATTCAAAGCACTGGAGGGCCAGATGCCCTAATATTAAAACGAGATAAGTCTGTTCCTTTGTTCAGTACACCAATCAACTGGCCAATGTAAATATATTTTTATTGTTGTGACTTTTAATGGAGTATGTCTGTTTGGCATCTGCTTCACTGTGCTGAATGTTTCCTTTGTAAGTTTTGCTATCTTCACACTTTAAACATTCCACTTCAAGGAGACTTATGCAGTTGATTACTCTTTATCGAGCGATAACCTGTTAAAAATCTGCATTTTTATCCTTACTGTGTTCTTTCCCCCTAAAACATAATCAGAAGTTCAGCTTGTTGCAAATTGAGAGTTTAGTTCTCCATTTTTTTATATATCTGGATTTTCTTCCCATAAAACTCAAATCGCTGAGAGTTCTAGCAAAAAACAGCTCTTGGATGCTTTGTAAACGACAATCGCAATTTTGCATTCTCTGGTTTTGTGGTATGATATTAAATAAAAGTTCACATTCTGACTGTAGTAGCAGCAGCTTCACTGTAAAAAATATATATATATATTCCAACAATCTTCTATTCTGCAAATGGACACGTACTGTATGTGGCTTATGTACCCAATTCATTTGATCATGTTCATGTACTAAGGTTTGCCGAATGATTGTTGTAGGTTGTACATTAACGAAAAAAAACAAAAAAAAAAAAAAGCACCAGTAAAGTTATCTGTATTAAATTTAATAGTTTCATTTATTTTTATATACAAAACAATAACATATTAAGATGATAACTCTTGAAATTTCTATATCTTGGCATCTTTTAGTGAAGGTTGTAAAGCAATGTACTTAACCTTCCCAAAATGCAATAGATTAGTTTGAAATTAGAAAAATCTTAATTTGAAATTCAAAAGTTGAGAGATTTACTAACTTAAAAAAAAAAAAAAAAGAATAAGCATTTTTAAAAAGGGTTAATGAGTATAAAAATAATTCAAAACTGTATCATAATGAAGCTCTTAACAATAGGTTAAGATACTTGGTTCTTAGTGTAATATTCTGTTAACTTAGGCATATAATTAAGTGTTGCAAACAAGTGTTTGTTTCTTGTGAAACGATTAATGCTTTAAATTGCAAATAAAATCTTCAGTAAAATAATTATTGCGCACAATTTCTGTTTCCTAAGTAAAATAAACAAAATCAAAAACATGATTAGAATGTCATTTAATGTGTTCTGACCTGTAATATCACAAAGTAATTAAATGACACAGAATATGTACAATAATACAGATACATTAAAAGTAGTCCTGCTCTGGTTTTAGAAGCAGCAAGTGTCATCACGTGATACTAATAGCTTCATGGACAGACTCCTTTCACACGATTCATGAAACACTATCCCGTTGCAAGTAGGAATATTCCTGTGAAATGTGCAATTCATTAATTGATAAAAACGTGCCAACCAAGAAACTCTTTGGTATGTAGCCGAAAAATGGAATGAAGTCTTCACAGCAGTTAGCACAAACAACAAAACTTTTTCAAATATAATTCATTTTGTCATTCTTTTATTATTAAAAAATCTTACATTGATAATAAAGCCAACACACAGCTACTTTTTCATCTACCACCCTGTATAAAACTGTTTAAGCATTACTGTTTAAGACTTTAATAAATTTCAAAAGCTATGGCCTTTTGCTTTTTTGTATCGGGAGAAACGTTTCTAAAATATGACAATGCCTTCAGATTATATTTATAACCAGGAAGTATTTTTTTTTTTTGTCTACTAATAAAGAACAGAGAAATGAGTTTTGAAACAATAAAAAAATCAAAAATTTAGAAGTAAAAAAATATATAAATTCTCGAAATTTCTGTGTAAAGAATGAATCGAAATCAAATTAAAAATAAAAACAAAGTCATTACAATAACTTCTCAAAAATACATCTATTTTTTGATGTGTCTTATAAACACACACTGAAAATTGAACAAAAAATTCTATTTATAATGTGTTTGTAAGATGGATCAAAATATAGATGTATTTTGAGAAGTTATTGTAATGACTATGTTTTTATTTTTAATTTGATTTCGAAATATAAATATATATATATAATGAAAATATGAAACTTTATTATTGATAATTAAAAATACAAATTTATAAATCAAACTTAATACATTTTGATTTAATTTTAAATTCTGTATATTCTTTTAAAAAAAAAATAAATAAATGCAATCTCATTTTCCATTTAATGCTGCTCCATAAAATATTTTTATAAATATTTTGAATTTGTGAATGTATTCCTTACTATTCCCGATCTTTTGACATGAAAGTCTTTTTTATAATCAGGAAAATATTACACACAAGCTGATCAAATGTTACAGTTTAAAATTAAAATTACAAGAAAATACTACTAGCATTTCCTTGTAATTTTAATTTTAAACTAATATTTGATCAACTTGTGTGTAATATTTTCCTGATTGTAATTTTAATAAACGCACGTTAAAACGCCATTCAAAGTCTATTTTTCTTTCTTTTACTAAGATCTTGAGTATTTCACAGAGTTAAAAATACAGAGGGTTGAGGCAGATAAAATTGAACAAGTTTGGGACTTAATGTTACAAACAAGCCCTTCCTCCACCAACGATGCTGCTCGATGTGATGACCACGGTTCTGAACAACTGCCCGCCATCGTAGTTTCCATTGCAAGAGGCTTCTGGCTAGGTATTCCTGGGGGATTCTAAACAGATTTTCGTAGGACAGCCAGCATGTAAGGTGCATGTCGTGCAATCAGATTTGAGAAGTCCATTGGGGAAGCAGGTAAATAGAATGACATGCAGTGCTCCTTTCGCTGCTAGTACTGGACCAAGAAATGTGCAGTATGGCAGGATACCTTATGAATATTCGTCAATGATATGGCTTACGGATGTCCATATGAATGTACGTCAAAGGAGTGTCGCTGCCATAGATTGGTTCCATCACAGCCTCTTGGAAGTACGCAGCATCTCCCTTGGCATTTGTGGCCACTCTGATCAGTGGGAGACGACCACAAGCGGGAGAACTTTTCATATTCAAGCACAAAAGTCTGCTCGTTTTTTCTCTCCTGCTACGCTTACAAATAATAAAAGCATTTGAAATTTTACAAAATGTTGACAACAATGCATTTATGCATGCTGCGTGTGCTGTTTAATTATAATTTGTAGAGATGAAACAAAAACAGAATAAGATATTCCATTCAGCTGGGAATTTTAACTTTTTAGAGTTTCAGGTTATGTAACTCTTTGTTACTGAAATTTTGTATTAATGATTAGAAGTTAAAAGTATCCCACTGCAGGTCTTAGGAAGGTCTGGGAGGTAAGACTCCCAGCATTTCCTGACTAATGGGACTTAAATTGAAGTCGAGTAGTCAGCTCAACGTCCGAGAAAGAAACCGGGCATGATTTAATAGAGAGCCGGGTGGAGCCTAGGACCTGTCTTTTATCAAGGAAAAGATCCCGGCCTCTGTTAGGGTTAGGGATTGACTCTGGTTACTGGGACCACAGTGATTAAAAATAAAGATACCACAGCAAATATTCAACTTGACATTTAATTGGTAAAAATCATAATCTGTATAATGTTAAATCAAATTTGTTAAAAATGAAAATTGTGCGCTTTCATTACAGCCGATATGTCACAATGTAGATCAAAAACAATTGATATCAGAAATAGGTATCAACATAAGCATTGATTCCGCTCACTGTGAAGGTAATCTCAAAAGTCCAAACTGAATGAATCAAATCCTTTGTTGATAAGCTCCGAATCAGGCCCCCCCCCCCCGGCCACCGAAAAAGGGAGGGATCCAGGTTTTGGGCCTTTTTTTTTTTTTTTTTTTTTTATTGCAAAATTCATTGGTTTTTTATAAACACTCCTATCCGGGAAAGGACACTTTTCTTTTTCAACAACTACGTTCATCCATAACCTTTCCCTTTCCAAAATCCTGGGTATATGTCTGATAAGAACATCGCTGGCAATCAGTGGTCCTAAGTAGTCCGTATTAGGATTCACCAATGCCAACACGGTTGATGCTTTAGGATGGGTACTTTTTATTCAAACTAAAGCTCATCAAACAAATGCAGTGCTGGGGATTCTTTCTCCGGACACTTTAGATAAAACAAAAGCAGTTCTACTATTGAACCGGGCTTTCTTCTGGAGTCCTTTCTGTGACAGGGTGATTCAATGGCCTCTGGTCCTTCCTCTCTCTCTACCAAAACTCCGGGCGGCTTCTGCCACTGCTACTCTATTCAGCTATATCTGCTGCTGAGGGCGGCCTTCACTGCAGATGAACTGCCTCTCCCTGTTTAAAATCTAACAGTTCTTCCATTCGGACAAAACAAGGTAACACAGGTAGGGATATCAGCCTGTGCAAACTTTCAAGCAGCAATGTCCTGTTTTTTAAATATGAATAAAACGGAGCAATAAATTAAGTGATTTTTGTAAGTGTCTGCAAATGGCCTGTGAAGTTCAATTGGCATTTACATAAATTTTCTACTAGTAGACTTCAGAAAGGGTACGATTTAGTTGTGTTGTTTCAGTGCTTATATTTAATTACAAATTTCCTAAATAGTGAAAGGAAAATTGCAATAGAATTGAATGCTACATTATAATAGAAGATAGTCTCCATTTAGACTCTTACAGATGGTGTGTTCTCATCCTGCCCTTAATCTTGTAATTAAGTATCCTTACACTTACAAGAAGCTTGTATTTAGTTTGCTGCTGGTGTCACAGAAACATGTCTTATTTCACTGGTTTTTTGTGAAAAACTTCACAGTACAAAGTGCATAAAAATTTAATGGAAAAGTATCTGCTTTTTGATGTTGGAATGAAAACTGATGCTGTAACTATTTAGTTGTGATGTCGCAGATGACTGGCTCCTGAGCATTACATTGAATTCCAGAAAAAGGTAGGTAGAGAAAATGGATTAAGAAAGATAAGCAACTGTAAAGATGAATGGATTAAGAATGATCCTACAGAATCGACGTATTGTGTACTGAAAGCTGAAACTCAGACTGAAACCATAAAAAACAAACATTTATTCCCTAGAACTACCCATACACACACTAATACCAACACATGCAAACCATTGTCATAAGCACTTCCCATAACATCTTAAATGCATCCCAACAATTCCGATATACTAAATATAGCTTATGATTTTTAACAAAGAATTCCAACTGATACACTAACACTTGCCTTAGTTAATATTATAATAATTTAAATTTAATTTTTTCTACTGATTTTTTTTGTGTGTGTGTGTTACTGTGTGTCTTGCAACTTTTGTACATTTGCCATTAAAATTTAGATGTAAAAAAATATTAAGCCTTTTTTTTACATTGATTAAAGTATGCACAGAGAAAGTAGAATCACTATATATGCCAAAAAAAACTGTTTCATCCTGAAACCCATTGCTGCAATGGCGCAGTAATAAAAACAGTTACTGTAAGGCCTGCACAGCCAAGCTAAAAGTATAATTTAGTTTTCCACTATTTTGAGAGTCAAGAGTGACGGAATATGTATTTCTGAATTACTAGGAAGATCGGCTATTGCTAAAAATTTGTCCCATTTGAAGGTGAAGAGAATTATTGTCAATAAGCGAAAAACAATGTGACAGCAGTTTGTTTTCCTCGCCCGGGCATTTTCTTTTCTGAAGCCACTTTTGGATATGGATTATATTATAAAAAAAATAATAGTATATATGTATGTTAAAAGATGCAAAGAATAAAAAAATATTATAAATCTTGTTCTCTTCTACTTTGCTTTGCAGAAAATATAGAAAATAGTTACGGTGCTTTGCAGTAGAGGTCTCTAAGCATACATGGAATTAGTAATCCATAACCCATGATTTTTTTTCTTTTTTTGAGTCATGTAGCTATCCTTTCAATCATGCCAATTGGGGGGGGGGGGGGGGAGGATGACTTTCCAGAACATACACTTCTATCGGGAAAATGAACTTAAATAAAGTAAGTTTTACCTACCCTACTTTGTTGAACTGTTGGCTATATATATATGTATACACAGCCATTATTATTTCAGGAACATTACTTTGCACATGTAGTGTAGGTACATGTGTAGTCCTACATGTGCAATAATAGTTTTTTATTGATATATATATATATATATATATCAATAAAAACAAAACTATTATTGCACATTATTCATGATTTCTTGGCTGAGTGTGTTATGAAGTTAATAGATGATGAAATATGGGAATTACAAAATGTAAAGAACAATGTTTCATTTATGACTAGATATGTGGACACATTTTTATTAATTAAAAAAGAAGAAATAAATCAAATACTATTAACTTTCAACTCAGTAAATAAAATGATCCAATTTACTATGGAACAAGAAATAGAAGGTAAATTGCCTTATCTAGATGTCATGATCATTAAAAGTAATGATACTTTCAGTACTACAGTTTATCGTAAGGAGGTGTATGCAGGTGTTACATTAAATTTTAATACCGCAGCACCAACTTCCTACAAAATTAATGTAATAAAATTGGCTGTCACAAGAGCCTTAAGATTATGTTCAAATAATAAATTATTGGATGATGAATTACAAAAAATCAGAAAAATTTTTATTATGAACAACTATCCTATAGATTTCATCAACAAGATAATATACAGAGCACTTAAAGAAAGAAATGTTAATAAAATCAAAGTTGATAACGCAATTAAATATGTAAGTATTCCATTTGCAGAAGAATTACAAAACAAACTAACCCCATTATTGGCTAATGTATGGATTCGTATTGCAAATAAGGCAAGAAACACCATCAGAAATATCCTAAATAATGAACGTGACATAATATCTAAAGAAGAGATAAAGAAAACAAATAAGGAGAAAAAGGGAGCGGTATATGGAATAAAATGTCAATCGGGAGGGGGTGGGTGCCAGTATATTGGTGAGACAGGCAGAAAGGTAAAAATTCGAATGAATGAGCATTCCAACGCCATAAAAAAGGGCAATGACCAATATTTCACAGCAGTTCATCACAAACAAACTGGCCATCTAATAATGGTGGACAATCCGATCATTTATAATATTATTACAGATCAATACTTAAGAAAATTTTATGAATCATTATTAATTAATTCCAAATTCAACAAATGTTACAATACTGAATTGTCTATAAAAAATGTATTGCATTATCAGCTCGATTAACTATTTTTTATTGTTTTATTAATAATTGGCTAGCATTGATATTTGATACTTTGATATTATTGTAAATGTAATCCAAAATTTATAAAGGCCTAATTTGCTTCTGTTATTTATATCTAGTAGTGTGTTTGGTCCCATTTTTTCAATTTTTCTATTATTGCACATGTAGGACTACACATGTACCTACACTACATGTGCAAAGATAAGTAATGTTCCTGAAACTGAAAAGGTACTAGGCTACTGTTACTGTATCTAAATTGGTTTTGAGGAGGATACACATTTCCAAATAAAGTTCAGCCAGTTAATGATCATGAAACAAGGTTAGGAGAGTGAATTTTCAGTAAGTGAATACCTTTTACTCGTTTCGTGATAAATGCATTGAGGCCTTAGGCTGCAAAATCACCGATCTATTTCAAGCAACAAAGGCAAAATACAAAGTTAATTATCCCTCTATCCGCAAAGCATTACTAGTAAAATTGCAAAGTATGATGCTACAAGAAAACCTTCCATACAAAGAAGAATGGCCAAGAAGCTATTTGTTGCACAAGCAACATTGCATTGATATCATGTGGAACTCAAAAGTGAGCATACTAAATGAATGTTGCTGTACTGCACATTGAACCAACTACAGGAAGCTCTTAAGAGTGCTGTCTAGGTGGCCGTAGCTACAAATCAATAGAAACACTGGATGAAATCTAGGTAAATTTAACGGACTGTGGAAAGATCAGCAATTTCCTTTGTTCATCCTCTACTAAACTTGGTCAATGCCAGGAAACCTTTTCTCAACTTGTGGCTGGTTTTAGCTATAGGAGAAAGCAATGTATTCATAGGTTTGCAAAAAAACAAATAAAACACTACTGCTTTGCATTTCCAACATCTTAATGACATGACACTATCACTTGCATTAGCTTTCAATGCTAATCTTGTAGGGGTTATGCCTGTTACACTGAAATCTACAGGTAAAAGAAACGACAGTTGATCGTGAAAACCCAGACTGCTATTAAGTTACAACAGTGGTTTGAAATCTGAATGTGGGGTATGCCTGTACATGGATTTGTAGGTACAAACCACAGTTTCAAATAGAATTTCCCTTGCATTGATAGTTGATACTCTATAAGTGTCGTGTAAGTAACAGTTACTAAAAGATTTCAATTGAAGCAATACGACATCACACTTGGTTTGCAGCAATTACATTACAGCAGTTCTCTGTTGCCTGAAAATTATTAGATCCTAGGTTTTTTTTTTTTTTTTTTTTTTTTTTTTGTAATAGAAATAATGTATTTAAACTTAATTGTTTTGTTCCATCCAGTTGATTTCGACTCCTTGGAGACTTGATAGGATGCATTCCATCCCATTCTATCTCCTTTAAACTTCATAATACACATTAATTCTAAAAACAAAAAAAATATCGGAAGACTTTTTGAATGTAAATTTTAAGGTTTATTTTTTTCCCAGCAATAATTTACATTAACTCTTTTTCTTTTTGTAACAAAATAGTAAGTCAACTGTTATAAATATCTATACATCCAATATAAATATACTCTCGGATACATGTAACATATATATATTCTAACAATAACAAGAATACAGAATTTTAATTGGTATTGGTGACATTATGAGGCCATTTCTCTTAAAAAGATTAATAGTTTTATTGTTTTTGTTTTTCTTTCTTTTTGAAATTTTTCAAGAAAATGTATGTAGAGTCAAACAGGGACTTTCAGGTTTCTGGCCACATAAATTATACAGTTATCCACAAGTATTAGAGAGGAATGTGACATTGGAGTTAACTAGCTTTAAAAGAAGAAGGGTCATTGCAGTCCCTTTGACTCTTATGCGGATACAGAACAATGCTTCAAATAACAAGGAAAAAGTTTCATTAATACATTTTTAGGTTAAGAGTTTACAACTGATCAAAGTGAATAATATGATAAAGATTTTGGTCCTTAAAAGCTGTTCTTGTCAAGAAAACAAAACTTTTAATGGAAGTTCTACAGGATGACAGCCCTGTAAAGCAATGAAGTTTCAGTGCAACTTTTCACCATTCTGCGATATTTGATTAATGGTTGTTTGTTGTATTTCAAATAACATCAGGTAGAGTAAAAAGATATTTTCAAAAGCAAGGAAACTATTTATAAATGAGGTATCATCAAGTTTTAAAACTATTTCAGAATCTTAATTTAAGAATTAATAAAGAATAAGATGTTTGTATTATTGAGAATAACCTTTTCAACAGCACAAATTCTGTTATGGGATAATAATAATAATAATAAAAAAAAAACCCTAAATTAAAACAAAATAAGGAACAAGTCAGATGCATGATGGCATATTAGGGAACCTGTATGTCAAAAGTCAAATTTCTAGGTTTTGGTTTTAGATGTGCAACAGTAATAATAAAGTTGCCAATTACTGTATTTAATATTTTTTTGGCCACTTACTTCAAATATATTAATTGCAGATAATAGAATATGACAATCTTTGGTAACATTAAAAAAGCCCGAGATGAAAATTAATAAAAAAGTAAAGACCTAATTTGGAATAATAATTAAAATCAATGTTAACTGTGGTAGGAGAGGAGAATTGGCTAAATCAAAAATTGCTAAGAATAAGAAGGTAAAACTGAATTACTAGAGATATGGAAAACACTGGATCCTGAAAAGTAACAAGGAAGCCTGCGATGGAGGAATACTTATAAGGAACTAAATGGATTGTAACAAGAAATTCCTAATGTTTGCCAATTCAGGACTGAATATTCCTTCATTAGATAATTATAAGGTATTTATTCTACAAGCCACTGTTTCTTTCATGTTAAAGCAGCAACAATCTATTATGCCATGCGAGTGAAGAATTATTTGTCAAAGGAACTGCTTGTCAAAATCAGAATTTACAAAAATTATCTTCCATTCATACTATCAGACAATTTCAGATGAGTGTTCTTAAAGCCATACAAAATATAGCTACAGCAAATATAAATTTTCATCCGATATTTTCCTAAAAGTCCTCTCAATAATCAGATGTGGCTCTAATGTAGGTATGCTTGCAAGAATATTCGTTTAGATGAACCATTAGAAAAAAAATACATTCTTGATCTTCAAAATTACGAATAAACTAGTGTCAATGTGTTGATATTAAGAACAATTCCTAACTTGTAATTTTTTTTTTTTTTTGACAAAAGTCAGATTCTAACTTAATTTTCCTTTTATTTACAAATGCAAATTATTTTTAACACCATAACCTTTTCAGCAACTGGAAAATGGGAAGGAAATATTTTTATAAAAGATTTAAGAGGAGGCCTAGCTACAGAGAGAGACTGCTGATCAAGGTATAGGATAAAAACAGGAATTTTAAAAGGCATTGCAGCAAAGAACACTATTTTCCTTGACAATAAATTATAAAATAGTACATTGACCATCTGAAATATGACAAGAAATATAGAAAGGATACAAATATCTTATTCAACACTACCACAAGGAAGGAATATCAATACGTTTGCTTATTATGTATTCAATAAATGATAAAATGAAATTACAGTATAAGATTAGAAAAACTAGAGAACATTTATCAAAACTTAATTACAATCACAAATGAATTTCCACGTTAGTAGGTGTTGCGACACGCACATTACCACCAAAGTAAAGGTGTCCACATCATGGTTCCTAACGCTGCTCCTGCCATCATTCCTAATGCCATATCAGTACCAGTGGAATAGTAACGAGGTTCTCGCTGGATAATTACTGTGGTAGGGCCGTGGGGTGTATTCACATCTATAAAATAAATGGACAAATATCAAATGTGTTTATGCAATTCTCATCGTCAATAAAATGATTACATATCTCCAGTAATATTTAACAATCCAATGAATTAATTTCTTTACATACAAGGAAAGGATACATCTTGTACGTCTAATCCCTTTTTGTGAGATGAAACTACACATCAAGCAGGCCGCGCGGTTGGCGATGTCGCTAAGACACTGGCCTCTCACCTCTGAGTACCGAAGTTCGGTTCTCATGTGGGTTTCGTTGATGGTGGCGATCCGCACTGGGCAGGTTTTCCCGGGGTTCTCCCATTTCCCCTGCATTTCTCACACCATCCTTTCTCAGTCTGTCCGTATTTCCATGGGATAGCACAATAGATCTTTCAGGTCGCAGTGCTTGGCTGTCAAGCCACCCACGCTCACGACATTACATTACACATCAAGCACTTCAAAAATATATCTATACTGTCAATGATATTTGAAATTGTTTTCATTGGATTTCCTGTATTGGCTTAAATATAAGAAATGCATTATTAGTAAGTGAGCTGGTGGTAATAGCTGTATTAATAATGGTGACTGCTTTAGATGCATTCTTTCAATTTGCTTTTTTTTTTCCCCCTCCCTCCATTATTTTTTGCGTCTCTTTTTCTATCTGTTTTGTTCTTACTTTTAATATTTGTATTTTATTTTCTGGCTTAAATTGGTTAAAAATTATATTATTCCCTTTAATTAGAAGATAGTGTTATTTTATTATTTACGTAAATGATTAATAGATCATAAAAAAATATCAAAGAAAGATATAGTGAGGTGTATTTTTTGAGTTACATTATTTCATGATTAATAGATCCTTTATATTTGATTAACTAACCCCCCCCCCCTTTTTTCCCCCTTTCTACCATTAATGTAGTTTAACTGAGTTTATGTTTATTTTAAATTTGGACCTAAATGAAAAAAAATCATGATCTTTTTTTTAGTAAGTAAACCCAATAGTTCAAATATTAAATTCAAGTAGATATGAATAAACACTTATCTATACTACATTACATTTTTTTTTTTTTACTAGTATTTTAGTTAAAAAAAGTTAATTGTATTTTTAATGTCTGTTTTACTTAAAATATTAATATAATCCAAATTCATTAGCATAAATAAAAAGAAAAAAAATGCATATATGATCAATTATATAAGGAATAAAGTAATAAAATGAAGTAACAATAAAGAAAGTACATTAAATAAGGAAAAAGAAAAACATAAAAGATAGAAAAATTTTGAAAGCTGCAGATTTGATCCCATGATCTTTAACATCTGAGGCAGTCAAGTTATCAAAAAAGCTATCGTCAACAACCGACTGCTAATACATTTCTGACATTTAGGCTAATACATGAAATCCAACAAAAACGACAACATCTCAAAATCCATAGTGTTGGCCACCAAACCCCATATATATTTATTTTTGAAGTAAGTGATGTGTACTTTCATATCACAAAAGGGCATTAAATTTGATGATGTACAGGGGTGTCATCTCCTTATTAGTAAACAAAACTCAATGGCTTTACTAACAGAAGATTTGTCTGAGGGCACCAAACAGCTAATAAAAACCTCAAAGAACCTATTTCCTACCTTGACCCTTCATTATTAATATGTCACAAGCTCCTCGAGCTCCAGTTGACAAAATTTTTTGTCAACTGTACGCTTTTACATAAGACCAGTGGCGGCTCGTAGCTAAAATTAGTGGGGGTGCTGCTCCAGGAAATTTATATGTATCTTTATTCTTAAAAACTTAAATGTATAAAAAGAAAATTTATTCAGAAACTTGATAAAATTCTAAAAGAACAAAATCAAACATTTTTACTTACTGTGACCTAAATTGTTACAGTTCAAGCTTGATCTATTCATTTAAAAATGAAATCCGTTCTTGTTTTAATTTGCGCAAAAAAAAAAAAATAAAACTACCTTCCAACAGCACACCAGTGTCTACCGGCACTGCGCGAGCGACAGTGCTCTCTCCCTCGCAGCCTTGCGTGCAACTTCCTTTGTGCGCATGCACACAACAGTCAAACACCACGCCGCCAGAACTGTGAAGAGCACGGTTCTATACAAAGATTTTTGTATCTTTTCATAAACTGGGGGATGGCTACTGACATTAAGCTTAAGGATTATATGTTGTACAAGTATAAAGAAAGAATTAAAGAAAAAAGGACTCATTATATCAAATGTTATCAATAATATTAAGTGGAAATACGGGGTGCTGCAGTTCCACAGTGCCTATACGTGAGCTGTCACTGCTTAAGACTTCACAGATATCTTTAAATAGTGATAGAATCTTTTAAATATTACAATAAAAAAACAAGAAACATGATGCCTTGAGAATAACATTTTTAGTTAAAAGGTTATACGTGTGTGAACTCGAACAGTGAACATATAAATCAACGACACACTTAAAATAATTATAAAAACTTTAAAAAATTGTAACATGTTTCGATTAGCTTCCGCTAATCATCCTCAGACGGAATGAAGGAGAAGGAATTATTCCGCCAATAAATGGCCTCGTCAAAAAAAAAAAAAAAAATGACTGGAGGAGCACGAAAAGGCAATTGGTAAATGTAATTTTAAGTATAATACTGCTGATCATGTTTATAAATTTCATCATGAAATTGATAAGGAAAAGGTTAGAATTGTTGCCAAACAGAATGATAGCTATCTAAGAAAATTTATTGAATCATTTTTTATTTTGAAATACAAATCGTATAATACCAAGGTCTCTGTTGAAAACATTTTTCATTGTGGCATTCAGTTTTAAATATTCTTGGGCTCTCCCCCTCTGACGGTATAATGGCATTGGACTTGTGAGATTCACTATTATTGGTTCACCTCAAGTGGAGCCAATAATTTTTTTTTTTTTTGACGAGGCCATATATTGGCGGAATAATCCCTTCTCCTTCATTCCGTCTGAGGATGATTAGCGGAAGCTAATCGAAACATATTACGGTTTTCTAAAGTTTTTTAAAGTTTTTCTAATTATTTTAAGTGTGTCGTCAATTTATATGTCACTAACATTTTTACTTAAATACGTATGTATTGTAAAACTATCTGAAATTATGAGAATTAGTTTCATTTTTGTGAAGACTTTATTTTTTTTTTTTTTTTTTAGCTAGATCCAGAATTATAGTTTGGTTTATTAGTCAGGGAATGTAAATAAAGTTTACTTACAGTAAGGAGGATTTGTACAATAATATGGGTTCCCTGGGTGCATGTAAGTTAATGATGTATCATCTGAAAGGAAACAAATTATAATGAAAAAAAAAATAATAATAAACAAGGAAAAAAAATAACTGGTTTCATATTGTCCTCGAAACCACAGTGACCCTTTACATGTTTCAGTTTTAGCCACTTCTGACAGGAAGGACTGCGGACTGAAACTCCTATTTTTCCCCACCTCTGAGTCATAAAGATTCCAATAAGTCATGTCTCTATGACTTAGGGTTGTAGAGGTGGTGGCAACGGAAAGACAGAACCTTCTTAAAAGCCCCTCTCCCCCACCCATAGCCAGGGGGGGGGGTAGTCCAGGACGGGCATTGCTCGACCTGGAATAATTTTTGCTCGCCTAGTGTCATTTTAGAGAATAACAATAGGGCGATGTAGATATTGACATATGAAATGTTTGTCATCAAGTGTGGATTCGCCATTTGAATTATTCATAATCCTGGGAATTATTGGGGAAATAAAAGAACTCTGTTTTAAGGTGGTCGTGTTCTTGATGTTCCAGGTTCGTTCCTGTGTGTTCAGATGGAGGCGCTGGTTCCCATAATGACGTTACGGAATCCTCGTTACGTGTATACGTCATTTGTGTATTTTATATATCTCATGTTATCGGATATTTAACGGAGTGTATCTTGTATTCATTTTACCTAAAGATAGCCAGAAGCTGCAGTGGCAGAAATCGATTGTTTAATTTGAGCTTAGTATATTTTTAGTATTTCAGCATGTGCAAGGTCCGAAGTTCATTTATTTCAAAAGAAAGCTTGCGTTGCTTCAACGTATTGGCTGTCTAGTGGCAAGGTTTGGAAGTACTAGTCTATTAAACAATTGCTATTGGAGAAGGTGTAGCCCTGGAGCTTTTCAAACAGTCTGGGGAAACTGCTGGAAACATCCCTTCCTCCTCCTACTGAACGTGTAGTTGTTGTTGTTTTGGCTACTGGAGCAGTGACCCTGAAGTCATTCTAGGGACAGCTGCCTTGACCAGTGGTAGACTGCTAGTGACTGCTGACATATCTTTTTAAAACTTTCTACAGCTTTCTTGTGGATGTAAACTTAGTTAAAATTGAATTTAACTTGTATTATTATTTACTTGTAGTTAATAATTACTTAGATATCCACGGCAGAAGAAGACTTGCAAAACTTTACAGAGATAAAGAGCCAAATAAAATCAACTCATAATTTCTTCAATAAGCTAATAAAATTCTATTGACTATCATAAATACATTTGTATCTTGAGTTCATTTAACATTATCATAAATGCTGAAAGACTATATTAAGCAGGAAACTTTTTGTACAGTTAATCTTCCTATCTTCTGCAGAAAAGTTCTGTTGCTAAATTAGCAAATGAGTACCAAGATTACTACATATCAATTTTATTCATTTAAGGAATTTAATAATCCTACACAATTAACTTTGCATTTCAAAACAATTAATAATTTGAATCATACATTTAGAATATTCCAGTAAACTTAATTTTAAATTGATTTCGATTTTAATTCAATAATAATGAATTTACTTTTTTAATCATAATATTCAGTTTTTCTCGTATATCTTTATAATTCCATATCCAATAAAAATTTGTAAAACCAGTACCGTAACCATTCATCATTAGAAATGTACATCGTTGGATAAGTGGAATGGAAATACATTTTGATCTACACTTACAATAATAAAATAAATTCCTTTTTACATTATATTCTCTGTGATTATAATTATTTAAGCCGAAATAAATGTATTTCTTTTGTTAAACCTATTTTTTTTTGTGTAAAGATATATGGGTAAAGGAAAAAAACTAAATATTTTTGCCTCTGCTTGAAGCTAGTTCTGGCTATGGGCCTCCCCTCACACACACACTGTGTATGGGGTCACTAAAAATAAGCAACTGGTAATAATGTTAAAGGTCACTGGTATCCATGCTATCAATTTGTTTTATTTGCTTTGTAAATAATAAGTTTTTTACCTGTGAATCTATGAAAATTATCTCCAGAATAATAAGGTGGTGGGACACTTGCTGGTCTGTGAAAATACTAAAATATATATATATATATATGTTAGTAAATAAAATAAAAAAAATAATCAAAAGCTTTAAAATTGAAATAATCTTGCATTAAGTTTACTTAATATCTGTTGCTTGTTGAATTACGACAGCAAAGTCTAACTTACTTGAATTCCCTGCGCCTGTCTTAAAGCAAGTTCCCAAGCCCTAGAGAGAAAAGAAAATATTATTTGTTCAGCAAACATTTAAAACAAAATATTAATTTTCTCCAATGTTTAACGATATTGTCTAATGAATTTAAAGATTTTTTTTTAAATATTTGCAGCTGGAAAATAACAATGAACAAACTGTTTTCATAATCAAGCTATTTCAAAATGCAACAAAAATAATGACATCATTTTGTCTATTTTTCTGTTAAATGTTGCCATTGAGAAGGGAATAAATACCTCATATCATCAACGCTATCACCACAGATGACACAAGTTTTCCCAGATCTTGTCTCGATAGAGAGCAGAAAGTTATTACTTAAATGCTCTGGGGCTCTGACGCCTGTTACCTACCAAAAAAACAACAACCAATGGCATTAAAAATTTAATTAGATATAAACAAGTTTTAAATGCATTTAGTTCTGCATAAGTTTTATTCATTTTATTAAAACAATTACCCTTTAAATACCTACAGCGTAAGAATTTGCTTTTGTTTACTGATAGACATGAGCTAATGTTATGCAGCTCTGAAATTAAATAGCAAATTAAAATAAATAATTACTTAAATTTAAAATCAGCTTTATACATTATGTAATTTTGCTTGTTTCAATAATTAAGGGCAGTCTTGTTAGAAGCACAACTGCAACTGTTGCTAGAACTCTTTCTTCTCACACTATCCTGTCTTTGACATATTTCACCACAGTTTATGGTAAATTGTAGGCTCTAACTTTTATTGAAAATCATTCCTAAGAATTATCCTACAAAAAAAGCCATAAGTAAAAATATTTACTTGTTTATTTAATACCATAATATATCAAGTCATTTTTTTAAAATTCCAGGTCCTTCAGTCCTCAGTGAAATGAAAATAAGAAACCATGATACAATTCAATCATATTACAATATTGCCATTACATTGATAGAATCATCACTTTTTATATCTGAAGTAAGTGTCTTTTTCATTAAATCTTTGAAATAGTGGTATCTGACTAATTTATTTGGCTGATTTAGATCCATATAGTATGTTGGAAAAATTAAATATGAGGGTTGGTTTTTTAGTAGTGGCAACTATTTATTATCTAGATATATAGTGTGAGTAACTAGTTCTAATTTTTACAGGCCTTCGATGTAGCCACTAGCATTGTGTACAATGTGTTCCCAGCGATGCGAAAGCTGTTGGATACTGTCGGCACTGCCTAATCTGTTGATGGTGCGAAGAGAGTGGTCTATTGCCTGCAGAACGTCTTTAACTGTTCGGAAGCGAATCCCGTGAAGTGGTTCCTTCATCTTAGGGATTAGGTCAAAGTTACAGGGACTTAAATCCGGAGAGTAGAAAGGGTGGTAGAGCATTTCCCAGTCCTAGCACTTGAACAAATCAGACACAGCTCTTGCTGAATGCGACCTAGCATTGTCCTGCAGAATGATGGGTGGGTTATGCATAAAGTGTCAACGTTTTCTTCGCAGAGCTGCTCACAGATTGTTTTGCAAAAATGAACAGTATTACTCCGCATTAACATTCTGCCATGGGGGAATGGTATGCTTCAGGATAACATCATCCCAATCGTAGACAAGAATCACCATAGCTTTCACATTGGTGGGCATCTGCCGAACTTCTGTTTACGCGTGATGATGCCACTCATTCGATTGGCGTTTCAGCTTTGGTTTGTAGGATCTGGCCCAGATCTCATCAATTGTAATGATACACCGTAAGAAGGCCTCTCCTTCGTGCTCTTAGCACTGCAAGTGAATACGAAGAAAGTCATATTGCAGCCATTTCTGCATGTGGAACCCATCTTGAGGCAATTTTTCGTATTCTTAGACGGTCCTTCAGGATGAAAAGCACAGTCGAAGGCGCCAATCCTGTATCTTTGCTAACTCAGGAATCGAGGAGTTCAGATCCGTTTCCACTAATGCCAACACAGTCTGCACGTCTTCGTCACTTACTGCTGCATGACCAGACCGAGGCATGTCTGACACATTTTCGTGTCCTTCTCTGAAGACTTTTACCTACCTTGCTACTGTTCGGAAAGTTAATGCAGATGCACCGCAGGGCTCTCTTGCTGTGCGACCTCTAGCACATTCAATTTTTAACCAGCTCCTCTGCTCCTGCTTCGAAAACATTGCGATTGTATTCCGCGACCGCTCATTCACAACTGCTCTGTTCTTGTTGTCACTGCGCACGAGCATGGAGGGGAAAGGGTGAGTTCATTTCCTCAGAGGGACGGAAGGCATGTAGCTAACCTGTGGCATTAACGACATTGCCCGACTCCGATGCACGGCGTTGCTATAGCATTGTTGCTACTACTAAAAAAATCAACCCTCGTAAAAAAAAAAGGAAAGGACTGGAATTAAAAAAAAAAGTAAGCTGCCATAAGTAACGATTTAACTCCATAAAATTATGTGAAAATGGAAGTTTCATTGTGTTTCATAAATTAAGAATGGTAAAAATATATAGACTGTCCATTGCAAAAAAAAAATATAGGTTTTGGCTCTCTGTGTCCAGCAAATTTTTGCACCTGGATCTGTGGTTACTTAACTAAACCACTGATGTAACAATGATAGTTCTCAAAATTTTACATAGAATAATGTAAATGATTATGTAATTTATTCTATATAAACTAACATATCTATTATAGGAATTAATAAAGCAAACTTTTTAAAATAATCAGAGATACTAAATTTTACATATAAAAAGATCTCTGCAATACCAATCTTCAGATAAACAATTTACCTCTGTGCCTGTTTTAATGGCAGTAACTTCAGCTGACATCAAAATGGCATCTTCAGCTCGGAAACATGTATCGCTTTCAAAGTACCGAAGATATCCATCGCAATGAAGAACAAACCAATTGCGCTTCCATTTTTTTAGAAAAGTTGCTGCAACAATAAAAACTGCATTAACAAATATTTTTTTTTTTTCGTTTCTTAAAAATGACTTGTTGTAATGTAACTATTAAGTAATGCATAGAAAAAGACAAACAAATGATAAATTAATGTATATTCATTGTTGAGGTTTCTAGCAAAGTCAGAAATGAAAGTAAACCACAAATAACAATAGTGTTTTCTTTTTCGAAATACAGTAAAACCTCATTAAGTCATTACTCAAGGGACCAAACACTTTTGACGACTTAAGCAGAGTGACAACTTAGGCGGAGTGGGAATTTCTGAAAAAAAACACACTGAAATACAGTATTTTCATGAATTCCTGTAGGATTCGGTGAGAAAAACAAGATTTTCAGAAATCAATATATATGCAAATTAATGAGTGGAAAATAATAATAATAAAAAAAAAAAAAACCACAACAACTTTTATAGTTACCACATTTTAATCGGTTAAAAAGGAAAGCAATGTATGTCTTTCTTTGAAACGTTCCAGACAACCCTTGCTGTCGCCGAAATCTTCAATGTTCAACTCCTTAGCAATTTCCATGGCTTTTTCTTCGAGAATGACGGCAGAAATCGGCACATTTTGCGATCTGGCATGTTTTAGCCATCGAACTAAAACCGCCTCGATCTCGTCAAACTTCGATTTCCTCATTCTCTTTCTTTTGTCTTTGCAGTCAGCTTCTTCAATTGTTTCGATGAAAGAATATCATTTAATGTAATCCTGGGAATATGGTGTTCTTTGGCAAAAGCTGTTTTTGAAACATTTGATTTTTCACTAGTGCAATTTCACCACTAGTGCAATTAACTCTTTTTTTTTAAAAGATAACGAGGTAAGCATGTTTCTCTGGCATGTTAAAAACGTAATTGAACAACGAAATTGCAAGAGAAAAAATAGCCCTTTCAGTGGGGCTTACTCGCTATGAAATGAAGTCACACTCAGAAGCTGTCAAGAAAAATGTCTACACTCGACAAGAGTCGCTGCGAGAAGTGTGCTTTGAATGATTAGTAGCGAGATTCTAAGAACCCAAATCCTCCAAAGGGATAGGAAAGGAATAAAGTGACAGGCGTGGTCGAAAATTCCCTGTAAAGCTAAGCCCCGCGAACACCATGCAACTTTTCAGCAACTTAGTCGGCCGATTTTGACGTCACGAGTTGATATAGACAGTCTTGAGCCCCTTTTTCAGCAACTTTTGTCATCCGACTCAAGTTGTTCCTATACCAGCAACTCGTAAGGTTGCATTGAAGTCGCTGGGAATTACCCAATCACAGGGCAGCGTTGGAACACATCAGTCGTGACGTCACGCCCATGGAAGATATGGTGTCCAAAATGATCTTCGCCGATTGGATTCGAAGACAAGCGCGTAACCAATTAATATCAGAGTAATGCGAGTTTCTTTCATGCAGAAATAAAGTTTATACTGAAAGACAGTAATTGTATGCGGCAGAATTTGTCAGAGAGGTTTCAGAACCTCAATTTTTTTTGGATTTTTCCACATCGGCTGTGGGAAACGCATTGCGTTATGGGATTCCTTCTATCACGGCCGACTCATTTGCGAGTTGCAAGATGTTCGCGGTTGACAAAAGTTGGCCAACTCGAAGTCGGTCGACTAAAGTTGCTGAAAAGTTGCATGGTGTTCGTGTAGCTTAAAGTGAAAGGGCGGGGCTGAAAAGACAACACGATGGCATGCAAAATGGAGAAGAAAGAGGCTATTAGCCATTTTTGAGGTGACGAGTTATCCGGAGTAGAATTAAATTTGTTGAAGGGTAAAGGAGGGTTATTTTACATTATTATGTATGAGGTCTTGTCAGGACCAAAGGAAAACGACGACTTAAACGGAGTGACGACTTAACGAGGTTTTACTGTAAGTCTCTTTTAAGAAATATGGAACAACAAGCACGTAGAGTTTAAATTATGATATTACAAAGCAACACAGTTCAACCTGGAGTGACATTTAATAAATTTCAAGTGAAGTTCCCTCAGCAAAACTAGATGCAAGCTTCATCGAATAAAGAATGAGATTTCAAATCACTTTAATTTTTAGTCACTTTGAACTGGATGTAAACAGTAAGAAATTCTGGTGAATTCAAACAATGTCACATCTACATTGTTAATTTAGTAATTGGCTGTGAAATTATCAGTACTCGGCTGCCAACTAAAGTGTACCGTAGCAGCTAAGATAACCTGTGCTTAATAAGAATTAATATTATGAAAGTGAAAGTAAAATTTAATAGTAAAAAGTGCCATTTACATAATAGTTATCGAGTTCCCTTTCAAGAGGTGATAGTTGTTAATTTTTGTTTTACATTCTTAATATATTGAAAAAGAACTACGTTCAGAATAAACTCTGTAGGTCATAGAGTTAAAATCCGCATATATCTATGTTGAAATCTGCATGGTTGATGTTTGAGTTTGAGTCATGTAAAATGATGTAATATAGCTTTTTTTCCCCTCATACTTAGTGAACTTTCTTCTTTAAATAGTATTTTTTTTTTTTTTTAAATAATGATTGAAAAATATATGTAAACATACGTAATTAAGAAAAAATAAAAAATTAAAAAGATAAAAATGGGATGAAATGGCCCTCGTGCCGTGATATTGCTACTAAAGCATTGGCCTGACCAAGATTTGAACCTGGGCTATTGCAGCCACAATACAATGTACTACTACTACTATACAATCACAGCTATTAAACATGAATAAAACCACTCAGAATGTTCTGTAAGATATTGAGAATACTATTTCTTAAGCATTGTCATGAGACCAAAACAGGAGTGACAGTAAACTGATATTTTCGCCCACCTCTACATAAGGGTTCCAAATAAGGTATGGCTCATGTCTGTCCAACTTGTAGTTTGGGCAATTATAGGTGGACAGAGATGGTCATAATGAGCATTTACAATTCCCCCTGGCCCCCACTCGGTGCAGAGTGGTCTAAAGTAACTTTAAATTTCATGAAAAAGTCAGAAGTAAAAAGAAGATACAGAAATGAATTAGGTTTTATATTTTGAGGTCCTCACTGCTATGACTGTTAAAATTTGTTATCTCCAAAGAATACAAATCAACATTTAATATAATAAGCTCTTTTGGTTTTCTTTTTTAATTAATATTTCTCCTGTGTCTTAAAATTATGGTCTAAAAGTTCAGAAACTGATGGCTTATTCCCATATCACCACTAATACAGAAGATATATACAGTCAGACCTCGATATAAGGTCACCCCGCATATAAGGTCACTTTTCTAAAGTCCCGGCTCATTGAATTGAAATGCGTATGAATCGATTATAAGGTCAACCCGCTTATAAGGTCACTTTCGCGAGGTCCCAAGGGGTGACCTTATATCGAGGTCTGACTGTATATTTTTTATTTAATAAAAGCATTTTTACAGGATGTCACTTAGTACTGTCCAACCATGGATATCAGACCTCCACTTGGCAAAGTGCCAAGAACTGACGATTTATGTTGTAGGGGTAGATTTGTGAAGCGATTAAGGGACCACAATATTTTTTTTTATTTTTATTATAAGTAAAATCTTCAACGGTTAAGCAAAATAGTTACAATTTTAAAAACTATAATGTTCACAAAATAAAAGCTAATTTTCCGATGTTTAATAATAAACAAACAAGACGGATCAGACTTGATGAAATTTATTAGAAAACTTATGAAGCAGAGAAGAGATAACAATTCACAACACTTTAACAACTTTGAAAAAGAAGCTCTCATTTATTTTTTTTGTTTTTGTTTTAGGGAAAATTCTTAAGGGCAAATTTTATTTTTAGATTCCTATTAACATCCTGTCATTCTTTGATAACAGCCAAATTAAAATCTTCAGAAATTAAAAATGTCTTCTTTCGAATTTCAGTTTTTAGATTTCTATTATTATTCAGTTGTTTTTAGCAAGATTTTGTTTTAAAATAAATCGAGTTGAACTCTGTAAAATAAAGCAGCATGCTTTAAATTAATACATGAATTAATAATAAAAAAATACGTATTTTCCTGTGAGAAGTTACCCTAATTACTTGATTCGTAATTTCCTCAAAAACTTCGATGAAGGAAAAATATGTTTTAATGTAATGAGGAAAAACCACAGCTTAGTCGCTTAAATATTATAACAATAACAATTAAAAAATATACAAATATATTTTAATATTATTTCTATTGTGTGATTACTGTAGTTAACACAACTGATTATGAAATTATCATCGGCACTAAAAATAAAACTATGAAAGTTATAATAAGGGATTGCTTTTCATCGTCTGATTCATGCAGGTTGCGCAAGATATTTATTATGATTGTCTGAATACAGCTGTTGATTCCCCAAACAACAACAAACCATCTAGGGCTAATAAAGCAGTCGATCACTTAAGACTCAAAAAGAAATTCGTCTCAATTGCTGTTCGTTTTTTTTTTAATATTAATATACAAATACTGACTCTTAACTTTGCACATTCACAGTATTTGAAACCTATTGACGCAACATTAAGACCTCTTACGTAACAACGATCTAAAGACCACATCGAAATAAAGGAAATCGGAGTAACATTATTTTCCAAGATAAATTTTAGTTTAATGATCGGAGTTACATTCGCGACAAAGAGATGCACGAGTCCAATAGTCAACAAGTTGCAAATATGACGTATAGCGACTTATAAAACAAATTATTAAACAATGAGACATCGCTCGAGGAATCATTCTCTATTAGGTTTATCGACTGACAGGAGAGGGTTTTTCTTCCCCCTCCCAAAGGATGGACATCAATTTAAAATGATTTAAATTAGAAGAATTCTAACTTCAAAATTAGGTAAGTCAACTACGCACTTAAGGTTGTTTGGTTGTTACTTACTTTGACGATAAACCCAGCCGCTTTTAGCAACCGCAGGCGAACTGCCAGGCATTTTTTCAACTGAAAATAAGAAATGGCTAATTATTAGATGGTTTTAAATCTATCCTGATCTTAGATACTCAATATATTAAGTATCGCTTGTCAAGATGCTACAAAAGTGATTCAATCTCATGAAACTGTTGTAATCTCAGACCTGTAATGTATAATAAAAGTTAGAACGTGTGAATATCAAATGAAATAGGAAAAGAAATCAAAACTACTGTTATTGAGTTATCCTAGATTGTGTGTTATTTCACGAATCTAACTATTCATGTGAACTACCATACCGGATGTTATGAACCGGCGAGAAAGAAACATGTGATAGGATGAAACTAAAACCGTAATGAGATTGCAACTGTGAAGCAAACGAAAAAGTATCTAATAAAAGAAATATAGTTAATAAATTATCGTTTGTTAAAGAAAACTCATAAGTAAAAAATGCCTTCTGGGAAAATATAATATAGCTAAGTCAAAATATTGTTTTTCTCCTAATATTTAATTTATATATTTATTTTTCGAAAAGTTCAGTGTTTGATTAAATACGCCTCAGTTTTTATGAAAGGGATTTTTTTATTTACGTATTTATCTTAAAAAACATCTGTTGAAACGTAATGGGATAATTTCCTACTTTTCGGGGGTAAAAAATCAATGACGTTAGCGAGGCATTTTTAACATAATTTTAAATGAACCATCGAACTTTGAATAACGGTAAATACTAATTTTAAAAATTTTTCAATATAAACATCCTGGAGGGGTCATACCTCAACTTATCTAACCTATAGCTAATCTGCGCACACGCTTCGCTTGGGAGTTTTTGACACTTTGCACCAACAGCTTGAGCTAATACTAAGTTAAATATTTTCCTCCCTTTATTTGATCACAGTACATGTTTAAATTAACTTATATTTAGTATAAATTCCTTAAAATTATGTTCAAAGTAAGTTATTTTTAGTATAAATTGCTTAAAATTATGTTAAAAATGCCTTGCAGATGCCGTTGATTTTACCCAAGGAAAATAGGAAAAAACCCGTAATTGTTAATTTTAAAGAAGTTATTTCCATTTAATGAAACTGGCCTCTTCTAGATAATTACATGCATATATACTTTTGACCAAAACTCTCAGCAACTGCAATATTAAAGTCCTCGAGGGAAATCATGAAAATTGCATTTTTCTGTCCACAGCCGGGATCAGAAAAAAAAAAAAAAAATAGATGAGATACAAAATCCCCGAAAATAAACTGTCAATACCCATGAAATTTAGCATATACTGCTCCTTGGTTAATTCAGAAAGCTAATATTGGTTAGAAGATTCAAAACTATTCGTCAAACCAAACAAAGATTGCTAGCTGCAGACTGAAGCAAGATAGAGGCAAATCTGCCCATATCTGTGAGTATAAATACCTGTAAATTAGTTTAATAAAATTAAGAGTTATGTTTGTGAATGTTCTTATCCAGTACTCTCAAAAGCAATACAACAGATTTTTGGCATTGAGAACCAAAGACGCCATTCAGAAGCCCACAACCTGCTACTATGGATAAGGTATCGGTCTATCTCCTTGCTTGGACAAGCAACTCATCTTACCACAATACTAAACTTTCCCCATGCAACGTCTGGCCAAATGGAAGATATTGCTGCACTAATGCCCCCAGTTTCTGCATCCAAATCGACTGCTGTTACCGGTGTCTGTTGTCACTACTTAAAAAGATATTTGCCATCACTGCCATTTGTCCTACATGAGTTTTGACATCCCATGGCGCCTCCCTGCCAATATCTGTGATCACTAATAGAGTACTTTGATGTTCACCATTGTCTTCAAGATGATGAGTCCTCCTCCAATATAGTTATACACATAGTTAAAAAAAACAATTAAATCGTTGAGAAAACCATAGACCATAACTCACTGAACCAATAAACCCGAAGTCTTACCGGACAGACCCACTCTACCAATATTCTTGCCTATTGATCAGCATTAGACTACATAGGTGTTCACCATGAGATGATATGTCTTTCTTTGATGTAATGCACAAATACCTGACAAAGCCACCAGAAAACCACAGTCCATAGTTTATTAGAATCAACACCAAAACCTTTCCCAGATAGACTGGCACTTACTAATATCAATGTTCAACTGCCTTCGGTGCTTCAGAAATTGTCACTATTGACTTTGACTATCCCACTGCAAAGCTAAATGCTTCTCTATTGAGTCCCAATGATGCTTTCTGTGTCTTATCTCTACAGTCTGCCTCTACAGCCAAAGAACCAAGCTCCATAATCATTAAACAGCCCAACCTCTGCCATCATTCTTATTTTTATACATATTGTTAGTGATAGTTTTGGCCGACCCCCTTCTAATGTGTGGACTCTTCTAGCCCAGTCTCCCTGGTAAGAATAGGCTCACCTGTAGACGAGAAGGAGGCTGGAAAATTGCAATAAATACGGAAGCAGAAGGAGTAAAGGCAGTTAGTTCTCGCGGCTTGGAGCCGCATGGTACACTACAGTTGAGAGGAAGAGAGAGTTGTTGCAGGAAGCTCTTGCAAAGAAGTTATTTTGAGCCAATGTAAGAAGCTTTGGAAGCCGTGAGACAAAAACACTGTTCGCAGAAGAGTAGCCTGACCTCGGATAAGTTAACCCTGGCCGACAACGAAGCCTTGGAAGCTGTGAGAAGTAAACCCCGTCCGCAGAAGAACAGTATGACCTCGGACAGCGAAGCATAAATAAGCAAGCATTGTCCACAAGAGCACAACTCGACCATAGATAAGTCAACCTTGGCCGAAAACAAAGCAAGTGAGACACACCGAAGCTGTCCTGATGGGTCGAAACATACATACAAGATAGACTGTGCAGTTATTAATAAAGGAAATAAAGACTTTCACTGTGTTATCTCGCATATCGAAACCCCCCAACGCTTCCGGTCGTCTTAAACACAAAACCCGGTAGCAATATTCTGTGTAATATATATGTTTTGTTGAATTTATTGTACCTATTACTATTATTTTTTTATATAAATGATTCAAGACAACTCTCTTAAAGAGGCATCACTGCTTCATAGTTAATTTGAAAACTTGCTATCAATTGGTTGGCAATTGATGTTGCTGATAGATTAGAAGATACAATGTGATTAGCCAAACTGATCAAAGGAGCACTAATGGCAGACGGAAGTGAGGATCACTTTTAATTCTCACTTTTAAAATTGGATAAGACAACAAGATCTCAGCAGTCAAATTACCAACATTCATAACGTTTACCCATGGATTGAATGGTCAATTAGATCGATTTAGTAAAATCAAAAGTTGATGATCATGTGCTTGAGATAAGCTCATTATAAAATGGCTTCATTTCACTGTATTCCTATGAACATTCGTCACTTTGCTTTAATTTGCCTCAAAAACAGTTGGCTTTCCTGGCTCTATTTATTACATACAATATTTATTTAATATCTTTTACAGTAAATAATGACTTTCGCCTGCAATGACATTGTGAATTCATGATGTTTGAACTCTCCTTAGCTCATAGCTAATGATGATGTTATGTTCAGATGCAGTAACCTCCTTTAGAGCATTATGGTATGTTTTGCATAAGCAACTGATCTGATGTGGGCCCATAAGAAAAACATCCAGAGGCATTGGGTCTGAACATCAAGGTGGCCATTCAATAACTTCCCTGAAAATGCTTCTTACAAGTATTTCTTGAAGACACAATTTGACATACAGGAAATTAATTAGTAAATGAAAACCAATGACTGCACATGAATATATTTAACAAAATCACCCGTTTGAGTTTGTCAACAGATGCAATCAGGAATGACTGTTTCATCCTTATTGGGGACTCATCAGCCCGATCCACCCTCCTTGATGACAAACTCAGAAAGGTGTGAAACATAAATGGAAGTCTCCCTACAGTGACTTCCAAAAAAACTACAATTGAAATAAGTGCAATAGTGCACCAGAAAAACCTTTAGCCTAATGATCATCGGGATTCAAAAGGCATTTCTTAAATAAAGAAAACTCAAACCAAAACGACATAATAATCACAAGAACACAATTTAACGTGCAGGAAATTTATTAATAAATGAAAACCAATGACTGCACATAAATATATTGAACAATCATAGGACAAACATAGGTTTGAGTTTTCTTTATTAAGAAATACCTTTGAATCCTAATGATCATTAGGTTAAGGTTTTACTAGTACACATTCGCACTTATTTTTAATTGTTTTCTTTTTGTTCGGGATTCACAGTTGGGAGCAAGGGTGACTTCCATTTATATTTCACGCCTTTCTGATTTGTAATTGGGAAGGGTGGATTGGGCTGATGAGTCCCCAATAAGGACAAAACGGCCGTTCGGGATTCCCTCTGTTGACAACTCAAAGGCGAAAGTTTGTTAAATACAGTAAAACCTCGTTAAGTCGTCACTCAAGGGACCAAACATTTTTGACGACTTAAGCGGAGTGGGCATTTTTGGAAAAAAAAAACCCACTGAACTACAATACTTTTATGAATTGCTGTAGGATTCGGTGAGAAAAACAAGATTTTCAGAAATCAATACATGCAAATGAATGAGTGGAAAATAAAATAAAAAAAAAAAAACACTTTATACTTACTATATTTTATTTTCTTTTACTTGCTTAAAAATAATCCAACAGTGTTGATTGATGAAGGTGCTGATTACTGGAAATAAATAATTGTGGGCAGTAAAGTTATCGACAATGATGCAACATTTCTTTTCTGACACGAAAACTGAGAATCCAGTTTACGAATATATCGTTCCCAAATCGTTGTAGTCATCCATGCATTTGAATTTGCTTCATATTCAACTGGCAGGGATCTAACATTTTTAAAGCAGCGTGGCTTTTTGCTTTTGCCTATCACAAGTGGTTTAAGTTTCTCATTTCCACTCATATTAACTCCAAGCAGAAGTGTCAGGCGTTGTTTGCTTGCTTTTCCAGAAGTGCACTTTTCACCCTTAAATGATAGAGTTTTATCAGGCAAAAGACGGTAAAATAAGCCTGTTTCATCCAGATTAAAAATATTTGATGCATCAAACCTAGATAAAATATCCTTGAGAACATTGTTCCTCCAGTCTTCTATGGCATCAACATCAACAGCTGTTGCTTCCCCGCAAATCGTTTTAAAAGAAAGGCAATATCTGTCTTTGAAACGTTCCAGCCAACCATTGCTGCCGCCGAAATCTTCCATGTTCAACTCCTTAGCAATTTCCATGGCTTTTTCTTTGAGAATCATGGCTGAAATCGGCACATTTTGCGATCTGGCATATTTTAGCCATCGAACTAAAACCTCCTCGATTTCCTCATTCTCTTTCTTTTGTCTTTGCAGTCAGCTTCTTCAATTACTTGTTTCAATGAAAGAATATCGTTTAATGTAGTCCTGGGAATATGATGTTCTTTGGCAAAAGCTGTTTTCGAAACACTTGATTTTTCAAAAAGTGCAATTAAGTCTTTTTTTTCTTTAAAAGATAACGAGGTAAGTTTTTCGCTTCCCTGACATGTTACAAATGTAATCAAACCACGAAATTGCAAGATTAAAAAACAGCCCTTATAGCGGAGCTTACTCACATATGAAATGAAATCACACTCACAAGTCAGTAGCGGCCAAGAAAGACAAGAAACAAACACTCAGTAGCGGCTTGACAAAGAGTCGCGGCGAGAAGTGTGTAATTTCCCAAGTGAATTTCCCACGTGAAAATTCCCCGTAAAGGCTAGGCTTTCTTAGAGTGAAGGGGCGGGGCTGAAAAGATAGCAGGCAAAATTGAGAATAAAGATGCTTTTCACCAGTTTTGAGGGTGACGAGTTATCCGGAGTAGAATTAAATTTGGTGACGAGTAAACGAGGGTTATTTTACATTATTGTCTATGAGACTTTGTCGGGACCAAAGGAAAACGTCGACTTAAACGGAGTGACGACTTATCCAGGTGACGACTTAACGAGGTTTTACTGTATATTTATGTGCAGTCGTTGGTTTTCATTTATTACAAGTATTTTTTGATGTAAATTTCATAATGTGATGGGCCCATCAGGCTGAAATTCAGATGGCTTCTTATTTTCTGAATTAGGAATATAAAAAATTATGGCATACGGAAGTATGTTTCACCAGTTTCATTGTTGGAATAAAGATGACCTAATTAATCTCATCATTCTAAAATGAAGTGTATATCATATTTCATGGTTCACATTGAATAGATTCTTCCAGCATCAGTTTTTCAGTGAACTTTTTTGTCGCAAGCAATAAGCTGAAATAATGCTTAATCATTGAAATGATACATTTTGAGCTATCTTTTCTTTATAAACTATCCAATACAATAGTCTGGGCCAGTTCTTGAAAGAGCTTGATTATGTGAAAATGAAAATAATGAGCTAAAAAAACACATTGACTATAGCTCACTGAGATAGAAGTCTCCAAGATAATTTTTTTAAGGATTTACCAGGGCTATTTTGCCAATATTCACATATCGTGTCAGAAATTTCTGTCTTGGATGAAGTTCTAAAACAATCTCTGCACTGCCATCACGAATGCTTCCAATTTACCAACAATAGCAGGAGAAATTGGGTCCTTTCAAGTATATTTTGTATTTAAGTTGTTTCTTATAACTCACCATTCATTAATCAGAACTATCTATACCAGTTCTTTTTGTATTAGATTGTGATTCATTATGCTTGTATTAAATCTGAAATAAAAAGAAAGTAATATATAAATTATTTAAATATAATGGTTTAAATTGCCTATTAATACAAAGTTTTCCTACAGCTTGTAAATATATTTATAGATTATCATTATATATAATTAGATAACCCTGGTGCATTCTTTAAGTTAGAAATTTTGAACTTCTACAAAGTACTTAGTAAAAGCTGCTGAACTTTATTCAGTCATTCATTTGATAAGTCCAGCTGATGATAACATAGGCTTGTTCTGATTCTCAGTTTAATTCTAAAAAATAGCTCAGTAATACTTTTAAATTTATGCATTCTGTTGTTATTGCTCTTAACATCCATATTTTACATTTTTATTATAATTTTTTAATTTTATATATTTTATTTTATATTTGTAAATCAAGTCATAGAACAGAATTTTTTGACATTTAATAGATAATCATTTCAGGCATTCAGACACAAAATATAGCAATAATAGTTATTGAAGTGTGGAATGTTGCCTGTTTTACTTAGTGCACTTTCTCATATTAGTCTTACATTACACGAACTGCATTTGTTTTTGAAGCTGTGAATGCATTTTTTTTTTTTTTTTGGTGTTGAATAATTACATTTATAAATGTTGTTTTATTTGGTAAGAATTTTAATTATAAATTGTTAGTGAACTGTTTGATAATTTCTTAAAAAAAATAGTAGTAAGACCTTATTTACTATGGCACAGTTAGTTATCCATAAAATTTTGATTATGGTTACATCAAGTGGTGGTGACAGTTATAAATTACAGAAATGTAACTGCTACAAAGAAATGTACTACCATTATTGAAAGTTCAACACCAAGAAAAACATGAAACAGTAAAGTGAAATTATAGCAACTGATGCTACTTAAGAGATATAAGTGACACTTCCCCCAAAACACTCCTACTGGATAAGGAATCTCACTATGATGTAGTGTTATTGAACAGAATAAATCACAGCTGAGAAAAGCCATAGCTTGCCTTATTGTCAATGAGTCGATGAAAGATTTGGTGAAAATGCAGGTAAGGGTAGAAAGGAAATTCCACCGCTACTAATGCTGCTCAGTTGCTACATAAGGCAAGACATTGTTCTATTAGGTGTCATTTGGAACCATTTTCAACCTTCATCATTCATTCATGTGTCACTATGTGTTCAAGGCTCTTGAATTATGAATGGATCACCCTCAATTTACAGAGGGTTGTGTAGATGAACATGTCCATAAGTTGACTTACAACAAAGTTGTTAGTACTAAGTCGAAAGTCACATACAGTATTGTATATAGTATGTCGGAAATCATATATCTAGTACCTACACATTACAAAATTACATGTGTCCAAACCTTTTTAAGTTAATAATAGCTATAAAGTATTACAAATTTGATATTCAATACCATTCTTCATATCTTTGGCAGAGCAGTTGATTTGTTGTGCCTTGTGCTTTCTGCTTTCCTTATTCTTAAAACTACAACTGCTGTAGGATGGAACTCAAAAATGCTTATGGGCCTTCTTCAGAAGTGCAAATGATATGTGTCAGATGGTCATGAGTCGGGACCTATCTGTACTAGGTGGGAGATTGAATTAAAACCAATAGCAGTGGACATCACTGCCCATGTTTAATGTATGTTGTTTGTAACTGTTTTCTACATCATTGCCATAGAAGGATCAGACCATCATGATGGTCAATTTTAATCTAGACTCATGAAAAAACATTCTATGATGAAGTCATTGATTCTCTATGGGAATTCATGAAATTGTTACAACTGTAGGCATTAGTGTTGAAGTGTATGCAAAGTTATTGCAATGAAGATAGTATTCTATAATTCCACTAAACCCCACCACTATACAACAGTACAGTACAATAAAAAAATTAAATTAAATTTTTGGAAAATTTAAAATATGAAATCGGGAACTACTGAATTGTAAGGATCTGTTTCTTGCTTAATTATTCAAGCAGCAATTAATTATTAATTACAAATTATTATAACTTATATTATAAGTTAATTTTTTTAATTTAAAGCTTAATTTAGAACATTTATTTTATAGTTTTCAGAAGATGAAATAATAAGAATATAACAAAACACCCCCTCATTGTATTCATCATGCTGTGATCAGACATCTTTGGAAATTTCAGGTAAATTGATATGTAATTTTCTTTACTAAAGCAAGATAGTTTTTAGAGGTGCTTTGGACTCTTTGCCAAGGGCCTCAAAAGTGAAGAGGACTGTGATCTATTGATTCAAAGCCAAAATAATTACTTAAATGAAACCTCACACTTTTAATAAAAAGTTTTTTCAAAGAGTCTACACTTACCTAGATCCTTGTACAACCTAAAACTGCTTCTGATAACTTTTGTTTAATACATTTGAATTCTTTGTTAATGATAATAGTTCAGTAATTTTCCTATCTTTTATTCTTCATTTTCAGTTTAGTCTAAGAATCGTTATCAGCAAAATTTCTTGTGAAACTTCATTTTTCCCAAATGCACATTTTAAGAAGCTACAAAGATATTGTAACAAGAAATGTCAAAGATAAGAAGAAAGAATTTGCACGATTAGGAGACATCTCATCTGCAATCTGTAATTGCTTTATTTTATTAATAATTTTGCAATTTGATAAAAAAAAATTGATGGAAATACACAATTTATTTATTAAAAATTTTATATTTTTATATTTATATTTTATTAATTATACAAATTTGCTTTTTCAGCTAGTTTTGCCTCTAGAAGAAATATTTCCTTAGAAGAAATTCGAATTCAACATGGTATTCATTCATTCATTCATTTTATTTCCGTTAGATTTTATCATAGTCCTGTTAGGAACCGTTGAATACATACATATTGATTAGTTGAGATATTATTTACATGTTATACATTTTTAAAAAAAGTAAAAAAATTTTAAACTAAATTTTTAAAATTGCCGATTATATATTAATTAATAATTTTAGGATGAAAATTTTTTGAATACGGGAAGTTGACATAAACAGTTAACTTATACAAGGTTGTTGAATTTTTAGAAGTTATACATTAATAAAAATCTATGATTAATGTTTCAAAACAGTAAATACAGTATATATACATGCACATGCATACACACATACAATAATAATAATAATAATAATAATAATAATAATAATAATAACACACAATAATAATAATAATGCACAACACTCACTACATTCACAAAACACAACATGCACCATTCCAAGTCCGCTACGGAAAGGATGACTCTTCCCCGCAAGGAGGGAGACTGAGGACTCATCATCCTATATGAAAAACAAGTACACACATTTAGGGAACACTTCCACCAAAGACACAACACTCCTCACTCCATTTAGCCATTTGTCAAGGCTGACACACACCTCACACCCCTGGACCTCGAAAACACTTATCCAACACTCACCATCCCCGGCACCCACACTCAGCAGCTATGTGAATCATGGGCTCGTAAGGAACTCCATGGCAAACATCGCCACGAACTCAGCCAGCCTCATGTCAACATGGAAGTGTCGAACAGATGGCTGACAAGTGGTGAGCTGTTTGGGGAGACCGAAGGGTTCATGATCACTATACAGGACCAAGTCATCCCCACATGCAACTACAAGAAACACATTCTACATGATGCAAACACACATGACAATAGATGCAGGAAATGCCACACTACACATGAGATGATCGACCTCCTAATATTAGGCTGTACCTTCTCTCCCAAACAGACTACCTCCACCGACACAATCAGTATTAAATTTGCATTAGTATAAAAACACAACTTTCACTTATATACTAGATGTTTTCAAAATCCTGTTGATTATTGTTTTAATCAACATAAAGAAACAACTGAGAAAAACATGCAAATTTGCATTTCGTTAACAATGAATTAGACAGCAGGAAATTAAACTTAGTTTTAATCCAATGGACAATGAAAGTTTGTACCCGGTAAATTATTATAAAATTTGATTTTATTTTACCTTTATATTAATTATGATACAAACAGGAGTTCAGCCAACATACTTCTAGGAGCCGCACATTATATGTGAAAGAGCCACATGTGGTTTGGCCACCCCTGTTATATAAAAATGCACTAAAAAAATGAATGATCATTTTTGATTGATTATTTTAATGTACAATGCTATACATAATTTCTTGACATATGAGGCTCGCAGCTCAGTAGTGAAAAAAGGGATTTTTGTCCCCGGCTTTCAGATGAAAGACAAAAACTCACCAAGTTTTTTTTTTTTTCATAAATGTGTGTCCATCTTGCATGATTCAGAAGACATCCAGGCGGTAATCCATTTCTGAGCAAAGGCAGTGCAGCACATCACTGTCGATGGTTTTATTGGTAATTCAATATCACTGTTGGGTGAGGACAGCAGAAAGTAATACTTTATTCTTTACGTACCCATTCAAAACATCTGAAGGAGTCAGATCTAGTGACCTTGGAGGCCAACAGAGTAAGGTCTGATCATCCCTGGCTATGTGTCCTATCCAATGTTGTGGCAACTTGCTGTTCAGATATCCACAGACCAGATTGTGGTAATGTGTTACCACTGAACTTGTTTTTGCATATTCTGAGATGCAAAGTGTTTTCTCATGTTGTGTAACTGTCATTTTGGATGCATATGCGCTCTAGCGGCAGCTGATGGAACTAGGATGCAGCATTATGCTGGGAAAAAAAAAAAAAAACCAACTGCTTGATGAATTTGTCTTCCATTTGATATCTTGGGGTCAAACATCCCTTTTTTCCGAACTGCAAGCGTGTGAAATGTGTCAAGGAATTATGAATAACCCTGTATATGCATTAACTCTAGAATTTTGTTACTGTAAATATGGATGATCAGATAATAAAGCAAAGGTCTTTCTGAAAGATATAGTTTTAAATTTAAATTTGTATTTATGAAGTCACAGAATCTCAATTTAATAGATTTTCAATTGGAATAATTATTATAATTATATTATGTTTCTATAAGTTAAGAAAAAAATCTTAACATATCCTTTTGCAAATGCATATCCTTTTACAATGATTTAATCTATAGAACTCTTTGCTCTTATGTAATTTCAACATCATAAGATGACTATAAAATAGAACTTTTAAAAATACAACTTTATTTCAATTGCATATATGAATTAAATGTTGATCAATGTATATAAAACCATACATAATTAATTGGAAGAGTTACAATATTCCCTAAGACATCTGAGTTGGTTTGCACACTGATGTACTGTTTGACTGCCATATTTTTACAATGACGAAAAAAATGTACAAATTGAAAATTAAACACTGAAAATAAATATTTTAAATGGGAACTGATTAAAAACAGATCATCTATGCAAACATAAACATTTAGGAAAAGGCATTCTAAAAACTTGGCAAAAAAGCAATATTTCCAGGTTTATTTTTCTTAACAAGAACTTGCCAAAAATATGTTTCAGATATAGTATAAGCAGCATGTAGTATACGTAAACTTTCTAAAATGGAGTCATCAACACAGACAGAACAGTTTATAATGCTCTCATTAATACACTCAATAAAAATTCCATCTTTATTAATACCAACGATATCTCAGTAATACTATATTTAACACTATTAACAGATAAAAATGATAAAAACTCCGACAAGGCTTACAGCATGAAAAGGCAGTAGAAGAAAGGTCATTAATATATTTATTATTTTAAATATTGAACGAAACCCATAATATATTCATACTAAACATAAGAAATGGGTGATGAAAATTTTAAATCAAAATAAATCGACATGTTTCAGATCTTGTGCAATCCATTTTCAAAATATACCTTCAATTCATAAAAAGGAAAATGGAATTGAAATATAAACAATATGATCTCAAATAGAAATGATTACAAGTAATCAACAAACAGAAGCATAACAATACAGAAATAGTTACAAGCAGAACTATTTCTGTAACTGCTTTTTTAGTGAAGAAATAGGCTCAGACTGTGCGAAAGGCTATGACTACCATTTCTGCTCCCAGTAGTGGCAATCGACATCAAAACAACAAAATAAATAGTAAAACTGTAAAATTCACAGCATTAAACCCCTTGTCCTTTCACTGAAAGGTTCAAAGAAGTTTAATTATAAGATAAAAACACGGCAAGAATCAATAGTGCAATTGAAAATTGTCATTTTGAGCTACCATCAAGGGTAAATCCTGCTGATGATTCCTAATAAGGATGAAACAGCTGTCCTGGATTCCTGTTGACGATGGCTTGTGTAAAAGCATACTTTTTGTCCACTACTCGAATTTTTGGTTTAATGAAATACTTAATGATTGATCCAATATAAATAGTGTTAAAGTAGGAAAAATTATTCCTTGAATTTTGTAGCGTAATCTTTCACTATAAAATTAATGGAAACTATTATTATTACTTACAGAAAGATTTGTTATCGCTCAACTTAAATGGCAGCAATTAGAATCCCAACGCAGACATCAGGGTAAGTAATGTTTTTTATACATTTCTTTTCTCAATTCTACTGAATGTGAAACAAAATTAATGAGTTATTTACATACATAGGAAGTATCATGGGAACATTGTTTTTAATATTCAAGTAAGAAAATAAAAAGGTTTTTAATTGAAGAAGAAGGTGCCTAATCAAGAGCTTTAAAGGGTGAATTTAGATTGATTATTTATTTTTACATTCTTACGTCTTAAGACCCTTCTAAAAACTACTTGATTGATTTACATCAGGAAAATTTTGAATATTCTTTAGAGTAGCTGTCGTTTATTAAATCTAGAAGTTTTGAAGTATTCAACAACAACAAAAAAATAACAAAGTATTATTAATTTTTTTTTATATAAATTATAAGATTGTTCCCATCCATTCAGGCTCTGCTCTTGACGACTTGTATTATTTACAAAGTTTTTAAATTACTTTTAAGTTTGCTGCCAATACTTCTATCACAAGTCTCAGAATCCTTCAAAATTCACTATTTTAACTTGTGTCAAGGAAAGTTTCTAAACAAAAGAATTAATTGATACCATAGATAATAAGCTTCATTATTAAGGCCAGGCTGATCAATCATGCCTGGACTGCAATATCATATGAATAAACAATTGAATTTGTTGGCAGTTGATTTTAGTCACCGACAGTTACAAATTCTATCTGCATTTTGACCAAAAAAAAAAAAAAGGCTGGAAACATATGATACTACAATGTAGACAGTAAGTATACATTTTGTTAACATTACACTTAATGTTAATATACCATTCT
The DNA here is from genome assembly GCA_023159025.1 of Thereuonema tuberculata. Lineage (NCBI taxonomy): Eukaryota > Metazoa > Arthropoda > Chilopoda > Scutigeromorpha > Scutigeridae > Thereuonema > Thereuonema tuberculata. The sequence goes on along the minus strand of JAFIDM010003189.1, from coordinate 58,477,643 downwards.
GCAGTTGATGAAGGTTCAGAAGATTGATATGAACAGTTAATTTCCTTGCATTTGATTGATGGCAGAAAGATTAAGTTTGTATGAACTATTACGTAACCTATTGATATTTTCTTATGCCTTGGCATTTTTTTATTTTTAATTTTGAAGAGCTCCTTCATGTAGGGTGACCAGACATCCCATATTTTAAGGGATTGTCCCATTTTTTGAGGTTGAGTCCTGTATTTTAATCCAATTTTAAGATAATTATTTATCCATACTGTTTAGTTTTATTTTTAGCCATTGAGAATGTGAGAAACTGTGAAGGGATAAACGTATTTTCACTTTAACCATTTGCATTGAGCAAGTCGTCACTGCAATATTGAAACATTCATTGAGTATTTCTACACTATAAAGTTATGAACACTTTTTCAACAATGGATATTATGCTTGCATTTAGACTTTAGATGGATTAGTTACTACTAACAAGAATGTTATGTACCTGCTATATTAACACTTGACTGTGTATTTCAATTCAACCTAAAGAAACACTGTCTTTATGCCATTACATAGTTGTGAATAATCAAGGAAAGGGTTTTTCAGTTGTAAATGCTTTATGGACTATTGAAAAAAAAAGAAGATTCAAGTTTGAAACTGTTAAGGCTATGATTACTGTGAAGACTCACTTTTAAGAAGCGTCCGGTACTGATTTTTACAATGCACTTAAGCAGAATACCAAACTTCTTCAACTTATTCAATCCTTCGTCAAATACCAGACTGTAGCAACAGACAGCAGTGATCAGAAGCCTTGCAGTTCATCTGCTTCTCAGTAAGAGTGGCATTTATTTCTTCCAGGCAATTTAAGTAATACAAATAATGAAGTGGGTTGATTTTATCCACTACATTAAAATGCCCCGTATTCCTGGTCCCCCTATCTGGCAGGAAATTAGTAAATCTTACAAATCATTTCCTCTCTCCACTCTTCAGGAATCGAATCTGAACTTAGGCCATTCTAAATTTCATATTTTAAACTAAATCATCATCTGCAGTGATGGTTGGTGTTTCCTAACTCAAAATCTTCATAAAGACATCAGTTGGCTCTTATTGTTCAAAGACTAATTGTTATCCACAGATCTCTGTTGATGTAAACTGGATATGAGCTGTAGCACCTTTAAATTGACATTGCAGTCAATCTTGCATTTTCATGACAGGTTTCTCTTGTTCATCTGTTCACTTTGCAATATTCTGTTTTTGGATTGGAAGATTCATAGCCTAGCCTCTCCTTTCTGAAATATACCTGAAGAGTTCAGCCTAGATCAGTTGAAGGATCTTAAGTTGACAATTAGGATATTCAATTCCTATGTTCAAATTAGGTATTGTTGTTTCTCTTCCTTTGTTCTGCATTTGTATCTTTCTTAGGTATACTGTATACTGAGCTTAAGGCCCACCTTACATTTGTTCTAGTTCAAAACTTTGTTTCCTTTCATGATTCAGCTCAGAAAATGCTTTGAATTTCATCAGGAATGGAAAGACATCTTCCTGGGGGAATAGTTTTGTATCTAACTTATTAATTATAGAAAAAGTCCTAAAGAATAATTCTAGATTAGATAAATTATTTCATGCTGAAAACAAAATTTTATTAAGCAGTTTTTTAATTCAATTAGATATTTAATATTTCAGCCTACTTTTCGGTTATTATTTTATTTGTAATATTTGCATATTTGATTCTTGAATTTTTTTCCTTTAATTTTTAAAATTATTACAAATACCTTCTATTTTACTATTCCACCCATCAACAAAGACAAATTCCTAAACATGAAATTAAAATAATGTCTGCTGTTTAAAATTTCTACTTTTTCTTTTGGATTTAGCCGAGGCAATCATCCAGCTTAGAGAAGAGAAAGAAAGACGAGCCAGAGAAGAAGCTGAAAGGGAAGAAGAACAATTATCAGAACTTGAACCAGCAGAAGAATCCATTGAAGATGAATTTGAAGGTTGGTTTGACTTATTTATTTTGAGAATTATCATGAACGATTACGAAAAATACGTTCCTAGTGAATCCTAAATTAATAATCATGTGGAAAGAACATCATACATTGACATCAAGATAGCAGTTCCATTTTCTTTAAAAGCATCTAAGATATGTATGTTTTTAAAGTATTGCTTGGTTTTTATAGAAACATGATTACTAACTACGACTAACCAGGCATTACTTAAGATCGATCTGTTTATTTGTGTTGAAAATAAATAAGATGGAGAAGTGAAAAAAGGAGACATAATCATTAACTAAAGAAAATAAAATTGTAACATTTCTAGTGACTCCATTCCTATGTTGTAATTAGTTTGAATTTAAATTTCAAATTCAAATATTTAAATGAATTGTCTTGATGTAAAATGATTCGTGATAAATTGAATTACTTTGAAATGGAACTAACGAAGAAATTGTAGAAATTACTGAAAACATTGAATGTGTGTAAATAAATACACAAAAAAATACAACTAAGTTGCTTTTTGCATTAGTTTCGTAAGTCAGTCGAATAAATCACTAATAAAACATATTGTAGTTTGTTTGTTTTTTTAATTTCTGTTTCAATCCTCTGTATATGGGCTTTTTACTGTGCAGAACTTAATTCTCTAATTTCTCATGAGTAAGGATATTAATCCTTTGGCAAAAACAATATTAATTATAATGTTTTTAGTGATTTCTTGAAATTAAAAAAAAATTAGTGAAATTGAAGAAATTTAATGGATCATTTTCTTTTTATCATTTGTATTTTAATTAAGAAAAACATATTAATCTAAATAAACTTTATTTTTGTTTCTGTTTACAGAGTATGATGAGGTTCCAGACGAAATCTTAGGTTAGCCAGTATAAATTTTATTCAAATTAAAATGTTAAACATAAAATTTGATGTTGTATGTTACGTATAAGCTGAAATATCTTGTTTAAAATTCAATAACGCCTGAAATAATTAATTAACTAATGAATTCATTATTTCTTAATTTGCAGACATATTTACAGCATCAGATGCAGAAGAAGGCAAGCAAAGTTCCTTGTAATTGTTATTTGGGAAAAGAAAAAAAATCACAGGCTTAATTACAGTTTTTTTTCTGAAGTTTCTTCTTTCTAAAATTAATTGAAATTAAAAAATATATTTTTTAATTTTTTTATTATTAAAACAGAATTTAGTTTTATTATTCATTAAAACAATTTAACTTGCGGCTAAGAATACAAACAAATAATGAAGACCAATAACGCACTCTTTAAACATGAAAAAATTAAAATTAAAAAACATTGACGTGTTTCATGTACTTTTTAAAATGGTACTTAAGGAAAAACCCAACTATTCTGAAGATAGGTACTATTTTAACGGGTACCTGAAACATGTCAGTGTTTTTCAATTTTAATTTTTTTCATATTTAAAGAGTGCATTATTGGTCTTCATTATTTGTTAGAATTTAGTTTTAGTTTAAAAATAAAAACTTGAGTTTACATTAGAATGATTTCTACAACAACGAATTTTATTATTCTAATGGAATTGTATTAAAGGTTTTATTAATGTTACTATTTTGTTTCATTTTCACTTTGTCAGAAAGCGTTGAAGAAGAAGAGGAGGAATCAGCAGAAGAATCCCCAGAAGCTGAACCTGAAGAACCATTAGGTTGAAGCTAACCTTTTTTTAAATTTTTATGATGCTTTAAATTTATGTGTTCTCTGTGCTATTGTACACAAATTTACTAGGAAGGAAGGTTTCTGATTTAATGTTGACATTAATTCAATTGAGACCTTTCATATCCAGATTCAGGAATAGTCAGACGTGATGCTGGATTACAAAAGGCTTCTTCAAATTTAATGTCAACAAATGAGATACACCCCAGAAAGCTTTCTTCCTCGGCTTTCAATATACAGTTTTGATTCTTAATTCATAATCCTTTTCATTCATGGAGTTTGTGAAATGAAATAAAAAACTTAAATGTCTGGAATTTAAGAAGCAAAAAAAAAAAAACAACAACAACAACTTAAGATTATAAGCAAATATTGTTTTTGTTTTTTTGGTTTTTTTTTTAAATATACAGTCGGACCCCCGATTTAACGAATTCATCGGGACTGAAAATTTTATTCGTTAAATCGGGGTTTATTCGTAATATCGGGGTCCAAAATAAAACTTTACTGCACTTAACTTATGGAACAGCCCTAATAAGCAACTATACAAAAACACCCATAATTAGAAATTACACACTTTTAATTCAGCAGCTATTAATACAGCGAATAATTACGCACTAGTTAATTTGAAATTTTAAAGTATATACTGAGTAATGTTTGACTCCTGATTCCTGACTCGAAAAAGTTCTTTTTCGACTCTATGGAGAGAAGAAAATACAGCGTCATTTATATCCTGCTGCATTAGGTATGTTTAGGTTTGTTTACCTAAACTAATAAAAAAAAAATTTTTTTCGGCTGTTGAAATAATTCGTTAATTCGGGGTTAATTATTCGTTAAATAGGGGTTTTTGCCGTCATTTTAATCGGGGAAAAAGAAAAATTCGTTAAATTGCGAAATTCGGTAAATAGGGGTTCGTTAAATCGGGGTCCGACTGTACTTTAAAGATTAAAAAACAAAAACAAACAATGAAATTCTTTTTGAAAGAGAGACTAATGTCTCTGCTTAAATGTCAGTAGATAGCAACATGATCAAATCTCTCGGCTAATTCTTTTCTCTTTTTTTTTTTTTTATGATGCTTATTACATATTATTATCCCTTGCCTTTTGTTAAAAAGCAGTATCATTTACTAAACAATATTTGACACAAACCTAATATTTTAAAACACTGTAGGAGGAATTTAAACTAATTATTCCTATTGTTACTCGATAGAATAGTTTTAAAAATCCTTGAATATTTCTGAATTGAGATTGTGTTGCTGTTATTTTCTATTAGTTCATTGCACTGATACCAAAAGATTGTTAGTATTTTTCTTTTGGTAAATTCTGAAAGCAAAAAGAAAATAAATAAATAAATAAATAAATAAATAAATTAAAAATAAATAAAAAAAAATCACAAAAACATTTAACCTGATTCAGAAACAACTCAAGTGGTTTTTAAATATGCTCTTTCTCTCTTAGTTGTGTGTCTTTCAATTGGTTGGTTAGAACTACCCATTCCATTCCCATTTCTGCCTTCCTCTTAACCTTCGTGTTATTTTCTTAGCTTTATATCCTTTATTTGCTTCATAAATGACAATCTAGCTCTCTTTGTTTTGTTTTTACCTTTAATTTTTCCTTTCAGTCTTGATATTTAATATTTTTACTTGTTTATATTCTCGATCTCATTAGTTGTGATTATTCTCTTCAGCTAAGAAACAACCCATGCCTTCACCAATCTGTTTCTTAAATTCAATGTTTTCTTATCAAAATAGTCTACATTGTTTAAGGAGACCTGCTTCTGCCTCGTGTATTCTAATTTCACTGTGGCCTACTTCAAATCTATATTTTGGTTTCATAAATAATTAAATAAGTATTATTTGAGTAGTTGGTTGATAGGCATCTGTTATCTTTGCATCATTTGTGGTGTGCAGTCTTTAATTACTAAATGTAATTTTTTCCCAATCCTACTGACTTGTTTCTTTTTTAATGCTTTCCAATCAAAAAAGAAAAAAAAAACTATGTCTACCTAGATCTAATTAATGAGAAGATGAATGAATTAATAAAGT